>OY759230.1:10325152-10990152 GCA_963662185.1 Eilema griseolum
AATAAGCAACGAAATCTGTTTTAAATATTAAGTTTTTTCGTTCTTTGAGAGCTTACCATGATGTATTAAAGTGTTAGTAGTTCGATATTCGCCAACAGATGTCACTACAATACATGTCAGTTCCTTTACACTTTTTGTAAAATGTTGGAACTGTAGGTACCTCGAATCGGTCCTTACCGAAAGAAATCCGATTTTCATAGTAAATGTTACGTTTTTTGTTCGATTATTGCATGCAGGCCCGTAGTGCAGGATGAACATTCAGGAGGTTACCCTAACACAGAATGCTGAGCTGCTTCATCCACTTTCTCTTTGTTTGTAGGCTGAGGTACAGAATAGATAATTGATCGAGGTAGGTATAGCTAAGCCATGGCACTTCACCTCTTTAAATGAATATAAGGAACATACCTTTGATAGATCGGAGCAGTTTTCAAAGTATTCAGGTGCGTCCGGATGAAATATAGCCAAAATACGGGTGGTACTCATACCTAGCTTCAAATCTTTGAGTATAATCCTGAGGAACCATTTCAGTTGGTCTGGGTTTAACTTTTTCACCACGTTACTAAATGTTTCGTCCAGAACATCTGCAAGTGGATGTGAACATTAATTTAGACCTTAGCTCAAAAAGCAGATATTAGCTGAGTGTGCGGCTCGGGCTTGGGAGGTCAGACTAGTCGCTCCCATGAAAATCAAACCAATAAAAGGTGGAGCAGGAGAGCGGATTTCAGGCCCTAAAGTGTACCTAAGCTTTGGATACGACTGGGATTGGCACTCGGATGTAGAAGAAGATAACCTCGTGTTGTGTTCCCGGCGGTGAGTTGGGTAGCCAGAGCTCACTGCTCACTGAAGAGTTTTGTGCTGTCAGTGGGCAGACCTAAGGTTTATCCTAATTTTGTGTTCGGCACTGGAGGCACAGACACTCTCTGTTCTTACAGGGTCGCCAGCACGGGTGTGACTCCCCTCCTGTCACACACGTCCATAGGTCACGGTAACCACTTTCCATCAGGTGGGCCGTGTGCTTGTCTGCCATCTAAGTTGTATTAAAAAAAACAACTGACGACATTTCACTTACTGGCTTTGACTTCTCCGATTTCAGCAGATGCAATTCTGTCAAGTATACTATTGATGTCACCGACAGTGAACGCTGCAGAGGTTGCGTTTAGTCTACTTTTGACTACGAAGTACGCCACGCTAGCAAAATCGTTCTCAGTTTCCAGTGTGTTACTAGCTGACCTAAAGTTAAGCAACTTCTGTGCATCATGCGATTGTTTTGGCAGTGATAGCACTTTAACCAGCAAATTCCCAAGTTTACTCTCCTTTAAATTATAAGCTCTTCTTTCTCTTTCCAACTTAGGCAACAGCAACCTTAATACTTGAAACATACTAGAGTTCTGGAAATACAGAAGTAGATATAATAGGGTAGTTTCCTGAGTCATCGAATTTTTACCAATACTATTTAATGTCTTAGTATTTTGTCTAAAAATATGCATAGTAAACTAAGATATTGCCTAACTAAACTGGAACATGACTTTTCATTATTTTTTAATTCCCAAAATAGGTCAAAATATAAACAATCGAAATAAAGCAAAATTTACAACTTTTTAGACCCCTTATTGAATTTCAAACATAAAACATAACATATTCTGTAAGTTGCACTCCATACATTTTTACTACGCGCCAGTGCTCTGTGACGTCACAACGTACCACGATTTTGTATGGAGCGTCTTCGGACGGCTCGAGAATTTGAATTTTTAAATTAAATATCTTTAAAACAATTTGTCTTAAGAAAGTTTCAAGTTTACAGTTCATTGTATTATTGTAAAATGTGCAGTTTACGATAATAAAAAAAAAGGACACACCCCTATTCTAACAGTATGGGGTTTGATCAATATGAACCTCGAAATGTCTCTAATATATTAGAACCAGCAAGCACATGGTGTAAGAAAGTTTTGAACGATCGAACGGGCTCGACAGCAAGGTGAGATTTCAATTTCGAATGGTGCAAATTAGTTGAAGTCAATTGTTTTTTTTATACCACTTAGGTGGCAGACAAGTAGGTACACGGCCTACTTTATAGAAAGTGGTTACAGTGGCATATGGACGTGTGCAACCCCAGAGAAGTCGAACGAATCAATATTTATGTGCTGCCCGTTTAATCGTTCGAAATTATCTTACAGCATGTGCCTGCTGCACAATGAGACAAGTCCAAATTCATTCCCAACAGAGACATAGAACAGGACATTCAGCTGGCGCGCCCCAGCTTCGCCGATGGCATATTTTGAAACATCATATCACCTATTTGAGCCCGTATTTCTTAGGTTTTCAAATAATGTAGGGGAATCTGCCAGATTTGTTGACATTTATGATCACTGCTTCGCTCTCTTAAGTAGTAGCGTGATGGTTTATAGTCTAAAACCTTCGCTAGTTCGCCGCTTCGTAGTAAACAAATGGTTTTCCCATGCCGTTCCATCGGACTAGATGTATGAGGGGTACAACAACAATACTGGCTTGACCTCGTAAGGGATGATATGCGTGTCAATATGAGACTATTTCGTGTCAATATTGACCTATACCAGGAATGCTGAAGATTGCGCGAAGTGATTGCCACAGATGGCTGACAACGATGATAATGATGGATTTACTCTCAGCAAGATGCAGAAAGAGAAGAGACTTTTTTCTATGTGATAATCTTGCTGAGAGTAGTACAGGTATTGAGGCTTCTTCGATGAGGACGCCCTACAAGTAGCAGGATCTATTTTTTTACTTTCAAATACTTTGTAAGTAGATAATGCCTTCAGTGTAAAGTTAGTCAATATGCTTAGGCAATTAGGGACTGTCTATTAATTACGTTAGGCTTAACAGGGACGGGAGAGGTTACGAAATTTCACTAGGGGTAGCTGTATGTATAGTTATTACGTAGGTAAGTATATTTATTTTTAAATTACACACGAAAAAAAAATTACACTTTTATAATATAAATTGTACCAAAAAATACACGTGATTTTAGGGTAGGTACCGCGTATTAACATAGTGGGTGGAGGTGGGGGGGTAAATATTGGTAAAAACCATCACGTGATAAATGGACAGTCCCTTAGGTGTGTACCTAAATGAGATTTAATAACTGAAATTTTAGTGGGATTACCTTATTGCCTTTAATTTGTGATGCATTCAATTTACATTCATTGATAAAATCTCCTAAAATTGTATCTTGTTCCCTCCGAAGCTTTTTTCTCTTGTACAGCTGTTCTAACATGTTGCAAAATCTTTCAAATTTTACATTATTTACCGCAATAACTTCGCTGGTCATTATAATTGATAAGCAATAGAATATTCAATACAGTGGATGCCTAAAACAAATAATAAAGAACCTATAATGAATAAAAACAATTTTGTGTGGCTGGAAATTATGCTAATTGCGTCTTACATTTTGCTTCTCATGAGGGACCAATAATTTCATAATAAACGAGAAATTTTATATAACTGCAGAGTGCTTGTCATCATAATATTGTTAAGTGTTAATATAGGTAAAGTCAGCATCAAAAGAAGACGACAGTTAGACTGATCTAGAACTTAAAAATCTGAAAAATTATCATTTTATAATATTTTCAATGAAATTTGCCCACTAAACAACATTTTTACTAATAAAGTTCAACATTAGAAAATGATTGTAAAGTTTTAACATTGACTTTATTTTGGTCTTAGCCAAAAATATGTAGCACATGGAACAAACTAAACTACTAAAATTGAAACAACAGAGTAATTAGTTAGATTTTTTTAATTATTCAATTACAAGGTATTTTAACATATATTTCCTGGCCATGACTGGTGAGTGATCTTTATACAAAAGGTATAAATTGTATGCTGTTTCTTTTTTCAAATCAATAACACCATGATTCTCACATGTGGCTATACTCTCACTGGCCAGAGCTCTTTCATAGTATTCAATAGCTAAATTATTAAGATTCAGCATTTGATAAACTCGACCCATATTGTAATTAGCTTCCTGATCACATTTCCTCAAATTACGATAAGTCTGCATGTAAGCCATGCCCTGTAGTATTAAGTTATGATGTTTGTCAACAGTTCGTTGAGCAGCCATTACCAAAATAGTTATGGCAATTAAAAATGCAGATAATGAATCTCTACATTTGTCATGATATTCTAAATAATACTTCAATGCCACTAAGTATCTTCCTGATATCAAAAAGTTATTGCCCAAGAAAAAATTTTTCACAACATTATTACTATCTCTTTGAAATAATCTTAACAAAAATTTTGAATGTGTGTTTCGTTCAACATAATTAATTACGAGGTTTAATAAATTCCATGATCTAGGACTAGGCATCTTTTGAGCAAAGTCCCGAAGGAAACGAAAAGCATTATGATGGTCATTACTAAGAAGACAAGCTTGCATACAATAAAAATCAATTTCTAATCGGTGGGGAGTTAACCCTTTAGACATCATAGCACCAAATGTTAATCTTTGCATTGTAAAATACTGTTTATGTTCATAGGCGATTTTTAGAAGCTCAAGAAAAAGTTCCCATTCCTGCTGAGGAGTTAATTTGAAAGTTTCATCATCATCAAAGTGGATGTCTTTCTCATGGTATGGATTTTCGCCGCGCATAGTTCTAAAATTCTGAATGGAGTCTATGCCACACCTATTTCTGCAGGCCATATTTAATTCTTCTTCATGTCTGAAGCGAACAAACGTTTTTGACAACAGAGCTTCACCAACTTCCAGATATTTAAGCCATTTGTTATACTTTTTCAAAGCCTCACATTGCTCATGTAGGAGATTTGCATTCACAACATACTTGAAATCTTGCTCTAGCATTTCAAGAGCTTCTTCTATACGCCCTTGCTTTTCAAGAATAATGTATAGCCTTCTTCTGGCATCAGGATGTTGGGGAACATGTTTCAATACCTTAAAATAAGAATCAACAGCATCACTTTCTCTACCTAATTTCTGTAAACATTCAGCATGTTTAAGCCAAACTGCTCCAAGATCAAAGCTGTTGGTTTTAACCAAAGGTTCTAACAATTGAATAGCTAGGGAATGATGACCCATTATAGACAGTGCTTCCTCTATATCCATGTATAAATCTCCAGCTTTTTCTACATCATTTGATAGAAAATCTTCAAGCAATGTTTGCACTAAAGTATTAGCACCTAGATGAATAAAACATACCAACAGCTTGCTTTTAAGATCGATGGGTAAAGTTTCAGGTATTGAACAATTTAAATAATTAGTGTGTTCCTCAATTTCACCACCTGCATTCTTTATAGTCTGTATTTCTGCCTCAATTTCTACTCCTGCACTAGCAACAAATATTTCTATGCACGTTTGAAACTGTCTCTGACCAATTAACAGCTCCAAAAATATATTTAAATCTTGTAATGAAAATAATGATGGACATTTCTTGTAAGCAGAAGTCATCACAAGAAGAGCACGCTCTAATTCGTTATTATTGTGATATTGAGTTGCAGCCATTCTTGCATATTTCATAATGTTTTCTCCTTCACTTGGCAGGAGGGATGTTACAATCTTATGATAACATTTTAATTTTGTGATTTTTAAGACCTGGATTGGATATTTCTGTTGTTCCAGTTCACTTAAAAGGTCAAGTCTTTTCATATGACTATCTAGGTTAGTTGGATCATCAACAATAGCTTGTGTATAACATATCATTTCTTGTTTTACATCATTTCTTTGTTTAGACAGTGCAGCTAGTCTCAACCACTCTCCTGCATCAGGTGGACTAAGATGGGCAGCCAGTAAAGAAAACTGTAATGATTTCTCAATATCATGTTCATATATTTGTGCCAGAGTCTGGTATGGTTCTGGTGCAGTTGGAACTTGCTTTATAATTTCATGACACATCTTTTCCGCAGTATCTCTGTCACCCCTGACAAAGCGTAAATTTGCTTCCCCCATCAAGCCTGTCAAGCCTAGGGGCATTCGTGCAAACTTACGACGTCTATGTGACCCTTTTTCAGACTTCAATGGGACAGAATCATCTTCACTTTTTTTGTTCACTTCCTCTATATCTTCTTCATCTTCGAAATTATACCATTCACTTGAATATTCCGCAAATGACATTTCACCGCTCAAAAATTTACTAGTTAGATCATCGTCAACATCCATGTTGACTTGCTCACTAGAATGTGCGTTATCCATTATGAGTGTATGACAACAAGATGGGTTTCAGAATTTCGAGAAATTCTAGCCACTATGATAATTCAAGCTTTAGACGAATCAATACTTATTTTACTTACGTTTTTGCAAAAGAAATGTTTTAGCAACGATACAATTAACAAGGTAATCTTCTTTACTATATAAACATAAACAGGATACCTAACATATAAGACCGGTACCTAAATTTCATGAGACTGAATCGTTAGACCGTAATTAGTAGTTCAGTTCAAATAAATCCGATTCACAATAGTAAAAGTAGTTTATAATATAATTATTCATTTAAATCTTGGATAAACTGTGTTTACTGCACCGCACTGCTCACTTCACGTTCAATCACGTTTGTCAAAGAGTATATAAGAGGGAAGAGAAGGCACTACGAACGATAGAGTTCAGCTGACTGGAAATAACCGTTCATTCGTTCATCTGATTACAATCCGCCGGGTAGAGACGTGCCAATGAAATGTTCTACGATAATCGCCTAATCGACTATCGATTAAATTGGTTGATTAATCGACTCATACCGATTATTAGTTAATCCCAATCGATTATTCATGCCTTTCAAATAATATGGGAAAGCGAATAAAAATTTCCAAACAAATATTTTTATATTTTTATTTGACAAAAAAAAATACAGTATAATTCACATTCTGATAATCATGTAATGATCACCTTATGAGACTTTATACAATACATTTTAATGCACGCAAACCCAACTTAAAACTAGGTGACAATAGATAGTTCATTTATTTAATAAATGTCAACCTATTCCAATACATGTAGATACAAAAAGTGGTAATGAAAAAATCATAAGTACCTACTTACGTGATAATGACATTCATTGTCATTTACATGGGCTACTTTTTTTTTGTTTACTTTTTCAATTTAAATTTATACAACAAAATAAGTACTGATATAAGTTATATTAAGATTTATTTTACAATCACAGCCCAAGTTATCACCAAATCTCCTGATAACTTGAGATGTAATTGTAAGATTTACAATAATTTATGGTGAAATTAAGATAGTAACATTTTTGAGTGTAAATTACCATTATTAATATAACATGATATTCTATTATTTATATAAAGTACACGAATTGATTTATTTAGTTTTCATTATAGTGCTTATCAGTCAAAATTATATATATATATACTTACCTATAAATTTTAATATGAATTGAAGTTATGTGGACATTGATAAATTTAATATTACGATCCTCATTTCATTGACATCTTATATTTACAATTCAATTAAACATAACATAACATAAACTTACGCCTATATCCCCGAAGGGGTAGGCAGAGGTGCTAGCACCCACATTTCTCCAGTTTATGTTTAGGTCCACAATTAAATTATGTGTAGAATATCCTAGAGGAAAAATTAGTTCAAAATTGACATTTGTTAACAATTATTTAATAATACTAATTCAAACTTAATATAGTAGGTATAGTTAGTAAGTAGTTAAATAATAATATAATTTGCGTATCATATACAATATTCATATGCCTAATGACAATAAAAAATTTAAAATATTAATAATGTTTCCTACTAATAAATTTCATTTCATTGGTACATGTCTAGGCGATGTAGATACAAATTTAGGGAAATAATAACAGCAGAGCTGTTGGGACTAAAAAGAAAAATAAATAAAGCAGGGAGAAAAATAAATTAAACTAACTATGAAGTACGGGGTGAAATAGGGTGCATTTTAAAGGTGAAAAATGGTTTTCCATTTGTATGGGAACGTTTTTCGTTTTTCAGATTACCTTACAGTTTTGAAGCAAAATTGGCAAATATGATTTTTTGGTTTTGTATTCTCATCTGCTATCAGTATTTATTTATTTACATGCTGTTAGCAATATACACACTAAAACGCTTATATGCTATTCAGATTATACAGATTCGATGATTACTTTATATAATAGTAAAGTATTGTCTATATTTATATATTACAATGTCAATAGATGCATTAAAATTATAAAGTCAAATAAATTAGAATTCATTTTACAGCTCATCAAATTACATAAAATGATTTAAACATTAAATTATAAATGACATAGATGCCTTCCTACACTTTACACTAATGGCAACTCCATCTTCATTATCTAAACTTATTCATAACTCAGTTGGAGTTGGGATGACGTTGGAGTCGTCTAACTAAGATGCGGCTGAACTTCGATATTTCCCGTGAAGCGACAGCCATCTGACCTCCATAACCAATTGGCGATATCTATGTTCTGTAGTTAAGTCGGACTTTTGAGGGTTCCAACCAACCGACGTTACGGGTATACCGTGCCATTATTTGCACTGCGGGGGGTATCGAGCCCACGTCGCCTGCGTTCACAACCGCCACGTTAAAGAGGCTGTCCGACACGCCCCACAGCTTCTTTTTCAACAAAATTTGGTGTAATTTTACCTCTTCATGTTTCAAACACGATCAAATTTACTTAGTAATAAATATAAATAATAACAAAAAGGATTTACTGTAAATAACTAATCATTTTCATAATATTTAAATGTAACTTTTGAAACTTAATATTTTCAGGTTAGTGCTTTTTGTTTTTTCTGAAATATATAATATTTTTCAGAAAACATATATTTACTAACTTTTTGTTGCTTATTTCACTCAACCAATACCAATTCAGACACACATATTTGAGCACAATAAACACTATTTGAACACAATTTGAGCATGAAAATAAGACGGAAATATGAATATATTGATGAAAAAGCAATGTGATTATGTTTGAAACATGAAGAAACAAAATTTGATGAAAGTTTACTTTTACAAAATTTTGTGTAAAAAAGAGGTTATGTGACAGATAAGAACAAAAAACAATATTTTCCATTTTTTTCGATACATGTAGAGGGTCCCTATTGTTTAGCAAACAACATAATGACAAAACATTTTATAAACAACGTTTGAAAAACTAATCATTTGACAAACTTTCATTTCGAAAACATATTACTTTAAAAATAATCATTTGATATAATACAGGATATAGTACAGGATATAATATTTCAACTGTATAAATTTTATTTAAAAGAAGTTCATTTGACTAAATCCAGTCAGTAGATAAATGTATTAGTAATTAATTTTATTTCTCATTTTTGACGCTATCTGCACTGCCCTATTCGCATCTTAAACATAGAAAGGTTAAAATTCAATATTGTTTCATTGTCTGGATGTGAGCTTGCGAGTAACCTTCATCCTCAGTAACTTAGAGCAGATATAGCGGGTTTAGGCTCATCAGAAGGCTATCAATGAGTAGTTGTTAAACAGATGCTATTCGTAGCACTAGTTCCGGGGGCAACTCGGACATGAAATATCTCATCCTTGCTTAAATTTGAAAGTTTCAAAAATAAATAAAGCCGGCGGCAAGAATTTAGAAAAAAAAAAATTAAAATCCCCCGTTACAAAAATTTTCCCCAAAAAGTAAAAAATAAATTGGATATGTTAAGCTTTTAACTCTGATATACCTAGTAATATTTGATTCATACGTTGTCATGTCGGGGAGAGCTTGGATCGCTCCGATAACATGATGGAGTGCTTTCCCAGTTAGGGTCCCCCGACATGATAACGCTTGAATCAAATATTACTAGGTATATCAGAGTTAAAAGGTTAACCAACACAATTTATTTTTAACTTTTTAACCCCCGACGCAAAAACGACGGGGTTTTATAAGTTTGACGTGTCTGTGTGTATGTGGTGTGTTCTATCTGTGGCGTCGTAACTCTTGAACAGATGAACCGATTTGGATTTAGTTTTTTTTGAAAGGTATATTAGACGGAAGTGTTCTTAGCTATGCTTGAAAAAAAAACTCGGTCCAAGATGGCCGCCGCTACAAAACGACGGATTACAGTTTTTATTTCTACTTCCTCAATATGGGTATCAAATGAAAGGACTTGAATAGTAGAATACTTTCATCTTTACTTTCTTTACTTTCGATTATAAAAATTTCAAAACCAAGATGGCTGCCACCACAAAATGGCACATTTTATTTTACAACTCCCTCAATATGGGTATCAAATCAAAGAGCTTGACGAGTAGATCAGTTTAAGAAGTGTTAAATAAAAAAATAAATTTAAAAACTCCCGTCAGTAAAAATTAAATTAAAAATTTTAAAAGCCCCCTCGTCACAAAAAACAACCCTCAAAAAGTCGAAGATAAATTGTGTTAGTTAGCCCTATAACTATGATGTACCTAGTAATACATATTTTGATTCAAGCGTTGTCATGTCGGGCGGACCTTGGATCGTTCCGATATGACGGAATGATCTAGCAGCTAGGGTCTATTAAATTGATCTACTAGTCAAACCCTTTCATTTGATACCCATATTGACAGAGATGTGAAAAAATATGAACTGCGTTATTTTCTGGCAGAGGGTATCTTGGACCAATTTTTTTCAAACACCTAACAACACTCCCGTCTAATATACCTTTCATACAAAAAAACCCAAATCAAAATCGGTTCATCCTTTCAGGAGCTCCGATGCCACAGACTCGCACACATACACGTCAAACTTATTACACCCCGCCGTTTTTGCGTCGGTGGTTTCAAATTAAAGATCATCGGAATCCTCTGAGCCTTTAACCCGACCCAGTTGGGATCAGTTTTCCATTTTGGGGGCTAACTGCGAAACGGTTAAACTTCGATTACCTCCACAAAAAAAAACAAGCATTAAGATATAAAGTTCGGACAAAAATAAAATAAAGCAAAAAATAGACGTTGGAATCATAATGTAACTATGATAGGTATATTAAAGTTAAAGAACCAAACACAACATTACTTTTTATTTATATTTGGATGGTTTGTTTTGTGTCGGAGTGTTAGTGTTTTTTCTCAAAGAAATCCTAATAAAAACTTTTATATATTATGAAGTTTCACTATACTACCTTAACATAAATATGCAATTTTTATTAATATTGATTTGATAGAGGGAGGCCAGAGATGCCCTCCGAGCAGAGATTAAGCGGGCGAAAGCTGCGGCTTATAAGGAGCTCATGGAGACGCTGGAGCGGGACCCATGGGAGCGCGACTCCGCCACCTCGGTCGCCTGTGGCGCCCAGGGTGGTAGTTGACGACGAAGTCCCCGAGGTCACTTGGGTAGAACTGGAGCTGGCGGTGCGAAGGCTTAGAGCCAAGAAGAGCACCGCCCCGGGACCCGACGGCATTCCAGGCCGTGGGTCCTAGCTCTGGGAGAAGACGGTCTCGAACCCCGACTGAGAGGGTTACTCAGCGCATGCATGGAGCGGGGCCAGTTTCCGAAGATGGGGAAACTGATCCTCATCCGAAAGGAGAGTCGCCCGGCAGACGAACCGTCCGTCTACCGGCCCATTGTGTTGCTCGACGAGGTGGGCAAGCTCTTTGAAAGAGTTATTGCGAAGCGCCTCGTCGAGCACATCCCTGGTAGGGGGCCGGACCTGGCGGATGCCAAATATGGCTTCCGCCGGTGGCGGTCCACAGTGGATGCCATCATGCGCGTGAGGACATTGACGGAGGAGGCAGTCACCCGGGGTGAGGTGACGTTGGCGGTGTCCTTGGACATCTCCAACGCGTTCAACATCTTGCCCTGGAGTTGCATCAGGGAGGCACTCGTGTACCACGGTGTGCCTCTCTACCTCCGCCGCATAGTCGGGGCGTACCTGACGGAGAGAGCCGTCATCTACCCAAGTGCGACCGGCGTCGGTCGGCGTGAGATGTCGTGCGGTGTTCCACAGGGATCGGTTCTAGGGCCGCTCCTGTGGAACATCGGATACGACTGGGTGCTTCGCGGTGAGCTCGCGGACGGTGCCGCCGTCACGTGCTATGCGGACGACACGCTAGTGACGGCGAGCGGGGCTACATACCGCGAAGCAACCCTGAGGGCCACGACCGCGGTTGCTCAAGTCGTGGAACGGATCCAGCGGCTGGGCCTTGAGGTGGCTCTACATAAATCCGAGGCCATGTTCTTTCAGGGACCTCGGCACACGCCACCACTTGGTTCCAGTCTCACAGTGGGAGGCACTCTCATCGGCATCCAACCCCAGATGAAATATCTGGGGCTCGTGCTCGACGGCCGGTGGGACTTCGGGAAGCACTTCCGAAGTCAGGGCCCCAAATTGGTGGGCACAGCCAACGCTGCCAACCTGCGCTGATCTCTTTTATGACGAGAAGAGCAGGTAGCAGAGAGCTCAAATAATCTCTTCGTGTTACTTGCGATAGTGCACAAATAAACAGGGGGAACTCATTAATCGCACTTTTTTAAGCGCCATAAAAGTATTTTATGATAATTGACAAAAAAACTACTTTGAAAAACTAAATGTAATGACATCATTAATATTAAAAAAATAAGAAATGTCTGTGAATCAATTATCAATAAATCAATGATCAAAATTCAACCAAACAATCAATTAAAATTATACTGAAAATTTACGAAGAGGTATGATTATGAACACAGATCATTAGAAAAACGAAGATTAGGAATAAACAAGATGTAAGTTTACGTGAATTCTGTAAATGTTTGATTCCAACGTCCACTTTTTACCAGTAGGTGATCTTTTTTTATTTTATAACATATTGCTTACAAATTCTTTTGACATGTCTGAGTTTAAGTTGTTTAGGGTTTAAGGTTCTTTTAGCAAGACGTTTGAATGATAATTTTGCAGTCTGCTATTTCTTGAGAATTTTTCCTCGTTGACTTATTGTTGACTTAGTGTAGTCTCTCCAACTGAAAATATCAAACCAATATTATTAGTTATATATTATATATCTAAAAAGCAATGACGCTGTTGATAGCTGTTGCTCACGGTTCCACCTGAGTGGATGTTGGTTATAACAACCAAATACAGACAAGCGTTTTTGACGATTTCTGTCGTTTCTAGTACCCAAACCTTAAATGGTCTTCCCCACATGAAATGGGATCGATTAGCACCAAAAAATATTTTTAGACTTTAGCATTTTTCTTGCCGACTTTGCTTCACCGTAACCGACGGTTTTACCAAAATCTGCCAATGTAGTTCAGAATATGTTAAAAAGTTAGGGATTTCCCTTACTGCCCCGTTTCAAGAATACAGCTTGTATAGCTATTTATTTTTATTATAATACTAGCTGACCTGATGAACATCATACTGCCATTTTTTTGCCAAACCCGTGGCCCCATCCAAGTACAAATCCCGTTCGCGCTACACTTCTCTTTTTATTTTTACTTATATTATGCAAACCTTGTCCTGATAATAAAGAACACAGCACACGGCCCACCTGATGAAAAGTAATTACCGTGGCCTATAAATGTGTGCAACACTCGCGCTGCCGCCCCTGTAAGCACAGAGTTTCTGTGCCGTTAGTGTGGAAGACAAGGCAGGGCAAGTCTTTAATCTTCCCACTGACAGCACAAACTCTCCATCGAGCCCTGGCTACCCTACTCACCGCTGGGCACACACCATGAAGTACTCTGTAGAGCGGAGGTACATTAGTACCAAATTGTCGCTTAGATCTGTACTACACAACACATGAATGCAAATAAAGACTTTGACTTTGACTTGGTACTTCCCCAGTCGGACTGCTCAATTGGACGGAAATATCGCCGTGTCCTACCGCCTACCAAATTTGTTTTAGTTTAATATTTTTAGTAACGATATCCTTTTGATACCTAAATCCCAAAATGTCAAGTGATTTAAAATGACAAATTCCCTTAAATACTGGTCTACGAAATTCGGGGAGCGCATAACGGCCTACTCGCTACGTTCGCTGTCGCGGCGTATAGTATGTCAATATTTTCGGATCAGGACTAGCGTCGATATGGCTATTTTACAATATAAACTACACACTATGGCCGCGTTTTGACTTTGTACGTGAAAAGCCATGTCAGCCTCAAGACATTCTTTATACATTCTTAAAGTAAACTATTAATACTTACCAATAGTTTGTATGAATTCGGTGGAAGTTGATGCTTCTGTCTCGCCAAAATCCATTTGAGTTATTGGTGGTAATGCTGGAAAAATTGAAATTACAATTAGTACATATCATATTGGACATAATATACAAGTAACATTATGATTTACAAGTACGTTGTCAGTCACGTAGGAACGTTTAACATTGCTGAAGTAAACAGTTTGCATAAATGCCGTGGCCTCTGCACATTTTTCATTTGAGTTATAAATCCCCGAAAGGGCTGCAGAGGTGTATTATTTTCGGTCCCAAGTAATAGGAAGCGAGCCTGTTGCCGTCAAGCGGACACTTTTTAAGTTGCGTAAAGCTTTTTAAGTTTTTAAGGTGCGTATTGTAACGACGCGCTCTGCAAACGTCGTCACACCGGTTTTAATTCTATTTTTGAACGAAAAGTTTCGGAACGCGGAGTGAATGACATTTTGACGTATAGCTGTCAGGGCACCTTTCTTCCTAGCGTTGAGGCTGGATGGTCGATATTCATGGCTTCGTAACTTAATTTCAATAAATCTCATAAAAATGAGAGTATTTTGGCCTAAAGGATAATAGTTTGTGTCTTCACAACTATCCTCTTGTGGAATTATAGTTTATTTCTGGTGAGTTGTCATTTTTTAATAAGATTCACTTTGTTGGAATTGCCACGTTCCTAATTTGAAAAATAATTGTTAAAATTCTATTGTTTCAGCTCTTAATCTGAGAATATTATGATTTCTTTTGCTATTGGCATTGTTCCAGCAAATTAAGGCGGTAAGTCGCACAAATTTATAAAAAAATTAGGACCTCGTGTTCATATTGGAGTTTGTTCTAATGACATGCAATTTTGTTACAGGTTTCCAAATTGGAACCGCCTTTGCCCTTTTTCTCATTTTCTTTTTGCCTTTGGATCTTTTCTTTGGACCTTTGTCTTCGGTCATCTGCATTTCCTTATGGAGGGTTTGGACTTTTCACCTCAAACCTGGATGTACCGCATGGGCTTACACTGAAAACTTCGCCTGCTACGAGCTTTCTCGCTGCTGTGTTTACATATACTCGCCGAGGGATGCCGTGAGCTTACTTTAATTATATTTTAAATCTAAACTTCAAAATAACCTAAAAATGCATTGGTGACATAAGATCATATTGACATAGGAACCGATTGACCTAGCTTATAAAACTCTAATTTTAAATTTAAGGTTAGTTATACATTAGGATTGTATCCTTGCAACTATTTCTAAATGCACACTGGAGTGGACAATAAAACCTTAAACCTCACCGTTTGGTTTCATTTAGCTCACCTCCGGCAGATTAAAAGTTTCCAATCTCCGCTGATTATCCTAGGCATGTGTATCTCCAAGGCGCCCGAACTTTTATGGTAATGTACTTACAAACCAATTTTATTTCTATTTCTTTTAAATAGGAGATACAGTAAAATCAAATTTTTTTTATTATTACAGTATGCACGTGTGGATATGTGCGTGTATGCGTATGTATGTTCGTGTGTGCATGCTAATTTACTTAGCAAAAAATAACCTTTACGATGAAGCCTTCCAATCTGTATCATAAAACTACAGACAGTTTTTTTTCTAATGTTCTGCTTTCATTTCCCTGTTCAACTTCACGTTCAATTATTAAAAATGTATGAATGCATAATATTTTGTATCACAACATATTCCATCTTGCTTTTTCACTAACAAACATACAATTTCAAATCATACATTATTATTTTGCATTAACATGATAATGCATAACTGATTTATGGATAAATTACGATACCTAAATTATTTTTTCTAAGCATTTCAATTTATGTAAATCCAAATGATTACGCTCATAGAAGGATGTAGTTGTCACTTGGTTATCAAATGGAGAATCTAGTATCCAAACTATGTTGACACAATCGAGTATGGAGTATAATTAACTAAATAAATAGTAATTATTTTTATATGTAGGTATTTATAATTATTTTTTATATTTTGACTTTTGACTTCATGGTCTTATGGCACTTTTGACCGTAACTTTTTCTTAAATATTTTTTTAACCGGGATATTCATCCATTTACCAGAGCAATACAATGATTTAAAAGATTTCGCTCAAAGATCTTAATTACCAACTCATAAATATTCAATAAAACACTAGTCCTCTATTTGTTTGATAGTACCTACCTCGATTGATACAATGTGTGATCAAGAATTTATTATTAATTTGCAAGATTGCAATAAGAATGATCATTCGGAGTAGGAGGATAGTGATATCATGATACCTAAACAGGTTGAGTTAGTAATACATGTATAAATATTTATGGTTTTATTATTTTCAAAACTGTATGTAGCTAATAATCTATAAATAGATTGATTTAATCAATAGTGTCCCATCACTTGTTCTTACTCGGTAACAACTGTCACACGAATCATCCTATAATGAACAGGCTATAGGTATATTAAAATATTTAAAATTAAAGGGCTAACAAAAACAATTTATTTACAACTCAATTTTTTTAACAATAATTGATTCTTATTTCATAATTTGTTACATGTAGGTATGTTCAGAACCTGCTTTACTTTATAATTATGTTTTGATTTTATAAATCTTTTGCCAAATATATCAATTATTGCCACAGATCATGATACTGCAAGGCCCAACATTAGGTTACTTGTGATAATGCTTGGCAATGTCACTTTTGTGTACATTTTTAATCAATTTTATGAGTCAATCATCAAAACCAAACTATTTATACTAAATATAGACTTCGTTTATTTGATAATTCAAAGTAAACCTAAAATCCTGTTTTGTATTGTAAAGGGGCTACATTTTGGTAAGAGATCGACTATTTTGGGGACAATTCCTATTATTCTAAGGAATTTAATCATTTTACATATGTAATTGAATAGGTACAGCTTAATTCTACTACATATAGGTACATTATAGATAAATGAAGTTTGTTTGAAGCGTTTTTTAACGGTACACTCAATTATATGCGCTGTATACAATAGAGCTGATGAATATAATAAAAACGTGTAAACATCGGTTACCAATACAAACCTGTTAAAGCAGATCACAGGTAGGACACAAATTAACACTTATATCTCACAAAATAAACAGCAACTACTGCACTATCCAGCACTACGGAGGAGCAGTTACTCAATTCATCGTAAGTAGTAGACGAAACGTACAAATGGATGTTAAAATCAGAATATTTTCACCAGCAGAAAAGTTACCAAATGCAAAGTACTTGACAGAACAGCCATATTGTTTTGTTTGATGATTCTGATTGGCTAATTTGCTGGAGGAAATTGTTGTAACCAATCAAAATCGGAATTCGGCGGATTGTAATAAATGAACCAATCAGTATAAATGTAAAATATGTCTGTAAGCAAAATAGTGTAGTGAAAATGTAAAACTATCTCACTATTAACACTTAGTATGCCAATGCAACCAACTTTCCGAAAAAGTGTTTCTGACATGCGATTTTTTATGTTGGTATACCGGTAGCGTAGTTGGAATGACACTATTGACAGAAAATCTGTTTGTAGGGAAGTGACCAGGGCCACGTTTGTGCACGTTTGATATTTTTTTTGGTGTGTCTGTGTCATAAAAATAAAATTGTCAAACGCATGGTTGCCAATGACCATGATCTGGATTCCCCACGAACCTGACAGAAAATCCGCAATTTGGGGGTTCCTGAAATCAATATTCCCCAAATTTTTTTATGCTTTTTCGCGTTCTTTATTACCTCGTATGTTCCAATTAACAGGGTGAAAAGTGATAGTTAAGGCATAATGTTTTCGTAAATTTGTTTTAAAAACTCAAATAAACTTTGACAGACGTTTAAAAATATCATAATGGCGCTAAATTGTAAGTCATTGATCATCATCCGTACCTCAAAAGTAATAAACAGAATCTTTATCACTTTGTTATCCATTTGTCTTACCACTTATTACTTTTGAGTTCAGGTCTAGAGTAAATGTCTCCACATTTTTCCCACATATGCCTAATCCCCGCAAATTCCCCAAGCGGGTTGAAAATCCCCACAGGTTGGGGAATTCCCTACACATTGGCAACCTTCATCAAACTTCCTTCAAACAGTGAAACACCACTTGGGCATGTTCGCGGAGCAAGCGAACTATAATTTATATAGTTATTCTCAATCAATGCTGCAGTCTGACAAATCTGAGCCCTCTAAAATCCAACCACACGTCCTGGGCCGGCAGTCTGTACATGAGATAGCGACCGAATTCGGATGTTAAGTACGTAGCGACGCAAACTAACCGAAATTCCCAAGTCTGTACTTAAAGTTACGATTTTTGTCGGTTGCCGTACCGAAATTCGTCGTTAACTTAACAAATTCTCGGATAGTACCTTAATAGCATAGACAAGCATAGAATTTGTCACTCTTACCCTTAGATTCTCTTTGGTTAACTGTGTAATTTGTTGACATTTTTATTATGTTTGTACAATTATGCTTTATGAATTTGTAATTGTATCTTTTTTGACTGTACAATTTCATCAAACAGAAAAATCTCTCCGCTGATTGATTTTTCACAACACCCTTACCATAGATTATTGTACATATATATAGACCAAACATAGACTCTGACATGGCAAGTTGACACAAGTGACATAACACACAAGCAAGAAGCCAAGAAGCCTTGAAAAAGAATTGAATATTTTTGGAGGTTGTAGGGAAATACGAGAAATATTATGGCTGAAGCGTGTTTAGCATGTAATTAGTTTACTCTAGAATATAGGCGGGAAGCGGGAAATGGTAATGCGACGGCAAGGTGCATGGATTCTGCGCGCTAGTGAAAATTATTTGAATTTGGCTGATGGTGAATTCCTATCATTGTATCGCATTACAAAGGCAATGTTTAAAGAACTTGGTGATGAAATAGCGCTATCACTTGAAAGAAAACGCCCTTGCGGGCTTTCTGTGGAGTCCTATGTAAGTTTCATTGTATAACTTGTACATTATTTATCATTTATCTAATTCAAAATTATTATTTATCTAGAAGTACTTCATCTCATTTAATATATTGTAATTGTATAATTTATGTGCTTTTTATCATTGTGTATGATATAATGTAAGCATAGGTGTGTGACACTATTCTGCTCATTTTCAATATAAATGCTCGATGGCCAGGAGCTCTGCATGATAGCCACATATATCATATGAAAATTCCCCAGTTCATGCCACATGAAGACGTTTGTTAATAACGGAGACCACCATGCATGGTTACTTGGTAAGTTTTGAGTCAAATAACTGAACACCTCATGTGTCAATATACTATTACTGCCAGTGGGGATGCTGTTGACAGGACGAGTGATCACCCTTTCTGTATGAACTATTTCTCCTATATAATGACTGTCATACATGTTAACTGCAACCAACGGCTTAACATTTTTTCTGACGCACAACCAAACCAATGCTAATACCCTTATTCATACAAATATTTGCACAAAGCAGCAGCTGCATTTAATACCGTTACACCACAGAGGCTGTCAATGTGTCAATATAACAATTATAACATATATTATATTTTGATTTAATCCACAGGTGATGATGGATATCCACTAGAACCATGGCCGATGACCCCAATGATGAACCAGCCCCTTGGCCTAACGACAAGTATACACTGAAGACTGTGTATTACACTGAACTGACACTATGGTGGACATCTGTGGCATTCCACTGCCCCAGAGAATCATTCAGAAACATTATTTTCGATTGTTTTCGCCTTGTCAACTGCAAGTCAACCAAGTGGCCAAAATTATACATCAGCAACACTTCAGAGGTGCCATATTACAAGAATGTGCCGACCCAGTTCTTGAAAATGGTAATTATTGTACAAGTAACCTTGCGAGTACCATAGTAGTACATAATATATATATACCCCACTGACACACAAATATGTAACTTACATGCAAGACACTACAGTAATGTTCTACGTGAAGTAGGAAGTGCTTTCTTCTCTTTCATACTTAGATGTGTGCTATGCACTTGCAAATTAGTAACTACTATAATATAAACTAACAATCCCAAACCAACATTCTGCAGGCATTTTCTGCTTTTCATGGAACTAAAGGTTGTATCCATGAGGCTACAGTTTATATCAGAGGAAAATTGTATAATCCTTTTGCTATCTATTATTATTCATTACAAATGCCAGCAGCTGTCACTCAAGCTCAAGTGGTGGATCCTTTCAGCAGAGAAGCTGTTAACCGGACAGATGGTTAGCCCTTCTGTACGGGCTTTTGCCATATATAACGACTCCCATAGATGTTAGTATGGCAACCGGGGCAGACAATAGGCAGATACACAACCATTGCAAATAGATATATTTGATTTATATACATATTTTCACTGAACGGAAATTGAACATTGTCATCATCATCTTTGTGTAGACATACTATACTGATTGCATTGTTACCTCGCAGTTCAGGGTCCGCCTTCGGCTTTTTCTCCTCCACGACGTCAAGCCTACTTTCTTTACCTGGACCTGGTGGGAGCCCCATTGCCAGGCATTTGTTGCCTCAAAACCTCCTGCTGGTTACCTAGTTGAATATCCCCATCCCACAGAAGCTGTCATTGCAATAAACTGAACATAGCTTTCCCAAAAGTAATATTCTTTAGGGATTTACTGTCTTTAATAGAACCAAATGAAATAGCGAACGAAATGAAAATATTGTAATCCTATAACTATCTATTTCTTTTCATTGCAGATGCCAGCTGTTGTTTGTCACTCAACTCAAGCCTGAGGAGAGGATACCCATAGCCGAAGTCATAACAAAATGTTACGAAATGAAGACTGAGAAAATTTTATTGTCTGTAAAAACTTAATAGAAACTCTTTGTATTAAGTACTTTGAAGTAATAAATGCACAAGATATGAACCTATATATATATATATATATATATATGTTTTATTTAATTTACCTATATAGAAATCTACTTACTACCTACCGATAATCTTTGTATGAACTCTGCAGTAACTTATATTGTGTTAGTTACTAGTCCTACAAACATGAACATGACAGTTACTAATAAGCATCCATCAGAATATAATTATCTATTTTATGGCCTTGGGAAGTTATTAAATATGAAATTGCAATATAACACACATTTCACCAAAAGTCTACAAATAATAACTTGAAGCTCAACCAAATTCACCAAATAAGCATCCACCATCTTATAATTGTATTTTATCATGAAATTGAGCAATATAGCATACATAGATCACCAAAAGTCAACAAATAATAATTTGAACCTCAACCAAATAACCATCCATCATCTTATAATTCTATTTTGTCATCCATTTCATAACCTTAGAGATTATGAAACATAAAATTTAACAATATAACATAAACATATCACCAAAAGTTAACAAATAATAACTTGAAGCTCAACCAAATAAACATCCATCATCTTATAAATGTATTTTATCATCCATTTCATAACCTTAGAGATTATTAAAATGTAAAATTGAACAATAAAACATCATTATCATCTAAATAATAACTTAAAGCTCAACCAAATTCACTAAATAAACATCCATCATCTTATAATTGTATTTTATCATCCATTGCATAACCCTAGAGATTATTAAAATGTAAAATTGAACAATAAAACATCATTATCATCCAAATAATAACTTGAAACTCAACTAAATTCACCAAATTAGCCTCCATTTATAATATATAATACTTATTTCCTCAATGTTGCCCAATTTCATATTTAATATTCTATTAAAAACATCAACAAAATGTGGACAAATAATAACAAATAGTTAACGACGTTAACTACTTTGCGGGCCTTCAAGAATGCTCGCATTCTTTACGACGAAATTTGTTAAGAAACCGACAATTTTTGTTAACTTGGAAGTCGAGACTTGCTAATATTGCCACCGTACCAAATACCGTCGTTAACTCGCACCGATACATGTAGAGACTTGCATCCCCCATACATTATTGCTCGCTTAGTCGCTACCTCAAAATGTACAGACTTGGGTTTGACGCAAAGAAACCGAATTTTGTTGTTAACTTTGCTTACGATTTCGTAAGATAAGTATTAACGACGAATGTACAGACTGCCGGCCCTGATCGACCACCTGAATCTCGTGGAGGGTGGACACACGGCAACAAATTTACTGGCGTGGCTAACGTGGCTCTGGTGAAATTTCTTGAAAAACTTGACATTGGCGTCTCGCCATTAATAATTTTATAAACATTTACAATTTACTTGATATTGGCAAAATTACAGCGCTTTGCTGAAGAGACCATTAATAAATGAACATTGAACTGACAAATCTGACAATGACAATCAACTGACAATAATGACATAACAATAAACTTCATTGATGTGACTTGTATTTTTCTGTTTTGTTGTGGTTTTGTTTTAAAATTGTAATATTTATTTATGTAATTTATTATAGTCGAGATTCTAAATCAGTGGTCCACAAAATACAATATTTCAATTGTGTGATACTGTACACACAAGGTAATTTGACATGATAAGCTAATAAGTTTATTAATATAATATACTGATTGTCTCTTTCATTTTTGTTGCTGTATAAGTGATTTGATTCGATTATCTAGCGCTAGCATTTATAAAACCATTTGCAGGTATATAAACATTGGTTACGTCTGAACAGGACTGGTGCTCTTATAAATGTGATGGCACTTTTTACTATCAATTCCTTAGTGCATCCAGAAAGTAATACTGAAAATAAATTTTAGATTTATTTTTTATGAATCACTATGAACTCACTATCTCTTTATGAGTATTACCATAAATAAATATATCATTAATAGCACAATATCATGCCCAGTGCAACCTAGTCAAGATGGTACTTGTTCTGTATCACTGGACACTTGAATATTACACACAAATTTGTATCAACATTAAAGGATACTGACTTTTATTGAGTGTATTTCGAAGGGGAGCCAAATAAGGATGTGGCATATGTAGATAACTTTTTAGAAAGTTGTTATTTAAGTTGGTAGTGGTGTTGCTATAATTAAGTGTCTTATTATTATGATTACCTAATCTTTTTATGTATTTACGCCTGATATCACTGGAGGGGTATCCAGTGGTATTATACTACTCAGTAACTCAAACTGAAATTTAACACTCCTTACTAGCTCTAAAAAATATAATCCAGTGATTATGTTTTGTTTTAAAAAATAATGTTACAATTAGGTTTTAACGGTGTGTTCTTAAACCAAGACTGAGATATATTTTTTTAATTGAAATGGTCAATATTTTCATGGTATGTGTTATCATTGATGTATGTGTTAATGTATTATAGTAATTTTCTTGTGCAGTAACCAGGACTGCAGCAATGTGTGAAGCTTTGCAGTCAATTAAGGAGCAGTTGACAAGTATTGAGAATGATGTTACTACAGATTCAAAGATATGTGACATATATGAGATACCAGAACCCTCCTTAATGGACATGCCTGTGGAGGTAAAGATAACATTTAATTTCTGATGGAGTAGTGCCTAAGACATTAAAGCTTATGTCAACTAAACCTTGACAAAGGAGGACAAGGGAGAAGGAGAAAGTGAGAACTTTGCAATTTTTAGGATTCAGGAAAATTTAGTTTCAAAATTAAAACTAAATCAAAAATAAAAATGGGTTGGAATGCACTTTGCAATACCTAAACGAAACCATACATACATGCATATAATCATGCCTTTATCCCTGGAGGGTTAGGCAGAGGTGAATTTACACCCACATTTCATCAATAATAGTATTTGGTCCCACATAATAGGGAGTGAGCTTATTGCCGTATTTAGGGCACTCTTGTTGACTCAGGCCACGCATCTGAGCTGGGATGTATATATCTGTCTGATATTTAACAGCCCTATCCCTCAGTTGCCTTGTACAACACCGCATGGGAAGAACCTTGCGACGAAATAGACAAATATAGTTCAGAAATTCAGGTTATCCATTATGAACTATAAAAGTGCGTCTTCTGCCTTTGAACAAATTTGCAGATGGTGACACCATCTACTTTGGTTGAGGTGATTTCAAAAAGCCAGTCTTCCTACCCATTTGCTGGTTAAAGTTCTGAAAACTGTTGTATGCTGATCAAATGAATATTTGCAGATACAGAAACTACTCGCCGCTTCTAAAAGACAAACCTAAGAAAGATCTAACACACTCTGTGACATAATAAATAAATGCAAAGACTGGCTAGGTAGAGAGGAACAATGTCATAGGTAGAGAGGCCCTAATGGCATGGGAAACTTTGCAAGTATGCTGTCTGAAATGTCCGCTACTAGTTGTGCCCCGCGTTTTCTTCCTTCCCCTGTCGTACCTAATCGATTCTATTCCTCGGCTCGGGCAGCCGCCCTTCGCGTTGCGTCGCATCATCAGCTCGTCCGCATCTTTCGGAGCATTTTTCCTTACTACTCCGCTTCTAAAGGTCGTATGTTTTATGTTCTAGTCAGATGGTTGTAGTAAAAAATTAAATAACATGGGGATTTTATTGCCTCCACAAAATAATAACTTTATCACAGAAAAATACACATGTAGGTTTAGGAGTGCGGGCTAGAAAACCTCCACGCGGTACACCCTGGGGAACAGAAGCGGCAACTCCTCATTAAATTTAGGGGAGGAGTTGCGGCTCCTGGCCGATATTCTGCCGAGGTCGGAAAGACCTGAGAGAAGGAAAACTCGAGAACAAACCCTTTGCCAACCCGTCTGGCCAGCGTGGCAACAGTAGGCTAAACCCTCCCAGATGAACAGACGCCGCAACAAAAGACCCCCAGTTCCCGGCGGTCCCGCTATTCCCAGCCAAGGTAGCGGTTCGGGTAACGACGGGGCGGGGGGTGCGAAGAATCTCCGGGCTACGGGAGGCTACCGAAACCGACGACTACTACTGGCAACGTACAATTGCAGTACACTTCGTCTGGACGGGCACCTCGCGGAACTAGAGGTAGAACTAGGTCGCATAAATTGGCATATATTAGGGTTGTCCCAGATCCGTAGACAGGGGGAGGACACGACAACCACTGAGTCGGGCGACCTGTTCTACTTCAGAGAAGGTGAACAGCTCTCCCAGGGAGGTCACGGTTTTCTGGTAAAAAAGGACCTCATTAGCAGAGTTGTTGAAATCGGTAGTGTGTCGAACAGGGTAGCGTACCTTATCGTAAAAATTACGAACAGTCGTTCGCTGAAGGTGATACAGGTATATGCGCCGACCTCGCTTCACCCCGACGAAAGTGCCGAGGCCGTAAATGAAGATATTGCTAAGGCAATGCTCACATCACACCGCCAAGGCCACTTACAACGTTGTTATGGGGGACTTCAATGGTAAAGTGGGAATACAAGAACGCGGTGAGACGAAAATCGGACCTTATGGAGTGGGGTGCAGAAATCACAGGGGACAAACGCTAGTCAACTTCCTCGAGGCGCAGGGGCTCTTCTTAATGAATAGTTTCTTTAAGAAAAAACCTCACAGGAAGTGGACTTGGCAACGTCGGGACTCTGTGATAAGAAACGAGATAGACTTTTTGATAACGGACAGTAAGCACATATTTAGAGACGTCTCTGTGATCAACAAGTTTAACACCGGAAGCGATCACAGACTTATCCGAGGCTCTCTAAATATCAACATCAAGGCTGAAAGATTCCGAATGATACGGTCTACTCTTCGACCTACGCCACTCCAAGTAGCTCTAGGGTCCGAAAAGTTCCAATTGTAACTTCAAAATCGTTTCGCAACGCTGGAAACCACAAACGGTATTGACGAGAAACTCGACACAGTCGTCAAAACATTACAGGAAGTGTCTCGAAAGTTCTTCCCCCGAGACGCAAACAGCGAGAGTCCAAGACTCTCCTGAGACTCTCGAACTTATGAGAAAGAGACGTGAGCAGTCATCCATACCGTCGTTTTCGTCAGATGAGAGAGCCTTAAACCGACTAATTAAAAAGCTGATTAGACGCGACCTCCGACGCTACAACACCCACATCGTCCAGGAGGCGATTGAGCGAAATAGGGGTTCGAAAGTGTTCGCTCAGCAGTTGGGGAGACACCATCTGACTTAAAACTGCGGATGGTAAAATGACTGCCTCAAGGTTCGAGATTCTCGATGAGATTGAGAAATTCTATGGACAGCTATATGCCTCACGGACGAGTAAACCGACGGGACACAGCGATGAAGACCACAGAGCCCCACTCACGCGCCATTACACCGAGGAGATACCCGATATCGAGCCATGCGAGTTGAAGGCGACTCTCAGACAACTGAAGAACAACAGGTGCCCAGGTACTACTGAGCTCCTGAAAGCAGACGGAGCTCCAATCCTGAAAGAGCTAGCAAGCCTCTTTAATTCCGTCATCCTACAAGGTCTAACACCTAGGGCATGGAGTGGGAGTGCAGTGGTACTGTACTTCAAAAAAGGAGATAAGACCCTGCTGAAGAACTACAGGCCCATCTCACTCCTGAGTCATGTCTACAAGCTGTTCTCGAGAGTCGTCACAAATCGTCTTGCGGGTAAGCTCGACGAGTTCCAACCACCGGAGCAACCAGGTTTCGAAAAGGTGATAGCACCGTGGACCACATCCATACTGTTCGGCAGATTGTAGAAAAGGCCCAAGAATACAATCAGTCGCTGTGTATGGCGTTTGTGGACTACGAAAAAGCCTTCGACTCCATCGAAACCTGGGCAGTTCTGGATACCCTGCAGCGGTGTCGTGTCGATTGGTGATACATCGAGGTGCTGAGATGCTTGTATGACACTGCCACAATGTCCGTCCAGCTCCAAGACCAGAAGACGAAACCTATTAGCCTCCAGCGTGGAGTGAGACAGGGAGATGTTATATCGCCCAAACTATTCACCAACGCACTGGAGGACGTCTTCAAGACTCTGGATTGGACTGGGCGGGGTATAAACATTAACGGTGAGTACATCTCACATCTTCGGTTTGCCGACGACATCGTCATAGTAGCGGAATCGTTGGAACAACTGGGTGAGACGCTGCATAGCCTAGATGGAGCTTCTCAACGCGTCGGCCTCGGTGTAAACTTGGATAAAACCAAAATTATGTTCAACGAACATGTTGCACTGAGACCGATTGCCATCGAAGGGGCGACGCTCGAAGTTGTTCAAAAATATATCTACCTGGGGCAGGTTATCCAGCTCGGTAAAAACAACTTCGAGAAAGAACTAGCCAGAAGGATCCAGCTGGGTTGGGCAGCATTTCGCGAACTACGTCGAGTCTTCTCTTCACCCCTACCGCAATGCCTTAAAACAAAGGTCTTTGCAGTGCGTCCTACCTGTTATGACTGGTGCCGAAACGTGGACACTTACAGTGGGGCTAGTCCATAGCTTAAAAGTCGCGCAGCGGGCTATGGAGCGAGCTATGCTTGGAGTTTCTCTGAAGGATAGAATTCGGAACGAGGTTATCCGACAGAGAACTAAAGTTACCGACATAGGCCACAGAATAAGCAAGTTGAAGTGGGAGTGAGCTGGCCACGCTTGTCGAAGGACCGATGGCCGTTGGAGCAAACGAGTCCTAGAGTGGAGACCGCGAGAAGGTAAACGAAAGGTAGGACGCCCCCTAGCCAGATGGACGGACGACCTGAAAAAGGTGGCTGGGACAGACTGGATGCGGAAGGCGGAGGATCGGAGATAATGGCGGACATTGGGAGAGGCCTATGTCCAGCAGTGACTGCAGTGGGCTGATTAATTGATTGATTGCCATACATACATATAATCACATCTTTATCCCTGAAGGGTTAGGCCGAGGTGAATTAACGCCCACATTTCACAAATCATTGATTTCGACCACATCTAATAGGGGGTGAGCAATAATGCCCGGAAGACGGCACTATTGTTGGTGATGAGCTTTGTATATGTGCCTGAGTCTGAGCTATAAATCTGTCTGATGTTAAACAGCCCTATCCCTTAGTCGCGACACCGCATGGGCAGAGATGGGGTGGCCCAAATTCTACTCTGCCGGGAACCACGCGGCTAACTTGTGCATTTTAAAATTTACAGATTCTTATAAAAATCTGCTCCTTTTTGGATGTGCAAATTTTGAAACACACCTTGAGTAAAGTATGTCAACGGTTCTACGATATTTTAGCTGATGATTGTCTTTGGAAGTATTGGGTGCATAGTAAAGTAAAAGGTACATATCCTGCATTGCCAGATTTGAAATTATGGGAAGAAACAGCAATAGACTGGGAAGCTGTGTGTATAGAAATGGATTTGGAAACCAAGAAATGGACTAAGGTTAAGGACACCATGAGACATATAGTGGTGAAAGATGTGCATTTTGCTTCAGTGGACACCGTTTTATTAGTTAATGTAAGTATGTATAAGCTTTTTACTGTTCCGTTTTTGTTTTACTAAAGAAGAGTGTGGACGAGGCCCTCAGATTCCCAAGTCCTTGCTCAGCAGAGTCAAGGCAAAAATCATTTATTCTGCATTACGTTTATTAGCATACTTGGACGAACAGCTCATTTCCAAGCTTGTTTATTATCCAAGTATTCTTGGATTTTATAATAGCCTTTCACAATTTACTTTTAACTACATTTTTAAATTTATCCAGTTTGACTTGACCAGAACCGCTTTAGCGTGCATTGGGTATGGGTAAGTGCGGGGTGAGACGGGGTTAGTATCGAGTGTATCGACCATTGCACGTCAGATTTGGACGCACAAGTCATGCTTGTCTTTCTTTCTCTTTGTTTACCTCGTCTCTTTTTATTTCTTTTCATTCTACCTTTGGGCGCAGTATAGCATTCGCGGTCAGTCTATAGTTGCATGTTGATATCCCGTTTGCCATATAAGATATTCCGTCTTAAACAAGTTGCAAGTACACATTTCAGAATGGCGAAGTCTGCATATCTGGAGGCAGAGACCGTGGAATGGCACTATGGAATGTATTGGATATTGATCCACATGACGAAAGTGATAATTTAACTTCCTCAGCAAATGCTAAGCCGAAGCACATTAAACACGACGCTCATGCAGGATGGATCTGGGACCTGGCTGCTGATAATATAAATTCTGCATCTTCAATATATTCTGCATCATGGGACAATACTGTCAAAGCTTGGGATCTTACAACTGGGTTGGAATGCAAGCAAATATTTCAGTTAGTAGAACATTTTTTGGTATCTGTCTATGTATTCATTTTAATCGTGTTCCCTGGAATCTGTGAAAGTTTCAACTTAGCGAGGTACCTCTAGGCTAGGTGTACTTTTATGTTTAAGTAAACTCGTTAAAAATATCAAGTCATAACAGTAGAGTGTGAGTGACATCCAATTCGAATTCTCATCATGGTGATCATGTGGCTCCGTTGCGTAGAGCATTCCGCCCTGTAAGGGATTGGTCGCGGGTTCAAGTCCCGTCTTGAGCTTTATTTTTTTCCGATTCAAATCGATCGGAACTTATATGTCGCAACTGTCGTGCCGCCGGCAAAATTATTACTCACAACTTTCTGTATTCGCCGAATTTGAAACGGTGTGGCGCGTGTGTTATTTGTGTGTGGACAGCTTACAGTTTGTTCTAAATTTATGTAGTAGGTAATTTCACTAATCATTTAAAAATGTATATGTTACAGATGTGGTATGACAGCACTGTCTGTTGTGACTATTGAAAATGAAGTTATGGCGGGGTTGTATTCTAAAAAGATATTGTCCTTTGATGCTCGTGCAGGCCCCACACACGTTTACGCTTACAAACCACACAAGGGACCAGTACTGGCACTCCAAACTTTCAATAACATGGTTGCATCGCTAAGCGAAGATAAAACAATGGCCATATGGGACAGGACAGCTGGGAAACTTTTATTGAGTGATATCAAAATACCAACTGACAAAGCGTATCCAGTATGTATTAGTTGGAGTCCAACTGCACTATACATAGGTGACTCTAAAGGTTTCCTTCATCTTTTCGATCCCGAGAATCATTCATATGTGAGAACACATGAAATATGGCCTGAACCTCCAATAATAAAACCGCCGAGCAAGATAACTGGCTGTTACCAAAATCAAGGAAACATGATTGTGAGTTCAGACAGGGGAGAAATCAAATTCTTGTATAATTCCTATCCACTACAAGAATACACGACTGTAAAGAGCAGTACATTTGATGTCACACAGGTATGTGTCTGTCACATTATTATAATGTTAGGTTGTACACTTGCGTAATTGATTTGACATATTCATAACTACCGGCCGGGCCGGTTGCTCGGTAAATCCATAAAAAAGGTCCTTTTTTTACGTGCCGAAATAGTTGTTGGTTGCCAAGATTGACTGAGAGGTTCGATCTGTCCCTGCTCGGATTTGGGGACCACTGAATCCCCAACTTCTCCCTGGAATGGGGGCGACGCGCAATGCTTCTACTAGGGCGACATGCGGCTCCGCCCGTCACTCCCAGGCCAAGGACAGTAGAATGACACTAAAGTTGTTGTGATCCCTATTATGCAACTTTTTGTTTTTTTTCAGCTTCGGTACTTGAATGGTGTGCTGGTAGTTGGAACTTGTGACTCCGCATTAGAGTTTTGGATACCGAAAGAAAAATACCAAAATTTGTAAGGCTGAATATTGCTGTTAAAATCGATGGTATTTTAATCACTTATTTGGGAACCAGCTTCCTTATATGCTACGAAGTCTTACAGAATTATAACGACTACCTATACCTTGAAAAAAGTAACGTATTTACTAAATATTACTGACATATAAATATCAAGTTTAACCTCTGTTCGTTCAGAATTATGAATTTATTTTTAAAGGGTCTAACACTAAAAATCTTCTCGTACCTACCTATTGTACATGATACTATTCATATAAAACTTGTGCAGTGGAGACTCGATTATCCTGACCTCGGATATACGGAAATGGTTGGTAGATAGGTCATTAATAAGCAATGCAACACATCAGGCAGCACATTAGCTAAACTCCTGATAAACGCATAATTTGTGGAATAACACAAAGTAGAGACTGTTTATCGACGCGACGGACGTAGCTTTCTTTTTGAAAATCTCCACAAATACGTTATGTCAAACTCGACTGACTAAAACCACACACCGTCTCGAGTCTCAAATGCTCTCAATTTAATACTTACGAGTAAAAGTATTCAACTAATCAGCTTTCTGATTACTTATCCGACAGGCCCCCAACATTAGTACCCCTCGTTTTCACCTAAGTATAAAACGTGTATTTGACAAGTTGCAATATGTCACATCAGTGTGAACGCAAAGTGTTTTAAACTTGTTTACAACTTGTTGGCTATACGTAGTGAACGAAAACGTATCTAAAACAGTCTCAAATCATGTATAAAACAAGTATTGTGTTTTGACTAGTCTTCTACGAGTATTTTTTTATATCACTTAGGTGGCAGACAAGCACACGGCCCACCTGATGGAAAGTAGTTACCGTGGTCTATGGACGTTTGTAACACCAGAGGAGACACAGCCGCGCTGCCAACCCTGTAAGCACAGAGTTTCTGTGCCGTCAAAGTAGAGGACAAAGCAGGACAAGCCTTTAGTCATCCCACTGACAGCACAAATTCTCCAGTGAACTCTGGCTACCCTACTCACCGCTGGGAACAATTTATTTAACAAGTTTTGTATCAAACAAGTTTACTACTTTGTGAAAACGAGGGGTTTGTTTGGTCAATTAAGTCTCCCCTGTACTATGATCTCTTAAAGCTGCTATTTATTATCGTGACTGTGATAACTATATTGAAATCTCAAGGCATAATATGATGAAAGGTGCTTTTTATAGCAAGCCATTGATCTGGCTCTAATGACGTGAAATCTTATACTATACTTGGTACCATTTCTTACCTGGTTATTGCAATAATTGTACCTATTTATACGTGGTAGGTATATATGAATAACTATCTGTTTTTTTAATTAGATTGAATTTTTGGTTTTTATTAGACACCTTATACCACAGTGAATTAATAATTGTAATTGAAAACCTATTGTGCAATTACAAAGTCCTAGTCCAGATCCAACGAGAGATCTTATGCTGATTTACATAAATACTTATTTGTATTAATAGTTACTAACACTTGAAGTTATTGAAACAATTAATATCAATTTGCCAAAACTGGCGCTTCAATAAGACGATTTCTCTTTTTCTTCTGTGCATCTGTAGCAACAATATTATTGGATCAACATAAATGTATTGAGTAAATATATCGATTACTTTAACCCTGATACATTTGACATCTTACGTAATCATTAATTACGTGCATGTACAAATGGCAAATACCTACTTGTGTTAATTTCGTAATGCAACTTTATAAAGGTCACTGTATTCACTTGTTATCTCGTATTGTTGACCTGTCTTTATACCTAATTTACTGTAAGATCCAACGTAATATAACAATATCTCAACACAATCATTGGGTACTCATACCATTAGTTGGCATGGGTAGGGTAGGTATATGTATAGATATACCTAATAATTACGTTCTGTTAAGCCAAATGCTAAAATATTCATGATCTTTTTGGTTGTGTAGGAACTGTCCATAGGAATCGTGAGGTTATTATCGTTAGAGCAAAGTGATCCTTCATGATTGATTTTATTTGGATAAAAAAATTGTGTTCTGAACTACATCTGTGGTCGGTACAACAAAAAGGCCACCCCTATTAAGTAGGACCAAAAACCAAACATATTTGGTTCTTATACATTTCAATTCCTTTGGGCAAGGAAATACTATTAATATGCAATTCATTGTAATGCGTGGAATACTGCTCACATCTCTGGGATGGCTCAGCAAAATGCCTACTTACTAGATGCCCTCGAAAGGTTGCAGCGACGTGGGGTCGGCATTATTGGGAATCCTGAGCTCACGAACACCCTTTTGCAGATGCGTAGAGATGTTGCGTCCTTGGCAGTATTTTACCGTTTGTACCATGGTGAATGTTCTGATGAGCTCTTCCAATTAGTCCCACCCTCCCCTTTCCTACACAGGACAACACGTGTAGGGCGGCTTGAATGTCACCCGCATACGGTGCAGAATATCCGATCAAAAACCCAGCGGTTCTGAGACTGTTTCCTTTGTCGCATCATTAAGGCCTGGAATTCATTACCAGGCTCAAGTGTTTCCTTTTTCCTATAGTCCCGGGTCCTTTAAGCGGGGCCTGAAAAAGCATATGATAAGGTAACATGGTATACGCAAGTAATATGACCCTCTTTTCTGAGACTTGGCCTTCAGCTGACTATCAGGCGAGGCGAAATCTAATTGACGTGTCCTACTATCTGTTGAACTGTAAACTGTGAAATAAGTGATATATATATACTTAATATGTATACACATATATATTCACAATAGTACATAATATAGTACATACACTTAGTAAAGAGAGACATACGCGCGCAGTAGTACCTAATGCTTGTATCTCTTTTGTTACGTTGACAAATGACTAACTTGCCGAAGTACCTACAATAAATATATATAAATAAATAACTAATTAAAGATTACTAGAAAAATTACTTTGTGTTATTAAACTAATAGTTACCTATTATTTAACAATATATTTAATAAATTAATAAGGGCCTGTTTTAACGCGCCTAAAAGAAGCATAATATTATGTTAAGTCAAATTATTTTCTGTTACTTTTGTGTTTTTAATTATAGACTAGCAGGATGGCTAGTCTATCTACTTATAAAATTACAATTTGCGATTATACGGTTTTTATGTACAAAGTACAAGTACAAGTTTGTAAAAAAATAAATCTGGATGTCAACTATAAACTTCATATCCGGTAGCTAATACCCTCATAAATATAAATCATCAAAATCAATAAAATCGTTATGTAATGAGAAACATCATGCCGCCGAAATTATATATTTCATGACTTAAGACATCCGCTAAGACTGCAATATAATAATAATTCACCTCTGTAATTCATTATTGTAGGTATCTTCTTAGTTATTTTTATTTCTCGTAAATTTTATATTTTGTGACTAGATCTAATATTAACTAAAATACCTTTATTTTATACATTTTATGTAGAAGTGTATAAGTTTTACTTTACGAAATTAATAAATACGTAAGTACAATATCTAATCTAAATTATTTTACAAAATATCCTGGTTCTTGAACAAAGACTCGTATGGTACATGCGTCATACATGTCCTTGCTCATGAATCATAATAAAATTATTATTGTTCCTAAATAATAAAATAGGAACTGATGCCGTGAAGTAATATTCTGTAATAAAAACGAAAGTTGTCAAAAATATTTGTAAGAATTTAGGATCGCATAATATTTCTTTAATACAGAAAACTTCCCATATGAACAATTAGGTAGGTACAGTCAACGAAAAAAGAAATTTATGACTCACCTAAGATTTCCGGATTATAAAACCGATTATATTACATATGCCAATTTATTGGTACATTAATTTTTTGTGGAAGTGCAGGAATTTTGGTGTCCATCAACTTATGTCGTTGACTGTACCTGTACGCCATTTAGAAGTTAAACGAACACGGTGGAAAATGCATAATGTTATAAGCATACTTTATTTCTCTCTATCTAGCTATGTATAAAAACGAATGGTTGTTAATTAAATTGTATGTTACGTTTTTAAAGTAGGCAGGTTGTTCCTATTGAACAAGAACGCAATTTATTGTATACGCACACACGAACAAGTCCACATAATTATATTGTGTATGAATAATGATCAATTCAAGTATTATATAGTTAATTAATTTATTATTTTAACATTAATTTATTAATCCAATAACTACCTACTTTACATAATATCAGTCTCGTGTACCTATGTCTATTTTCATAAAATACAGGTTACAGTACCTGTATGTTACAGGCCCTGAATTTAAGGGTTAAGTTTAATTACACCAGTAAGAATATAAATTTTTGTACTTCAAAATGATTTGTCATGGAAGGTGAAGTCATCGAATCACATTTGTGTATAAATTGTCTATATGGATGACAGCTGCAATATGTATAAAATTGTCTACGCAATAAGCAGATAATAAGTACCCAAGACCAGTCACAGACGAGAAGCTCCAGTTTATACCTATGCATTTGCATAAAACAATTTACCCACAGTTCAGAGTTTTAAAATTTCAACGATTTACATAAATGAACGGTGAAATCATACGTAGGTGATTAAACGGTGATTAAAAGATTTTCATATTTTTGCATGAGATATGCTGGTGCGTTTCACTGCTCGTGACTGTACTGGTCAGCATATTAACTCGATAGTACATTAGTACTAAGTTGTAACAACATCTTGAGCTTTCTAATAAAGTATTTTTTAAACTATTTTGTTTTTTATTCAATTCGTAGCTTGTCTGCCACCTAAGTGGTATAAAAAAATCTTCCTGCCGGCCGTTGCGTCCGCTGGGGTGACCTCTCAGACCTGCGCTCAGATTACCTTTGCCAGCTCTCCACTGTGGCCAGCTGCTAGGGAGATTTCAGAGGAGCAGAAAAGAGCATGCAACTGAATAAAGACTGAATGCTTGCAACTCCAAAATATCATCTACGCGCGTTGGTATCTTCAAAGGGGAAAAGTTTTTAGTGATTTTTTTCAACAGGTTATTCATATATACCTATATATCTTATCGTCAGACTCGATGGCTTGCACCCTGTGGCTTGCGAGATACCTGCACTAGAAGGTCATTAATTAAGCGACTGTGGCGGAAGCTGTAGGTTAGGTACCATCGGATGCTCAATCGATCGCTTCCTTCCAGATAAATATGAAATTAAAATAAAAAGCATGAAATAACACACTCCATTTAGTACATGGAGGGAGTGACAGCAATAGGTCCCATTAGACGGGACTGTTCTATCGTCTTTTTTAGGCACGACGGGTGGTTCGGCATTCCTATAATTCATAGTTGAGTTTGACGCAAAGAGATTGCCTAAAAGGACGGTTTTCTCCTTAGCGTCATGGTTCAGGGTCTAGACTATCATCAGGATTTAAAAAAATGCACAAACCAGACATGGTCGTAGCCAGGTTGAGTTTTTGAGGATATAAACCCCTGCGATTTTAAATATTACCTCCCTACAAATCCCATAAATCAATCTTCTATTATTTACACTCATTTCATGCATATTTATTGTTTTCTTTTCATAAGCAAACCATCTTGTCCATGGTTTTGATAAGTTTTTACTTATTAAGAAGTATGCTATGTTTTTATGATTTATTTATGATGACTCAGATTAGGTTTATAAAAAAAACTAACACTATCTGCTGTAGTCTAGACAGATATCTGTCATTCATTGTTCATTTATCATCAACCTTTGTCATCATACATAATAAACCATCGTCTCTCGCTGGCAACATTGCCGTCATGGCTGAACGAAACTGTTGACTAGCTGTCAATTTTGTGAAATCTTTTATTTTCGCCATGATCAGTAATTTGTGAGTTGTGATTTTGTCATGGGTAGTGTTCAATAATTTTTGCATCAATAATAGTAAAAATTCAACATGAACGGGTTAAGTTTCAGTGAACTCTGTTGCCTGTTTTGTTGTCCACCATGCCCGGGGAAAATCGCGGCTAAGTTAGCATTTCTGCCTCCAGAACCTACGTATACATTCACACCTGATGAAACAGCAGCAAAATTCTCATTGACGTTAACGGATCGCGCCGAGTGGCAGTATTCAGACCGAGAAAAGGAGAATATTGAAGGATTTTACTCGAGAACTACGAGAGGCAACAGAATAGCTTGCCTCTTTGTCCGATGTAGTCCCAACGCCCGTTTTACAATATTATTTTCACATGGAAACGCTGTTGATCTTGGTCAAATGAGCAGTTTTTACTTAGGATTAGGCACTAGAATAAACTGTAATATATTCAGTTATGATTATTCTGGCTATGGTGTGAGTGGTGGCAAACCTTCAGAGAAAAATTTATATGCGGATATTGATGCAGCGTGGCAAGCTTTGCGAACTCGATATGGTATTAGCCCGGAAAATATTATATTATATGGTCAAAGCATTGGGACTGTGCCCACTGTGGATTTGGCAGCCCGCTATGAAGTGGGGGCTGTGGTGCTTCATTCTCCTCTCATGTCTGGTATGCGAGTGGCATTCCCCAACACTAAAAGGACATGGTTTTTTGATGCCTTTCCAAGGTAAGTTGTTCAATATACTACTTATTTATACATTCATTCACTAGTTTTGTGGTGAGTCATCTGTGTAATATGGAACATTTGTGCCTTATTGATATCACTAAGTTTTGTTGACATAACAGTAATAGGATTGGATTTCCATGTTGCTTTTATTGCATCTAGGCATAATATAGTACATTAGATTTGATCATTAAAATTCTTCATATTGCGAAATTTTTCATACCATATTTTACATTCCAAAGTAGATCTCTAAAATTATCTATATTGGGTATGAAAATGGATGCAAACTTCTAAATTATAGACAACCTAATACATTATATTAGATTATAGTCTCCGCCCTTATCATTAGTAATGTAGATATTATACAGTAAAGATACTGTGTTAGCCATTGTCCATTTTAGCTGTGATTGTTTCATTTTAACCTTGTCTGACTTATTAATCAATATTGTTTTTGTATTTTCTCTTTCAACACCTTATCACTGCTGTTGTTTTAATAACCTTCGTATTTTTGTGCCAACTTCACACACAACGCAATGATATTGAGTAGAAGGTGGGGAGCCAATTCTACGCTAGCCCAGCTCTAATCTGGTATTTAGTGACTAATTAACTAGCTAGATTTTTGACGATTCCTTGTTAATAGAGACAGTGAATATATGACAACATTGTACTGTCAGTAATTTTATCAAGTTATCAGTTACCCTGGAAACTGGTTTATAGGGTGACATACTAACATCATTGAGGCCCAAGTGACCCTCACCTGCAAGTCCTTGCAGCTGCTAAACAAAGGTGAAGATTCTAATGCAGGCTTTTTGTTAAGACTTGAACAGTCCGACAGAATCAGAAAGCCAACATAGCAATCAAAACTACAGAATTTGGGTTCCTAAGTGCTAATTTTGGACACAACTGGGAAATCCATATGAGGATGATCATCAATAATCCTTCAAATGGTTATAAAGAATACATATATGTGCAATTCTATTTTTCATGAACTTTTGGTATCTTAAAACAAACTAGTTTATGACTCAAGAATGATTTTTTGAAATCTGTGCAATGTTTGCATTAATACATTTTGTGTAGGCATCTAGGTCACATAAATACTGGAACAATTAAAAATAGATAAATATGTACTGTAGAAAGAGCCAACATAATATAGAAATCATTGTTATCTTGAATGTAGGCAAGTCATGATTTCAACTGATAAAGTGTGTAAATATTCTGATTTAATTAAATGTCTAATATCCATAATAATACCTGAGTATATAAATGCTTGTGTACTTCATTGTTAATATTCTTTATGGTCAAGCTGGGAAGTTTTATTTAAGTCCTATTTGATGATGATGATGATGATGCTTCCGACCGATTTCGGCGATGGCGACCACTTCGACTCCTAGTCGGCTCGGCGCTGATGCGCTCGAAGATGGCAAACATAGCCGATCTTCGCGCTATTTGTAAGATGAAAAGACCCATAGAATAGTTAGAATTAGGCGGGAGATGTTAAAACATGCTTAGTTTTGTTCAATCTTCAACTAAACACAAACAATGCGTCATATTGTTTGATGTTACTACATAAAGAAGAGAGTCGTGCTTAAACTAAAGTGTGCCAATAGTAGACAGATTTATCTTAGAACTTGTATAGAAAATGTTAAAAATGTAGCAACACCTTTTTTTTTCATAGGCACCTATATTTTTTTAAATGTTGGCCTTACGTGTTTAGCTGAAATATAATCATTCGAGTTGCTACATGCGTAGACACTTACCTACTACGTAATAAATATTGTTACATCAATAACGTGATTTTATTACGTGTCCATCAATATTTATGAAACCATAACATGCACCTATTAAATTATAAGTGCTAATTCCAATAAAAATACATGTGCATTTAAAGAAATACGAACGCAAAAAGTCCAACTTTATTATAATAAATACTCGGTTTCTTCGTATTTATTTCCCTCGTACCCTAGTTGACTTTAGGCCGTCTACGGTTTCAAAATGTCACCTATCAACTCCTCGCCTACCCTTATCTGCTGTCAGTCAGAGGGACATGTGATAAGCATCCGAGCAGCCCTTCACAGGGCTACTCTCACCTCGGCCGCAATTTGTCATAGACGGCAGCGACTCCTCTGCGGGATAAAAGCGCTGGTCTCCGTTGTCCAGGGTGCACCGCGTGGAGGTTTCGAATCAAGCACCACTTGGAAGAGTACCTAATTCCAAAAAAAGACAAATCATATCCATTCATCCTAACAAACCTTCACATTTATAACATTGGTAGGAAGCAGGATGGTAAATCAAAAAAATGTACTTCCACTAACACCTTTGTGTACGATAGGTATAGATTAGATAAGTACCTTCTGTTTTGTTTGTGGAGTTAACCTATAATACATATGAAACTGATACTAAAATACTAACGTAATGTCTCTATCCATGTGAACGTAATGTATCTAACTGTAACTTGGTGCTTATTAGTCTTATTACACCTGACCGGTTTCGCCTTACGGCATCCTCAAAGGTTTACAATGACATTTTTTAAACCTTTGAGGATGCCGTAAGGCGAAACCGGTCAGGTGTAATAAGCAATAAAGTAACGTGGAAAAGTACAAGTGAGTTATCAATATGTGTAACAACAAATTCCACCAAGTGCCATCAATCTACAGTATAAAGTCTTATTCTATTATTATACCAACACACTTAGAGAGGTCTTTAAGTTCTTTAATCTACCTGATATACCGTCGTTTTCAAGCGGAACTCGCCACGGATACCACCCCTAGAACATTCAACTCCAGCGCATCTGAAGGGTATCCGATAAAATACCGAGAGACAAGCATCTCTTTGCTGATTTTTTTAAGATCTGTATCCCTCAACTAGAGTATCATTACATTGAACCTCTTTGCTCGTTTCAGTATCAACTTAATCGATTCAAGCAGGTATATGTCTGAACTTGGTAGCTCAGACAAATAACAGCTTGAAGCGGATGAGTAGAGGTCTATAAATAATAAGAGGTGCGAGCAGTATTCATGCGCAATTGAACTTTCGCTTGGTAGAGGTTAAGCAGCTGTTCTGGCGTAAAGTACTATCGCACCTTCGATAGAATGCCCAACTTTTGGGCTGCTACTTGAGCCTTTGCCGCAATATATGGGCCAAATATGCGAGTAGGAGTAAGAGGAATGCCAAGAAGCTTAAGGCGGTTGGTATTTGGTACGAATACACCTTGGAAAGTAGGGTTCGGCTGGAATTGGCTCCGCTCCTGAGTTATAGTTTCGTTGAAGTTGTCCTATATGGTATCTCCCTAATTAGCGGACCGCTAACCGGAAACGCTAGGATTTACTTTGAAGAAGAAACTTAGAAACCAACTTAGATAATGGGATTAAATCTGTCTCGTGAGCCCTTATTTTATTTCGTCAATCCGATCAACATGTCCAAACAAAAAAATCCAAACCATCTAAGCGTCCATTTCTCTTTACTATATCTTCTTCCTTCCACAGGCACCACAAAGCTCCCTGAAAACCCTATTATACCGCTTTTATGTTGGGGGGAAAAACAATTACATACATATAGTAATTTACTAGTAAAGGTAATTTAATAAAAAAAATATCTCGAACTACAATAAAATTGACATAGTATTCTGTACTATAATCTTTAAATCGCAATGTTTACTAATACAGAACCAAGAGAATGAAAAATAACGGCATACTGTACCTATTACATGCCATGCAAGGTAATTGAGGCAATAGTATGAAAGGTATTGTTCATTGTGGCGTTCCATTTTAGTACTGAAAAAGTGGCTATAGAGCAGAGGTGTGTTTCGATCGCTTCCACTCATATTTCGTATACCTGTAAGTTCCATGTCTTAGACACAACATGAAATTAGAAGTCTGGGCTCTTCGTTAATGTAAACAGAATAAAAGTAATTAAATGCCAATCCGTAACGATATCGAATCCAGTAGCAGGCCGCGGCAGTGGCGCGCCTGGTGCCCCTCCCCGTTTTCGGGGACGAGTTGATGACTCTGTAGTCCCCACACCCGAGAAGAGGGCCAGATCGTGAGAGATGGCCCTGGGTGTGCCGGGGTGCGAGGGATATGCCTGTCAAACTCACCTTCGGCAAACAAAACGACCCAAAGGCGGCGTGCGCTTTAGTCGGTTCGAGTCCGACATAACCTCTTCCACCGGCTCCGGCGGAGAGGTATCCGTGGGGATTTTGCGCACGTAAAAAAAAAATAAACGATATCGGATCGGACTATGGAAAAACCGATGTATCAATCACCCTGAGGTGATCGATCTGATCAATCAACCTACATGTGGATGAAGTGATACAACTTTTAGAAATTCTATCAAACATTAATGCTATCGATTTTTTTAAGATATCGAAGAAACAAATCGCACGTAGGTAAAACACAAGCTCAGTCAGTATACCATAAAAATAAACAATATAAAGTGTGTTGTAGCTGTGATCGCTTATCTGAGTCGATTCTACTAACTATAGGCATATCAACCCACGCCACGTCCATACTTTATAAAAGTATTGAGTGAACTTAATGAAATCATGCTATCAAAATATGATCGCCGTTTAGCAGCTCCGGTGAATTTTTACCTATATTAATATTGTTTTGTTACTTTAAATTATATTAAAAACCATCGGGTGTATTGAGCCCTCATCTGGCATAGGCTATTCTCTCTCGAGGTTGGAGCGGTAAGCAGACGGAAGTAGCTTCTGTAAAAGACAAGATAAGCCACTTCAGCAGTAGAAACAGTAGAAAGCGGATTTTGGGCTCCATAGTGGAAGCGTTATATGCATACAAGATTAACATGTGGGATGATAATTAATATACGTCAAACTATTTTCCGATTTTTCTATACATCTCATTATTGTCCGCCTCCTTCTGCGAGCAAGTAATGCTCGTGAAGGAGGAGGCGGGGCGGGAGCGGCAGCGGGAGCGACGAAGGATCGCAAGACAAGCTGCCCGCGCACGAAGGCAACTCGGGCGTCAGAGGTCGATGAACGACCTCCGCCCCCCATGAGCGCCGGCCTGGGGGTGACAGGTGAAGCCGCCTGTCACCCTGGCAGAAGCAGGCCGCGGCGGTGGCGCGCGTGGCGCGCCTCCCCGTTTCCGGGGACGAGTTGGGGACTCTGTAGTCCCCACACCCGAGAAGAGGGCCATATCGTGAGAGATGGCCCTGGGTCGGCCGGGGTGCGAGGGATATGCCTGTCAACCTCACCTTCGGCAACCAAAACGACCCACAGGCGGCGTGCGTTTTAGTCGGTTCGAGTCCGACATAACCTCCTCCACCGGCTCCGGTGGGGAGGTATCCGTGGGGATTTTGCGCACGTAAAAAAAAAAAAAAAAAAAACATCTCATTATTGTCTGTAAAATATTTTCGCAGTGCGATAAGGGCCAATCGTATAAACCACTCTAAATTTTATATCATGTTTTATGCCTTTCGGTGTACAATAAAAATAAATTTGTGTTGGACACAATACACATATTTAGAGAATATGCATATTATGTATGTCCAAACGAGTACATAGGCCAAACACAGTATATAACCTTATGGTAAAAGAATACAGATAGCATGCGCGAAACGTGGCGGGTAGAGGTAGGTAAATATATATAATACAGTTTAGTGGCCTCAGTGTCTGGTCGTGACGCATGCTATGCTTCTGAATAGTAATCAAAAGTGCCCTAAATTTTTCATATTGATCACACTTGTTCACCCTGTAAACAGGCAGAGACCGAATGAAGGTCAATTTAATTGACTCGTTTAAGTTAGATAAGTTCTTCACAAATGTTTCAACAACTAAATAGCTACTCAACCTAGCGTAAGCGGTAGATTAGAAACTGAACACTGTCATCGTCAGCCTCCAAGCCTATTTCCAATTCAGGGTCAGCTTTCACACTATATTCTTAGTAATTACATGAAACTGATAGGCTTCCGACACGACTCACCATAACGCGACAAATTAGTGTGTGTCTACTGAGAATCAATAGTCCTCCGTTGATATTTATATTGCATAATATGAAAGTTTCTGGAAACATCTTCGATCAGATTGACACATACGTACACCTTTTTACCAGGTTTGCCTTACTTAAGTTTGTTTGTTTTACTTAAGTACCTACCTGTTAATAATTATGTATTTTATTATGCATGTTTAGTATTTAATATTATTGATTTTATATCGTATTTTGTGTGTGTGTGTGTCTAATAAACGCATTTTCTTTCTTTCACAGTCGCCTCATAAATCTATTTCGTTAATATGTTGTCATTAATTTTCGCAATTTGTCCGAATATTCCCTTACTCAATCGTGGTCAATACATCTTTACTACAACATTCCCTTCATCAGTATCATATTGTTTTTTTCTCAATCCTTCAACTTCATCTATTCAGCTATATTTCTCCGACTTCTTATTTTTGCAGCATTCAGTTTACTAAAACATGTGTCATACTTTAAGAAGAAGCATGACCCCAAATTTTACTACTATACATAAGTATGGGGACGAGCGCTCTCTTATGTACAGCCAGACGTCGCTCTTTTGAGATTATGTTCAGTATGCTTGTAAAAATAGGCTTAATTTCTTATCAAAACTCTTCGCTCAAAAATTACAGACATACTAAAGATTACATACACAACTCTTTCACATGCTCCACTTTTTCTCCTTCGATTAAAATTGGGCAATTTGTCATGCTTTCTTCTCTTTCAAAAACCATCACTTTCGTCTTACAATCACTTTCATTCCTTTGCTTTTTAGGGCACCCTACATCAATATTACTGACCATCGTCATATACACGTACTCGTAGGAGGCATTTGATGGTCAAGTAATATATTCATACGCGCTGTCTTGCCGTATTTTCGAGTAATCGTTCATAAACAAGTTAAATAAGCCCTAGCGAAGCTGTTAGGCAAGGATGTGTCTGTCTAACATCTTTTTGGATAGACCAGCCTATGCAAGTTCAGACAAGTGTAAAGGGCCCCGTTAACGATCAAAGTTTGACAAATTTGTTTGTCAAATTTTACGTTTTCATCAAACAATAGCTTAAACGATCAAACCACAGATCAAACAAATTTGACGTAGGTACATTCGTACTTTCGGCTGTATCCTTTTGTAACATAAGGTTGTGTTGTTCTTTTTCCGTGAGTATACTATTCTCCGCACTGTCATCATTGGCCATGACATCCTCCATGATGTCAACACAAAAACCACAGAATAAATGAAATTTTGTTTGACAAATACCGCCGCGCCGTACACGTTCAAACTTGCTTGTCAAACGGGTATTCAATCAAAATTTTTGTCAAACACGTAGATTGTTTGACAAACACTTCAAACATAGCTGCACACTATCAAATAATTTGACAAACACGTAAAATTTGTCAAACATTTTGATCGTTAACGGGGCGCTTAACTGATCCTGGCATAAGCACTGGAGCTTACATCCTATATATAACGTGATCATAGTTTCGTGTAAAATATTTTATAATTTATGAAAACTGTTCTTTTTTATTCATTTCAGTATCGACAAAATTCCTAAGGTGACCTCTCCAGTTCTAGTTATACATGGAACTGAAGATGAGGTGATAGATTTTTCCCACGGACTAGCTATATATGAGCGCTGTCCGCGTGCTGTAGAACCATTATGGGTTGAGGTAACTAGTATTTCATTTATATTTAATAGTATCATTTATACATAGGACTGCGCAAACTAAATTGATTTAACTAAAACATATCTTCTGATTATGAAATGTAACTGTGGGCATCATGTCTTATGTGAACACTCTTAAACTATTTTTATTTTACATATATTTTGCTCAATTACAGGGTGCGGGTCACAACGATGTTGAACTCTTCAATCAATATTTAGAGAGACTGAAACGTTTTGTTTCAGTAGAATTGCTCAACTGACAAAGACTGCCGGCCACGGGCCAGACTACTCAAGGTGAATAAAATATGTAGTTGAATCTTTTATTAGCATAAACTTTATAGTAGAATAGTGTTAATGTCCTGCTATAGAGAGAAAGCTTTACTATGCCAAAATCTTACCCATACTCTCATTCCTCGTCCTGACGACGCGTATAGAGTGTGCAGATATAATTCGCGTTGTGCAGCGATATCACAGATTCGACTTCCGTCAATAAAAACATGGTGATCTAAAAAAATATAAATTATTACAATAAAAATGACTAAAATCGTAAGGCTATATAAAATCTATGAAAACAAAACTACATACTATCCGTGCCATTAGTTAGGCGTCAATCGAAAAATGTTTTATATTTATTAAAAAATAGTATATTCTAGGTGACGACCAAAATCCTGCATCAACACTGAGCTCCGGTACTTCAAGTTCAGCGACAGAGAGACTCCTCTAGCTAGCGGGGGCCGGGCCTAGTCGGGCCGGCCCCACCAAAAACTCTGCCAATGCTAATGGCTCCGTGAGCCCACACAATTATAAAGAAAACAATAAAACGGACAATAACGAAATTGCATCTGCCGACCAAAAACCCTCCATCGCGCATAACATCAGTATAAATGTGACCGACACGGATTCGCCGACTTGCGTGCGGAGACGCGTACATCTGCGGTCTCTCAGTGACGTGACGCCCGCCAGCCGCACGCACACGCCGCGCGCCCGCTCGCAGTCGGAGCGGCCGCGAGCCTCGCCCTCGCCGGCGCGCCACGCGCGCTCGCCCGCGCCCGCGCCCGCGCCGCTGTTGGTGGGCGCGCCCACGCCGCGCATCGTGCGCAGCGAGCGCTCCTCGCCCGACGCCTCCATGGCCGCCCTCGACGATACGTTCGCCAGCTCGGACGTAGGCATCGCGCGACGCTTCACCGGCCGTGACCGCTCCGCCAGCGATGCGGTCTCCGTCCTCGGCAACCCGTGGCAGAAAATGAGCGAAGTCAATTTGAACTCGGCCGGACGCGGTCGGGCCGGAGGTCGCGGCGGTCTCGATCCCTGGGTGAAGAATGCGACTCTGCGTCCCGATTCGTCCGGCGAGCGAAGGGGGTCTCGGGAAGACCCGAATCGCACGGCCTCGGACGCCGAACCGAAACAGGAGAGCTCCACTTTCAAGCGAGGTAAGCTGGAGAGAAAGTCGCCCGTGGCGTGCGATTCGTGCGGTAACGAGAGCTGCGAGTGCTGGCGCGTGCAGTGGGCGCGGCAGGCGCGCGCGGCGCGCTCGCTGGGCGCGCAGTGCACGTGCGACGCGCGCTCGCCGCGCCGCTCGCCGCGCCGCTCCCCCGCGCGCCTGCGCCCGCGGGCCCCGCAGCGAGCGCTGTCGGACGACGAGGAGCGCCCCCGGCGCTTGTACAAGTCCGCCTCGCAGAAGACGATAGGCGTGTCGGTGGACGGCGACCGGGTCAAGAAGGGGGACCCTCTGTTGGAGACCACGTGTTGATGTGACAGACGAAACGGGAGTGCCGGCACAGTCCCATTGTCGCGGCCGGCGGTGGTGATGAAGTATTCGTATTGTGTACGGTGTGTGTTGTCCCTTTTCGATGTATGAGTATTATTAGTGCGAATTTTGTATCCCTTTAGTGAATAAGATTTCAAAATTTATTATTGTACTGTATGATAATATTTGATAAATATAAAAAGTATGCTCGTGTTATAATATGAAATTATGAATGTTTTCCATGCATATTGTAAAATTATCTTTTATTTCGGGAGGTTGTGCGTAATTAAATTCTGATAATTTGAAGGTATGTAAAAAATATTTTATTTGTAGAACATATTCTAGAACAGTTTAGTTTGATAAAAAAAACAACTATTTTTTACTAGTTCCTGCCATTATTTCGTACACCAAAAACTTAACGCACAATTCCATACTAGCTTTATAGTTTCATATTTTGTTACCTTGCATATTGACACCTATCCATGCATCTTCCATAATTTGTAAATAGTTTTAGATATGACATAAACATAATTATTTATAGTTGTTATATCACAATCTGATAATATGTATAGTAATAATACAGAACTACTTATTACCGTATTGAGCTGTATATCCATTCTATAGTCATTGATCAATTTATATTTATACATTCCACACAGAAATAATGAAATATACCTAATTCAACATGAATTCAGTGGTTGCCGATAACAGTTGCTATGTCTGATCTAATCGAACTTAGTGCTAGTTAGGTAGATAAATGAGTGAGTAATCAACTTCATGACGATTGTTATAGTTTTAAATGAATCCAATGTCTGTGGTAGTTAATCTCAAGTATATGGATTTTAGTTCTTATTATAATATTGGATACTAGTAATAAATAAATAGACATCCATTTTAAAAACAGAAATCAGAGACTATTATATATCTTGTTTACTGGACTGCACGGAAGGCGCAATTAGTATCTATATTGAATACTAAAAGTGAATCAGTCGATACACACGCACAACCAAAGAAGTTTGCATTCCCGCGATTTCCGCCACAGAATCCTTTGCTCACCTTCGTTCGCAAAGTCAGTACCTGGTACTCAATATCGTAATGTATTCTGTGGTCCGGGGAATCCGGCAGTCTTTCCATATAAACATGATTTAAAATACTAAAGTCGATTAATTTACAATACCTTCAAAATATCATATAAATGGAACTCAATTATTTACGGTATAATCTTGGGAAAGGAAAAGCAATCTCAATAAATAAGTTTATATTTCTCAGGTACTTACTCGCGTATTTGGTAGCAAGTTGGAATGGGTAGCCACTGATTTTACAACCTACGTCCTATATAATATTGCTTCAATTAAACGAATAAACCTGCTATGATAAAGAAATACTAACTACAAATCGTCACTGGTCAGCATCAGTCATCGCTGGTAAATATAAAATTACAAAGAATTACAGAGAGTTCTAAATCTTTTCGTCATCACAGTTACACTACGTCTAAATAGAATAAAATTATGTTAAAATTAATATATTTGTACCTACTCATTTATTTTCTTGTAAGCATGTTTCTTATTGATGATGTACTTAAAAATATAAAACAGTTGCCATGTGTATTATGAATTTATTGACCAAAATAGACCTATGCAAGGATGTACTGCACGACAGGAAGTCGACTTAAAATATCAAGGACACTATATTTTGTATCATTATATTCTAATTTTTTGTTGTTATATTTTACAATGTTTATCAAAGATATAGTAGCCCGTCTGAAGTCTGAATATCGTCGATTTTGATTTAATATCCATATACAAAATATAATTTTGCGATTTAGACTTGAACTAGGTATTCAACAGGAACTATGGCTATGCTTAGAAATATATTAAGGTCGGTTAAAAAAAGTTAATAAAGATTTTAATAAATTAAAGACAACTTTTATATACTTAATCATTTTTATTTCTAAAAAATATAAAGACCTGATAAAGGTGTAATAGCATTACATTTATGCACTTATTTGTTATTATTACTGGAAATTATAAAATAAAAAAAAGGTATTTGGTTTTCCAACTACCTATATAAATGCTCTTTAAAAAAAATACCAACCAATATTATGTATGTAAAAACCAAAAACATTTTTTTCATTTACTATTGACTTTTTGGTGAGAATCGCATGCACGTAATTGTTGGCGTAATATAACAATAATAATCCTATATCTACCGATAAATAATTCTAATTACCTACTACAGAATCAATAGTTAATATCAGAGAGTGAACCCTGGCGATAATAACAAGGTCAAATTTACTGATACCGTATACAGAATTCCACGTGCAGCGCGCAGAAATGATCCCAATTGCATAATTATTTTATACCAGCACGAGCAGGTTCTAGCCAGCGGCTTGGCCTGCGTGAAATTTTGATCCCGGTCGCGGAACCCATTCGTAGGTTCCGTTCCCGCAACCTATGTGTTACTCTAGACTGCACACTGACCCAATAACAAATATCCAAACATCTTCACTAACCACAATTTTATAATATTGGTAGGATTGACCAACTCTACAAGTACATGTGATTCTCGATAAAAAATTCTATAACGCAAGGACTATACAATGTGTTGTATACACATGAAATTAAATTGTTTAATCTTGACTGCTATTTTATGATCATATACAGATGTTATCTTTTAAGTTGTAAAAAAGGAAATTAATTTTTATTGCGTAACTATGTAATTAAATTGCACATATCTAAAATATGTTGTCTATTATTTAAAGTGTTTAAACTGTTATGGAAATAATCTGCTCAGAAAATTTATTTATTTAACCTGATACAATAGTATGGTACTTAAATATTATAATAACATATAGTGCAATTTTTGAGAACTCACTCAGGGAACACGTAAAAAGATTTGTGCCTGCTTTGATCTGTGTATGAATTAATATTCATTATACCAAATGTGGATGACAAATCTTTTTCCAATGTGGTGGTTATACCAAAAGTTAGAATATGAGGTAGAGCAAGTCCTAGCGACTTACTAGCAAAACTCGTGGTGCCCAAAACGAAAAGTTGCCAATTTTATCTTCTTGGCGAAAGCGTCATTGCTATTTTTTGCAACCAGGAGCTAGTGGATATAAAAAGTAGCGTACTGTATCAGTAGCGTTAATCATTCAGTAGATGTGTATTATTCTTATAGCTAATATCACAATATTCTTCATACTTATAGTTTTTGTATATTAAAGACTTAAATTTGCTGTCATTTACATAAACTTGTTAGAATGTTGGATTTATAATATCGCAAAAAAAATATTATTTATGGAACAATGCCATTAGCCGCGTCAACACAGAAAAGCAGCCTCGTTTTGCCCACGAATGTCGCGCAACGTTTGCTTTTTCTTCAGAGACTTGAGGATGGACGAACTCAAATTCATAAAGCTTAGATTATTTACAAAACAATCCGCGCGCGTGGGGGTGGGGCTTGTTTGTCCCAAGATATATATTGCTCGGGATAATGCTAGTTTTTTTTCCACAATGCTGCTCCGCAAGGCAACCTCGTGCCACGGTGAGACCGAGCCAATGTACCTACTTTTGGTACACATAGGTACGTCCAAAAAAATTATACCTATCTATTTTACCAGTTCATTCTTCTCAATTAATATAATTTTAACATATTACTTTTTATAGATGATCAAACACTTTTAGGGTTCGGTTCAACATGGAAGCTAAGCGGACATTTTTATAAGTGCAACACACAAGTCAACGAAGAACGTGCATTTACTAGGAATAAACCGACTGGAGTGGCTGTCGGGCTGATTTTGCCTATTTTGGAGGGAGAAAGTCGTGAGTATATTAAGTACTTATGTAAATAAAATTACCTAATGGAATATAAACACCTCAACAAAGTCTAGGGAACAAGATGACCCCAATTATTTTTTTTCGTGTAAATCTTGTTTTGCAAATAACTGACAGCAAATAAATAAAAATAGAATAAAGTAGATTACAGAGTTGTTCGAAATTTAAAAATAAATTTAAATAAGTAATGATTTTCGAATATGGAGGGCAAACTTTTAAAAGTGTTTGATTGTGCAGTTTCTCTGAGGCAAAATAAAAATAATTTTTTTTGATTGTAAATAACGTTTATTATCAATAATACGTCTTTTACGTATGGTTTGTGCATTTTTGTGACTGTAGTCATCATGTCACGTCGTCATTTAAGTCTCGAAGAGATGTTAAGGGCTGTTGGTATGCTGCAAGCTGGACGAACTCAACGCGACGTAGCGGATGCTGTCAACACCCAACCAAGCGTAATTTGCAGATTATGGGCACGCTACAGGTCTACAGGGGATGTTGCCGAACGTCACAGGGGACGAAATAGGGTTACTACCCCGCGACAAGATCGTTTCTTGCAAAACTCCGCAAGGCGGCAACCCACGATTACTGCTCGTCTGTTGGTCGCAGGCCTCCAGTCTCGGCATCAAGTGGTTATTAGCGATCAAACTGTCAGAAGAAGACTACACGAAGCCAATCTTTATGCTCGCAGACCGCTTAGGGTTCCAGCTCTTCGACGTGGAAATCGAGGTCGTCGCTTATTGTGGGCTAACGCACATTTACAGTGGACCCACCATCAATGGGCACGGGTTCTGTTTTCCGACGAATCTTGCTTCGGTTTTCATCCTGATTCGAGAAGAGTGCGTATATGGCGAGTTCCTGGACGTCGGAGTCGTCTCCAGAATCCGCAAGAAGTTCATCCTTACCAAGGTGGAACAATCATGGTATGGGCTGGAATTCGCCTTGGTGGAAGGACCGACCTCGTTTGGATACGGGGCAATTTGAATGCAAACCAATACATTCAGGAGGTTATACACCCCATGGTAATCCCTCATCGACAGCAGTTCGGTCAAGATTTTATGTTCACGCAAGATAATGCACGGTCACACACCGCGAGGGCAGTGGTCGATGCGTTAAGCGAGCACAATATGACGACGTTGGAATGGCCTGCTCAGTCTGCCGACCTCAATCCCGTAGAGCATGCCTGGGATTTGCTTGGGAGAAGAGCTTTCAGTGATTCTTTGGAAAATCTGAACACTGAAGAACAACTTTTTTTACACCTTCGCAGTGTATGGAGCCATATTCCACAGACGATGATTGACAATATCATACTAAGTATGCCACGCCGTTGTCGAGCTGTTGCTAATGCTTTAGGAGGTCCTACAGATTATTAAAAACGTTTAAAGTACGGTTAATTACTGTATTTCTTACTACCTCGTTATTTTTGTGCCTAATCATAGAAGGTTGTAATACTCAATATTGGCACTGTTCAATTCTTTCTTAAAAAAAAAAAATTGGTATGAAAATGTTTTTATTAAAATTAAAATTAAAAACGGTATAAAAATACCCTTCTATTGATATAAAACACTCACTATTACAAGAAAGGGTTTTTAAATAAAAACTAGAAATGTCCTTGTTCCCTAGACTTTGTTGATGTGTGTATGTACAATGTATTCTTTTCTTTTGCGTTAAGTGGCTTTATCATTTTAAACACTAACCTATGCCTACGATTGCCTTCGCATGGAATGCAGATTTCGTTACCGTGGCTCACAGGAACTTAATAATAAACTGCATAAGTACCTATGTTCTATTCCAGGTCATACTCAGTGTACTAAATTTCAAACAAATCCCCGTTTATGCGTAATTCGGTAATCATCTCAAACAATACAACTGCGTGAACTGATCACATTAATTACCCACCACCCTCAGGAGTTTCTCCCCCCTGTTTAACACGGGATTCAAGACATTTTTAAACGTTACCCTTTTCACTCGACCCATACAAATTTTCAACCCGCCTAAAATGTTTTTTTTACGGCTTACGGTCATAGAAGTAAAAGGAACCTTGTACTTCCAATTTAGGTTACAAAAGCTTTCGCAGAGACGAAACTACTTATCTACTAAAGAGACACTAGAACTATCTAGCATCAGTCATGTTAAAAACGTTTCCTTTTATAACAGCCGTCCTACGAACCTTTCCCCAGCTAATTTGGGTCAACTTTCAGTTTAACACTCGTAACTACGAAACAGTCGAACTTCGATATTTTACGTGAAACGGCTTGAAGAGAAACTATAGTATCTACCGTCAGTCATGTTAAAAACGTTTTACTTTTTTAATAGTCATCCTCCGAACCTTTTTCTAGCCAAGTTGAGGTCAGCTTTCAGTCATAACACTTGTAACTTCGATATTTTACGTGACCATTTCACGTAAAATATCGAAGTTACAAGTTGAAGAGAAACTAGTAGGTACTATCTAGCGCCAGTTATGTTAAAATGTTTTACTTTTATAATAGTCATCCTTCGAGCCTTTTCCCAACTAAGTTGAGACATCAGAAGAAAGAACACCTAGACCTATTGAACTTAACAGTTGCTGACAACAGCTACTTTTAAAATAAATAGTAACCTACATAAATATGTAGTCAAATTCCACTCTCCTAACCACTTTATTAAAAACTACACAGATTTTAATTTAATAAAATCTGATACCATTTCTGCAACCTTCTCTGAAGATTTTAAAACAAATGCATGATCAATATCTTCTTGTTTGAGACAGATTTGTGGTTGATACACATGTAAGTCCTCCATATAACTAATTGGAGCCCAGTTATCTCTATTGCTATAAATAACATTGGTAATGTTTTTTATTTTGTCCAAGACCTTTCTGTTTAGCTTTTTTACAGTATCCATTTCGTTATAGGCCAGAAATAAAACTTTTTCTCCAACTGTTGGATTTAAGAACTCAATTATACACTTTAAATAACTTTGGGGTAGGGATTGTACTTTCAAATAAATGTTTATTAAGATATTCAACATAAAAACTGGTAAAAAATAAGATAAATTAAATAAGAATAGGAAAAAGAAATGGAATTTTCTAATGAAATTATTCAAAAATATACCGTTTTTTGTATCAGCCATTCTTTGCAATGTAGGACACAATAGATTAACAGAAGAGAGGTGTGTTATTAAGTTTTCATTATCACTTAACAAATCAAGAATTAACCAGGCTCCAATTGAGTGCCCAATCAAGTGTAATCTACTTTGCTTATCTATAAAACTATTGATAAGTTCTAACTTATGTTCAAGTTGACCTTCCAGATTAAATAGATGTTCTTGTCCTTTCAGTATGTTCGATTTTTCATCTGGAACTTGTTCATGACCTGCCTGCCCTAAAAATTAAAAAAATACTGAAAATACTAAATTCTAAAATTGTAAAAAACTTTTGCTGGGATATTTCTAATATATATTTCATAAGTTGCCATACAAACATTTGCAGTAGTCATTACGAATTATTGGGACCCTAAAAAGTGTGACAAGTGGTCTAGTTACAGAACTTTGATATTGCTAATGGATTGTGGAGGTCAGATGGGAGTCACTTAATGGAAAATGTCGAAGTTCAGCTGCGTAGCAGTTAGACTGACATAAGTCACAGCCTGAGATGCTCCAGGAACTAACACAAGGATGATGATCTATTAATTGGTACTGTTTTATCTTAGCCCATAAATACCTTAGTAGTCACTGTTTCAAATAATGAAATATTTAATAACGCTCACCAATAACACACACAGGCAATCCAGTACTTTTATATAACTGGGTTCCAAAGTCTATGTAGAAACCTGTTATACCGGGATTTCCAGTTATACAAATGATTAAATCTTGTCCACTGCAATTAAATGGATCACCCCATGTTCTTAAATGTGTTTGCACGTGATTGAGAGTCACATACTCATTCTTCATTTTAAAAGGAAAGGAGAAATAGGTAAGTCACTGTGAGAATTGGAGTGTGTCATTCAGTTTGTACAACTTGATAGTTTTTCCATAGGATCACACAGTTATAGGAGTTATACATCTCTAACCACGAACATACATTTCTTTTATCTATCAGCTGAGCTATGGTTGTTATCAATTTAAATGTGTGAATCTACCGAGAATGTTGTGACTTGACAATACTGACAATGACTGATGAGATCAGGGCTGCCATCTCGAAATTTTAAGTTGTCGTGTTTTGGGATTGGGATTGCCGTGTTTTGTAATAAAAACTACAAAATTGCCGTGTTCATTTTTATTTATTTTAAATTAGCTTTCTATCCACGAAGATGTCGACTATCGCGAAATACACGTAAGATTTGTAAGTCTGACTGCCTTTAAAATAACCACACGAACACCCGGTTAGCAGTTTTTGAACCCGTTGCGAACATACAGATAAACAGACAAGAATTCTACATATTCATGTTCAGTGACATTAATACACATAACGCAACTCAAGTATTTTTTAAGCATCTCCAATGTATAGACTTGTATTTAATTAACATGAATTGAAAAGTAAGATTAAACATGATATAAAAACATTATTAATTTCACAGTCATCATACAAATTTTCTATAGTGCCCTAAATTTTTACCTCCTCACTATCTATGTTAATACTAAACATTACTCACAGATCAAATCTCATTAATTTAAGCAAATTAAGTCAGTGAGTATATTATTTTAAATGAAAATTTTCTTCAGCAATGAAATTACCTACCAAAACCCATATACAGAGGAGTGTACCTACTCGAATCTTTGTCGAATGCGCGTCGGTATTTCCCTGCGTATGGAGTAATGGTCATAGTATTTTTAATAAAAAATACTAGAAACGACTACACTTCGTGTAGTCTAGTAATATGTGTTATAATGACTGAACTTGTTGAGTATTAATCAAATTATGGGAAAATCAGTTATCATTGGATCAATGAACATACTGCCGTATACCGTATTTTAGTGCTGAAAAGAATCAAATTGTCGTGTAACACAGGAATTGCCGTATAAATGGCAACACCGGATGAGATGACCAGTGCTGCCAGTGCCCAGATTGTCAAATGAACAAGCTAGCTTAAACAGACTCTGCCTTTAGCTTGCCATCAGGCGAGGTGAAGTCAAGTTGGTGTGTCCTATATATAAAAAAAAATTCGGTGGAAAAGTAACGTTTTTGTATCCGACTGCGCAAGAGAGGATAAAGTTATACGCGCGTATTTATCTATGTATGTAGATTTTTTTTGTGGGTATAATATCAAACAATTCATCTGAGCAAAAACCATTGTATAGGCGGTAGAATACTCACAGTGAGTTTGAAAAAGGTAAAGAGATTCTGTGCCCCCAGTGTAGAAGACAAAGCAAGGCGGCCTACCCCCACTGACAAGCTGGAGTTGTGTGACTAGCTGGCGCGTTGGGCGGAAGGGCCTCCGGTCTCCTCCCAGATACTGAAACTGAGTCCACTCCGGTCTCCTCTTCCGGCACGGCTACAGCACCGGGAACTTTACACTGACTGCTGGTTCAGCCTCCTGGGGCAGAGATTAAGTAATCCCCAGGTTCAGGAACCGTACAGCCTGCGGGCGGCCAGTGGATAACCGTTTCACCGGCTCTCCCTGACCACCGCACCAACATTTCACGCCACCACCAGTCAGTGGGGTCAATTTAAGCCTTCGGGCTTCCCACTGACAGCACAAAACCTCTCCAGTGAGCTCTCGCTACCCTACTCACCGCCGGGAACACAACACAAGGTTATTATATCGCGGTATTCTGTAGGGCGGAGGTACTTACCCATACGGACTGCTCAAATTTAGACGGGAGATACCGTTATATCCTACCTCCATTAAATCCAATAAGTTTTCTTTGGGGGAACAAATACAACTACAGGCCTAACGGCTAACGGATTTCGATGAATGAAGTCTCAAATGAAAGGTACTCATCTCTCGAGTGTCATATACAGGTGTCCCACGGCAATGCCACATGAAGGGAAAGACTTAATTATTATAAATGGGTCATTTTACTGAAAGATAGATACATAGTTAGATTGATAGATAGATAATTCTTTATTGTACACCAACAGATTTACAGAATACTATATTTTAATTTTAAAAACCATTTGAACTGCATTCATACATTTTTAATAAATGATTTGTTGAACCAGGAATCGAACCCGGTACACGAGAAAAATAATCGGTCTGTAAGTAGTTTTATGTTACCGATCGGAAGACGTAAGGTTTATTGACGTGACAACGTCTTATAAATTGGTTTGCCGGGTGACACTTCAAGAAACTGCGTTACGCTCCGCTCACGTTATGCGCTCACAATGAGAGCGAGTGAGAGGCACGCGTCCCTTCCACTCGGGCATGGTTAGCCCGCCTAAGAGCGAGAGAGACAGACATAAAAAGTGAAAGGCACGCGTCTCCTACTATACGAATGAATATTCACATTAAAATTATTTTACCACTCAAAGTCGTTGTCACGTAAAACTTTCGCCCGTATACCGACTTTACAGGCAACCAATTTTTTTTGCTGAATAAGTATCAGAAATAAAGTGAAGACCATGAATTTTAATATTTGTAATACAAAATTAATCAATTTAACAAATGCTCGAAATGAGCTCCATCCTGCTGAATACAAAGTCGCACTCTTTTGACTATTTCTCTCCCTGTCGATTTTTTATCTTTTTGTAGTGGATATTTAAAATAATGCGTCTAATTTCTGTTTGTAGCTCGTTGACACTTTCATACTGGTACTTGTAAACTAATCTTTTCACATAACCCCATAAAAGAAATCTAACGGGGTTAGATCTGGGGATCTCGGCAGCCATCTAATTTGTCCATTTGTCCCAATCCAGAGACGAAAGTATACATTGACATAGTCCCTTGTTCTGTTATGAACCGGAGCCAGAGTTTGCTGAAAAGTAAGGTTTTGTTGTTCTGCAACGGGAATATTATTTATCTCATTTCTTAAAACCTCAAGTATTTCAAAAACCTTTCCGTATTCAAATGCCCTTCGTAAAAATGTACTAAGAGGACCCAGTTATGTACTGTTACGACAGACGTCGATATCTCGAAAACTAATAATCGAATCTTCAAGAAATAAAAACGCATTATTAGTGACGAGGTACTCTACCGATTGGCATAGAAAAATCTAGAATCATCAACAAAAAGTCACAACCTACCTAAGAGTACCTACTGAATAAAAACAAACAATAGGTAAATATCGAGAATGAACTCGAAAGTCAGCGACGGCGGCAACATCAAAGGAAAGTAGGTATTTATCGCTCGCAAATTTTCTAGATGATTCGACCCTCCTAATTGAGAGGTATAAAAACACGCTCGCATAGCTACACGATTGATTCTGTCTTTGAGACCGAAAGCGAACACAGCGAACTTAAGCGACCGAAGAAGATTCTACCTGCGACCTGAGCAACGACTGTGGACTACTGTGAACTACTGAGCGACTGGAACTGTTGAAGAAGTACTGTGTGTACTAGTGATGAATGAGTAAACGGCATTTAATTGTACCCCGTGCACGTAACATTACAATCCCACACCAACAGTTGAACGAAAAACGTACTTGATTATTAATCTCACGGATACGTGAGGACTCTCCCTGGACCAAATGCGATTATTGTGTCGGTTATACATACCTACCATTGATGCTGAAGGTTGTCTCGCCTGACCACATAATATTATTTAGAAAATACTGATCTTCTAGGATAAGCCTCTCACTTCACGGCAGAAAATAAGTCGTCTTTTATCATCACCCGGCAGTAATTTTTGTACTAATCGCCCTTCAACGTAACTTTTGAATTTTAGAATTTGCTTCAAAGTATATCAAAAAGTCGAGTTCATCGTCAGTATTTACCATTTGTTGCCGTGGTTGTGGTAGACGATGATCGAAACGTCCGAAATTTAGTAGATTATACACAAACCGTTTCATAACAAATTGAGATGGTGTACTTATTTCTATCCGGAAATTTTTCACAGTGTCATTGTAAGATTAATGTTATATTTTTACCGTTTAAAAAGTAAGCTTCCATTAAATCAAAATTACTTTGATACTTTATGGTAATGTATTGCATTGAAAAGGAGGTAGGACACGACTGGGGAAGTACTGCCGCCCTACAGAATACGGCGGTTATAATAGCTTCGTGTTGTGTTCCCAGCGGTGAGTAGGGTAGCCAGAGCTCACTGGAGAATTTGTGCTGTCAGTGGGATGACTGAAGGCTTGTTCTGCTTTGTCCTCTACACTGACGGCACAGAAACTCTGTGCTTACAGGGTCGGCAGTGCGAGTGTGGCTTTTCTGGTGTTACAAACGTCCATAGGCCACGGTAACCACTTTCCATCACGAGGGCCGTGCCTGTCACCTAAGTGGTATAAAAACAAAAAAAAATTAAAAAATCACAACAGGCACAATGCAAAAATTACAATGAAAATCACAGAAACAAAAGAATAAGAGTTTGAAAATAGAACACATTATTGAAATATTTTTTTATTATCAGCCAGGCACATTGTGATTATTTGTGATGGACAAAATAATTTATGCGTCTTTCGGCTCAGGATACGGATCGATTTGTTGTATACAACCAGGTAGGTGCCTACTAATTACATATCTCTGTATCATTTTGCGAACTTCTCAAGTGGGTACGTAGGTACATTTATTATTATTAGTTGTTGTAAAACTGACATATACAGCAATGTCAGCTTTTAATTTTCCTGAACAAAATTTCACATCGTAAGTTAAAATTCATGGACATGCCTTTATTTCTGATACTAATCTGATAGTAAAAATAACCCTTACGATGATGCCTTCCGATCGGTATTATAAAATTACTGACCGATTTTCACTCCCAAGGACTAATCGCTAATGGAGGTCATTGAAAATTGTTTATGTAACTCTAGTATTACTAAGTTTATAGCCTTCAGATCAGATAAATATTTAAGTGACAGCAAACATAATTTTTATTTTTGTAATTAATGAACGATAAAAGCTTTAAAGTAAGGCAGCCTGGTATCCCTGGAGATACCACAATTGTTCCAGTGATTTCTCAAACGATACAGTTGTTATCAATACATCTTGCGGATTGCTTAATAATCTCCCTTTAGCAATACGCCGAAAGTCACGTAAAAGTAACATTTTTAGTTGTGTAACGCAGAAGTAACATAAGATAGTCAAAAGTAACATTCTGGCAAAGCTAGAGATGACATTTCAAAATTGATTCATTTGACAAACCGGACATTTATTTGGGGTTTAGTTTGTTTCATCGGTTTTTTGGACATAATATTAACTCAATGCTTTCACATTGTTTTTAATTCCTTAATCCCCTATTATTTCTAAGAATAGAACAAACTATTTTGTACATTGTTTGTACTATAATTTAACACTGGCATCACAACAATAGTAGCAACCTTGATAGTTATTTTATTCCGTCTGTTTTATTACCATAGACAAAAGAAAAGGCTGAAAAAACTTTACTTGTAAAGTTGTTGTTTGTTGTAGTTGTACTATATTTGTTGCTTTGTTTCCGTTAAAAATATAATATAACCCTTCTTTGCAATCGGGTGAATAACTAAAGAATCAATTAAGGAAAGTTAGTTTTGACATTAATTAGTGTTTACTTTTAAACATGGCGAAAAAGAATTCATCGAATAAAAATGGAAGAACACTTCAAGAAATATTAGATAGTGACGATGAATTAACTGGTAAGCATTTTTGAAGTTATTCGTTGTTGCCCGCAGCTACACTCGCGTTGTATTTTGTTCCCGTTCCTGTAATCCATGGGAACATGTTCCTGGGATAAGCTAGCTTAAGTATTATTTCAGAGTATAATCTATCTTTGTACACAGTTACCGTCTACCGTTAGCTGATTGTAAAATAAATGCACAAGTTATTGAATAACAAACATCTTCGCAAACTTTCACACTTATAATATTAGTAGATTACAACAGTTATCAACCTATATATTATTGTTTGAATGTATATACTATATGCTTATTTTTACAACTAAATGGCTAATTAGTAATAAAAAGTGAAACAAGTGTACAAATTCGTAGTTGTATATTTATAGAGAGAATTTTGAGCATTCAAGGTGCGACTCTGTGGTCTAGTGGTCTGAGCATTCCCCCTGTAAGGGACTGGTTGCAGGTTCAAGTCCTGCCTCAGTCATTTAACTTTTTCCAATCTTAATCAAATATTTTCTGGGACCTAAAGTAAATAAAGCTACAAAAAATGTAAGTTATAAAGTGAATTATTATAGTAGTATGTTACAATGAATGCCACGAAACAAAGTGAAGTGACAACTGGTTTGTTTTTTATAATGCAGTTGAGTTGAATTTTTTTGAGGAGTTTATACTCATATTATAACATAAAAACATAAACTCGCACCTATATGCGCGGGTAGGCAGAGGTGCTAGTTTATGTTTAGGTCCCAATGTAATAGTTTGTGAGCCTATAAACCAGTGATAAATACACACATAACTTTGTAAAGCATTGGAAAGTCATTGGTATGTGCCATGGTAAAACCTGGGATCGAACCTGAGACCTCGTCTCAGCAGTCCATTACCCATACCACTAGGCTACGGCGGTTACCTTCGGCGGCTCTATTATAACATAATGGATTATAAGTTTGCAAAATAGTTTTATAATTTCATTCTATTCATATAGATTTTATTTTATAGTTGATTATGTTGAAGCACCATATTCACCATCCTATCAAGATGATGCTCGTTTTGATTATGCCAGAGAAATAAATGAACAAGAAACAGAAGAAGAAGAAGAAGATACAGCATTATTCAAGAAAGGAATAGTCAAATTGGGTATTTTTAATAAAAAAGACACGCTTTGTTTACAGTATCTTCAGAGGGAGTCAAATGATACCGTTGCTTGGTTTTTTGATTTTCTGATCTACAAAGACCTTCAATCTAATTATAAATTCCTTAAATCATGCTTAGTACCTAAATATGAACAGTACTACTCAAAGTTCATTTGTGAACCTGTTCATGTACGTAAACGTAGACCACTATATAAATATAACATAGTTGTTACCAAATAACATATAATGCAGGTAAATGTATATTTAGTTCTTTCACATTTTTCTCTTTAATTTCTTTCTTTAATCATCTCTTTCTTTAATCTCATGTAAAAATTGCTTTTATAGTGCATGGTAATAAGGTAAATTAAGGATATAATAATAAGGACATAATAAAACAGTTTTATATGAGTGGTACATTTTATTTACAAATAGGTACATACATGGATTATTTTAAACTCTCCAGAAATCCTTTTGAACATCTCACCGATTGTTCATAACATTTTTCAAATCCTTGACTGTCACTATCCTAAAAATAAAAATAAAAACTGAAATAAACCCCACCTGACATAAATTTATAAATAAATATATAATCTGTACTTACATAATATGGATCTCTGATAATACGTTCGCCTTGGGGATCATATTCACCAAACAGTAAAAGCTTAGCTTTGCTTCCTTTAGGAGCTCTTTTGTTAAGATCCTTCATATTTGCCTCATCCATTCCAAAAATATAATCGTAATGGTTAAAATCTCCTGCAACAATCTAGAATGTGAAAAACAAAATAATGAGAGGATATGTATAGCTAGCCGAATACTGGGCAGAAAGTAATGAAATATGCTTAACAGCTAGGTAGGTACCTGTCTTGCATGGTTATTGTACGGAACATTGTGTTTTTTCATTGTATCAAGAGCTCTCCAGTCAGGCGGATTGCCTACATGCCAGCCACCTATAGCTGCACTGTCAATTTCCCACTGATCGCCAATGTTCATATAGTTCACTGTTTTTTGAAATACACCCTCAGCAATTGGCGATCGACAAATGTTGCCTGAGAAGTTTAAATAAGTACCTACTTTATGTTTGTACAAAATATGTTTAAAAATTACACACTACACTAACAATTAGCAATAAGCTTTGGTTGGTTAGTAAAGAAAATATTTTTTAGTTAATATTTACCAAGACAGATAAAAAGGGCTCGTTTCTTTTCTTGTGCCATGGTATGCTAATTTTTACACAAATTCCCTGATAAAGTATAATTTGTTGAAGTCCACCACAACTTCGCCAATGTCATGTCAAGTCATGTGTCAGAAAGACACTGTCACTGCCATGTTTCACAAGAAAAATAACAAATATTTAAGTTCGAGTTTTTTTTAGATATTATGACATGGTAACTAGGACTTTAATGTCAAGTCGCATTATGTAGTATATTAATAGCTTGGTTATATACGCTGCCCAACGAAAGATGAACAAATCTGTATCAAAATAATCGGGATATTTACCATGTTACACAAAACAGTAGTAGTGCAGATAAGCGTAGTAAAAGAACTCGATAGATGGTAGATCGATATAATTACTCCTAGAAAAATCTTTTTCTCTGTTCACCGCCACTACAGTTCTTCCGTGGTCATGGTGCTTGCAACAGCGCCGAAATATGGGAACGTGGTTAATATCCCGATTATTTTGATACAGATGTGAATGAACAAATCATTTTTTCAAAACTTATATGGCAATAGTTTTTACCTGACGGTTAGTATTTTATAGTCTTCCAAAACTTTTTGGTACTCTATAATGTTATCATTTACGAATAATGTTCAAAGTGAATTGATTATTTTTAATGGCTCGTACCATGAACGCTTAAAACAGTTTAATAATTGAAATGCTGTCATACTACCACCTGCAAATGTAACTTTGTAATCCTATATATTTATATGGGATTACAGAAATTTCAGCATGTATTTACTAAATGATTTTTGACCTGTTTTAAGACTTCATGGTAAGCCCAGTAAGTCAATTGTAAGATTATCCGCCACCACCGCCACCGCTGCTGCTAGCGCCGCGGAGCTACTAACGAATACCGAGGAGCCTAGGTCGGCTGATACGATACTTAACAGCACAATACTCGAAATACTAGGCGAGGATCCTACTATTTCGAACACTTTCGGAGCCGACATAAATAAGGACTTGGCAATTGGAACACACTGCCACACATGGACTAAGTAAGGAGCAACGTAAGGAGATTACTGAAAAGTACCTACTTATTGCCGAGTAACTGCGAGCTAATTATTGCTCCCGTATTGAATGTCGAAATTAACCCCTATTCGCAGTAGTTCGGTGATTTGTCCGGTATACCGAACTAATGCTACTTTTTAGTCGCAGTAGTCCGGTAAGCACAACGCACCGTACTATTGCTACATTTTTAGTAGCAATAGTTCGCGAAGTAACATAGGCAAAGAAAATACAATAACAATTTAATTACTTTAAAATGAAGACGTAAAGAGAGCCACTTTATATAAAAATAACTGGGTAGAAATGTCGCCACAAATTAGCTAAGCAAACTCTAAGATATAGGTATACAGACTCTTCAGTTGCAAGATAGGTATAAATCATAATGACAATGTCTAATTTCAAATTGTTTACTAAACAATTTTTCCTTCTCAATGCGAATTGGTATTTAATGTATTTATTGCTCTTTAGTAATTCATAATTAATTTAAAGTGTTACCGTAACATCAAAAATGAATGATATAAATGATTTTAAAATCATTGAACGTGGACGAGGGAGGGTTTTATTGTTTCATGGGTATCAGTTTTATAGAAATTCTGTCATTAGTGGGCAAAACAGCTACTGGCGTTGTAAAAACTACAAGAATAAACATATACGTTGTAAAGGCTATGTTACAATAACAAAGGTAAGACCTACTATGTATACTTACTTACCAGTAGGTAGTAATCTACGAATAATGTATCCTATAGAAATGTAACTACTATAGAGTTACCGCTGAAATCTTGGAGTAACTTACGCATACTAAAACAGCAATAAAACAAAAAGGTCGTGTCGGCTCGGCGCCAATATACAATAATAAGATAGCTTGTTTATGTGTTTAATTTTATAGAATAAGTTCAATATTCTTGCAAAAAAAAACTACATTCGCATACAAATTAAAATACGTTTTTTTTTTCACAATTATGTACAGTCAGCGCCAAAAGTCAATGAACGTGTATAAACTTTCAGAATTCGTTTCCACTGTACTCGTCAAAAGTGGATATACGCTGCCGGCCACATAACGTGGTGATCATCGTAAAATTACAAATGTCGGTGAACGCAATGAAATCGCGATACTATTACAAAATGCGGTAAACTTGCATAAAATATAGATTGTGGCATGTGGCATTATGTGTACGGTACGGACTTTTGTTTACTTCACGTGTATAGGTTATTTTGTTGCATTGTTAATTATAGGTAAATTACAAAAGTCGGTAAACATTATTATTATAAAGTAGACTTTAAGATAGTGTGCGCGGGCTTTCAACTTAACGTGTTAATGGTATTTTTAGTAAACTACTTAAAATACTTATGTTACAAAAGTCGGTGAACTTTCATATAATGTAGATCTTAGCGTATTTTTGAGTTTACGTGTTCATGTTATTTTGTTGTAATACATTATGTTCCAAAAATATGTGAAAATTTACATAACATTCACACAGATACTACTTTCGACCTTAATAATATTTTCCTGATTACATGTTTTTTCGCGTTATCGATGATGCTGATCACGAATATGCGAAAAAAAAGGCGGTACTTAGTCATGTTAATAAGGTCGAAAATTGTTTGCACTCACTTTTTTCAATCTGTAGGTGAAGACCTATTCTAACTTCAATTGATAGTCAGTTTTTCCCTGATCAGGATTATGTAAAGATGCCAGAAAGTGAGTTTTCTTATACTGGCGTGACAGAGTTGGCATCTGGCAGAAACTTGCTGCTCCGAAATTCATTTGGCATATGTGGGTTACCTAGGTTTGGCATAATTTTATTTAATCGAACAATTTTGATGCAAAATAATTTGGAAGATGATTCCAGAGTTTTTCATATCCGTATGATTTCTGCACCACTTCGCAACACTCGAAGGCATATTTGAAATATAATTAAGGCGAAAACGCAATTAAAATCACTGACCGAATGGTTCCAGCGACACAACCGTACGATACGCGTGACCGCGCGGATTGGCTGTGTCGCGCGGTACACTTTTTAAGCCCCGCCTTCCGCGGTACCCATTACGTGGTGCCATTTTTTGAGCCGAATTACACTTCTATAGGATACATTATTCGTAGGTAGTAATATAATTTTGTGCTGTTCTGTACTTTGTTATAGGAAAGTTCGTAATTCTAATTCATATTAATTTTTTTAGGAAGAAGACACAATTGTCAAAACAGGCGATCACAATTGTAGTTCTGATGAATCGCAAAATACGATTGATGAAAGTATCAGTAAATGCATAACGGAGGCTGAAAAGGGCAGAGAACCTGCACCCAGAATCTATAGAAAATTTCTAGTGGAATTACGAAATAAAGGCCTAGATTTAGCATCTTCTAATCCAATCCCTACATTCTCACAAAAAAAAGATACTATTTATCGCAAGATTCGTAAATATGCTGGAGTGCATAAATTACGTTCATCATCCCATTCCGAAGTACAAGTTCCAAAGTTATTTTTAGATTATTTACTGGCGGATTATTGTGATGACGACGTCAGAATACTTATATTTTGTAACAGTTTTGCTCGGGCTCAAATGAAAACTATTAAAGTATACTTCATGGATGGTACCTTTAAGGCCAGCCCCAGTCCATTTGCTCAGTTATTTAGCATTCATGGAGACTTAGGTAGCACCAATGAGACAAATATTGTGGTACCGCTGGCATTTGCCTTTATGTCTCATAAGAGCGAAAAGGCATATAGAATTGTTTTTGAATTATGTAAGTCACAAATTCCTGAGTGGGATCCTAAAGAGATACATGTTGATTATGAAATAGCCACTATAAAAGCCATAAAATGTGTATTTGAAAATGCCACAATAATCGGTTGTTATTTTCATTACCGTAATTGTTTACAGCGTAAAGCGACTGAATATAACCTAACGTCAAAAAAACATAAATATATTGTTAATTTATGTTCCACGTTAGCTTTGCTGCCTGATCATGAAATTAATGCGGGTTGGCAATACATAAAAAGTAATGAAATAGTCTCTGGTGATGAAAATCTAATAAAGTTTCAGAAGTATTTCGAAAATTTTTGGATGAGGCCTGATTTTATTCATATATGGTCAGTTTTCGCTAATCGTCATCGGACAAACAATATTGTGGAAGGTTGGAATTACAAAATAAATGGGCTCATTAAAAAAAACCCAACCATGATTCAAATTTTGCATGTGCTACATGATGACAATACTCTTGCGAATTTAAAAGTCGATCAGTACACGAGATTTGGAAAGGAGACATTATTAAAAAGGAGTAAGAAATGCATTGAAACAGATGATTTCATAAGGGATGCTCAACTACAGTTAACTTGTGGCGACATTTCTACCCAGTTATTTTTATATAAAGTGGCTCTCTTTACGTCTTCATTTTAAAGTAATTAAATTGTTATTGTATTTTCTTTGCCTATGTTACTTCGCGAACTATTGCTACTAAAAATGTAGCAATAGTACGGTGCGTTGTGCTTACCGGACTACTGCGACTAAAAAGTAGCATTAGTTCGGTATACCGGACAAATCACCGAACTACTGCGAATAGGGGGAAATTAAGGCGGCTATCTCCGATATTAATGCTAAACGTGACAAAAATATTGAACGTTTAGCATGAATATCGGAGCAAAAATATTCTACTGCCATTTCCTGCTTGAGTCAAGTTATTAATTCTATGATATCTAAAAATGACAATGATCCAGAATTAATAAAGATGTTGATGGACACAGAACGTATTCTGTGTGACTTGCGGTACCATGATTCGACCATAAGACAGAATTTCATTCTATCTGCACTAAAGTAGGACATGAAAGACCAACGTCAAAATACGAAGCCGGACCTTTTCTTATTCGGCGAAAACCTTTCAGAAACTATTAAAACGGCAAGGGTGATTAATAAATCGGATGTAGAGTTAAAAACTCCACTGCCTAAGCCACCGATGAAGAAGAAAGCGCCCGCTTCGACACCTAGCACATCTAGAGATAATTTAAACGGGAAGGGCCCTTATCCGGCTCGGAAGCATCCGATTCGTCTGAAGACGAAGTAGCCCCCTCCAAGGAGAGGTCGGCCATCGAACTCATCGAGACCCTCGCAGCAACCGCAGTTGCGCGACCGCTAGATGTGGTAAAATATGAAGGCAGATTGCCTCTTTTTTACGAACCAAGGTCCCTTATAACGAATTATCCAGTTATTCTCACTTGCATTAAGGGGTACGAAATCCCATTCACTAGTCCCGTTAACCAATCATCTGTTCCAATGGAGAAACATTATTCAGCCTCAGAAAAATGTAGCTACTCATAACATATTATGTAATGGCGCTATATCAAAATGCCAACCTACTGATGGACAATGTTTATCTAGTATATTTGTGGTACCTAAACCAAATGGTAAATATCGTTTTATCCTAAATTTAAAGAATTTAAATAAATTTATTACAGCCAAAATTGAAGATCTACGCACAGTACTAAAATTAATAACAAAGAATTGATTCATGACTAAAATAGAGATGCTTATTATTTTATAAGTAGGTATCCATCCTAAGTCAACAAAATATTAGATTTAAGTTTGAACAACATTTTTACGAATTTAACGTCTTACCATTTAGCTTAAGTACCTACTGCACCATACATATTCACTAAGATTATGAAACCTATTGTTCGGTTACTACGCTCGGCTGGCCTGATATCTATTAATTATTTAGATGATTATTGGTTAATGGGACAGTCATACGACTACTCTTATATACCCTTTGCATACGACAAATGCTTGTACAATACTGTACTAAGAAATAAATAAATAAAATAAATATCATTTGTTTCGGACTAGGGTCCATAGCGTGTTAGTAACAATAATCTTAACACTAGTGTTAGTAACAATATAATACTATTAATAGGTACCTATCAAATATTTTTGGTAGTTTGAGACCCCCACAATACTAGGACACTGTCTACAATGCGTGCCAACGTACCCAGTGCCCCAGCATCGGACTGGTCCCACCTATCGCACAATCACACTCTCGCCTCCGCAAACATCCCCGACGCACTACAAAACCGTGGCAGCCCAATCAGCATCCTGAATGCATTGTTATACCGTACCCGCAGGGCGTTGTATGTTAATTAGGTACCTCCCTCGGATTTTTAATTAATGAGAATAAAAGTTTAATGATACCTAATAATGTATGTACATTTCTAGGTTTCGTTCTAGACACAGAAAAATTCCAGATCACGTTACCCTCAGAAAAAATAGATCGCGTCAAATCAGTAATTCAAAAATTTTTAACTATAAAAAGATGTACGATACGTGAATTTGCAGAAATGGTCACGTCTGTGGGACAGCAGTGGACTATGTGTGGCTGACATGATGATAATGAAGTATATGAAGAGATAGTTTATTGCCTTCATGACTTGCCTTACAGCCCTTGACAAAGTGGTCTGCGTGGGATTTGGTAGACCCTGCTGCATAAATGACAGGAATATTAGAAGCTGAAATAAAAAGTAGGTATCAGAAAACTTCTAAGTGATTGTTAGAACATTACACATTCATAATATTTTAATGTTTTTTTAATTGGGAGAAGCCTATGTCCATCAGTGGACTGCGGTGGACTAATTGATTGATTGATTGATATTTTAATTTACTTTAATCTTACCTTCATCACTGAAATTCCTTCATTTCTTAGCTGTGATGGAATAATGTTAAGGCTGTGTATGAGCTCAAACCTTTTACTAAATTCTTCTTCAGGCGGTATATGGCAACTGTGTTTTTTTTATACCACTTATTTGGCAGACAAGCGCACGGCCCACCTGATAGAAATTGGTTACCGTGGCCGATGGACGTGTGTAACACCAGAGAAGCCACACTGGCGCTGCCGACCCTGTATGCACAGAGTTTCTGTGCCGTCAGTGTAGAGGTGTCTAAGAATAGCACGAGCTCGGCAGCAATTCCTTGGAGATTTGTGTTGATGATATGATCTTCGCCGTAAGTTGCTTCTAGCAATTGTCATCGTGCGTAATGTTTATTGTTTTGAAGGGAAACATTGTTTAAACTCAACGGGAATACTACTAAACGTAAATCCGTACTAATATCGCTTGAAATGAGAAGTGACGGCAATTAATCAATACATACATCACTTGATCGAACTATATTAAACACGAAAACACACACGAAAAAGGTGTATCTGCAGAGTGGCATCTCTATTAATTCAGAAACGTGAAATGACCGGTATGTAGTGGTAGAAACAAATACCTACCACTTATCAAATTATTACAAAGATATTGAGACGCTATTAGTTAGTAGACTACCAATTTGTAACATTGACCAAAATTAGCTACGAGGTTTGAGTTTAGGAGGTAGGACACGGCGGTTTTTCCGCCCAATTGAGCAGTCCGATTGGGGAAGTACCTCCGCCCTACAGAATACCGCGGCTATAATAACTTCGTGTTGTGTTTCCAGCGTTGAGTAGGGTAGCCAGAGCTCACTGGAGAATTTGTGCTGTCAGTGGGAAGACTAAAGGCTTGTCCAGCTTTGTCTTCTACACTGACGGCACAGAAACTCTATATTTACAGGGTTGGCAGCGCGACTGTGACTCCTCTGGTGTTACAAACGTCCATAGGCCACGGTAACCACTTTCCATCAGGTGGGCCGTGTGCTTGTCTGCCACCTAAGTGGTATAAAAAAAATACGAATAGTGCAAAATTATTGCGTCATCACACCACCGGAACACTATGTCATTAACAGACTTGCCCCTAATTTGTATCAGTGACCACTATGGAGCCACAACTACGGTGACTACCGACAAGCCATCGCTTTAAATTTTTAGCAGAATACGACAAGTGCAAAATTATTACGTCGAAACACCATACAAACACTATTTTGTTAGTAGAATTGCCCCCCAAGTTGTAACTTAACGCGTTCGAAAAGTTTAGTATACCTACAGCCAGCTGTATTCAACAGCCGGGCAAATTGAAACAAGTGACCATTTGTGGAAATTCACGTATCGTACATCTTCTTATAGTTAAAAATTTTTGAATTACTGATTTGACGCGATCTATTTCTTCTGAGGGTAACGTGATCTGGATTTTTTTTGAGTCTAGAACGAAACCTAGAAATGTACATACATTATTAGGTATCATTAAACTTTTATTCTCATTAATTAAAAATCCGAAGGAGGTAATTAATTTCTTAGTACAGTATTGTACAAGCATCTGTCGTATGACTGTCCCATTAACCAATAATCATCTAAATAATTAATAGATATCAGGCCAGCCGAGCGTAATTAGTAATCGAACAATAGGTTTCATTATCTTGATGAATACCTATGTATGGTGCACTGAATCGGTTAAGCTAAATGGTAAGACGTTAAATTCGTAAAGATGTTGTTTTAACTTAAATTCTCTCACTAAAGGAGGACACGAAATGTCCTTTAGTGAAGATAGAATGATATTCCGTCTAATGGTCGAATCATGGTAGGTACCTACTCAAGCAGGAAATGGCAGTAGAAACTAGTTTCTGTCTAATTTCAATATTTTTGTCACGTTTAGCATTATTATCGGAGATAGCCGCCTTAATTTCGACATTCAATACGGGAGCAATAATTAGCTTGCAGTTACTTGGCAATAAGTAGGTACTCTTCAGTAATCTCCTTACGTTGCTCCTTACTTAGTCCATGTGTGACAGTGTGTTCCAATTGCCAAGTCCTTATTTATGTCGGCTCCGAAAGTGTTCGAAATAGTAGGATCCTCGCCTTGTATTTCGAGTATTGTGCTGTTAAGTATCGTATCAGCCGACCTAGGCTCCTCGGTATTCGTCAGTGGCTCCGCGGCGCTATCAGCAGCGGTGGCGGTGGGGCCTACCACCACCATGGAGGCGAGCGGCACAGTGGGCTCACAATGAGCGAGGCACTCTTCGACGGGCTTCGGGACAAGGTCGACGAGCGTCTCCGCTGGCTCAGAACCAATAACCTCATCAAGCAGATTCGGAACGTCGTTATAACGTTCATGTTCTGAAAACTACCGAGACCTCAATTAGTCATGAAACAGACCAAGATACTGTTCATAAGACTAATTTATCAGGTAGTACAGCTCCAAAGAGAAGTACGCAAACCCGGCTAGGTAACCATTACTACCATGTGTGTAAGTTGTGTATTATATACTTTACTGTAATTTATATACCATGTATACCATGTCTATACGATTAGGTCGCATTAATGACTGTTAATTAGTTAAGAAACAGTCCTAGAATACTGTCTGCATAACTATTATTGGGTAGTACCTACAACTCCAAAGAGAGGTACGCAAACCCGGGGTAGTGACCAATTACAGCATTAACTTATTAATTGAGTAGGTAAACACATTCCTTAAAGATCAGTAGGTACCGTAAGAATGCTTACAATGGAAATTAAGCCCGATAGGTACGAAATATATCCTATTTTATCTCATTAGTCAGCACATTTCATAACCCGTTGCGAACAAACAGATAAACAGACAAGAACTCTAAATATTCATGTTCAGTGACATTAATACTCATAATGCAGCTCAAGTATTTTTTAAGCATGTCCAATGTATAGACTTGTATTTAATTAACATGAATTAAAAAGTAAGATTAAACATGATATTTAAAACATTATTAATTTCACAGTCATCAGACAAATTTTCTATAGTGCCATAAATTTTTACCTCCTCACTATCTATGTTAATACTAAACATTACTCACACATCAATCCTCATTAATTTAAGCAAATTAACAACAATGAGTATAAGTACCTATTATTTTAAATGAAAATTTTCTTCAACAATGAAATTACCTACCAATAACCATATACAGAGGAGTGTACCTACTCGAATCATTGTCGAATGCGCGTCGGTATTTCCCTGCGTATGGAGTAATGGCCATAGTATTTTTAATAAAAAATACTAGAAACGACTACACTTCGTGTAGTCTAGTAATATATTGTGTTATAATGACTGAACTTGTTGAGTATTAATCAAATTATGGGAAAATCAGTTATCATTGGATCAATGAACATGCTGCCGTATAACGTATTTTAGTGCTGAAAAGAATCAAATCGTCGTGTAACACGGGAATTGCCGTATAAATGGCAACACCGGATGATACGACCAGTGCTGCCAGGGCCCAGATTGTCAAATGAACAAGCTAGCTTAAAAAGACTCTGCCTTTAGCTTGCCATCAGGCGAGGTGAAGTCAAGTTGGCGTGTCCTATATATAAAAAAAAAATTCTGTGGAAAAGTAACGTTTTTGTATCCGACTGCGCAAGGGAGGATAAAGTTATACGCGCGTATTTATCTATGTATGTAGATTTTTGTGTGGGCATAATATCAAACAATTCATGTGAGCAAAAACCTTTGTATAGGCGGTAGAATACTCACAGTGAGGCGAAGTCCCTCCTAAGACTAAGAGGTTCCACACTACCTGCGAGTATGAGATTGTCAACCAGTCTCAATGCCCGTCTTTGCACCGAGTCGAAGCGGTCAAGCTGTTGTGCAGGCGCTCTAGCAAAAAGGTGACAGCAGTACTCCATGTGGGGCCGGACCTGTGCCTTATAAAGAAGAGTTGCTGGCCCCCAGAGAAGTACTGCTTCGCCCTGTTGAGCACTCCAAGTTTCCTTGATGCCAACTTAACCTTGATTCCGGTACTGGACGTCGCTGAAGATATCGACACCAAGTATCCCGATACTAAATATACCAGATAATGAATGGGGTTTTCTTAACAGTACTTGTATCTTAGTGGGGTTGAATTGAACTAGGTTTAGGTAGTTAAAGGTAAAGAGATTCTGTGTCCCCAGTGTAGAAGACAAAGCAAGGCGTCCTACCCCCATAGACAAGCGGGAGTTGTGTGACTAGCTGGCGCGTTGGGCGGAAGGGCCTCCGGTCTCCTCCCAGATACTGAAACTGAGTCCACTCCGGTCTCCACCTCCGGCACTGCTACAGCACCGGGAACTTTACACTGGCTGCTGCTTCAGCCTCCTGGGGCAGAGATTAAGTAATCCTCAGGTTCAGGAACCGTACAGCCTGCGGGCGGCCAGTGGATAACCGTTTCACCGGGTCTCCCTGACCACCGCACCAACATTTCACGCCACCACCAGTCAGTGGGGTCAATTTAAGCCTTCGGGCTTCCCACTGACAGCACAAAACCTCTCCAGTGAGCTTTCGCTACCCTACTCACCGCCGGGAACACAACACAAGGTTATTATATCGCGGTATTCTGTAGGGCGGAGGTACTTACCCACACGTATATACATAGCTATACATAGCTCAAATTTAGACGGGAGATACCGTTATGTCCTACCTCCATTAAATCCGATAAGTTTTCTTTGGGGGAACAAATAAAACTACAGGCCTAACGGCTAACGGATTTCGATGTATGAAGTCTCAAATGAAAGGTACTCATATCTCGAGTGTCATATACAGGGTGTCTCACGGCAATGCCACATGAAAGGAAAGACTCTTAATTATTATAAATGGGTCATTTTACTGAAAGATAGATACATAGATTGATAGATAGATAATTCTTTATTGTACACCAACAGATTTACAGAATACTATATTTTAATTTTAAAAACCATTTGAACTGCATTCATACATTTTTAATAAATCATTCGTTGAACCAGGAATCGAACCCGGTACACGAGAAAAATAATCGGTCTGTAGTTTTATGATACCGATCGGAAGACGTAAGGTTTATTTTTTGCTGAATAAGTATCAGAAATAAAGTGAAGACCATGAATTTTAATATTTGTAATACAAAATTAATCAATTTAACAAATGCTCGAAATGAGCTCCATCCTGCTGAATACAAAGTCGCACTCTTTTGACTATTTCTCTCCCTGTCGATTTTTTTATCTTGTTGTGGTGGATATTTAAAATAATGCGTCTAATTTCTGTTTGTAGCTCGTTGACACTTTCATACTGGTACTTGTAAACTAATCTTTTCACATAACCCCATAAAAAATACCTAACGGGGTTAGATCTGGGGATCTCGGTCGTCTCTCTCGATCTAATTTGTCCCAATCCAGAGACGAAAGTATACATTGACATAGTCCCTTGTTCTGTTATGAACCGGAGCCAGACTTTGCTGAAAAGTAAGGTTTTGTTGTTCTGCAACGGGAATATTATTTATCTCATTTCTTAAAACCAAGTATTTCAAAACCTTTCCGTATTCAAATGCCCTTCGTAAAAATGTACTAAGAGGACCCAATGTTATTTACTGTTACGACCGACGTTGATATCTCGAAAACTAATAATCGAATCTTCAAGAAATAAAAACGCATTATTAGTGACGAGGTACTCTACCGATTGGCATAGAAAAATCTAGAATCATTAACAAAAAGTCACAACCTACCTAAGAGTACCTACTGAATAAAAACAAACAATAGGTAAATATCGAGAATGAACTCGAAGCTCAGCGACGGCGGCAACATCAAAGGAAAGTAGGGATTTATCGCTCACAAATTTTCTAGATGATTCGACCCTTCTAATTGAGAGGTATAAAAACACGCTCGCATAGCTACACCATTGATTCTGTCTTTGACCGAAAGCGAACACAGCGAACTTAAGCGACCGAAGAAGATTCTACCTGCGACCTGAGCAACGACTGTGGACTACTGTGAACTACTGAGCGACTGGAACTGTTGAAGAGTACTGTGTGTACTAGTGATGAATGAGTAAACGGCATTTAATTGTACCCCGTGCACGTAACATTACAATCCCACACCAACAGTTGAACGAAAAACGTACTTGATTATTAATCTCACGGATACGTGAGGGACTCTCCCTGGACCAAATGCGATTATTGTGTCGGTTATACATACCATTGATGCTGAAGGTTGTCGTCTCGCCTGACCACATAATATTATTTAGAAAATACTGATCTTCTAGGATAAGCCTCTCACTTCACGGCAGAAAATAAGTCGTCTTTTATCATCACCCGGCAGTAATTTTTGTACTAATCGCCCTTCAACGTAACTTTTGAATTTTAGAATTTGCTTCAAAGTATATCAAAAAGTCGAGTTCATCGTCAGTATTTACCATTTGTTGCCGTGGTTGTGGTAGACGATGATCGAATGATCGAAACGTCCGAAATTTAGTAGATTATACACAAACCGTTTCATAACAAATTGAGATGGTGTATTTCTATCCGGAAATTTTTCACGGTGCCATTGTAAGATTAATGTTATATTTTTACCATTTAAAAAGTAAGCTTCCATTAAATCAAAATTACTTTGATACGTTTTTTTTTTTTTTTTATATATTTTTTTTTTTATATAGGACACGTCAATTGGACTTCGCCTTGCCTGATGGTAAGCTGAAGGCAAAGTCCCAGAAAAGAGGGTCACCATTACTTACACATACCGTGTGACAATGGTGACACTCAGCTTGACGGCCTCATCATATGCTTTTTCACGCCCCGCTTAAAGGACCCGGGACTGTAGGAAGAAGGAAACACGTGAGCTGGTAATGAATTCCAGGCCTTAATGGTGCGACAGAGGAAAGAGTCTCCGAACCGCTTGGTTCTTGATCGGATGTTTTGCACCGTGTGCGGATGACATCTAAGACCTGCACGCGTTGTCCTGTGTAGGAAAGGGGAGGGTGGGACTAATTGGAAGAGCTCATCAGAACACTCCCCATGGTACAAACGGTAAAATACAGCCATGGACGCAACATCTCTACGCAGCTGTAAAGGTTCTAGGGTGTTCGTGATCTCGGGATTCCCAATGATGCGGACCGCACGTCGCTGCAACCTGTCGAGAGCATCTAGTAAGTACTTTGCTGAACCATCCCAGAGATGCGAGCAGTACTCCACACAGGAGCGAATTTGTGTCTTGTATAGAAGACACCGCTGCTCCGGCGTGAAAAATCGTCTCACTCTGTTCAGGACTCCGAGTTTTCGTGAGGCTGTTTTGATGATACTTTCGATGTAGTTTTTGTTATTCAGGTTGCAGCGAACATCCATACCTAGGATATTGAGATTGTCCTGCAGTGGCAGTGGCGTGCTCTGAAGAGTGGGGAGGGGAAGGAAAGAAGATACTTTTGCTGTAAACGCACATGCCTGCGTCTTCTTGGCATTGAACTCAACCAGGCTCTCAGAGCCCCATTGAGAAATGTGATTCAGGATCCCGTCAAGCTCAGTGACAAGAAGCTGCCTTTTCTCCGCGATATCCGACTGCTTGGCCGCAGGATGTCCATGATGGTAATGTATTGCATTGAAAAGGATTGTATTGAAAAGGAGGTAGGACACGGCTGGGGAAGTACTGCCGCCCTACAGAATACGGCGGTTATAATAGCTTCGTGTTGTGTTCCCAGCGGTGAGTAGGGTAGCCAGAGTTCACTGGAGAATTTGTGCTGTCAGTGGGATGACTGAAGGCTTGTTCTGCTTTGTCCTCTACACTGACGGCACAGAAACTCTATGCTTACAGGGTCGACAGCGCGAGTGTGGCTTTTCTGGTGTTACAAACGTCCATAGGCCACGGTAACCACTTTCCATCACGAGGGCCTTGCGCTAGTCTGTCACCTAAGTGGTATAAAAACAAAAAAATGATAAAAAATCACAATAGGTACAATGCAAAAATTAGAGTCTGGCCATCGGTTCTTTGCACAAGAAAAGAGCGGTAAATTAAAAAAACAAGGGGTGACAACACCGACTATAGACTGAAAAAATGCGTTTGATACTATTATTTTTTATATTCAATAAAAGTTATTTTATACATTTTTATTTATTACGTGTTATTCATACCTGTACATATATAACAAACTGAGTCGGATAAGCTGCACAAACTTTAAAATTAGCTTAGATATCATCATCATAGCATTTAGTCCCGTTTGCGGCCCAAACTTGCACTCCGGTATTTATGAATTAACGGTGACTGTAGCCTAATGGTTATGGCGTTGGACGTACAATGTTGATGTTGCAGTTTTGATCCCCAGTCATTGCACTACCGGTATGAACCCACACAAGCAGTTTTATACTAGTAATTTCAGTTGCTAGTATGCTTTTATTAAAAAAGAAATTTTCTACTTACACATAAAGTTAACATACATGCTTGCTCATCATGCAAATAGTGATCATGTCCAGGATACAAGAAAAAAAATTACAAGTCATTAATATTTATAATTTTATTATGATTCATAATCAAAGTCTGATTCTATAAATTCAACACCAGAAAATGAACTGTCACTATCGTCATCATCATCACGTACATTTATTATAAATCGTTCCAGTACTGTTTCTGTGATTCCATCTCTTAATTTGTATTCATTTTCGACGTGAATGACGTGATCTGTGCATTTCTTCCAATCATCAACCGTTACACTAAGAAAAGACTCTTTAATTAAGTTTTCCATTTCTGCCCCTGGTACATTTGGTATATTTTTGCTAGCCACTTTTCGTTTAGCTAAACTCCATATGAGCTCAATAGCAGTTAAATCACAGTGGTATGGAGGTAGAGTTTAAGCACTTCGTGGCCATGTTGTTTTAGAAGTTCTTCTGCTTTATACAAGGGTTCAGGCTTATTCTCTTTAACGAGGCACATTAATTCATCTTTAGTATAAATTTCTTCAAATGGAATGTTGTTTTCTCTAAGCCATTTCTGTATGTCGCTTTTTAAGTTCTGCATTGTTGGTGGTTTATTTATTTGTGTAACATGATAACTAGCATTGTCCATCACAATCACACTAGGCTCTGTCAAATTTGGAATCAATTTCTCACCTAACCACTTCATAAAATTTTCTGCATTCATGTCATCATGATAGTCAGCTGTTTTTGATTTGGTACTAAATACTAACAGTGCATTGGGCACAAAGCCCTTTTCCGATCCAGCATGTACTATAATATGTCTCTTGCCAGACGAAATTTTGTCTATCACTCCACTAGTGGAAGGACCTTGCCATGATTTTTTTACCTTATAATTTTGGTGAACATAGGTTTCATCAAGATAAATTATTGGTTTCCCTTGTTGTCGTTTCTCAGCAATTGTTCGAAGATATCTGTGTCTCCAAGCAGCTAGTTCAAAGTTCTCTATGAGCAAAGACCTTTCATTCTGGTTTTTCTTAAACTCGAAACCATTTTTTTTCAATATCTGCCGTAATGTTTCACGACAGCCGGTGAAGCCAATTGACTCTCTGAGTTCAACAAGTAAATTCCGTAGAGTAGGAACCTGTTTTTTTACACAGTAAAATTATTAATCTTATTCCTAATAGCCGTTAAATCAAAATCATCCAGATTTGATACCGTGCCCTGACAAGGGCGTTTCTTGCCGGGTGTATTCCATTCTCCTTGGTTTATAGAACCTTCCTTCTTGATTGTTTTAATAGTTCTAACAGATATTTCTGCAAAGCCTAACAATAATTTAACTGTTCCACTATACTATGAAGAAAGATAAACTTGTATGCAAACATTGAAAATAATCGTACAAAGATTTTAAGACATTTTTCAGAAACATTTTACCTGTCATCGTAGAAATTGTATCCAAATATTTCGTTTCAGAGTTCAACGATTCCTTTTCCTCAAAACATTTTAACTCTTTCACTAACGTCTTGACTCTCGCCATGTCACCTTCTAAAACACATACAAGAAAAAAAATAGTAAATAGTATTCACATGATACCCGGACATAAATATCAAGCCAACTATCAAGACTACTTACCAGCAGCTGTAAGGATTTCGTCTAAGCGATGTATTTTTTCGTTCTGGATTCGTTCATTATCAAGTTTTATGTCTTGTTACTTGCCGATCATGGTAAATATCAACTTTCTAACTACGCCTTTGATAGCTTTAGGCATTATTTTTCAATAATTTATAGATAGCTGACCATCAGTTTTACAAGGGCGAAATACGCCGCAATGGAGCCACAATATTATTTTGTGCCCATTGCGGTGGAGACTATGGGCAGTTGGGGGTCGGACACGAAGATGTTGATCGCGGAAATTGGCCGCCGCATCCACGACCATGGCGGTGACTTCCGATCCGGCTCGTTCCTGGGGCAAAGGTTGGCTATTGCGATTCAGCGGGGCAACGCGGCCAGCATCATGGGCACCTTTGCGCCGGGAACGATGCGGAGTGGGTTGTTTGACGCGACATGATCGCGAGTTTGTGTCGTGTGATTGTGTTTTAATTATTTTCAATAATTTCAAAAGAATATTGATCGAGAAACACTAAACACAAAAACGGGTCAATCAGTTTGACAGTGACATGACAGTTCAAAAATATTGCCATGTATAGATTTAAAAAAACAGTCCAGTGCAGAGAACCGATAGCCAGACTCTACAATGAAAATCACAGAAACAAAAGAATAAGAGTTTGAAAATAGAACACATTATTGAAATATTTTTTTAATGTCAGCCAGGCGCATTGTGATTATTTGTAATGGACAAAATAATTTATGCGTCTTTCGGCTCAGGATACGGATCGATTTGTTGTATACAATCAGGTAGGTGCCTACTAATTACATATCTCTTTATCATTTTCATGCACTTAAATGATAATAAGGAAATGACGAGAACTTCTCAAGTGGGTAGGTACATTTTTTATTATTAGTTGTTGTAAAACTGACATACAGCAATGTCAGCTTTTAATTTTCCTGAACAAAAATTCACATCGTAAGTTAAAATTCATGGACATGCCTTTATTTCTGATACTAATCTGATAGTAAATATAACCCTTAGGCCGGGTTCCCACTACGCCGGACCGGCAGATCTGCCGCGCCGGTAAATCTGCCGGAAGAGCTAGTGGCTGTACAATTTATATGAAGCTATTCACATTATCCCGGGTCCGGCATTTTTGCCGAGCCCGGCATTTCTACCGAACGTTTTGTCACTACGAATTGCCGGTAGAACGACCGGGCCCGGAGTAATGTGAACGAGTTTGTGCCGGTATCTGTCCCCCGCTCGCCCCGCTCGTGCTCCCCTCGCCCCGCCCGTGTTCCACTCACGTCATTCGGCTCGCATGTTCTGGTAAAAGTAGACGTTTAGCATGGATATTGAAGCAGAAACTTTAATTACGCTTGTCCAAGAGAGACCTGTTCTGTGGGATAAGACCGAAGACGTTTATAAAGACAAAAACTTAAAGTTAGCAGCATGGCGTGAAGTATGTTTAATACTGAAACCAAACTTCGATGAACTGGATGAAAAAGAAAGAAAACAGTACGGTGAGTTTTTAATGTTTTATTGATAAAATGTAAATGCATTGATAAATTTTATTTTATAGCTGCTGCCTGCCACGGAACGGAACCAATATCTGAAACAAAATAATTAGTAAATAATGTCCGTATAGCGTTGGCATTAGGGCCACCTCGACTCGACACATTTCGATTCATGGGTGTAGTTTCTTGTTCTTGTCTATGTTCTATATTTTGGTAACTTTCAAAATTTATACCATCTTTTTCTCTTACAAAATTATGTAAGACTGCACAAGCTTTAATTACTTGAATTGCTGTGTCTACGTTGAGATCTATAGCTCGATGGATTATTCGCCACTTATTTGCCAGAATACCAAAAGCGCACTCAACATACCTTCTTGCTCGACTTAGTCTATGGTTAAAAATCTTTTTATCAGTATTCAAATGTGTACCTCCATATGGACGTAGGAGATTAGGTGTTAAAGCAAAGCCTTCATCGCCAACAAGTATAAACGGTAATTCTTCGTGCAAGTTTTCATGAAGCGGTCTAGGCTTTGGTACATTTAAAGTACCATCATTGATCTTTTGCCAAAATGTACTATCCTTTAATATACTAGAATCGCATTCCTTGCCAAATGAGCCCACACTAATAAAAATAAATCGGTACTCTGAATCGACAACTGCCATTAAACAAAAGAATAATACTCCTTGTAATTAAAGAACATAGAACCACTCTTGGCTGGTTTCAAAATTCTGATATGTTTGCCATCTACTGCTCCAAGACAGTGAGGAAAGTTGGCTTTTCTTTCGAATCCTGAAGCGATGTCCTCCCATTCTCTCTCAGTATCAGGCAGCTTAAGGAAATCTGTCTTTAGGTTTTCCCAAATGACGTGGGTCATTTCTTTTATTAGTTTACTTATTGTCGAAACGCCTACTCTGTATGAGTAATGTATTTCTTTGAATGAACATCCTGAAGCTAAATATCTGAAAAAAAAGTATTTTTTGTTAATACATTATTACTTTATACGACACCAAGAAACAAATTGTATTGTTTTATGATATTTTTTTATTGATTTCAGGAAAACAGGTTTCAACTAAATGGAATAATATACGAGATTCGTGGCTTAAGACAGTAAAGAAACAAAAAGATGAGTCTAAATCTGGATCTTCGACCAAAAAGACACGAAATTATTTATATCACGAGCAATTAATGTTTTTGAAAAAAGTCTCCGAACCTCGACCACCACATGAGTCAGTTTCAAAAAAAGCAAGAACCGAGACTGAAGTAGGCATGGAATCAGATTTTCGTTCACCTTTAATTAAAGATAAAAAAAAAATTGATAATAAAGAGGTAAATGACAGGATGGTAAAGTTTTTGGACTCCAGAATAAACCCAGAAAAGGAAAACCATCATCTATCTTTCTTCAAAGGCATTATACCAATCTTGAACACTTTAACTATCGAAGAGACTTTAGAATTTCAAGCTAGCGTCATGACAATGTTGCAAAAAATTAAAAGTAGGAATTATGAGAGACCAAATTACGGACATTGGCGTGATTCATATAATCAGATAACCGGACCAGATCAGTATTCTGGATACTACACACATAATAGCGTCAATCAACAGCCAATACCTACGCAAGATCAACACTACCCTGGATACTCTACGCAATATAATAGTAGCAATCAACAGGCAACAACATCTATACCATCAACTTCATCTCAGACATCGAATCCGATTCCAGCTTCGCCATCAGCATCTAGTAATCGTTCCATACATTCCCAAGACTCAGATTACTTAGATTTTGAAGGGATTTAAGTTTGAGTACAAATAAATACTTAAATAATTGTTTGCATTTTTAATTCATAATGATTATCAAATACATACACCCTCCCACACACACATACATGAAACAAACATACATAGCAAACATTCATTCATTCATACAGTCTTAAGTAGGTACCTACGTCAAAACTATTATTACGCAATCTAGTGCATAAAATTATCTTACCTTAGACATATGGCTAATCTTTGTTCTGGGCAAATACATTCTCTGAAACTTGTATCTCGTACTCTTATGTCTAGTCGTCCCAGTAAATCGTCAAAAGTGGTTGCTGTCATTCGAAAATAATTGAAGAACTTTGATTCGTCTCTTCTAAGTTCACCCATTAATGTTTCAAATGTTCCAAGTGAAAATCTTTCCCGTAAAATAGGGTGTACCCAATGTTTTCTTTTATTTTGCCTTCTATTAAGATACCACCACAACACAACAATTTCGTCGTCCATTGTGCGCGCAGGTCCAAATTCAACTGAGGACTGTCTGAATTTCTTCCGGGATCCGATGTAATGTGAACACTCTGTCCGGTGTCCGGTTTTCGGCAGATCTGCCGGTCCGGCGTAGTGGGAACCCGGCCTTACGATGATGCCTTCCGATCGGTATTATAAAATTACTGACCGATTTTCACTCCCAAGGACTAATCGCTAATGGAGGTCATTGAAAATTGTTTATGTAACTCTAGTATTACTAAGTTTATAGCCTTCAGATCAGATAAATATTTAAGTGACAGCAAACATAATCTTTATTTTTGTAATTAATGAACGATAAAACCTTTAAAGTAAGGCAGCCTGGTATCCCTGGAGATACCACAATTATTCCAGTGATTTCTCAAACGATACAGTTGTTATTAATACATCTTGCGGATTGCTTAATAATCTCCCTTTAGCAATACGCCGAAAGTCACGTAAAAGTAACGTTTTTAGTTGTGTAACGCAGAAGTAACATAAGAGAGTCAAAAGTAACATTCTGGCAAAGCTGGAGATGACATTTCAAAATTGATTCATTTGACAAGCCGGACATTTATTTGGGGTTTAGTTTGTTTCATCGGGCCCTCTAAAATCCAACTACACGTCTAGGGCCGGCAGTCTGTACATTCGTCGTTAATACTTATCTTACGAAATCGTAAGCAAAGTTAACAACAAAATTCGGTTTCTTTGCGTCAAACCCAAGTCTGTACATTTTGAGGTAACGACTAAGCGAGCAATAATGTATGGGGGATGCAAGTCTCTACATGAATCGGTACGAGTTAACGACGGTATTTGGTACGGTGGCAATATTAGCAAGTCTCGACTTCCAAGTTAACAAAAATTGTCGGTTTCTTAACAAATTTCGTCGTAAAGAATGCGAGCATTCTTGAAGGCCCGCAAAGTAGTTAACGTCGTTAACTATTTGTTATTATTTGTCCACATTTTGTTGATGTTTTTAATAGAATATTAAATATGAAATTGGGAAACATTGAGGAAATAAGTATTATATATTATAAATGGAGGCTAATTGGTGTGTTTAGTTGAGTTTCAAGTTATTATTTGGATGATAATGATGTTTTATTGTTCAATTTTACATTTTAATAATCTCTAAGGTTATGAAATGGATGATAAAATACAATTATAAGATGATGGATGTTTATTTAGTGAATTTGGTTGAGCTTTAAGTTATTATTTAGATGATACATAATGATGTTTTATTGTTCAATTTTACATTTTAATAATCTCTAAGGTTATGAAATGGATGATAAAATACAATTATAAGATGATGGATGTTTATTTGGTTGAGCTTCAAGTTATTATTTGTTAACTTTTGGTGATATGTTTATGTTATATTGTTAAATTTTATGTTTCATAATCTCTAAGGTTATGAAATGGATGACAAAATAGAATTATAAGATGATGGATGCTTATTTGGTTGAGGTTCAAATTATTATTTGTTGACTTTTGGTGATTTATGTATGCTATATTGCTCAATTTCATGATAAAATACAATTATAAGATGGTGGATGCTTATTTGGTGCACTTGGTTGAGCTTCAAGTTATTATTTGTAGACTTTTGGTGAAATGTGTATGTTATATTGCTCAATTTCATATTTAATAACTTCCCAAGGCCATAAAATAGATAATTATATTCTGATGGATGCTTATTAGTAACTGTCATGTTCATGTTTGTAGGACTAGTAACTAACACAATATAAGTTACTGCAGAGTTCATACAAAGATTATCGGTAGGTAGTAAGTAGATTTCTATATAGGTAAATTAAATAAAACATATATATATATATATAGGTTCATATCTTGTGCATTTATTACTTCAAAGTACTTAATACAAAGAGTTTCTATTAAGTTTTTACAGACAATAAAAGTCTTCATTTTGTAACATTTTGTTATGACTTCGGCTATGGGTATCCTCTCCTCAGGCTTGAGTTGAGTGACAAACAACGGCTGGCATCTGCAATGAAAAGAAATAGATAGTTATAGGATTACAATATTTTCATTTCGTTCGCTATTTCATTTGGTTCTATTAAAGACAGTAAATCCCTAAAGAATATTACTTTTGGGAAAGCTATGTTCAGTTTATTGCAATGACAGCTTCTGTGGGATGGGGATATTCAACTAGGTAACCAGCAGGAGGTTTTGAGGCAACAAATGCCTGGCAATGGGGCTCCCACCAGGTCCAGGTAAAGAAAGTAGGCTTGACGTCGTGGAGGAGAAAAAGCCGAAGGCGGACCCTGAACTGCGAGGTAACAATGCAATCAGTATAGTATGTCTACACAAAGATGATGATGACAATGTTCAATTTCCGTTCAGTGAAAATATGTATATAAATCAAATATATCTATTTGCAATGGTTGTGTATCTGCCTATTGTCTGCCCCGGTTGCCATACTAACATCTATGGGAGTCGTTATATATGGCAAAAGCCCGTACAGAAGGGCTAACCATCTGTCCGGGTAACAGCTTCTCTGCTGGAAGGATCCACCACTTGAGCTTGAGTGACAGCTGCTGGCATTTGTAATGAATAATAATAGATAGCAAAAGGATTATACAATTTTCCTCTGATATAAACTGTAGCCTCATGGATACAACCTTTAGTTCCATGAAAAGCAGAAAATGCCTGCAGAATGTTGGTTTGGGATTGTTAGTTTATATTATAGTAGTTACTAATTTGCAAGTGCATAGCACACATCTAAGTATGAAAGAGAAGAAACCACTTCCTACTTCACGTAGAACATTACTGTAGTGTCTTGCATGTAAGTTACATATTTGTGTGTCAGTGGGGTATATATATATTATGTACTACTATGGTACTCGCAAGGTCACTTGTACAATAATTACCATTTTCAAGAACTGGGTCGGCACATTCTTGTAATATGGCACCTCTGAAGTGTTGCTGATGTATAATTTTGGCCACTTGGTTGACTTGCAGTTGACAAGGCGAAAACAATCGAAAATAATGTTTCTGAATGATTCTCTGGGGCAGTGGAATGCCACAGATGTCCACCATAGTGTCAGTTCAGTGTAATACACAGTCTTCAGTGTATACTTGTCGTTAGGCCAAGGGGCTGGTTCATCTTTGGGGTCATCGGCCATGGTTCTAGTGGATATCCATCATCACCTGTGGATTAAATCAAAATATAATATATGTTATAATTGTTATATTGACACATTGACAGCCTCTGTGGTGTAACGGTATTAAATGCAGCTGCTGCTTTGTGCAAATATTTGTATGAATAAGGGTATTAGCATTGGTTTGGTTGTGCGTCAGAAAAAATGTTAAGCCGTTGGTTGCAGTTAACATGTATGACAGTCATTATATACGAGAAATAGTCCACACAGAAAGGGTGATCACTCGTCCTGTCAACAGCATCCCCACTGGCAGTAATAGTATATTGACACATGAGGTGTTCAGTTATTTGACTCAAAACTTACCAAGTAACCATGCATGGTGGTCTCCGTTATTAACAAATGTCTTCATGTGGCATGAACTGGGGAATTTTCATATGATATATGTGGCTATCATGCAGAGCTCCTGGCCATCGAGCATTTATATTGAAAATGAGCAGAATAGTGTCACACACCTAAAATGATAATAAGCACATAAATTATACAATTACAATATATTAAATGAGATGAAGTACTTCTAGATAAACAATTATTTTGAATTAGATAAATGATAAACAATGTACAAGTTATACAATGAAACTTACATAGGACTCCACAGAAAGCCCGCAAGGGCGTTTTCTTTCAAGTGATAGCGCTATTTCATCACCAAGTTCTTTAAACATTGCCTTTGTAATGCGATACAATGATAGGAATTCACCATCAGCCAAATTCAAATAATTTTCACTAGCGCGCAGAATCCATGCACCTTGCCGTCGCATTACCATTTCCCGCTTCCCGCCTATATTCTAGAGTAAACCAATTACATGCTAAACACGCTTCAGCCATAATATTTCTCGTATTTCCCTACAACCTCCAAAAATATTCAATTCTTGTTCAAGGCTTCTTGGCTTCTTGCTCATAGAGTAAAGTAATACACTGGAAATAGAGGGCCCTCTCGTTAGTTTTAGATGTCAGCTAACTTCATATTGAATCTAGCGCCATCTCTTAGATATATTCCGAAAACTACTATCATATATATATATATATATACAGGTAGGTATAACACAGCTATACCTATATATATACCTATATTATGCGTTTATACATACTGCATTGGACATATAAACCAAAACCGTTTAATTGCAATAATAAAACACTATGATTATTTCATTTTTTATTTTTATTATGTTTATTATAATTCATTACAGCATACGTTTTTGTTTCATCATCCCCATCATAACCATCACAACACGTACTAACGGCTATAGTTTCTATTTTATAATATTAGTAGCGTTTATATCGCACACAAACTTAACTAATAGCGTCTATATCGCAAACCACAAAAGATTAATCGGCGCTTACGTCGATTTATCCAGCGATGAACCAAACGTCTTTAAAGCACATAAACTTAACTTGTCTCGATGTACTTGCAACAGAAATAACTTCTTATACTCGCACAAACGAAACACTATCGAATTATTTCAACTTTTATGTGTTCTGATTTGAATTTTAAAGATAAAATGGCGTTTGATCTAGTCTAACTGACATTTAAAGTGAATGACAGCAGTTCTGGTTTATCGACTCAACAATGCAGCGACATCTATGGAGCATTTGAACAAGCATCCATCATTTAGTATAGGAAGAAAATTTACAGATGTAGTTTGTAAAACTAATTAACTGCTATGTATGGAAGTTTCCTTGGCCTGTTCTTGCTTGTGTGTTATGTCACTTGTGTCAACTTGCCATGTCAGAGTCTATGTTTGGTCTATATATATGTACAATAATCTATGGTAAGGGTGTTGTGAAAAATCAATCAGCGGAGAGATTTTTCTGTTTGATGAAATTGTACAGTCAAAAAAGATACAATTACAAATTCATAAAGCATAATTGTACAAACATAATAAAAATGTCAACAAATTACACAGTTAACCAAAGAGAATCTAAGGGTAAGAGTGACAAATTCTATGCTTGTCTATGCTATTAAGGTACTATTAATTTCGGTACGGCAACCGACAAAAATCGTAACTTTAAGTACAGACTTGGGAATTTCGGTTAGTTTGCGTCGCTACGTACTTAACATCCGAATTCGGTCGCTATCTCATGTACAGACTGCCGGCCCTGGGCCGGCAGTCTGTACATTCGTCGTTAATACTTATCTTACGAAATCGTAAGCAAAGTTAACAACAAAATTCGGTTTCTTTGCGTCAAACCCAAGTCTGTACATTTTGAGGTAGCGACTAAGCGAGCAATAATGTATGGGGGATGCAAGTCTCTACATGTATCGGTGCGAGTTAACGACGGTATTTGGTACGGTGGCAATATTAGCAAGTCTCGACTTCCAAGTTAACAAAAATTGTCGGTTTCTTAACAAATTTCGTCGTAAAGAATGCGAGCATTCTTGAAGGCCCGCAAAGTAGTTAACGTCGTTAACTATTTGTTATTATTTGTCCACATTTTGTTGATGTTTTTAATAGAATATTAAATATGAAATTGGGCAACATTGAGGAAATAAGTATTATATATTTATAAATGGAGGCTAATTTGGTGAATTTAGTTGAGTTTCAAGTTATTATTTGGATGATAATGATGTTTTATTGTTCAATTTTACATTTTAATAATCTCTAAGGTTATGAAATGGATGATAAAATACAATTATAAGATGATGGATGTTTATTTAGTGAATTTGGTTGAGCTTTTAGTTATTATTTAGATGATAATGATGTTTTATTGTTCAATTTTACATTTTAATAATCTCTAAGGTTATGAAATGGATGATAAAATACAATTATAAGATGATGGATGTTTATTTGGTTGAGCTTCAAGTTATTATTTGTTAACTTTTATTGATAAGTTTATGTTATATTGTTAAATTTTATGTTTCATAATCTCTAAGGTTATGAAATGGATGACAAAATAGAATTATAAGATGATGGATGCTTATTTGGTTGAGGTTCAAATTATTACTTGTTGACTTTTGGTGATATGTGTATGTTATTTTGCTCAATTTCATATTTAATAATCTCTAAGGTTATGAAATGGATGATTGAATACAATTATATGATGATGGTTACTTTTTTGCTGAATTTGGTTGAGGTTCAAATTATTATTTGTTGACTTTTGGTGATTTATGTATGCTATATTGCTCAATTTCATGATAAAATACAATTATAAGATGGTGGATGCTTATTTGGTGAACTTGGTTGAGCTTCAAGTTATTATTTGTAGACTTTTGGTGAAATGTGTATGTTATATTGCTCAATTTCATATTTAATAACTTGCCAAGGCTATGAAATAGATAATTATATACTGATGGATGCTTATTTGTAACTGTCATGTTCATGTAGGTATGTAGGACTAGTAACTAACACAATATAAGTTATTGCAGAGTTCATACAAAGACTATCGGTAGGTAGTAAGTAGATTTCTACACAGGTAAATTAAATAAAACAAATATATATAGGTTCATATCTTGTGCATTTATTACTTCAAAGTACTTAATACAAAGAGTTTCTATTAAGTCTTTACAGACAATAAAATTTTCTCAGTCTTCATTTTGTAACATTTTGTTATGACTTCGGCTATGGGTATCCTCTCCTCAGGCTTGAGTTGAGTGACAAACAACGGCTGGCATCTGCAATGAAAAGAAATAGATAGCAATAGGATTACAATATTTTCATTTGATGTATTGGTTTAGCTGTACCCACATGGATTCAACCTTTGGTTCTATTAAAGACAATAAATCCCTAAATAATATTACTTTTGGGAAAGCTATGTTCAGTTTATTGCAATGACAGCTTCGCTGGGGTGGAGATATTCAACTGGGTAACCAGCAGGAGGTTTTGAGGCAACAAATGCCTGTGGGTAATAAATGCTTGGCAATGGGGCTTCCGCCAGGTCCATGTAAAGAAAGTAGACTTGGCGTCGTGAAGGAGAAAGAGCCGAAGGCGGACCCTGAACTGCGAGGTAACAATGCAATCAGTATAGTATGTCTACACAAAGATGATGATGACAATGTTCAATTTCCGTTCAGTGAAAATATGTATATGCATCAAATATATCTATTTGCAATGGTTGTGTATCTGCCTATTGTCTGCCCCGGTTGCCATACTAACATCTATGGGAGTCGTTATATATGGCAAAAGCCCGTACAGAAGGGCTAACCATCTGTCCGGTTAACAGCTTCTCTGCTGGAAGGATCCACCACTTGAGCTTGAGTGACAGCTGCTGGCATTTGTAATGAATAATAATAGATAGCAAAAGGATTATACAATTTTCCTCTGATATAAACTGTAGCCTCATGGATATAACCTTTAGTTCCATGAAAAGCAGAAAATGCCTGCAGAATGTTGGTTTGGGATTGTTAGTTTATATTATAGTAGTTACTAATTTGCAAGTGCATAGCACACATCTAAGTATGAAAGAGAAGAAACCACTTCCTACTTCACGTAGAACATTACTGTAGTGTCTTGCATGTAAGTTACATATTTGTGTGTCAGTGGGGTATATTTATATTATGTACTACTATGGTACTCGCAAGGTTACTTGTACAATAATTACCATTTTCAAGAACTGGGTCGGCACATTCTTGTAATATGGCACCTCTGAAGTGTTGCTGATGTATGATTTTGGCCACTTGGTTGACTTGCAGTTGACAAGGCGAAAACAATCGAAAATAATGTTTCTGAATGATTCTCTGGGGCAGTGGAATGCCACAGATGTCCACCATAGTGTCAGTTCAGTGTAATACACAGTCTTCAGTGTATACTTGTCGTTAGGCCAAGGGGCTGGTTCATCATTGGGGTCATCGGCCATGGTTCTAGTGGATATCCATCATCACCTGTGGATTAAATCAAAATATAATATTTGTTATAATTGTTATATTGACACATTGACAGCCTCTGTGGTGTAACGGTATTAAATGCAGCTGCTGCTTTGTGCAAATATTTGTATGAATAAGGGTATCAGCATTGGTTTGGTTGTGCGTCAGAAAAAATGTTAAGCCGTTGGTTGCAGTTAACATGTATGACAGTCATTATATAGGAGAAATAGTCCACACAGAAAGGGTGATCACTCGTCCTGTCAACAGCATCCCCACTGGCAGTAATAGTATATTGACACATGAGGTGTTCAGTTATTTGACTCAAAACTTACCAAGTAACCATGCATGGTGGTCTCCGTTATTAACAAACGTCTTCATGTGGCATGAACTGCGGAATTTTCATATGATATATGTGGCTATCATGCAGAGCTCCTGGCCATCGAGCATTTATATTGAAAATGAGCAGAATAGTGTCACACACCTAAAATGATAAAAAGCACATAAATTATACAATTACAATATATTAAATGAGATGAAGTACTTCTAGATAAATAATAATTTTGAATTAGATAAATGATAAACAATGTACAAGTTATACAATGAAACTTACATAGGACTCCACAGAAAGCCCGTAAGGGCGTTTTCTTTCAAGTGATAGCGCTATTTCATCAACAAGCTCTTTAAACATTGCCTTTGTAATGCGATACAATGATAGGAATTCACCATCAGCCAAATTCAAATAATTTTCACTAGCGCACAGAATCCATGCACCTTGCCGTCGCATTACCATTTCCCGCTTCCCGCCTATATTCTAGAGTAAACTAATCCCATGCTAAACACGCTTCAGCCATAATATTTCTCGTATTTCCCTTCAACCTCCAAAAATATTCAATTCTTTTTCAAGGCTTCTTGGCTTCTTGCTTGTGTGTTATGTCACTTGTGTCAACTTGCCATGTCAGAGTCTATGTTTGGCCCATGGAACTAATAAGTACTACGTACAACTGGAATGTGCACTCACTATAAGTGTGTACACAATATAAGACTTTAATGAAATGGGTGAAAACTGTATTTAAAACGTACGGGGAAGCGAGCCGATAGAGACTGCAAGCACGAGGTCAATGTGTCCCTTTCTATTATTGCCAGTACACATGACAATACTTTTTAGCAGTTTATTATATTTGTGAAACTATTATTAAATATTATAGTAAAAAAAATGTGTGCTCTTGACTCGTTTCAGTCGTGAAGTAGAAATAAAAACGTAACTTTTTATGATCATTAAAACATCGCAAGGTTCTAAACTGTAAACATATAATTCTTTTGGTAGTACAATGGTAGAATTTTGAACATTAACGTCGCAATCAGCTATCCTAGGGTGTATGCGCTGACTTGTTCGTAGTCTCAAAGTAATTTTATTACCAATTTGTATTACTATCATGGTGAAAAGGTGTATTGAAGGTTGCAGCAGTGAAACATAGGCAGGATGTAACATATTGTTACGATGGACGTATCGCCATTGATGTTGCTGGACCTTTTCCAATGACTGAAGAATGTAACAAATACATCATAGTAATGCAAGATTACTCCAGAAATTAAGAAAGGTTGCAAATACATCTACTTTAGTAACAGCCTATCACGGCTACGTTAGCTCAACACTCAGATACGGGGTGATATTCTGGGGTAACAGTACAGACCACGAACGTGCGTTCATTGCTCAAAAGCGCTGTATCAGAGTCATGTTTAATTTTCACTCACCAAACTCTTGCGAACCATACTTCAGAAACATGAATTTATTAACATTTCCATGTATATATATACTTGAGGCCGCAGTATTTGTAAAGAGTAACTCTGAACTATTTGATTATCGTACACGTGCACGGCATCAGAATAAATTACACGTAGTCGCTAGCAAAACACAACTAATGCATGAAAGTATATTTTGCTTGGCCCCACGGATATTTAATAATGTACCAGAGTGTATTAGACTTATTCCAGAATTAAAAAAATTCAAAAAGCAACTTCGTATATTATTAGTGAAGAAATGCTACTATTCGTTAAATGACTTCCTGTCAGATACCTCATTACTTCAGTACAAAGTCCCATAGTAGTGATGTGTTCGGTATACACTCTTGATGAGAATGGTATAAAATGTTTATTGTAACAAAGTTAAGTTAATTATTTATGACATTTACTATTGTTATATTACTGAACTGACATTATAAACTGATCTATATATAATAATTAAGAAGATATTGCACTATGACATTGTTAATTTTAAATTTTTAAGTATGTATACTAAAATACCAATATGACATTTTGATTTATATCCTAGAATCTATAAAAATGACAAAATAATGTTATGATAATCTAATAATTTGAATTTTCTAAGCATGAATATAACATATTAATTAATTCACTTCCCAATTTAGCTTGTAAAATTGCATGACTGCCGGTCTCATGTACAGTCTGTACATGAGATAGCGACCGAATTCGGATGTTAAGTACGTAGCGACGCAAACTAACCGAAATTCCCAAGTCTGTACTTAAAGTTACGATTTTTGTCGGTTGCCGTACCGAAATTCGTCGTTAACTTAACAAATTCTCGGATAGTACCTTAATAGCATAGACAAGCATAGAATTTTCACTCTTACCCTTAGATTCTCTTTGGTTAACTGTGTAATTTGTTGACATTTTTATTATGTTTGTACAATTATGCTTTATGAATTTGTAATTGTATCTTTTTTGACTGTACAATTTCATCAAACAGAAAAATCTCTCCGCTGATTGATTTTTCACAACACCCTTACCATAGATTATTATACATATATATAGACCAAACATAGACTCTGACATGGCAAGTTGACACAAGTGACATAACACACAAGCAAGAAGCCAAGAAGCCTTGAAAAAGAATTGAATATTTTTGGAGGTTGTAGGGAAATACGAGAAATATTATGGCTGAAGCGTGTTTAGCATGGGATTAGTTTACTCTAGAATATAGGCGGGAAGCGGGAAATGGTAATGCGACGGCAAGGTGCATGGATTCTGTGCGCTAGTGAAAATTATTTGAATTTGGCTGATGGTGAATTCCTATCATTGTATCGCATTACAAAGGCAATGTTTAAAGAACTTGTTGATGAAATAGCGCTATCACTTGAAAGAAAACGCCCTTACGGGCTTTCTGTGGAGTCCTATGTAAGTTTCATTGTATAACTTGTACATTGTTTAACCTATAGTTGGCATGATTAAAAATTATTATTTATCTAGAAGTACTTCATCTCATTTAATATATTGTAATTGTATAATTTATGTGCTTTTTATAATTTTAGGTGTGTGACACTATTCTGCTCATTTTCAATATAAATGCTCGATGGCCAGGAGCTCTTCATGATAGCCACATATATCATATGAAAATTCCCCAGTTCATGCCACATGAAGACGTTTGTTAATAACGGAGACCACCATGCATGGTTACTTGGTAAGTTTTGAGTCAAATAACTGAACACCCCATGTGTCAATATACTATTACTGCCAGTGGGGATGCTGTTGACAGGACGAGTGATCACCCTTTCTGTGTGGACTATTTCTCCTATATAATGACTGTCATACATGTTAACTGCAACCAACGGCTTAACATTTTTTCTGACGCACAACCAAACCAATGCTAATACCCTTATTCATACAAATATTTGCACAAAGCAGCAGCTGCATTTAATACCGTTACACCACAGAGGCTGTCAATGTGTCAATATAACAATTATAACATATATTATATTTTGATTATATCCACAGGCGATGATGGATATCCACTAGAACCATGGCCGATGACCCCAATGATGAACCAGCCCCTTGGCCTAACGACAAGTATACACTGAAGACTGTGTATTACACTGAACTGACACTATGGTGGACATCTGTGGCATTCCACTGCCCCAGAGAATCATTCAGAAACATTATTTTCGATTGTTTTCGCCTTGTCAACTGCAAGTCAACCAAGTGGCCAAAATTATACATCAGCAACACTTCAGAGGTGCCATATTACAAGAATGTGCCGACCCAGTTCTTGAAAATGGTAATTATTGTACAAGTAACCTTGCGAGTACCATAGTAGTACATAATATAAATATACCCCACTGACACACAAATATGTAACTTACATGCAAGACACTACAGTAATGTTCTACGTGAAGTAGGAAGTGGTTTCTTCTCTTTCATACTTAGATGTGTGCTATGCACTTGCAAATTAGTAACTACTATAATATAAACTAACAATCCCAAACCAACATTCTGCAGGCATTTTCTGCTTTTCATGGAACTAAAGGTTGTATCCATGAGGCTACAGTTTATATCAGAGGAAAATTGTATAATCCTTTTGCTATCTATTATTATTCATTACAAATGCCAGCAGCTGTCACTCAAGCTCAAGTGGTGGATCCTTCCAGCAGAGAAGCTGTTAACCGGACAGATGGTTAGCCCTTCTGTACGGGCTTTTGCCATATATAACGACTCCCATAGATGTTAGTATGGCAACCGGGGCAGACAATAGGCAGATACACAACCATTGCAAATAGATATATTTGATGCATATACATATTTTCACTGAACGGAAATTGAACATTGTCATCATCATCTTTGTGTAGACATACTATACTGTTTGCATTGTTACCTCGCAGTTCAGGGTCCGCCTTCGGCTCTTTCTCCTTCACGACGCCAAGTCTACTTTCTTTACATGGACCTGGCGGAAGCCCCATTGCCAAGCATTTATTACCCACAGGCATTTGTTGCCTCAAAACCTCCTGCTGGTTACCCAGTTGAATATCTCCACCCCAGCGAAGCTGTCATTGCAATAAACTGAACATAGCTTTCCCAAAAGTAATATTATTTAGGGATTTATTGTCTTTAATAGAACCAAAGGTTGAATCCATGTGGGTACAGCTAAACCAATACATCAAATGAAAATATTGTAATCCTATTGCTATCTATTTCTTTTCATTGCAGATGCCAGCCGTTGTTTGTCACTCAACTCAAGCCTGAGGAGAGGATACCCATAGCCGAAGTCATAACAAAATGATACAAAATGAAGACTGAGAAAATTTTATTGTCTGTAAAGACTTAATAGAAACTCTTTGTATTAAGTACTTTGAAGTAATAAATGCACAAGATATGAACCTATATATATTTGTTTTATTTAATTTACCTGTATAGAAATCTACTTACTACCTACCGATAGTCTTTGTATGAACTCTGCAATAACTTATATTGTGTTAGTTACTAGTCCTACATACCTACATGAACATGACAGTTACAAATAAGCATCCATCAGTATATAATTATCTATTTCATAGCCTTGGGAAGTTATTAAATATGAAATTGAGCAATATAACATACACATTTCACCAAAAGTCTACAAATAATAACTTGAAGCTCAACCAAGTTCACCAAATAAGCATCCACCATCTTATAATTGTATTTTATCATGAAATTGAGCAATATAGCATACATAAATCACCAAAAGTCAACAAATAATAATTTGAACCTCAACCAAATTCAGCAAATAAGTAACCATCATCATATAATTGTATTCAATCATCCATTTCATAACCTTAGAGATTATGAAACATAAAATTTAACAATATAACATAAACATATCACCAAAAGTTAACAAATAATAACTTGAAGCTCAACCAAATAAACATCCATCATCTTATAATTGTATTTTATCATCCATTTCATAACCTTAGATCATTAAAATGTAAAATTGAACAATAAAACATCATTATCATCTAAATAATTACTTAAAGCTCAACCAAATTCACTAAATAAACATCCATCATCTTATAATTGTATTTTATCATCCATTTCATAACCTTAGAGATTATTAAAATGTAAAATTGAACAATAAAACATCATTATCATCCAAATAATAACTTGAAACTCAACTAAATTCACCAAATTAGCCTCCATTTATAATATATAATACTTATTTCCTCAATGTTGCCCAATTTCATATTTAATATTCTATTAAAAACATCAACAAAATGTGGACAAATAATAACAAATAGTTAACGACGTTAACTACTTTGCGGGCCTTCAAGAATGCTCGCATTCTTTACGACGAAATTTGTTAAGAAACCGACAATTTTTGTTAACTTGGAAGTCGAGACTTGCTAATATTGCCACCGTACCAAATACCGTCGTTAACTCGCAGTACTCGCACCGATACATGTACCTAGAGACTTGCATCCCCCATACATTATTGCTCGCTTAGTCGCTACCTCAAAATGTACAGACTTGGGTTTGACGCAAAGAAACCGAATTGTGTTGTTCGTAAGATAAGTATTAACGACGAATGTACAGACTGCCGGCCCTGATCGGCCACCTGTATCTCGTGGAGGGTGGACACACGGCAACAAATTTACTGGCGTGGCTAACGTGGCTCTGGTGAAATTTCTTGAAAAACTTGACATTGGCGTCTCGCCATTAATAATTTTATAAACATTTACAATTTACTTGATATTGGCAAAATTACAGCGCTTTGCTGAAGAGACCATTAATAAATGAACATTGAACATTGTTTCATCAGTTTTTTGGACATAACATTAACTCAATGCTTTCACCTTGTTTTTAATTCCTTAATGCCCTATTATTTCTAAGAATAGAACAAACTATTTTGAAGATTGTTTGTACTATAATTTAACACTGACAACAATAGTAGAACTAGGACCGAGGAAAACACGAAACTAAATCTAGCAACCCTGATAGTTATTTTATTTTATTTTCTGTCTGTTTTATTACCTCTTTGCTTTGCCATAGACAAAAGAAAAGGCTGAAAAAACTTTACTTGTAAAGTTGTTGTTCGTTGTAGTTGTACTATATTTGTTGCTTTGTTTCTGTTAAAAATATAACATAACCCTTCTTTGCAATCGGGTGAATAACTAAAGAATCAATTAAGGAAAGTTAGTTTTGACATTAATTAGTGTTTTCTTTTAAACATGGCGAAAAAGAATTCATCGATTATAAATGGAAGAACACTTCAAGAAATATTAGATAGTGACGATGAACTAACTGGTAAGCATTTTTGAAGTTATTCGTTTTTGCCCGCAGCTACACTCGCGTTGTATTTTGTTCCCGTTCCTGTAACCCATGGGAACATGTTCCTGGGATAAGCTAGCTTAAGTATTATTTCAGAGTATAATCTATCTTTGTACACAGTTTCCGTCTACCGTTAGCTGATTGTATAATAAATGCACAAGTTACCGTGTGTTTCTCCGCATCGGTGTCTCTGTGGAGAAGCTGTCGATAGCCTTGGACATCACGGATTGTCTTGCAACAGGAGCGCAGGCCGCATGTCCCGACATGCAAACATTAACGATATTATCCGTCGAGCTCTTGTCACCGCCGGCGTGCCATCTATACTTGAACCTGTTGGTTTGGCTCGCGACGATGGTAAGAGACCGGACGGTATGTCGTTGATACCTTGGAAGATGGGTAGGCCTTTGGTGTGGGATGCAACTTGCGTCGACACCCTGGCGCCTTCCCATCTTCCAAGTACGATGGACTGCGCATGCGCTGCTGCTGCATCAGCGGAGACTCTCAAACGGCGAAAATATACCAATTTAACTGATAATTATATTTTTGAGCCGTTTGGAGTCGAAACGTTGGGTCTGTGGGGTCCAAGCGCGCGCGCACTATTCAAAGAAATAGCGAAGCGACTAATCGACGCTTCCCGTGACCATGAGGCTGGCCTTTACCTCGCTCAAAGAATTGGCATCGCCATTCAGTGTGGTAATGCCGCCAGCCTCTTGGGCACGGTACCAGTAGAGATCGATGGGGAGGAATTTTTCGATGCCTAAAATTACAGTCTCCCTCTTTTTCTCTATTCCATTTTTGTATATATTGTATAGTTAGCATAGTTTTATATTAATTTGTAAGTAATTGTATATTATAATAGTTATTGAATAACAAACATCTTCATAAACTTTCACATTTATAATATTAGTAGATTACAACAGTTAACAACCTATATATTATTGTTTGAATGTATATACTATATGCTTATTTTTACAACTAAATGGCAAATTAGTAATAAAAAGTGAAACAAGTGCGAAAAAATGTGTAGTTGTATATTTAAAGAGAGAATTTTGAGCATTCAAGGTGCGACTCTGTGGTCTAGTGGTCTGAGCATTCCCCCTATAAGGGACTGGTTGCAGGTTCAAGTCCTGTCTCAGTTGTTTAACTTTTTCCAATCTTAATCAAATATTTTCTGGGACCTAAAGTAAATAAAGCTACAAAAAATGTAAGTAAAGTGAATTAATATAGTAGTATGTTACAATGAACGCCACGAAACAAAGTGAAGTGACAACTGGTTTGTTTTTTATAATGCAGTTGAGTTGAATTTTTTTGAGGAGTTTATACTCATATTATAACATAAAAACATAAACTCGCACCTATATGCGGGGGTAGGCAGAGGTGCTAGTTTATGTTTAGGTCCCAATGTAATAGTTTGAAAGCCTATAAATCAGTGATAAATACACACATAACTTCGAAAAGCATTGAAAAGTCATTGGTTTGTGCCATGGTAAAACCTGGGATCGAACCTGAGACCTCGTCTCAGCAGTCCATTACCCATACCACTAGGCTACCACAGTTACCTTCGGCGGCTCTATTATAACATAATGGATTATATGTTTGCAAAATAGTTTTATAATTTCATTCTATTCATATAGATTTTATTTTATAGTTGATTATGTTGAAGCACCATATTCAGCAGCCTATCAAAATGATGCTCGTTTTGATTATGCCAGAGAAATAAATGAACAAGAAACAGAAGAAGAAGAAGATACAGCATCATTCAAGAAAGGAATAGTCAAATTGGTTCCTTTAATTGCTTTGCTTCCTTTAGGAGCTCTTTTATTAAGATCCTTCATGAGGAAAATAGCCTCATCCATTCCAAAAATATAATCGTAATGGTTAAAATCTCCTGCAACAATCTAGAATGTGAAAAACAAAATAATGAGAGGATATGTATAGCTAGCCAAATACTGGACAGAAAGTAATGAAATATGCTTAACAGCTAGGTAGGTACCTGTCTTGCATGGTTATTGTACGGAACATTGTGTTTTTTCATTGTATCAAGAGCTCTCCAGTCAGGCGGATTGCCTACATGCCAGCCACCTATAGCTGCACTGTCAATTTTCCACTGATCGCCAATGTTCATATAGTTTACTGTTTTTTGAAATACACCCTCAGCAATTGGCGATCGACAAATGTTGCCTGAGAAGTTTAAATAAGTACCTACTTTATGTTTGTACAAAATATGTTTAAAAATATAATACACTAACAATTAGCAATAAGCTTTGGTTGGTTAGTAAAGAAAATATTTTTTAGTTAATATTTACCAAGACAGATAAAAAGGGCTCGTTTCTTTTCTTGTGCCATGGTATGCTAATTTTTACACAAATTCCCTGATAAAGTATAATTTGTTGAAGTCCACCACAACTTCGCCAATGTCATGTCAAGTCATGTGTCAGAAAGACACTGTCACTGTCAGTGTTGCCAGAGGTAGTTTTGTGAATTCCCCGCGTCATGTAGAAAAATTCCCCTTTTTGTAGTAAAATTCCCCTCAAAGCTTGTTTGGATAAAAAAAAATGTTGTGAAGAAAAAATGTTTTGAAATGTTAAAACTTTATTAAAATTATTTTTTGTACAGGTTTGCCTTCAGCATTGTTTTTGTCGGCTCAAACTGTATACAATTTTTAACAGCATCTTTTGTTTGCATGATGGCTACTATCGTGTCTGTTTTAAGTTTATTTCTGTGATCAGTCTTAATATTTTTGAGTGAACTAAACACGCGTTCAACAGAGGCATTCGAGAAAGGTAAAACTAAAAAAATATTTATAATACCTTTTAAATTTGGAAACAAAATTTGGCCGAGGGCATTTTTTAAGTGGAAAACTTTACGCCAATATTCATCAGCATCATCTGAAGGATGCAGGTCGTTGCTTTCATGGTCAAGTAAAGCGTATTCTCGCCATTCATTGTCAACTGTTTGCAGATCGTAATAATCGTATAACACTGGAAATCTTACAAAGACAGGCCTCAAGGATTTTACGGAGAAACTTTGGGGAACAGAAGGATTTATTACGTGAATAAAATTAAACAGACTATCCTTAAAGTCAAACCTCTGTATGATCTGTTTACATATCTCCACATAAAAGCTGCGACAAATTTTCAAAAACTGATTCACATCAGTTTATGGAACCCGCGATTCATTTTGTAGCTTTTGTAAGCTTTCGGTAGCTAAAACACCTAAATACACTTTGCTCAATGTCTCATATTTGGATTCATCATTATACTGAATTTTCATTATATCAGTACAAGACTTTACATAAGAAAATTTCATGTAATTCATACACACAGTTTTCAATAAATCTTCAACTGACGATTTCAGTTTATAAAGCAGTGGTGTTTCTGACTGAAACAATAAATTGAATTTAGTCAGTAAATCTAACGTATACGACATGAATTCCAAATAAATAATTGTATATGGATTATCCATTGTAGCCATCATTTCTTCGGTTGTCTTGGAAGGATCCTCGAAAATAGTTAGTCTTAAATATTCTTTAAGGGCAGAATATTGCTCCAACACACGATCTACACAGTTTTTCACAGATAACCATCGTGTTGTAGATACGGTTAAAATTTTGTGTAATGGGGATTGCTCATTTTTTTTAAATTGTTATAAAACAAAAACCGTTTCGAGGAATAAGGTTACTGATCACCACCTATGATTTAGAATTAGAAAATAATCAAGGTTTATTTAGATTTTAGGTGAAATGTAAATGACTTTTATTTAACCTTCAAATGATGTCATCATAGATATTACGGTATCGATGCCTTCGTCTAGGCCACGAACGTTAAAAAGGCTGATATGACATTTAATTTGACATACGATAGCAGATAGTAAATAAACAACATAACCTCATCGATTCTTAATATTTTTTGATACGTTGTTTTATCGTAATTAAATAATATCAAAACGGCTTTTCAATGGAATATTACAGGAAATGTTTTGTTCCTACTTGCAATAATGACACGAACAATAGTCCCAACAAAATGTTTGTTCGTGTTCGAGAAGACTTGCGAGAAAAGTGGTGTCGTCAAGTAAAGTCGGAATATTTTAAGGTGTACACAATGTATTGTTGCGAAGATCATTTGGAGGTAATGGTTTTGAGTTTCTTTTATCTGTATTGGTGTTTATTGTTCAGCTGACTTTAATTACGATTGTTGGATTTGATTATTACTACTTATCTAAGCTCTCATGACCTGCCACTAACATACTTAATAATTTGTTTTATTGTAGCCCACTGAGGATTTGATTAATTATTACCAGTGCAAGTTAATGAATCAAGAACCTAAACTGAAACGTTCAGCTTCACTACGTAATATTGCTCAGGATGCAAGTGAAAGTTTGTCAGAATTAAATAAGTTACTATTACAACATACAAGCCCTAGCAGGCCATTAAAAAGAAAATATGAAGAGGATATTGTGCCAAGTACATCTAATGCAATGATGCCCAGTATGTCTGATGCAATGTCTAGTACATCTGATGCAATGATGCCCAGTACATCTACATGTTCAACTTTACCAATAAAGGTACTTTTTAATATGTATACCTGAATGTAATGTAATACATTAGTCATTGTGAATCATTCCAGGAATATTTTGCTGTTCTTAAACTGATGTTTTATTTGGTTAGGTGTAAGTTTTTACTGTCACTACCCTAGTAAACTTATTGATTTATTTTTAGATAAATGCTGCAACCCAGTGTGAAATAAAGATGGTAGACAAGAGCACAAACTATAAAAGTAGAAAAATTGCTACTAATATTACTACAGTTGATATGCAGTCTTCACAAGAAACATCTTCAGCAGCTACCCCTTCTTTATTTGGTTGTACATCAGAAACAGAGGAATCCACTGTATGTGCATCTGGTCAAAATGTATCACAAAGCCGAAATATCATATTAGATATAGTTTCAAACAAGCCCAAGATGTATTTAGGATTACCTAAACAATATTTATGGCTTATAGATTATATTGTTGAGAAAAATACAACACCCATTGACTCGCTTCACCTTATTATAACCTTACTCAAAATTAAGCAAAATTACTCGCTAGAGAGAATAAGTGATCAATTTAATATTTCCAGATCAAAGTTATCATCAATGATATTAACAGGGATTGAAGTATTAGGCAATTATTTTCAAAATTTTGTTTTTTGTCCACAATCTAAACAAATAAAAGAAAATTTACCATTAGTATTTAAAATAAGGTATTCAGATGTACAGATGATCATTGATTGCTTTGAGATACAAATTTCCAAGCCATCCAATCCTGTAAAGCAAGCTCAGACGTGGTCTCAGTACAAAAGCTGTAATACAGTCAAATATTTAATAGGGTGTACTCCTAATGGCTTTGTAAGCTTTGTTTCTAAGGGTTATGGGGGAAGAATATCAGATAAAGCAATAGTTGAAAAAAGTGATTTGCTAAAAGTTTTAAATCCGAATACAGTTATTTTAGCAGACAGAGGATTTAAAGAAATAGAATGTCTATTAAGTACACATGGTATTAAACTTTTAAGGCCACCAAGTGTATATTCAGGTACAAAGCAAACTGCTTCTGAAGCGCTGCAGAGTAAAGTAATAGCAAGCTTACAAGTCCATGTAGAGAGAGTAATCAGACGAGTACGGGAATATGCTCTACTGAAACCTCACTCGGTTGTGAACTATAAATATGTACCCTATTTAGATGAAATTGTATTAATTGTTTGTGGACTGATTAACTTACAAGGGGAAATAATAAAAAGTTATTAAAATATATCAGTGTTTTATTATTTTTTAGCACTTGTTAGTAATTTTGGAAATATATATATGCTCCAAAAATGTTCTGCTTGCTTTATCATGGTCTTAATATAAGCATTATCATAATCCACCCAAATGACATGAATATTTTTAGTTGTTTCAAATAATGGGTCTGCCACACAGAATATACCCTTCTTTTTCTTGCAAGCCAACATTTGGCACATTATTTGTGTCTTGAACTTCTCAGCAATTTCATCATTCGTAATATATGTTTTAACAGCCCTTTCCGAGGCTGGACACTTCACTTCTACTACAAAATCATCACTTACACCATCAGGCGATGCTCCTAAAATCCCATTTATGAGAATGAACCCAGATTTTCTTATTTTAAGGTTCAGTTTGCCTTCTAATGTTTGGAGTACTCTGCTTTCTAATCTCTTTCCACGTTGTATGGCTTTAGTTTCAGGAACCTTATATCCACCTAATATTTGTTCCACTAAAGCTCCGTCTGTACTGCAATGTGCCGCTTCATGTAGTTTCGAAGCTGTCAATCTTCCCTGACGTATACTGTGCCAATATTTGCTTTCAGCTTGGTCAACAGTTTTTGAACCTATTTCTTTAATAGTGGTGTCGTTAATAATTTTACCTAAATATTTAGTGAAATTTGAGAAACTGTGTACAGCTTCTTCATCAATAAACGCTAACATGATGTCAAAGATATTCATCGAGTTTGATTTGTATCCATCCACAAATTTCAAGATTAGCGAATTACTTAACTGTCTCCTGCCACACTCTTCTTGAAATTCACTTAATTTCATGCTACATTTAGGCATCAGCTTTGGAATTTTTGCTTTAGGGAATATTTCTTTACTGAGAACTGGTTCTGTATTAGCACTGGAAAGGGTTGGTTTGATCCAATAACATTCAACTGCAGTTGATGAAGGTTCTGAACTTTTCTTTGCCAGCCAAAAAAGAAGTAAGAGTGAATGTTTACAACCACCTGTAAAGACAGAAATTGGATCACTACAAGTTATTGGCAATGGTGACCTACCTTTTTTAGGTCTTATATATATACCTGCTGATGCTGCACAGTCTTCACAGGCAGAATGAGTAATGGTATTATTTCGTTCGTCAATTTTGCATGTCACTGTGTACAATTTTTTGCTAATTCTATGCTCAGGAACTATTTTGGCATTAACCCTTAAATGCGCGAATTTTGTTATTGATTTAAAATATTATTTTTTAATTATATTAGGTTTTAAGATGTACCGAAAAAATAGTTAAAAAAATTATATCGACTTACACCCACTGAAAATTAAAAAAAACCGTATGTTGCATATCTGCAACAGTGCGCACTTATAGGACAATACCATGTATGGTAAATTAGGTGAAAATTAAAAACTCAAAATGAATACATAAAGTTATTTATTTATTTATTCCTGATGAAATTTATAGAAACAATTATTGTCTCTATTGTAGCACAAGCTCACTCTGCATTTCTCGCAGTATGTAAACGTGTAGCCCTTACAATTCGGGTATTTACACCGGGCTCGATCCCCCCATTTTTGCCAGTGGTCGATTTTATCTTGGCGGACATCTTTAGGAGGTACAGTTTGTGCTGGTCCACGCTTCTTTTTCAACTGCAATTCAGCTTCTAAAGATGAAGAGCTTGGGCGGCCCCTTTTTGTACCATTTCTGTGTAGACCAAGATTACATAATGCATTGGCCAGCTCTAGTCTAAATTTACATAGATTCATAAGTGTAGTATTGGGTCTGGTCTGTTTTAGAGTTTTTTTGTACATAAGCCAGGAATTTACAATGGTCACGTCTAAAAGGTGGAAAAACAAGCGGTTTGTCCACTTTCTGCTTTTACGAGTTATGTGGTACCTTCCAATGAAACTGTCAAGCAGATCGACTCCTCCCATATGGGTATTATAGTCTTTTATTTCGTTAGGACAATTTATTTGTACCCGCTGTTTCGTTGCCTTATCATACCTCGAAATAGTAGTCACAGGAAAGGCTCCGGTATAGGTTGACAGCAAAGTAACTGGTTTATTATCTTTCCATACTATTGCACTGATGTCGATACCATCGACATTGGCAACCTGTTCCTCATGGTGTCCCCTTGGTACTGTTCTTTTCATCAGCGTCTTCAAAAAATTGTATGGCGTCTCTAATTCTAACATGCTGTCAGGATATTGCAGTTGATGAAAATTTTGAATATTATCAATGGTGGTGAGGTTTGTGCGTCTCCACGTTACACGGCCTTGTCGTGGACGAGCTGTCCCATTCCGTTGACCAGAAGGCTGTGGCGTTTCACTCAAATTTTCTAAAATTGGGTCATTATGATTATCAAAAATAAGAGGTGGATCAACAGTACTACTTTCCATAGGAATATCCATATCTTCAGCAAATTCTTCATCTTCTAAATCAGCCAATAACTGACGATTATTCTCGAAGTAAACTTCTTCATCATCCTCTTCTCCTGCAGAGGATTCCATATCATCCTCAGACTGGTCCAGGTTCTGGAGGTAGTCCTCAATAACTTGATCATTCAGCCTTCTCGCCATTCTAGATAAAAAACGGTAAATATATCACTCAAAAATGAAATTTCTATGAAAGTAAATGCGCAATGTTGCACTTATGCAACAAACGGATTTTGAAGAAAAAAGTATATCAAACAATGGAATTTCCATAAAATTATTTATTTATTTTTCTTTTGATATTATAAGTAATATAAAAATAAAAAAACAAACAACACTTACCTTATAGAATTATAAAACAACTGAATAACAATTTTACACTAATTGCTTTTTACGTTTACCCGCGCCCGCGATATTATAAATTGTGATTATGAAGTTTAGAAATTTGCAATCGACCCGCCAATCGAACTGTCAAAATAAATATAATTGTCATCTATAATCTATGGTAGTTTACATTCGGATACACGAAACGAAATCTATCAAATCTTTTGAATATTCGATATGTTGCAGATATGCAACAACGCGTGTTTAAGGGAGGAATTTTTCGATGCCTAAAATTACAGTCTCCCTCTTTTTCTCTATTCCATTTTTGTATATATTGTATAGTTAGCATAGTTTTATATTAATTTGTAAGTAATTGTATATTATAATAGTTATTGAATAACAAACATCTTCATAAACTTTCACATTTATAATATTAGTAGATTACAACAGTTAACAACCTATATATTATTGTTTGAATGTATATACTATATGCTTATTTTTACAACTAAATGGCAAATTAGTAATAAAAAGTGAAACAAGTGCGAAAAAATGTGTAGTTGTATATTTAAAGAGAGAATTTTGAGCATTCAAGGTGCGACTCTGTGGTCTAGTGGTCTGAGCATTCCCCCTATAAGGGACTGGTTGCAGGTTCAAGTCCTGTCTCAGTTGTTTAACTTTTTCCAATCTTAATCAAATATTTTCTGGGACCTAAAGTAAATAAAGCTACAAAAAATGTAAGTAAAGTGAATTAATATAGTAGTATGTTACAATGAACGCCACGAAACAAAGTGAAGTGACAACTGGTTTGTTTTTTATAATGCAGTTGAGTTGAATTTTTTTGAGGAGTTTATACTCATATTATAACATAAAAACATAAACTCGCACCTATATGCGCGGGTAGGCAGAGGTGCTAGTTTATGTTTAGGTCCCAATGTAATAGTTTGAAAGCCTATAAATCAGTGATAAATACACACATAACTTCGAAAAGCATTGAAAAGTCATTGGTTTGTGCCATGGTAAAACCTGGGATCGAACCTGAGACCTCGTCTCAGCAGTCCATTACCCATACCACTAGGCTACCACAGTTACCTTCGGCGGCTCTATTATAACATAATGGATTATATGTTTGCAAAATAGTTTTATAATTTCATTCTATTCATATAGATTTTATTTTATAGTTGATTATGTTGAAGCACCATATTCAGCAGCCTATCAAGATGATGCTCGTTTTGATTATGCCAGAGAAATAAATGAACAAGAAACAGAAGAAGAAGAAGATACAGCATCATTCAAGAAAGGAATAGTCAAATTGGTTCCTTTAATTGCTTTGCTTCCTTTAGGAGCTCTTTTATTAAGATCCTTCATGAGGAAAATAGCCTCATCCATTCCAAAAATATAATCGTAATGGTTAAAATCTCCTGCAACAATCTAGAATGTGAAAAACAAAATAATGAGAGGATATGTATAGCTAGCCAAATACTGGACAGAAAGTAATGAAATATGCTTAACAGCTAGGTAGGTACCTGTCTTGCATGGTTATTGTACGGAACATTGTGTTTTTTCATTGTATCAAGAGCTCTCCAGTCAGGCGGATTGCCTACATGCCAGCCACCTATAGCTGCACTGTCAATTTTCCACTGATCGCCAATGTTCATATAGTTTACTGTTTTTTGAAATACACCCTCAGCAATTGGCGATCGACAAATGTTGCCTGAGAAGTTTAAATAAGTACCTACTTTATGTTTGTACAAAATATGTTTAAAAATATAATACACTAACAATTAGCAATAAGCTTTGGTTGGTTAGTAAAGAAAATATTTTTTAGTTAATATTTACCAAGACAGATAAAAAGGGCTCGTTTCTTTTCTTGTGCCATGGTATGCTAATTTTTACACAAATTCCCTGATAAAGTATAATTTGTTGAAGTCCACCACAACTTCGCCAATGTCATGTCAAGTCATGTGTCAGAAAGACACTGTCACTGTCAGTGTTGCCAGAGGTAGTTTTGTGAATTCCCCGCGTCATGTAGAAAAATTCCCCTTTTTGTAGTAAAATTCCCCTCAAAGCTTGTTTGGATAAAAAAAAATGTTGTGAAGAAAAAATGTTTTGAAATGTTAAAACTTTATTAAAATTATTTTTTGTACAGGTTTGCCTTCAGCATTGTTTTTGTCGGCTCAAACTGTATACAATTTTTAACAGCATCTTTTGTTTGCATGATGGCTACTATCGTGTCTGTTTTAAGTTTATTTCTGTGATCAGTCTTAATATTTTTGAGTGAACTAAACACGCGTTCAACAGAGGCATTCGAGAAAGGTAAAACTAAAAAAATATTTATAATACCTTTTAAATTTGGAAACAAAATTTGGCCGAGGGCATTTTTTAAGTGGAAAACTTTACGCCAATATTCATCAGCATCATCTGAAGGATGCAGGTCGTTGCTTTCATGGTCAAGTAAAGCGTATTCTCGCCATTCATTGTCAACTGTTTGCAGATCGTAATAATCGTATAACACTGGAAATCTTACAAAGACAGGCCTCAAGGATTTTACGGAGAAACTTTGGGGAACAGAAGGATTTATTACGTGAATAAAATTAAACAGACTATCCTTAAAGTCAAACCTCTGTATGATCTGTTTACATATCTCCACATAAAAGCTGCGACAAATTTTCAAAAACTGATTCACATCAGTTTATGGAACCCGCGATTCATTTTGTAGCTTTTGTAAGCTTTCGGTAGCTAAAACACCTAAATACACTTTGCTCAATGTCTCATATTTGGATTCATCATTATACTGAATTTTCATTATATCAGTACAAGACTTTACATAAGAAAATTTCATGTAATTCATACACACAGTTTTCAATAAATCTTCAACTGACGATTTCAGTTTATAAAGCAGTGGTGTTTCTGACTGAAACAATAAATTGAATTTAGTCAGTAAATCTAACGTATACGACATGAATTCCAAATAAATAATTGTATATGGATTATCCATTGTAGCCATCATTTCTTCGGTTGTCTTGGAAGGATCCTCGAAAATAGTTAGTCTTAAATATTCTTTAAGGGCAGAATATTGCTCCAACACACGATCTACACAGTTTTTCACAGATAACCATCGTGTTGTAGAAAAGCCTGAAACTCAGCTAATTTGTCTTGTCTTAAAGAGCTACGTCTGAAGTGCGACCCTAAGTTTCTTATAAGATCTTCGACACTCCGTGGGAGTTTTAAGCAAGCTTTGGATGCTGTCAAATGTATTAAATGGCAGGAACATTTGATGCACGCAATGCTAGGAAAAGTGGCTTTCAAATGAGAAAACACTGAGTTGTGCTCTCCAACCATAACGTTGGTGGTATCTGAACAGAAGCCTATCAGATTAGATAGTGGTATTTCTTTTGATTCTATTACATTTTTTAAATACTCAACTAAAGATACTGAATCTCCTGATTTCACCTCAATCATATCAAAGAAATGAGTCTCAACTTTGTTGCTTTTATTGTTAAAATAAATAATTGTAAACGCCAGTTGTTTAATAGTACTACGGTCTGTAGTTTCATCCATAATTATTGAAAAGAAAGTGCCAGGGACTCTAAGTTCATTATACATATTATTAGCTAAGTTGCTTCCTAAAGCATATTTTATACAAGGCTTTAGTTCGTCGTACTGCCAATTTGCTTGCGATCTCAGAGTCTGTAAATACGTCTTTCATCATTGGGACTAGAGTGTCCATCAATGAGAATGGTAAGTTGTTTGTAGCAAGCATTGAACACAGCTTTAATTGTGCACGACGCACTTTAACATCTAAAGGAGATTCATGCACTAATTCGTCAATTTTTTTTGAATTCGCTGTTTGCTTAGAATTCCTAAGATGTTTTTTTGAATTCATGTGGCGTATTAAATCACTCTTGTGTGCGATTACAGTCATATTGCAAACTCTGCAAAAACCTAGTTCGTGACCATGTCTAATTTCATTATGTTTGGTTAACCATCCCTTGAAATCGGAATGAGTATTCCACGAATCCAGAAATTTATTGTATCGTTTCTTCTTTACAACAGGTTCTTCAGTTGTGGTCGAATTTATCCTGTTTGCAACTTCTAGAGCAGAATTGGAAGTAGATGGTGAATTTTCGTCGCCTACGTCAACGTCAATGGGTACTTCCTAGAAATGTAAATCATTGTTTTAGAAAGTACCCGACATTAGGGAAAACAATTATACCTGTACTGTTGCAACACTGATGAATTAATCAAGATAAAAAAATACCATTGCCTATAATGGATGACAGCTTCTATGTACTTCTGTTATAGATAAAAATAATCTATCATCTAAAATTTAGCCAGCGCGGCAGCGTTTGCAATGTAAACGCACAAAAATATGTATTTTATAAGTTGACCGACCTTAACTCGTAAACTTGTAAAGCATATATTATCTGTGATAGTTTTCCTTTTAAATTCGTATGTACTATTACCGTGAATTTTTTCACACCTCCAAAATTAACGCGGTCTTAGGTGGGCGAATGAACGCGATCGCCCTCGCGATGCGAATACAAAGCGATGCATCGCGGCGCGAAAATTTAGGAGTCCGCAGGACTCAACGCGAACGCGAAGTGGCGCGGTCTGGCGCGCCATTCAAACCTATGGACACTTCAAAAGGTTTTGACTGTTTGTTGTTTACGCGTCACCCCGCGCCGTTTCGCGTTCGCATCAAGATCGCTTACGCAGTACCTACGTAGCGTTACGAAATAGGTACTATTCTCTAAAATTGACTTGGTGTACAGTGTAAATTACTTAGGTAAATAGAAAGAAATAGAAGTTATGAATGTATATCAGTAGGTATAAATACCTACTTACATACTTAGGTTAATAAATTTAACTATAGCGACTACATACCTTTTCTGGAGGTCTTTTAGTTAATATCCTAATGAATTTATCCATTGTACGTCGTAACTATTAGTATACGTAAATATAATCGTAACGACAAAGATAAAGATCAAACTTCACGAACAAGTAGTAGGTAGCAGCCTCTGTTTCGTTATTCAGAGGTAGCAGCTTTCAATATAAAGTTGTACTTTGTGGTAGCAGCCATAGAGCAAGCCAAGCAATAAGCAGTTTTCCACTGACATTTGGTTTGGTTGACATTGTTAATTTTCTTTTGCTTCGCTAGATGGCGTTGACACAATAGTTCTCCAAATTTAAATGTGGTCGGTGATGTGAAATTGTATGTTTTTCGTTTGTTTTTGAAATTTATGGTAGTTTTAGTACTATACGTATATTCATTAATAATAATTTATCCGATTGAAGTTTTATTTTAAAATATTTTGTATAAATTATGAAATTCCGCTAGCGCCATCTTTTGAGAGTTTTAAACTACAGTTTGAAAACTGCACAAAAATAACAGCCAATAACCACAGATAACTAACACTAGTCTACGAGCCAATAACCAAAGACGAGTTTTTTTTTATGACTTAGGGGACAAGCAGAAAGTATATTCAGCCTTACTTATGTGTCTTGTTTGAATCAAAATATAACTTGCAGTTTCTTTATTAAATTCCCCTTTTTTCTTCATTACCCTTTTTTGCCCCTCATATACGTGAAATTCCCCCCAAAAAGGGGAATTCCCCCCAGATCGGCAACGCTGGTCACTGTCATGTTTCACAAGAAAAATAACAAATATTTAAGTTCGAGTTTTTTTTAGATATTATGACATGGTAACTAGGACTTTAATGTCAAGTCGCATTATGTAGTATATTAATAGCTTGGTTATATACGCTGCCCAACGAAAGATAAACAAATCTGTATCAAAATAATCGGGATATTTACCATGTTACACAAAACAGTAGTAGTGCAGATACGCGTAGTAAAAGAACTCGAAAGAGGGTAGATCGATGTATTTACTCCTAGAAAAATCTTTTTCTCTGTTCACCGCCACTACTCCACTTCTTTCGTGGCCATGGTGCTTGCAACAGCGCCGAAATATGGGAATGTGGTTAATATCCCGATTATTTTGATACAGATGTGGATGAACAAATCATTTTTTCAAAACTTATATGGCAATAGATTTTAACTGACGGTTATTATTATATAGTCTTTCAAAACTTTTTGGTACTCTATAATGTTATCATTTAGGAATAATGTTCAAAGTGAATTAATTATTTTTAATGGCTCGTACCATGAACGCTTAAAACAGTTTAATAATTGAAATGCTGTCATACTACCACCTGCAAATGTAACTTTGTAATCCTATATATTTATATGGGATTACAGATATTTAAGCACGTATTTACTAAATGATTTTTGACCTGTTTCAAGACTTCATGGTAAGCCCAGTAAGTCAATTGTAAGATTATTCGCCACCACCGCCACCGCTGTTGCTAGCGCCGCGGATCCACTAACGAATACCAAGGAGCCTAGGTCGGCTGATACCTACCATACTTAACAGCACAATACACGAAATACTAGGCGACGATCCTACTATTTCGAACACTTTCGGAGCCGGCATTCATAAGGACTTGGCAGTTGGAACACACTGCCACACATGGACTAAGTAAGGAGCAACGTAAGGAGATTACTGAAAAGTACTTATTGCCGAGTAACTACAAGCTAATTAATGCTCCCGTATTGAATGTCGAAATTAAGGCGGTTATCTCCGATATTAATGCGTTTAGCATGAATATCGGAGCAAAAATATTCTACTGCCATTTCCTGCTTGAGTCAAGTTATTAATTCTATGATATCTTAAAATGACAATGATCCAGAATTAATAAAGATGTTGATGGACACAGAACGTATTCTGTGTGACTTGCAGTACCATGATTCGACCATAAGACGAAATTTCATTCTATCTTCACTAAAGAAGGACATGAAAGACCAACTTCAAAATACGAAGCCGGACCTTTTCTTATTCGGCGAAAACCTTTCAGAAACTATTAAAACTGCAAGGGCGATTAATAAAATAGGGTATTGAGTTAAAAACTCCACTGCCTAAGCCACCGATGAAGAAGAAGGCGCCCGCTTCGACACCTAGCACGTCTAGAGATAATTTAAACTGGAAGGGCCCTTATCCGGCTCGGAAGCATCCGATTCGTCTGAAGACGAAGGAGCCCCCTCCAAGGAGAGGTCGGTCATCGAACTCATCGAGACCCTCGCAGCAACCGCAGTTGCGCGACCGCCGCTAGATGTGGTAAAATATGCAGGCAGATTGCCTCTTTTTTATGAACCAAGGTCCCTTATAACGAATTATCCAGTTATTCTCCCTTGCATTAAGAGGTACGAAATCCCATTCACTAGTCACGTTAACCAATCATCTGTTCCAATGGAGAAACATTATTCAGCCTCAGAAAAATGTAGCTATTCATAACTTATTATGTAATGGAGCTATATCAAAATGCCAACCTACTGATGGACAATATTTATCTAGTATATTTGTGGTACCTAAACCAAATGGTAAATATCGTTTTATCCTAAATTTAAAGAATTTAAATAAATTTATTACAGCCAAAATTGAAGATCTACTTACGCACAGTATTAAAATTAATAACAAAGAATTGATTCATGACTAAAATAGAGATGCTTATTATTTTATAAGTAGGTATCCATCCTAAGTCAACAAAATATTTAAGATTTAAGTTTGAACAACATTTTTACGAATTTAACGTCTTACTATTTAGCTTAAGTACCTACTGCACCATACATATTCACTAAGATAATGAAACCTATTGTTCGGTTACTACGCTCGGCTGGCCTGATATCTATTAATTATTTAGATGATTATTGGTTAATGGGACAGTCATACGACTACTTTTATATACTCTTTGCATACGACAGATGCTTGTACAATACTGTACCTACTAAGAAATTAATTAATAAATAATTTAAAAATAATTTATTTCGGACATAGCGTGTTAGTAACAATAATCTTAATACTAGTGTTAGTAACAATATAATACTATTAATAGGTACTAGGTACCTATTATATATTTTTGGTAGTTTGTAACCCCCACAATACTAGGACACTGTCTACATTGCGTGCAATCGTACCCAGCGCCCCAGCATCGGACTGTCCCATCTATCGCACAATACGCCCACGATACTGTGCAGGGCCGTCTTTAAACTATTTGAGGCCCTGGGCACATTAGGATCATGGGGCCCCTAGGACCTTGAGAAAACACTATTTAGTTACAATAGATAAAGAAAGACAAACAAGGTTCTAAATTTATTTTTATTTAGTTACTAACTATAAAAAAATAGGAAATATAAAAAATAATCTACAAAAGTAACTCGCTTAACATAAAATCCTTAGATTAATTCTATGTTGATTGCAAAGGTACCCTTATAGATTTAAGATGAGCAAAATCGTTAATCACATCTTCAAAATCTATGGTATTGAGAATATCACATTCTATGGACATCAGCGACAAACTAGTTAATCTCTCTTGAAGCATTGTACTTCTGAATTCATTTTTTATTCGTTTCAATTTGGAGAAGGAGCGTTCTCCGCTGCAGTTAGTTACCATCATACTTAAAAATATTTTCAATGCAATTTCTACGTTAGGAAATGTGTCTTCAATTTTGTTTTGCTTTAATAGATTATATACTTCCTGTACACTGTTAGATGCTTCATTTTCACTCTGAACATTTTTTAAGTATTCTTTTAAATGTTGACATTCTATTTCTAACTCTTTTTCATTTACATCTTCGTGATAGATTTGAGAAAATTCTTTGCATCCTTGTCGTATCTCTTCGGAATTCAGAGTTTTTAAGTGAAAAAATAAACTAAAACGTTGACTGACGGTCTCATATGAACTTTGTCGCTGTTTTAGATGAACACTCAAGGTATCGATTATTGGGAGAAAGGTTTCTACGTTGAATCGCTCTTTTCCATTCAATTGGACTGATGGCGCAGAGCCATCAAAAAAAATCAGCCGTGAGCTTCTACGTCTTGTTCTTTGAGATAGATCTTTGTAGTCAGATTCTGGGTTAATTTCTTTGGCAGATGATTCGAAGTTATCAAATTTATCCCTGAGGTTAGTAATAAAATCATAAAGTGAAGTCAACAAATTGGTTGCAACGTCCAGTGTTATTGTTTCTTTCTGAAGATAATTACTTGTTTTGTCTATTCTTTCCAATATGGTGCTCCAGATTTCCGTCAGTATAATAAATTCTAGATTTCCCATTTTTCTAGACAGACTAAGGGCTTCGTCTCTTGTTTCTCGTGCCTTTTCAGTATCGTTTGCGATGGTGATTAAAGCTTCTAATATTCTTTTATAACCCCCATGCAAAGCACTTACTGCATCAGCTCGGGCTGACCTGGTCTGCTCTGGTTTGTGAAAGACTCTTAACAACTTTTTTTGAACCTAAATGTTCTGTTAATATATTCCATCTGTGGGTAGAGCCCGAAAAAAAGTTGTACACTTTCTGAACTATTTCAAAAAACTGTGATGCCTCCGGTACACACCCAGCAGCATGGACACCTACCAAGTTTAGTGAATGTCCTGCACATGGTATAAAGGTGGCAAATTCACATTTTTCCTTGATTCTTGTTTGTAGACCACTATACTTTCCCGACATATTTGAAGCATTGTCGTAGCTTTGTCCTCTGCAATCTTTTATGGGAATATCATGTATCTCTAAAAAATTTAAGATTGTCTCCGCTAAATACTTAGATTTATGCTCTTTAATAGGTATAAATTTCAAAAACCTTTCAACCGGAACACAGTCTTTTACGTATCGAATGATGAAAGTTAGCTGGTCAATATGAGACAGATCGGGCGTACTGTCAACGCTTATGGAAAAATATTTTGCTGATTTAACTTCATTTATAATTTTTTTTAGAACCTGTTTTCCCATTACTTCAATAAACTCATTACAGATATTTGCTGATAAATAAGAAATGTTACCCTTTCCAGGATTCCCAAATTTTTTTAAGTGATCTGCAAGAAATGGATCAAATTCACTCAATAATTCCACACAACCCAAATAATTTCCATTGTTTGGAGATCCTAGGATTTCATTGTCGCCGCGAAATGGAAGCCCTCTCGATGCCAAAAATTTTACAACAGCTACAATCCGTTTATGTACGTTTCTCCAGTAATCCACTTCCTTTTGATGTTGAGATAATAACTCTATATCTACTCTACCAACCGCTTTACTTCGTGCCAGATAAGTCATCATAGATTGCTTATGCGCTGGGCTATTTTCATGTGTTAAAATTATGTGATTAATATGCTTCCAATCATTACATCCATTCCGAGAGCAAAGATTAACATCAGTTGGGTTAAATAAGCAGCATGAAAAACAAAATACAGAGCATTTGGAAGGCGAATACAGCAACCATTTTCTTTCGACGCTTTCATTGTTCTTTAATTTGCGAATAAATAATGCTTTGTTGAAATATCTCGTCACTAATTTATTACCATCTTTGTAGGTTCTGGATGCCTCGGAAAAGTCAGAATCTTTATTTTGAAAATATACTGGTCCCTTACGAATTAAAATTTCGCGATTTATTTCAACAAACTTTTCGTGAAAATAATCGGCGGGATCATGCGATATTAATTCTTCTGTGTTGGAAAACTGCTGTTCAATTGACACAGTTGGAGTTGTCGGTTTTAGTGAAGTTACTGAAGTCGTTGCACTTTCGTCGTAGGAATAGTCGCTTTCTGATTCAATCTCTTTTTCAAAATTGGAACATGAAGGTTTAGAAATTCCCGCAATTTGTAATTGAGCTGAGTCATCATGTGGAACATTTATGAGTTGATTGCTACTTACAGAAGTTTCTCCAGTAGTAGTAGTAAAATATGATGTTAATTTTGGTAACTTTTCAATTACTTCTTTCTGATGTAGAGCTTTTTTCCTTTTTTCAGATCCACTAGGATATGACCGTTTCGACATTTTATATTATAATTCAGTATTTAATTAATTTTATAACGAAAATATTCGCTAACACAAAACAGACAAACGACGATTTAATCAAACAATACTATTTTTTTGTCAGAGCTCAAGCACAGTCAGTAACAAACTAACAACTACAAACAAAACAAACGCCACAACATCGCAGACAAATACTTGAAGGGAATTCCCGTTCGTCAAGTCAAACGACGATCGGGAGTCGGGAATTCCCCTTTTTTGTCTTTGGTATTACGAATGACGTTCGAATAGGTTTCTTAAAGACATAAACCACACCGCATCAAATAATTCTTCTTTTTTTAATTTAATAATTTTTCTTTTAATTGTATTCTTATACTTACATATAGGTATTTAAATTAACCTAAATATACTAATATCGGAAAAACTCATTTTTGAGAGAGAGTGGAGTACTTATACCCTGTTTATTTATTAGTTTGATCTTTCTTTTTGACGGATGTCAAATCTGAAATCGATATAACTTTGCAACGACGAACAATATTTTCTTATTTTAATAATATTAAAAATTGATAATAATCATAAGAATAGACACACAACATAAGAGTACCTGTTAAGGACTCAAGCATTTTCCGAAAGTCTTAAGTGGTTTTTATTGCTTCGAAGTAAAATTTAAATAGAAAAACTGAAAACAATGGTACCTACCCAATGTTTTTATGTCTAGTGTAATAAAATTGATTGACGAATGAATTTATTTATTTTGAATAGTTTAAAACATACATACAGCCACATATTTAGCCAACACATTTTTTACACCAATAGATATTTTCTGTTTCCCATCACTGACCCATCTGTCAAAAAGTTCAAGCTATGTTGTACAAGGTATAGCTATCCGCATGCGGCAAACTAAAGCTAATATAATAAGCGTAGGTATTGTAGTAAGTCATTATCATCAGATTTTTCAAAATTAAAGTTTTTCGGTAATACCTAAATATCGGTTATCATTTGGTAATCTGGCAGGAACTAGGGGGCCCCATTCGATCGCGGGGCCCTGGGCACGTGCCCATAGTGCCCAGTGGGGAAGAGGGGCCTGATACTGTGTGAGCTCACGCGTACTCTCCGCAAGAGGGATGCACTACGTTAGCGGATGATGGCATGGAAGCCATCGACTCTCGCCTCCGCAAACATCCCCGACGCACTACAAATACCTACCACTTATCAAATTATTACAAAGATATTGAGACGCTATTAGTTAGTAGACTACCAATTTGTAACATTGACCAAAATTAGCTACGAGGTTTGAGTTTAGGAGGTAGGACACGGCGGTTTTTCCGTCCAATTGAGCAGTCCGATTGGGGAAGTACCTCCGCCCTACAGAATACCGCGGCTATAATAACTTCGTGTTGTGTTTCCAGCGTTGAGTAGGGTAGCCAGAGCTCACTGGAGAATTTGTGCTGTCAGTGGGAAGACTAAAGGCTTGTCCAGCTTTGTCTTCTACACTGACGGCACAGAAACTCTATATTTACAGGGTTGGCAGAGAGTGGTATAAAAAAAATACGAATAGTGCAAAATTATTGCGTCATCACACCACCGGAACACTATGTCATTAACAGACTTGCCCCTAATTTGTATCAGTGACCACTATGGAGCCACAACTACGGTGACTACCGACAAGCCATCGCTTTAAATTTTTAGCAGTATACGACAAGTGCAAAATTATTACGTCGACACACCATACAAACACTATTTTATTAGTAGAATTGCCCCCCAAGTTGTAACTTAACGCGTTCGAAAAGTTTAGTATACCTACAGCCAGCTGTATTCAACAGCCGGGCAAATTGAAACAAGTGACCATTTGTGGAAATTCACGTATCGTACATCTTCTTATAGTTAAAAAATTTTGAATTACTGATTTGACGCGATCTATTTCTTCTGAGGGTAACGTGATCTGGATTTTTTTTGAGTCTAGGACGAAACCTAGAAATGTACATACATTATTAGGTATCATTAAACTTTTATTCTCATTAATTAAAAATCCGAAGGAGGTAATTAATTTCTCAGTACAGTATTTATTGTACAAGCATCTGTCGTATGACTGTCCCATTAACCAATAATCATCTAAATAATTAATAGATATCAGGCCAGCCGAGCGTAATTAGTAATCGAAGAATAGGTTTCATTATCTTGGTGAATACCTACCTATGTAGGTATGGTGCAGTATTTAAGCTAAATGGTAAGACGTTACATTCGTAAAGATGTTGTTCTAACCTAAATTCTCTCACTAAAGAAGGACATGAAATGTCCTTTAGTGAAGATAGAATGAAATTCCGTCTAATGGACGAATCATGGTAGGTACCTACTGCAAGTCTCACTGATTATGTTCTGTGTCCATCAACATCTTCATCAATTCTGGATCATTGTCATTTTTAGATATCAGCGAATTAATAACTTGACTCAAGCAGGAAATGGCAGTAGAAACTAGTTTCTGTCTAATTTCAATATTTTTGTCACGTTTAGCGATATTCCGATAATAATTATCGGAGATAGCCGCCTTAATATCGACATTCAATACGGGAGCATTAATTAGCTTGCAGTTACTCGGCAATAAGTAGGTACTTTTCAGTAATCTCCTTACGTTGCTCCTTACTTAGTCCATGTGTGGCAGTGCGTTCCAACCTAACTGCCAAACCCTTATGAATATCAGCTCCGAAAGTATTCGAAATGGTAGGATCCTCGCCTAGTATTTCGAGTATTGTGCTGTTAAGTATCGTATCAGCCGACCTAGGCTCCTCGGTATTCGTCAGTGGCTCCGCGGCGCTATTAGCAGCGGTGGCGGTGGGGCCTGCCACCACCATGGAGGCGAGAGGCACAGTGGGCTCACAATGAGCGAGGCACTCTTCGACGGGCTTCGGGACAAGGTCGACGAGCGTCTCCGCTGGCTCAGAACCAATAACCTCATCAAGCAGATTCGGAACGTCGTTATAACGTTCATGTTCTGAAAACTACCGAGACCTCAATTAGTCATGTAACAGACCAAGATACTGTTCATAAGACTAATTTATCAGGTAGTACAGCTCCAAAGAGAAGTACGCAAACCCGGCTAGGTAACCATTACTACCATGTGTGTAAGTTGTGTATTATATACTTTACTGTAATTTATATACCATGTATACCATGTCTATACTATTAGGTCGCATTAATGACTGTTAATTAGTTAAGAAACAGTCCTAGAATACTGTCTGCATAACTATTATTGGGTAGTACCTACAACTCCAAAGAGAGGTACGCAAACCCGGGGTAGTGACCAATTACAGCATTAACTTATTAATTGAGTAGGTAAACACATTCCTTAAAGATCAGTAGGTACCGTAAGAATGCTTACAATGGAAATTAAGCCCGATAGGTACGAAATATATCCTATTTTATCTCATTAGTCAGCACATTTCTTAACCCGTTGCGAACAAACAGATAAACAGACAAGAATTCTAAATATTCATGTTCAGTGACATTAATACTCATAATGCAACTCAAGTATTTTTTAAGCATGTCCAATGTATAGACTTGTATAGCAACCCAGGTTCCTAGACATTCTATTCGCGCCACGCGTGGACGGTTACCCGCGCGCTATTCGTCTCCCTCTGACACATAAGTATGTGTGTGTCTGACACATAACGGTTACAGACACACACACACACGGACACTCGCATTTATAATACATATTACCCTTTATATAAAATAGCCTTTGCCTTAATCCGGGGTGTCAGCTACCTCTATGCCAAATTTTTATTTGGTGTTGTACCTTTGGTATCTTTATATGAATTTACCGATTTCTTAGGTAAAAACATTTGGTGTGAGTGGGTAACACCGATGTCATATTAGCACTATCTCATTCGGTATACGCTGACAGCTACTCTAGTCTATTCTCCCTCTACGATTTGTTATTTTTCTTGTGAAACATGACAGTGACAGTGTCTTTCTGACACATGACTTGATATGACATTGGCGAAGTTGTGGTGGACTTCAACAAATTATACTTTATCAGGGAATTTGTGTAAAAATTAGCATACCATGGCACAAGAAAAGAAACGAGCCCTTTTTATCTGTCTTGGTAAATATTAACTAAAAAATATTTTTTTTACTAACCAACCAAAGCTTATTGCTAATTGTTAGTGTATTATATTTTTAAACATATTTTGTACAAACATAAAGTAGGTACTTATTTAAACTTCTCAGGCAACATTTGTCGATTGCTGAGGGTGTATTTCAAAAAACAGTAAACTATATGAACATTGGCGATCAGTGGGAAATTGACAGTGCAGCTATAGGTGGCTGGCATGTAGGCAATCCGCCTGACTGGAGAGCTCTTGATACAATGAAAAAACACAATGTTCCGTACAATAACCATGCAAGACAGGTACCTACCTAGCTGTTAAGCATATTTCATTACTTTCTGTCCAGTATTTGGCTAGCTATACATATCCTCTCATTATTTTGTTTTTCACATTCTAGATTGTTGCAGGAGATTTTAACCATTACGATTATATTTTTGGAATGGATTAGGCTATTTGCCTCATGAAGGATCTTAATAAAAGAGCTCCTAAAGGAAGCAAAGCAATTAAAGGAACCAATTTGACTATTCCTTTCTTGAATGATGCTGTATCTTCTTCTTCTTCTTCTGTTTCTTGTTCATTTATTTCTCTGGCATAATCAAAACGAGCATCATCTTGATAGGCTGCTGAATATGGTGCTTCAACATAATCAACTATAAAATAAAATCTATATGAATAGTATGAAATTATAAAACTATTTTGCAAACGTATAATCCATTATGTTATAATAGAGCCGCCGAAGGTAACTGTGGTAGCCTAGTGGTATGGGTAATGGACTGCTGAGACGAGGTCTCAGGTTCGATTCCAGGTTTTACCATGGCACACACCAATGACTTTTCAATGCTTTTCGAAGTTATGTGTGTATTTATCACTGATTTATAGGCTTGCAAACTATTACATTGGGACCTAAACATAAACTAGCACCTCTGCCTATCCGCGCATATAGAGGTGCGAGTTTATGTTTTTATGTTATAATATGAGTATAAACTCCTCAAAAAAATTCAACTCAACTGCATTATAAAAAACAAACCAATTGTCACTTCACTTTGTTTCGTGGCGTTCATTGTAACATACTACTATATTAATTCACTTTATAACTTACATTTTTTGTAGCTTTATTTACTTTAGGTCCCAGAAAATATTTGATTAAGATTGGAAAAAGTTAAACGACTGAGGCAGGACTTGAACCTGCAACCAGTCCCTTATAGGGGGAATGCTCAGACCACTAGACCACAGAGTCGCACCTTGAATGCTCAAAATTCTCTCTTTAAATATACAACTACACATTTTTTCACACTTGTTTCACTTTTTATTACTAATTTGCCATTTAGTTGTAAAAATAAGCATATAGTATATAGTATATACATTCAAACAATAATATATAGGTTGATAACTATTGTAATCTACTAATATTATAAATGTGAAAGTTTATGAAGATGTTTGTTATTCAATAACTATTATAATATACAATTACTTACAAATTAATATAAAACTATGCTAACTATACAATATATACAGAAATGGAATAGAGAAAAAGAGGGAGACTGTAATTTTAGGCATCGAAAAATTCCTCCCGATCGATCTCTACTGGTACCGTGCCCAAGAGGCTGGCGGCATTACCACGCTGAATGGCGATGCCAATTCTTTGAGCGAGGTAAAGGCCAGCCTTATGGTCACGGGAAGCGTCGATTAGTCGCTTCGCTATTTCTTTGAATAGTGCGCGCGCGCTTGGACCCCACGGACCCAACGTTTCGACTCCAAACGGCTCAAAAATATAATTATCAGTTAAATTGGTATATTTTCGCCGTTTGAGAGTCTCCGCTGATGCAGCAGCAGCGCATGCGCAGTCCATCGTACTTGGAAGATGGGAAGGCGCCAGGGTGTCGACGCAAGTTGCATCCCACACCAAAGGCCTACCCATCTTCCAAGGTATCAACGACATACCGTCCGGTCTCTTACCATCGTCGCGAGCCAAACCAACAGGTTCAAGTATAGCTGGCACGCCGGCGGTGACAAGAGCTCGACGGATAATATCGTTAATGTTTGCATGTCGGGACATGCGGCCTGCGCTCCTGTTGCAAGACAATCCGTGATGTCCAAGGCTATCGACAGCTTCTCCACAGAGACACCGATGCGGAGAAACACACGGTAACTTGTGCATTTATTATACAATCAGCTAACGGGAACAAAATACAACGCGAGTGTAGCTGCGGGCAAAAACTAATAACTTCAAAAATGCTTACCAGTTAGTTCATCGTCACTATCTAATATTTCTTGAAGTGTTCTTCCATTTATAATCGATGAATTCTTTTTCGCCATGTTTAAAAGAAAACACTAATTAATGTCAAAACTAACTTTCCTTAATTGATTCTTTAGTTATTCACCCGATTGCAAAGTAGGGTTATGTTATATTTTTAACAGAAACAAAGCAACAAATATACTTAGTACAACTACAACAAACAACAACTTTACAAGTAAAGTTTTTTCAGCCTTTTCTTTTGTCTATGGCAAAGCAAAGAGGTAATAAAACAGACAGAAAATAAAATAAAATAACTATCAGGGGGGATTCGGATCTGGAACGCGTGCTTGCTACAAGTGTTCGTCCTTGCCTAAAATCATTTTGTTGACAATATTGTGTTGCTGGAGTATTTAAGTGCTTTTGTGTTGTCTAAGTGTGCTTAGTATTCATATTCAGGGTAAGTAACGGTGTTTAACACTTAGATTGTCCTATGGATAACCATCCACCAGACCCCGGTGGGGGAAACGTCCCTGGCCAGCGGCCGGGCACGCCGCTCCCCAGTAGTTCTCGCGTTGTGCTAGATGATAGTCCTACATCCATCATAGCCAAGAAACGTATGAACCATACCTCACAGGAAGACGCTGTCCCTGCCAAAAAAACTATTACGATCCCCTCCCAAGCTACGCCGTCTGTTCAAAATACTTTTATCCATCCGGATTTTCAGGATAAGGTAGCGAAGTACTTAGACTCAGATTCAGGTCCTTTTTTGGTTCACGTGACAAGAGATGCCGAGGATGCCGCTGCTGGAACAGTGTTCCGATCCATAAAGTTCGGCCATTTCTTATTCGCCAAAAAAATTAACAACATAGTTGATGGTAGTGTTAAGCGAGTGGGTCGCAACAGAGTGTCCGTTGAATTTAAGAATGCTAGTGATGCCAACAACTTTCTTTCTCATCCATCCTTAGCAAGGGCCAAATACATTTGTACTATTCCCTCTTTTGCAAGCTCTCGAATGGGCATAGTAAGGCAGGTTCCAGTAGATTGGACTCTAGAAGAAGTGGTCCTATCCATTGAGGTCCCATCAGGATATGGTTCAATCATGAAAGCAAGAAGGCTTAACAGAAGAGTACTGAATGAGAACAACACAGCCACATACATTCCCACTCAGACTATTGTAGTCACTTTCTCAGGACAAAAATTGCCCCCACACGTCTATTGTTTTTATAACTCTCTCCCCGTTGAGAACTACGTTCTCCCTCTGATTCAGTGCTGGAAATGCTGTCGCTATGGTCACACCACTACACAATGCAGGTCTGCTCCACGGTGTTTTATTTGCTCCCAAGCTCATGAGGGTACATCATGTGCCTCAGGATCCCCCACCTGCATGTTTTGCTTAGGGCCTCACTCAGCAAAAGATCCCTCTTGTCCAGAACACTCTAGGCAGAAGATGATAAAGATTACCATGTCTCAGGAGAATATCTCATATATGGAGGCATCTGCCAGATTCCCCCAAGTGAAAAAATCCTTTGCCGACACTACCAGAATGTCTCAACCATTGAGTCCTCAACTTGGTGCTCAGCAGTCTTTCCCGTCTTCTGTCCGGAGGTCTCAAGGGCCTCAGGTATCTCACCGAAAAACAATTATCATGCCCCAAAGGCAGAACAAACCCGCTTCTGGCCCTGGCTATGACAGGCAGGCCCACAATGTTATCACTCTCTGCCCCCCATCTTCTCTTCCTAATGGTGCTGCTATCTCTAATGCAGAAGCTAACGTTCCTGCGAATGATAACCTCCTTGATCTATTACTCTCCACACTTATTAACATGTTGACCCGCTTTGATGATACTGAGCTGCCTGATAAATATAGATCAAAACTTACTCAGCTGTTAACTTTCACCAGTAACATTCCCTCCTCTGCTCCAATGGAATTGTAGGAGCATTAGAAGTAAGAAAAGTCTTTTAATTTATTTAATTAATAAGCACAAACCTCTCATCCTTGCCATCCAGGAGACTTGGCTTAAGCCCGGCTCCCATTTCAGGGTACCTGGGTATGTCTGTCTCCGGGATGACAGAGGTGATAGGTATGCCCTTCTAGTCTCTAGAACAATTATTTTTAATTCTTTGACTTTACCTCCTCATAGTGATGGTATCAGTATTGTTGCCATTACAGTGGCAAACATTGCTTTTCTCTCTGTTTACATCCCCTATCCAGATGTTTCTTCCTTAGCTGAGATGAATGACATTTTAACTTCTATAGCTTATCCGCTTGTTATTCTAGGTGACTTCAACATTCATCATACTTCTTGGGGTTCACAAGATTGTGATGTTTTAGCATCCCCATTCATAGAGATGCTAGATTCGTTGAATCTCTGCATCTTAAATGATGGCTCTGCCACCCGTAGGCCCTCTCTAACCCAAAGGGGCCCTAGTGCTGTAGATTTGACTGTTTGCTCAGCGTCCCTTGCCTCTTGCCTGACTTGGCAGATATCAAGTAACTCACAACAGAGTGATCACTACCCCATAATTGTCACATCACTAGCCAGCCACAGGGAATCATCACCATTTAACCCCCTTCTCAAATATAACCTTTCAAAGGCCAATTGGGAATTATACTCCAGTTATCTTGAACAAGAGGTTTCTCTCCTGCCTGCGCCTAACTCAGATAACATTGAGACTGTTTATACCCTGTTTAAACAAGCTCTTCTGAACTCTGCTGACAAGGCAATAACTGTTAAAAGGGCCCCCAGGAACAACATCCCCTCTCCTCCTTGGTGGGATGAGGCCTGCTCGTCTGCCTGCCGAATGAGAAAGGAGGCTGAAAGCGCATATAAGCATAATATGTCAACTAACAACTATTTAAACTACCAAAAAGTAGCTGCACAAGCAGTTAGGCTCCTGTCAGAAAAGAAAAAGGATGGTTGGCGCAGATTCTGCGAAAGATTAGCCCCTCGTACCCCCGCATCTTTTGTATGGAGAGATATTAGAAGGTTCAGGTACTCTACAACCTACAGCAATATTACGTCGAATGACCCCTCCCGATGGTTACAGAAATTCGAGCAAAGATTGGCTCCCCCAACAGCTCACACAGCTGATGAGTCTTCAAAATTCTTTCCCTCCAGTCCTCAGGCTTCACACCCTTTAGATGCTTGTTTTACGTACGACGAGCTTTCGATCGTCTTGGGGTCCCTTAAGGATTCTTCTCCTGGGGTAGATGGCATCCCTTACTCATTCATTTTCAAAAGCAGCACCACTACCAAAACCTTCTTTTTAAATTTACTCAACCACATTTTTTGCTCTGGTTTCCCCCCGCAAGAGTGGAAATCTCAAATCATAATACCGATCTTGAAACCAGGTAAGCGCAGCGATGATCCCTCTAGCTACCGCCCCATTGCGATCTCGTGTACTATGTCTAAAATATTAGAGCACTTAATAAAAAATAATCGTTTAGAGTGGCTGGTGGAAAGCCAGGGCTTACTGTCGAAAACTCAGTTCGGCTTCCGCAAGGGCCTGGGGACAATGGATAGCCTCAGCATTTTAACTACTGACGTTAGAATAGCTTTATCTAAAAATCAGTATTGCGTGGGCGTTTTCTTGGACATTGCACTGAGACATGGTAATCTTTATCATCTTTTGCCTAGAGTGTTCTGGACAAGAGGGATCTTTTGCTGAGTGAGGCCCTAAGCAAAACATGCAGGTGGGGGATCCTGAGGCACATGATGTACCCTCATGAGCTTGGGAGCAAATAAAACACCGTGGAGCAGACCTGCATTGTGTAGTGGTGTGACCATAGCGACAGCATTTCCAGCACTGAATCAGAGGGAGAACGTAGTTCTCAACGGGGAGAGAGTTATAAAAACAATAGACGTGTGGGGGCAATTTTTGTCCTGAGAAAGTGACTACAATAGTCTGAGTGGGAATGTATGTGGCTGTGTTGTTCTCATTCAGTATTCTTCTGTTAAGCCTTCTTGCTTTCATGATTGAACCATATCCTGATGGGACCTCAATGGATAGGACCACTTCTTCTAGAGTCCAATCTACTGGAACCTGCCTTACTATGCCCATTCGAGAGCTTGCAAAAGAGGGAATAGTACAAATGTATTTGGCCCTTGCTAAGGATGGATGAGAAAGAAAGTTGTTGGCATCACTAGCATTCTTAAATTCAACGGACACTCTGTTGCGACCCACTCGCTTAACACTACCATCAACTATGTTGTTAATTTTATTGGCGAATAAGAAATGGCCGAACTTTATGGATCGGAACACTGTTCCAGCAGCGGCATCCTCGGCATCTCTTGTCACGTGAACCAAAAAAGGACCTGAATCTGAGTCTAAGTACTTCGCTACCTTATCCTGAAAATCCGGATGGATAAAAGTATTTTGAACAGACGGCGTAGCTTGGGAGGGGATCGTAATAGTTTTTTTGGCAGGGACAGCGTCTTCCTGTGAGGTATGGTTCATACGTTTCTTGGCTATGATGGATGTAGGACTATCATCTAGCACAACGCGAGAACTACTGGGGAGCGGCGTGCCCGGCCGCTGGCCAGGGACGTTTCCCCCACCGGGGTCTGGTGGATGGTTATCCATAGGACAATCTAAGTGTTAAACACCGTTACTTACCCTGAATATGAATACTAAGCACACTTAGACAACACAAAAGCACTTAAATACTCCAGCAACACAATATTGTCAACAAAATGATTTTAGGCAAGGACGAACACTTGTAGCAAGCACGCGTTCCAGATCCGAATCCCCCCTGATAGTTATTTTATTTTATTTTCTGTCTGTTTTATTACCTCTTTGCTTTGCCATAGACAAAAGAAAAGGCTGAAAAAACTTTACTTGTAAAGTTGTTGTTTGTTGTAGTTGTACTAAGTATATTTGTTGCTTTGTTTCTGTTAAAAATATAACATAACCCTACTTTGCAATCGGGTGAATAACTAAAGAATCAATTAAGGAAAGTTAGTTTTGACATTAATTAGTGTTTTCTTTTAAACATGGCGAAAAAGAATTCATCGATTATAAATGGAAGAACACTTCAAGAAATATTAGATAGTGACGATGAACTAACTGGTAAGCATTTTTGAAGTTATTAGTTTTTGCCCGCAGCTACACTCGCGTTGTATTTTGTTCCCGTTAGCTGATTGTATAATAAATGCACAAGTTACCGTGTGTTTCTCCGCATCGGTGTCTCTGTGGAGAAGCTGTCGATAGCCTTGGACATCACGGATTGTCTTGCAACAGGAGCGCAGGCCGCATGTCCCGACATGCAAACATTAACGATATTATCCGTCGAGCTCTTGTCACCGCCGGCGTGCCAGCTATACTTGAACCTGTTGGTTTGGCTCGCGACGATGGTAAGAGACCGGACGGTATGTCGTTGATACCTTGGAAGATGGGTAGGCCTTTGGTGTGGGATGCAACTTGCGTCGACACCCTGGCGCCTTCCCATCTTCCAAGTACGATGGACTGCGCATGCGCTGCTGCTGCATCAGCGGAGACTCTCAAACGGCGAAAATATACCAATTTAACTGATAATTATATTTTTGAGCCGTTTGGAGTCGAAACGTTGGGTCCGTGGGGTCCAAGCGCGCGCGCACTATTCAAAGAAATAGCGAAGCGACTAATCGACGCTTCCCGTGACCATAAGGCTGGCCTTTACCTCGCTCAAAGAATTGGCATCGCCATTCAGCGTGGTAATGCCGCCAGCCTCTTGGGCACGGTACCAGTAGAGATCGATCGGGAGGAATTTTTCGATGCCTAAAATTACAGTCTCCCTCTTTTTCTCTATTCCATTTCTGTATATATTGTATAGTTAGCATAGTTTTATATTAATTTGTAAGTAATTGTATATTATAATAGTTATTGAATAACAAACATCTTCATAAACTTTCACATTTATAATATTAGTAGATTACAATAGTTATCAACCTATATATTATTGTTTGAATGTATATACTATATACTATATGCTTATTTTTACAACTAAATGGCAAATTAGTAATAAAAAGTGAAACAAGTGTGAAAAAATGTGTAGTTGTATATTTAAAGAGAGAATTTTGAGCATTCAAGGTGCGACTCTGTGGTCTAGTGGTCTGAGCATTCCCCCTATAAGGGACTGGTTGCAGGTTCAAGTCCTGCCTCAGTCGTTTAACTTTTTCCAATCTTAATCAAATATTTTCTGGGACCTAAAGTAAATAAAGCTACAAAAAATGTAAGTTATAAAGTGAATTAATATAGTAGTATGTTACAATGAACGCCACGAAACAAAGTGAAGTGACAATTGGTTTGTTTTTTATAATGCAGTTGAGTTGAATTTTTTTGAGGAGTTTATACTCATATTATAACATAAAAACATAAACTCGCACCTCTATATGCGCGGATAGGCAGAGGTGCTAGTTTATGTTTAGGTCCCAATGTAATAGTTTGCAAGCCTATAAATCAGTGATAAATACACACATAACTTCGAAAAGCATTGAAAAGTCATTGGTGTGTGCCATGGTAAAACCTGGGATCGAACCTGAGACCTCGTCTCAGCAGTCCATTACCCATACCACTAGGCTACCACAGTTACCTTCGGCGGCTCTATTATTTAAATTAAATGGATTATACGTTTGCAAAATAGTTTTATAATTTCATTCTATTCATATAGATTTTATTTTATAGTTGATTATGTTGAAGCACCATATTCAGCAGCCTATCAAGATGATGCTCGTTTTGATTATGCCAGAGAAATAAATGAACAAGAAACAGAAGAAGAAGAAGAAGATACAGCATCATTCAAGAAAGGAATAGTCAAATTGGTTCCTTTAATTGCTTTGCTTCCTTTAGGAGCTCTTTTATTAAGATCCTTCATGAGGCAAATAGCCTAATCCATTCCAAAAATATAATCGTAATGGTTAAAATCTCCTGCAACAATCTAGAATGTGAAAAACAAAATAATGAGAGGATATGTATAGCTAGCCAAATACTGGACAGAAAGTAATGAAATATGCTTAACAGCTAGGTAGGTACCTGTCTTGCATGGTTATTGTACGGAACATTGTGTTTTTTCATTGTATCAAGAGCTCTCCAGTCAGGCGGATTGCCTACATGCCAGCCACCTATAGCTGCACTGTCAATTTCCCACTGATCGCCAATGTTCATATAGTTTACTGTTTTTTGAAATACACCCTCAGCAATCGACAAATGTTGCCTGAGAAGTTTAAATAAGTACCTACTTTATGTTTGTACAAAATATGTTTAAAAATATAATACACTAACAATTAGCAATAAGCTTTGGTTGGTTAGTAAAAAAAATATTTTTTAGTTAATATTTACCAAGACAGATAAAAAGGGCTCGTTTCTTTTCTTGTGCCATGGTATGCTAATTTTTACACAAATTCCCTGATAAAGTATAATTTGTTGAAGTCCACCACAACTTCGCCAATGTCATATCAAGTCATGTGTCAGAAAGACACTGTCACTGTCATGTTTCACAAGAAAAATAACAAATCGTAGAGGGAGAATAGACTAGAGTAGCTGTCAGCGTATACCGAATGAGATAGTGCTAATATGACATCGGTGTTACCCACTCACACCAAATGTTTTTACCTAAGAAATCGGTAAATTCATATAAAGATACCAAAGGTACAACACCAAATAAAAATTTGGCATAGAGGTAGCTGACACCCCGGATTAAGGCAAAGGCTATTTTATATAAAGGGTAATATGTATTATAAATGCGAGTGTCCGTGTGTGTGTGTCTGTGTGATAAATATGTAATATAGCTATATTTTTTATACCACTTAGGTGGTAGACAAGCACACGGCCCACCTGATGGAAAGTGAGATATGGACGTATGCATCACCAGGAGTGTTACACACACAGCGGATATCTGTTTATAATTGTGTCATATTATATACATAGTCCGCAGCCGGCAATGTACGAAAGGTTATCAAAATATCTAAATGGTGGTTATAAAAAAAAAAAATCACGAGACTAATGAGGGAGCTCTGCTTCTGCCCCGCCTTGTCGCATTGTAATCTTTTTCTGTGCTGGTCGGGCTCAGTTTCTAAACCTCGCAATTTGAATAGGATATATTAGGTTAGAAGGCTAAATCAGGAGCGGAGCGGAGCGGAGGGAAACTCGTGCATTAGCCTTTAGTGGTTATAAAAATGTTTGAAAAACAATGTCCACAAAGCTATCCACAAATAGAGTAAAATCTATTTATTTCACACTTTTCGGCGGAATAGCAGCTATTTAATAGCACACCTACGTTGCCTAGGCATTGTATATAACTGCATTATACAGATATCATACATATTATAATTATATTATCGAGGCGAGGAATAAAACTTTGATATCTGCACTCATCATCGAGCTTCTTTTATTTTAATATTAACAAATAAAAAACAAGTTAAGTTCAAATAATGTTTTATTTCACATTTCACTGACCTTTAAACAAAACCAATTTATTATAAAAGTTTCGTACCTTATTATTCGTTTCGGGTATTTTTTTCACTGCATAATGTACCCTAACTTTTAAATATTTTAAGCAAATAGCTTTAATTAAAAGAGGAAAATGGCAATCTAGAAAAGCCTGACTTCTGAAATGTTCAGTAATTTCACAAAAAAAATCCATTTTCAAACATTTTTTAAGACACTCTTGTGTAAGAAAGTGAAAACTATCTTTACTAAATTCCTTGTTTTGGCGGAATATTTTTTCACAAATTTCGCAAATCGCTACAACATCTTTACTGGGGTAATGCAACCCACCCTTGTCTTTTTTTAGTTGTAGACTTGGATATTTTTCGGTAACCAAGGTAGATACACATTCAGGGCATTTTAATTCTTTTTCGAGATATTTAATAACAAAACCTGCAATATATATTATAATTTGTTTAGAAAATTCTGTGAGTTTGCTTGGATCCGCCAAATAATCATGATCATTCATGGTACTTATTAAATTAGCATCCCCACAGAAATCGTTTTCAGCCTCAGAATTAGATAATACATCAAATAATCTAACTCTATCAGTTGTTTTGTTGATGGCTACTTCAGGTTTCGTATAGGTCAAAATATTTATGTCCTGTAATGGAATACAATTTCCTGTTGTAATGTGCTTCAATTCCCCATGTACTAGCATACGTTTAAACGCAGACCTAAATTGCTTCGCGGTGGGGTTGTTGTTAAAACCGCCTTTAGCTCTTATCGCACTAAAAAAGTATTCAAAATGGTCTTGGCTAAATTTATATGTGCAGAGAAATCGCAGAGAGTCACTGTTAGCATGGTTCTCATAAATGTGCAAAATACTCCGAATACATATCATAAAACCCCAAAACCCAGTTTTCCTATTGGTCTGTAATATAGGCTGCCCCTCTAATGTGAGTTGTGTTAAATATTCATACACATCTTCAAGAAACATCTTATGGCTTACAAAGTTTCCCTCGAATAACGGTTTTTTGTAAGAATACGCATTCAAGTTTCTGGAATTTAATATATCAAATAAGTTATTTATTTTCCTAATGAACTCTATTGTCGCTTCGGAATGCTGAAAGCTCTCAATACTCAGGTCATTTCTACAAAATTCAATTGCATCGGCAACTGAGTTACTTAAAGTCTGCGCTGCCAATTTTACCTTCATGATTTGTTTGGTAAAATTCTCATGAGCTCTTGTCAACTTATTACCCAAATGTAAACCTTCGTTCTCCTGTAACTCAACTAAAAGTTTAATATAATCCCACGAAATAGTGCGACCTTGTCCGTCTGAAATAGTTCCTTTTTGTGCTAGCGTATTTCTTATTAACTTCAACATATGTGAAGGATCGGGAAATATCACTATTCTTTTGTCTCCAATTTCAAAGGAGGGGTCAATTTCCGAAACTTGCAATTTGCAACCTAAAATTTTTCCCATTGCGAAATTAGCTGGACAACCATCAAAAGTAACTGATATGATTTCAACACCACATTCACTACTCACTAACTCAATACAAGTCTTTACTAAATTAGCTTTTTGCTCAGCAGAAATACCATCTATTAAATAATAACCTAACGGTATTTTCCACGATCCATTTACACATGTCAGCATAAAAACTAAGGCTTCTTTGGCTAATTGGCCACTGTTTATATTATTGCCACAATTTACGAACCCTATATAGTCATTGCCATCAAATTCTACAAATTTTCTAATGGCCATTTCGTCAAAACATAAAGCGCAAAGTAATTTACTTGACGGTTTTTTTTCGCTATTGGCTCTATTAAGAAGTCTGACGGCTTCTAATGATTCTTTGCTAAATCCCGGATTGCCATCTACGCACTGATACCACCGTGCGAGTGTACGTGTATGGGGGAGACACGTATTGAAATATTTCCGCACATAATCATAGGCCCTAGGACTTATAAAATGCAAAGTTAATGCAAATTTTCTCAACTGCGGCGAATATTTTCTCTCTGCAATTTCTTTACAAATAAACCTTTTTAAAAAATCTTTATTCGCAGGATCTATACTACATAATATATCTGCAGCCTCTTCATTAATCATAAAACGAGCTTTGAGCTGCTCTATGATATTCGATAATTCAGCTGTTTTTCTTTTTAATCTCCAAGCTTTGGACCTCAATACAGCCATTTTCTTTTTTCTTTCTTCAGCTAAGAGTGTCTTCTTCTTTAAAGATCTCTTTAACTTTTGCTTCCGAGGGGTTTCCACATCCAACGACATAGGGACCGAGCAATCGGCCTGCAAAAAAAAAAAAAAAAAAATAATGGGCATTTTTACAGGTTACAGGAGCTAACTATTATTTAGTAATATTAGGTACTAGGTACAAATACAATAATATTACACAAAAAATAATCTATGTTTAAAAAATACTCACTGAAGAACTTTCAATTTCCATAGCCATTGACGTTGAACCTGATTGTTCTCCACTAACTTCATGGTAATCCTAGAAATTAAATAAAAAATAGTTCTTAAACATCTATTAGAATTAACTTACAAACTTATCTTTGAAAACCTGAGTGTATGTATGTTGGTAAACTTACCACAGGCAGTTGACTAGTACTAGGCTGCTCAAATGTAACTATCGCTATCCTGCTCTTTTCGCTATCCTGACACTGCAAAAAAAAAACAATTTAGGTATATGCTAATTATCAATGATGAGTAATGTACGATTAATTAGGTATATATAGTTATATACAGTTTTCAAATATATATATATATATATATATATATATATATATATATATATATATATATATATATATATACATAACACTAATCTTTGAAAACTTGAGTGTATGTGTTGGTAAACTTACCACAGGCAGTTGACTAGTACTGGGCTGCTGAAATGTAAGTATGCTCTTTTCGCTATCCTGACACTGCAAAAAAATTAAAATTCAAGTATAACATGCTAATTATTTTATCATTGATGACTAATATAATTAGGTACAAATAAATATATACAATATACATATATAAAAAGGTTTTCACGAGCGGCTTCGCCCGCATTTATGGTCACTGCTTCTCTCCGGTAGGACGTAGCGTGATATTCTATTGCCTATATTGTATATTACTCAGTAATACTGATAATTCATAAACAATAAACTTCTGTTCTTTTATAATGTTAGGTTGAATGATTTTTTTTTATTATTATTTTTTGTTTGTTTATTGGCGAATTAGTAGGTATAGTTTAATAACTTACATGAAAAACCGAGCGTGAAGGAATCGCATTCGGATTCAAATAAGTCCTGGTTTTAGCCTTCCGAAAACACCGGGATTCTAAGTGTATAGAACATATCCGAGCATTCTTGTCAGGTTGCCAATTTTTTCTCCCTGTTGCTTGAATCCATAAAACTCTTAGTTGTTTCCTCTGGAAACCTGACAATAAACAATCATAGATATAAGTAGTTAGATTATTGGGTAAACTTTACCAAACACTGGTCACACTGCCCCGATTATACTGACATTGATGATGGTACCCCTAAACAACACGGCCATCATAATTATATAATGCTACATAAATCAGTCGGATAATACTAAAATTAATTTCGAGAATTTTGCTTTAAAAGTACATCAAAGTATGTAAATTAGGGCGCAAAGATAGTGAATACTAATCTACGAAGTAAATTCTACAAGTAAATATAAATAAAACAGCATAAATCGGCTTACTTACCGATGAAAGGTTATGTTCGGAGTTTTCCGTTCTGGGCGATTTTTACACTCTAATACATAACAACGGCCCATTATTAGGTTATAGTTTACGCACACAAGAACTCTTAACAACTTCTAACTTCACAAATAAGTCACAATCTCAAATTTTTCGATAAAATACTATCACACGATCTTTGTTTGTAGCCAAACGAACGAGGTTCCCAACAAACGAAAGCGCATACGACACGCGAGACAAAAAAGTGGCGTCTGTCTCGCTTACTCTTATTCAAATATTATATGTGTGTCACTTTCACTCATTACTAAGATCATTTTAGTGTCTCCTCTATTATATTCTCCCTCTACGTAACAAATATTTAAGTTCGAGTTTTTTTTAGATATTATGACATGGTAACTAGGACTTTAATGTCAAGTCGCATTATGTAGTATATTAATAGCTTGGTTATATTCGCTGCCCAACGAAAGATGAACAAATCTGTATCAAAATAATCGGGATATTTACCATGATTGTTACACAAAACAGTAGTACTGCAGATACGCGTAGTAAAAGAACTCGAAAGAGGGTAGATCGATGTATTTACTCCTAGAAAAATCTTTTTCTCTGTTCACCGCCACTACTCCACTTCTTTCGTGGCCATGGTGCTTGCAACAGCGCCGAAATATGGGAATGTGGTTAATATCCCGATTATTTTGATACAGATGTGGATGAACAAATCATTTTTTCAAAACTTATATGGCAATAGATTTTAACTGACGGTTAGTATTTTATAGTCTTTCAAAACTTTTTGGTAGGTACTCTATAATGTTATCATTTAGGAATAATGTTCAAAGTGAATTATTTATTTTTAATGGCTCGTACCATGAACGCTTAAAACAGTTTAATAATTGAAATGCTGTCATACTACCACCTGCAAATCGTCGATGAAGTACCAATACCTCCTATATGTTGAGAACCTAATTTTACACCAGAAGAAAAAAACTGTTTTAAAAAAAAAGGTTGTTTTAATTTTTCATCTATTGATTGTAATATACTTTTTAATGCATTACCTTTTTATTACTTACGAGGGGATATGATTATGATTATGTTTTATAGGGATTAGGTCAGTTAGGAGATATTGATTCTAGAACTTGAGTATCCCCATTAATGTGAAGAGTTATTTCTTGTAAATAATGTGTTTTATTTTTTTATTCATACTTAAAGGATGTTTATTTATAAATAACAAGAAAAAGAAAACAATAAACGACTTAAAATTAAACATAAAACTGTTTCAAGAAATAAAATAATCAAAAATAAAATAAAGAAAAACTAAAAATCTTCTGAACTTTTTATTTGCCTTTTTATTTTGGTTATGAATCAACTTATTTGTTTTTTTTTTATTAAAGAACAGATTAATTTTTAGGTAATGAATCGTAATACGTGTGGCAATCTTTTGGTAAAACGTTTTTCATGCTTCGCAAATGATTAAATTTTGTAATCGTTATAGGAAAAGGTGCGTTATTCAGTTGTAAATAGGTATTAAAACCTTCAAAAATTTTAGGCCTAGTCGGTAAACCAACCCAGTCATCGTCAAAATTCAATTTTATAGTGATTTTTCCATCATCAGTATATCGGATGGCCCGAATGTTACAGTCGGGTCCCCCGTTTTTCGACCTGGTCGAATACTTGAATACCGGAAAGTTGATGCATTTTTGTTGAAGTTTTTCGAGATACCGTAGAGCGTTTGACTAAACTTGCAATGTAAACTTTTCTTTGGTCCCATTTTTTTTTTATACCACTTAGTTGGCAGACAAGCACACGGCCCACCTGATGGGAAGCGGTTACCGTGGCCTATGGACGTATGCAACACCAGGGGTGTCACACTCGCGCTGCCGACCATGAAGAAACCTTCTGATGCCCCTCTTGAAGAACCCCATATTGTAGGCGCTTGGGAAAACCGCAGCAGGGAGGTCATTCCACAGCTTGAGTGTGCGTGGGATGAAGTTTCTTTCATACCGCACAGTGCGTACCGTCGCAGGTCGCAATGTGTGGGGATGAATTCCCTGCCTATGGCGAGAGGTGCGATGATAGAATGTAGCTACGGGCATCATGTCAAACAATTCATCTGAGCACAAACCATTGTATAGGCGGTAGAACACACACAGTGAAGCAAAATCCCTCCTAAAGCTAAGAGGTTCCACTCTACCTGTGAGTATGGGATTGTCAACCAGCCTCAATGCCGTCTTTGCAACGAGTCGAAGGGGTCAAGCTGGTATGCAGGTGCTCCAGCAAAAAGGTGACAGCAGTACTCCATGTGAGGCCGGACCTGTGCTTTATAAAGAAGGAGTTGCTGCCCCGCAGTGAAATACTGCTTCGCCCTGTTGAGCACTCCGAGCTTTCTTGATGCCAACTTAACCTTGTCCTGCAAATGACTTCGGTATTGGACGTCACTGGAGATATCGACACCAAGGATCCCGATACTCGGGGAGATGGTAAGCGGTGTGCCCAGGAATTGCGACGCTACAATGAATGGGGTTTTCTTAGCGGTGAATACACATAGGTACTTGTGTCTTAGTGGGGTTGAATTGGACTAGGTTTAGTCGTCCCCAATCGGACACTCCAGAGAGAGTAGTCTCGATTTCAGACACAAGTTGGTCGCGACTCTTCTCCACCTCGGACTGAGGGATATTTGAACGGCCCGTGTAACACGTGTCCCCGGTACTGTCGTCCGCATAACAATGAATGGAGCCATCAGACAGCATGTCATTGATATGCAGCAGAAACAGCGTCGGAGACAACACGGAGCCTTGTGGGACACCAGCGTTTATGTTCATGCGGTCCGAGCAGCTGCCGTCGACGACGGCTTGGATGCTGCTGTTGGACAAAAAGCTGGGGATCCATTCGCACAATCCCTCGGGGAGTCCATAATATGGCAACTTCGTAAGAAGAAGAGTGTAGCCGGTTGTCAGAGCAGTTAGGAGATATTTCCATAAAATACATACGAAAGAATGAATTCCGTAACTTAGTAGATATTTTCACATAGCTCTAGAAGTTTTTTGGTAAAGAAATGTTGGATAGGAGTAAATGCAATTCATGCGAATATGAGTTTTATATCTGTTGTAATAAAAAGTAATTTTGGACTAAAATGTCAGTTAGGAGGTATTGGTACTTCATCGACGAAATGTAACTTTGTAATCCTATATATTTATATGGGATTACAGATATTTAAGCACGTATTTACTAAATGATTTGTGACCTGTTTCAAGACTTCATGGTAAGCCCAGTAAGTCAATTGTAAGATTATTCGCCACCACCGTCCACACACCACCATCGTTACGAGTAGTTGGAGCACTAATAAGTTCGACTGGTCTAACTAGAGGATTTCGATATCGCCAATTGGTTGTGCTTGTGAAAGTCAGACGGCAGTTGCTTCACGGAAAATATCGTAGTTCAGCCGCATCTTAGACGAGACTTAACCCGTATTCAAGAAATTTACTTAGTTCTGAATCTCGATTTGTCTGAGAATAGATTGTACAGTAGGTATAGACAATCTACCAAAGCTGTCAATCAGTCCTCCGACAAATCGAGATTCAGAACCAACTATAATTCTAGAATACGGGCTTAAACTAGAAAGCCGATACCTTCGGAGTTGGGAAAAGGCTTAGAGAATTAAAGAAATTATTATGTACTTATTTATACCTAATAGGTACATTTACTACAGTTGGCACAACTTATAGTAAAGTAGTTAACTTGAAAGTATTTAAGTACAGACACCAGTTACATGGCAAGCAGGTGGACATCGCCCTGAACGACACCTGCTGAAGGATTACCGGTTGTCTTAAACCCACCCCCTTCAGCATGCTCTACCCACTGGTAGGTATCACAACACCTTCTATTCGACGCGTCACTGCCTGCAGGCTAGAAAAGGCAAAACAAAAGACAGACTCCCGACATTGCCTTTAAGGACATCAACGGTCTAGAGCCCGCTTTAAGAGCCGTAAGAGTTTCATGCAAACTACGAAAGGCGCACCCGCACACGAACCCGTGCTGCGATGAGAATTTCTCTATGGAAAGAGAAACTCCCACCACCTTTTGATTTCCTACCTCCCTCGGAAAAATTACCTCCAGGACACGATCTCCGATGGCCGATATAGAGGTCTCTCAATCGTCTATGCACAGCACAGTAGACCAGTCGAGACCAAAATGGGGCTGGGGAATGCGAGATCCGGACTTAACCGCATCTGACAGCAATGCCCCCGTGCAGTCCATGGTGCACTTGGTCTCGTGTCCCTTATGTCCTACCTCCTGAACTAAAGACGACTTAAATAAGCCCAATGACAGCGCGGTTGAGATGACAATTTAGCGTCAACAGTGAATCAATGACACAAGAAGATAGCTTATAGATATCAAATAGTGTCCTATATAAGCAAGCTATGATAGATAGCAAAGGACATTGTCCAACTTGTATGAGCACTTGTCCTGGTATGGACAGATAATAATAGGGCAAATATGATACGGGTTTGGTAGGTCATACTAGTAAGAAATAAAATAACATCATATGGTTGTATCAGAATTCATCATTTATATTATTTATTGACCAGAGTATTTCGTCAATTTTCGTTAAAAGATTAGTTGTATTCATCATTTCTTTATTATTCAGAGTCATAAGTTATTAAAACATCCTGGAATTGGGCAGATGGGTTTACCCTAGGGACCTATTTAAGTTTGTATGTACCACACGCCAATAATATTAACTTTAAAAACAGAATTGGCTTTCGCAAGAAATTGAAAAATGTAGGTATTCACGATTCAAGATGACAAACGAATGACATTTTATAGGATTTCTTTCCAGTTGCCATAAGTATAAAAACACAAGTTCAATCGATTAAACATAAATTCGTTTTTGTATCGAGTTAAAAGTTTTCGTTTCATTATTATAAAAACAATGTTTGATCAAAGACGAGACGACGCCACATTGTTTTGAGTTGTGAATCTTTCTTTCTTTCCTACTTTCTCGTATCTATAAAAAAAAATAAAAAATAATACCACTTTACAATTATGTAAATTATAAAGTGGTATTATATTTATTTATTTTAATTGTATTTACATACACTATTTAGTGTTTAGGTTGACTGATAGAGAATGCTTGCTACATTAAGTCCGTTTAGGTACCTACTTGTGCATGAAGTCTAATAAATAAATAAATGAGCTCATTATTAACCGAATATAATACATAATTACTTACATATATTTTTACGTTTTCGTCATCGAATCTTACGTTTGATCGTTGAGTAGAATCGACTTCCACGCGGGCTTAACCGCAAGCGTCACAGTCAACGCGTACCTACTCAATATCATTTAGTTTATGTATCTTTTTTTAAGTATCAAGTAGTCAATCTATCAATTCCTTATCAAACTCCGGTGTCCCATACATTACTCTTTATCGATATATTCATATGTCTTAAATAAAAATCGATTTCGATCTTTATTATATCTGGCAACATTTTATTATTAAGCGAAAGAGAAAGATTTATACCCATGTTAGGAGAATGTATATTTCAATGAACTAATTGATTAAATACTAATTATTTAAAGATATTTGTTGATACTCCAATAAATCATTATTAGTTCGGTAAAAATTAAACATGATTATTGATCAATAGCTACATTTGCGTACGTCGTGTCCATGGGAGGCCAGTTTTGGACATAGCCCTTTGATGACAAAATTTGTCTAAAATTTCGATCGGGTGGGTACCACCGTGCGCTATTGCGAAAAGCTCTTCATAGTGATAGTGCAGAACAATGTACTATACAGAATAGGTTATAGGTATAGGAAAGAATTAAAACACCCGGTAGGGCATAGTAAACTTAGCTTAAGACTTTTAAATTAGTTTCATAGTTCATAATCATTTTTTTCCTTTAAATTGCACAATACAAGAGTAATAATAATAAGAAATATATAAAATCATAGGGTATATTAGAAAGTTATTAGGCCGTATAGGGGCCTCTCGAGCGCGACAAACGCGCTAAACAAATAACACAAAAACAATGTAAACAGACCGCGGCCTACCGTTTCAAGGTCGCGGAAATTGTATAAATATACGCGCCATTTTGACCCGACGAAGAAGCTGTTGAACAAATGATATAGATGGCGCTAGTAGCCGTGTAAACATCAGCTCCGTACTTTTATTTTATTTAAAATAGTAATTACCGTTATAAGTGTCCGTGAATGTTATTTACTAGTAGTTTAGTACCTAATAATCAACATCAAACGTTGGCATAAGAAGCGAAACAGTGATAAGGAAAAAAAAGTGTAAAGACTACTGGAATTTTAAAGTCATGAAAATCGATTCCGTAATGAGAAGTTATCTCAATGCTAATATCTAAGATAATTACTAGATATTATATATAGTGATCGGACTTGGAAAAGGAACAAAACTTTAAAATTATATGAAGTGAAGTGTTGACTGTTTACTTTATTTGAGTGTGGGTACAATAAATTGAATCACTCTGTGACCGTACTGTGTAATGTAATAATAACAAAACATTCCATTCCGTGAATAGGTAACAGTTACTTCAAGTATAAACAGCTATTTCACGAAATTACATAGTTGTTTATGTGGACGAATGCGAAGCGTAATAGATCTACGATCACTGTGAATAGGGTTCGGACCTTGTGACGGGAAATATTTTTTGTTGCTTTTTTTGGAATTGCTATGCATAACAGATGATCGACTTATATATTTTTTATGAATAATTTGAAAATATTGAGGATTTCTTATTTTATTATTATTATTATTATACTTGTATTATTTGCTGCTTGGATTTTCCGGTTTCTTACTTGCATAGTACACGTAGGTACACTAATATGGAGTCCTACAACAATATTACTCTAAGAAGACAAAGAAGACAATCATTACATTCTTCTGCTGAATACATAGATAGTCTGGCCTCATCCTCGGACCAAATTGCCAGAAGTATGATGGATTTATCTACGCATGTGAAAAATGACGAAATAATAAAGTTGACAAATACAATAGAGGATCTAAGAGAGCAAATTAAGAGTGCGCATCGAGAGATAGAAACCCTAAGTATGGATAATATGTCATTGCAACAAAAATTATCGGAGGAAAAGCAAAAACATGAGCAATTTAGAAAAATGTACATAACAAGTCTGAGTACACCCAGCAAGAAGAGAACAGGTCGAACCAGGATCCCTATAAGATATACAGGACATACTACACATCTCTCTGCACGTAAATTGGATTTAAGTATGGAGTCTCAGACACCGAGAACATCAACCAGAGACACACGCAGCGTACATGATAATGAAAGTAATGAAATCCCACAAAATAAAGCTTTTGGTGTGAGAAACACAATAGATAGTACAGAATCTGTCAGTGCAAATGAATGTATTGTCAAGCCAACCACAAATTTACAAAATACACAACAAGAAATTGAAGGAGGAAAAATTGTTTTATTATCAGATAACCAAGGAAAAGGAGTAGTGCAAGGCTTACTTAAACATAAAAACCATCTAATCATCAATAACTACACCATAACAAGTATAAGAAAACCAGAAGCACCAACAGAAGAAGTTCTCGCAAGCTGTAATACCATAACAAATTTGACCAAAAAAGACAGCGTTATTATTATGGCAGGTAGTAATGATTCAAATCCAATTAAATGTATGACATGACAGAAATGGCTTGTGCGATAAGATTGCTAAAAAATTGTAATGTTTTTATTGTAAATGTACAGTACAATGCATTTTTAAACGAGTATCAACTAAACAAAAAAATTAAGCTTCTGGCACGAAATTATGACAATTGCCAATTTATTGACACTATTAATTACGATGATATCATTAATAAAATAATTTATAATATTAACCTTAGACAATATAAATATAAGTATCTTACGTTTAAAAAGCATTTGACAAAGTTTTATAATTGTGAGGCATATACTATAAAACCTGCTTTACTTAAAAAGCCTCAGCCAATTAAGGGAACCATTCCCTTTTATTTTCCCAAAGTTGATAGAAAAATTGCTCAAGCAAACACTGCAAAGGTTAAAGCTAGTACATTTTTTCGTGACTAATAAAAAAGTTAACAGGGAGAGCAGTTTTTCGGTATTACACCAAAATATTGCAGGTGCTGTCAATAAAATTGCCGACATAGAAATAGCCTTAAAAGATATGTCTGAATCAAATAATTTGAGTTTCGATGTGATATGTTTGACAGAACATTTCGTAATCGAGGGCGAGGAGCACTACCTAAAAATAAGTGATTTCAACTTGTCTGCCATGTATTCTCGACGAAATCAACGGCGGGGTGGTACATGTATATTGTGTAAGAATTATATCCAATGCAATGAGTTGAAGGAACTTAAAGATTTCTGCATAAAAAGCCATTATGAGATTTGCGGGGTTGAAATCAAAAGTATGAACCTCATAGTATTGTGTCTATATAGAACCCCTGATTCCAATGTTGATATATTTTTTGAAAAATTTAGTAAAACCCTAACAAAATTGCAACACAAAATGAGGAGAATTATAATAAGTGGAGATTTTAACATTAATTTTTTAGATAACAATAAAGACTGCACAAAATTTAAAGAACTTATTGCTAATTATGGCATGCGTCATCATATTCAGGAAGCCACTAGAATAAATAGATGTATAGACAACATCATTAGTAATATTCCGAATGCTATGGGGAAAAATTATAATCTAAACTTGTCGGATCATAACACAGCTCAGGTTGTTACATTTAAATATAAGAATGAAAATATGACAGGGTACTACCTCTCGACAATATATGATATGAACAGAAACAATATCAAAAGGTTTGTTGAGTGCATAGGTAGCTTAAGCTTCTCTGAGATTTACGATATTTCAGATACTAATATAGCTTTCAACACTTTCCATGACACATTATCCCTTTTCTATAGTCTGTGTTTCCCACTTATCACGATAAAAAAACATTATAAAACTAATAAGACCAAGTGGATAACTAGGGGCATTATAGTTAGTACTAAAACTAAAAGAACATTGAGATATAAATACTATATGAATAGAACAAATGAAAATAAAACCAAATTCAAAACATACTCAAATAGACTTAAAAAATGTATACAGAATTGCAATTCTTTATGTAATCTAAGGCATATTGCCCACTCAAGTAATAAAGGTAAAGCCACTTGGGACATAGTAAAGGGTAATGTTGGTAACGAACCAGCAAGGGAATATATTGATCAATTGATTGACAATAGTGCTACAATTGCATCTGGACAGGACATTGCAGACATTTTTAATAACTATTTTATTGACATTGTTGAAAACAATTTTACTTCACCTGACAATCACAATAATAATTTTAATATTAATACTGTTGACAATAGCATATTTCTAGAACCTACCAATCCCAATGAAATTTTTAGTACAATTAAAACTTTAAGTAATTCTAAGTCATCGGGGTACGATAATATCAGTTCGGTCCTCCTGAAGCAAATATCACAACATATTGCAGCTCCCTTGGCATATATTATTAATTTGTCCCTGGAGCACGGATGTTTTCCGGATAGACTCAAATTGTCTATCATAAAACCTTTACATAAAAAAAGGCTCAAAAATGGATAAAAACAATTACCGACCCATTTCATTGACTCCAACTTTATCCAAGGTCTTTGAAAAAATCTTGTACAAGAGAATGGAGAGTTTTCTGGACAGATTTGAGGTATTTGCTGGGGAACAGTTTGGTTTTAGAAAAAACAAGTCGTGCTCAATGGCAGCATATAATTTAGTTAAATCTATAGTATGTAAAATTAATGCTAAAATACCAACTACAGCGTTGTTTCTAGACTTAAGCAAGGCATTTGATTTTGTTCATCACCCCACCTTACTAGTTAAACTGGATAGATATGGTATCAGAGGTCCAGCCATTGAATGGATCAAATCTTTCCTTTCAGATAGAATGCAAATCACTAGAGTTGTTCAATTTGATAAAAACACAAATAGTTTAGCTACTTTTGATTCAGAGCCTAAATACAATCATTTTGGTGTTCCACAGGGAAGTATACTGGGACCAATATTGTTTCTTTTATACATTAACGACCTTCCCCAGGTGGTTAAATATGATTGTGTGCTGTTTGCAGATGACACTACGATAGTAATGGGTTGTGAGAATACGGAGACGTATGAAACAAATATAAATAACACCTTGGACGACATAGCTACCTGGTTGAATCAAAATTCTTTAAAAATTAACATTGACAAAACTAAGATTATTAATTTTAAAACTCACCAGAGTAAGCCTTTACAACTTAACATAGTATATAGGGATGAACAGGTTGAACAAATACATAATACTAAGTTTCTCGGCATATTCATAGATGAGCACTTAACGTGGAAAGAACATATTGATGCTCTAAGCTTGAAAATCCATAGATTTGTGTTTGCTTTAAGAAAAGTTAAAGACATGATATCTAAATCTACAGCCATAATGGTATATCATGCCTATGTCTGTTCCATTATCAGGTACGGCATTGTTGTTTGGGGTAACTCTTCAGAAATTTCACGGGTCTTTATAGCACAAAAAAGGTGCATTAGAGCTATATTTGGTATGGCTTGGACGGATTCTTGTTTACATGTGTTCAAAGCCAATAAACTCTTAACTGTACCATGTATTTATATATATGAAAGTGCCATATTTGTGAAAAATAATATATCACTATTTAATAAAAAGGATAATTTTAATAAACGGAAGGTTACACACATGCAGCTTGAGATGCCGGCACCTAGGTTAGAAATATTTAGACGTAGTTGTGTTTATATGGCTCCACTAATTTACAACTCATTGCCAGCATCGATTATAGACCTGCCTTATAAAAAAATTTGTGCTGCATTACATAAATGGTTGGTGGACGAGACCTTTTATACAGTGGAAGATTTCTTAAAGAAATATGCATGTCGTTCGTACCACTGCAGAAATGCATTGTAGCAGACACTGCTCTCTTATTGTGACTGTAATATTTTTTTATTAAGTAGATATTGCTGTGTATAATTGTGTTTGCATGCCAATTGTATGGCGGAATGTGCCCGGACTTGATATCATATTACCATCTTTTATTGTACCACATTACACGCAAATAAAGGAATTTGAATTTGAAAAACAGTCTGCATACCACGTTTGGGTAAAGTCGCGCGCCATCCCAAGTTGAGCCACTTCAAGGCGTCGTACATCAGAGCCACAAAGATCTGTAAAAGGGCCTACGTCAGAGCGGATGCCCTGCGCATAGTGCGACTTGGTCAAGAGCTAGTGGCGTATCCAACGGGCAGCCGTGGCTACTGGCGACTGGCCAAAGTCGTGTAAGCCAAAAGCCTTTGGGGTGAGGCTATGGACAAGCACGGCGAGTCACTGGCAATTAGTATTGACATCGCCGAAGCTTTCGATAGAGTCTGGCACAAATCGCTTCTTTCCAAACTACCTTTGGTCTGCCGCCTAGGCTGTGCAACTGGGTTGCTAGCTTCCTGCGGGGGCGCCGTATTCGCGTCTTGTCACTAAGCGAAAAGGCAGCGTCTTGTCACTGAGCTTGATCGGATCCTGAAACAAGTGGTATAAAAAAAAACATTTCGAAATGGGGCTCTGAGAACCTGGTCGAGTTCAATGCCAAGAAGACGCAGGCCCCTTCCCACTCTTCAGAACACGCCACAGCCACTAAAGGACAATCTTAATATCCTATGTATGGATTTTCGCATAGTATACGAAGTATTGGTGACCCTCTTTTCTGACACTTAACCTTCAACTTACCATCAGGCAAAGCGAAGTCTAATTGACGTGTCCTACATAAAAAATAAATAAGCACACACCTGATTGAAAGTGGAAGCTTAAATGAAAACATATATGTATAGGTTTTATTACTCATTATTATTTGACTTTTTATAGAAAATTTGTTCTAACTCTCCTTCATCATTAAATGCCAACGTTCTCAAACGTCGTTTACGGCTATGTTTGAGCCTTTCCAAGCCATATTCTAGAAGTTCTGGTAAAGGATCTTTATGATATTTAGGCTTCTTACATATAAGACTATAACATAATCTGTATAAAAAATGATGTGTATAGCCATCAGGAAACTGTTGTACTACATCTTTCCAACGGATGTCACTCCAGATTTGATATGAAGACAACTTGAGGCTGAAATCAAAAGTAAATTTGATTTATGCTCTTTTTGACACTAAAGTCCATATTCTAGAACGATACTCAGCCCTTAATCTCTACTTATAACTAGAAGAATTAGTAGATCTGAGGATGGATTGTATTATAGATGACAGTGTTGTGAACTGATTCACAACTGAGTGTTTTTCTGTAATACGGGCTCTGAAATGATTTGATGTTAATTAACACTTACTTCTTTATTACTTTCTTCCTCAATTTATTCAATTTAACATTGTCTTTAACAAATAGTTGTGCATGAAGACTGTAGTACCAAAATACTTGTAAAGCAATATAATGATGATCAAACTTTTTTCCAAGTTTTAACCACACTTCTTTGTCAAATCTTCTATTCTTTAGTTCTTCTAAGGGCAGTCCTGTGTAACGCATTAGGAGTTTAAGGAGCTTCGATGCCAATGGTATTGTCCATTTCATTTTCTTCCTTACTGGTTTGCCTGAAATTTGGTTATTTACAAATTATTGTATGTAAGTAGTACTTAACACTGGTAAGTAGCGGATAAGTGTCATTAGCTTACTGATTATGGACAGACTAGTAACATTCACATAAAATTTCAACAATAGCACTATTTAAACAGTCAACATACCATTATACATTTGTTGAAGTCTTTTGTAGATGCCTCGCGGTTCTCTACCCAAAACCCTTGTTAATAATGTAACAGCATGATTAGGATGGTGTATAAAACACACCTTCATAATTTTTTCTTCTTCGGGTGAGTACTGGCCTTTTACAGGCCCTCCATAATATGTTTGAATATGTCTGAATACTTGAAATGTTGTTCTTTCTAGTCCTCGAGCCAAATATGAAATAACAAAACGTCTAGCACATTCCTCAGGAGTTTTTGGTAATCTACTTTTATCTTTATTCTTCCACCGTGCCAAACATATTAATTTATCTGGTATATCATATTCCTAGGCATAACAAAAAAGAACATGTACATCATATTTCTATGTATCTCATAAATTACACAGAAAAGGCATGTCAGAGTTTTCGAACATCAGAAGAGATTAGAATGACTTGGATAGATTCCCGCAAGAGAACTGCTACATTGCAATGAAGTCAGGCTGTATACATGCCATATTGTATTGTAATGTCTCCTCACTTTATATCTTGATCTTACTGTATTACTCAGGCTTTACAAGTCAAAAGTATTAAAATACCTGCATAAACTCTTGCCAGTTCTTTAGGATAAGATCATTCTCTGCTTTGCAAATTGTATCTGTTTTATACGTCTCCACATGTCCTTCGTTACTTTCCTTTAATGGTCGTGAAATCGAATTAGTTTCTTGGTACCAGGGCTGTTTCCAAGTGATTTCTTCGTTTGCTACTTTGTTAAGTAATAACTGAAAATATAATAATTTTATCAATACTAATATCATAAGTGCTAATTTTGTGAGTTTGTTGATTTGTCAAACAACTCTGGAAATATTCTCATAAATGTCTTATATCCTAACTATGAGGCAGCCCCAGATCTTCATATTTTTAGGTGGGGCAAAACTGATAAATTGTCGCATTTTTTTTCGTATGTTGATCGGATACCGGGAGCATAGGGGGGAGGGTGCTCGAGAGTGTTTAAATCCTTAGCAAACCTATGACTGGAACCGACACCTCCACCCCACTTGACCCAGTGCCATTTCTGGTTTCGAGATGGTTCCCTTGAATGTGAGAACCACGGTTTTCTCAAATCCTGGTGTGTGGCCAAAGCATTTAGTTATGCCGTTTCTACTAGGATGACAGGCATCCTGTCATAGGATTTGCTCCCCAAAGTCCCATTGGCAGTTGAGTATGATCTTCAAAAGTCTCATATGGAGCTTGATGCTGATAGAAATGCCTTCCACTATGAGGCTGGATTCCTCGGTAGCACGCTCCGAGGTCCATGGAGGAACAGTCTTAGTGTTAGACAGAGCCACTTTGAGTCCCAGCCTCCCTAATGCAACTACAAGGCAAGGTGTTGAACGCACTGGCGATGTCCAAGGACACCATTAACATTATCTCGTTTCAGCAACCACATCCTTCATTAGAGCCCTCACGCACATAATTGCGTCTAAGGTGCTTGATGAGGTGCTTTAATATAACTCTTTCAAATCGTTTGCACACCTCGTTAAGTAACTAAGTGGAGGGTGACTCCGCCAGGCTTTTTTGGACAGGGACCAAAATCAAAGACTTCCACAGTTGTGGAAACTGGCCCTCCTACAAACATGCACATACATAGGCTGCCCTCTCTAGATCCGGCCCTGCTATGAAGCCGTGTGCTTACACTCCCGGCATAAAATAAAATGCTATTTCAATTACCTCCATAAAGAATTCGTCTTCTTCCTTTAATTCTTCTAAATACATAAGTATTTTATCCATACATGACGGCTCATTTACGTCATCGATATCCTTTAGGATGTCATTCAATTCCATTGTGTCACCTTTTTCAAGATTTCCCACAATTTTTTCGGGGTACTTTAATTTCAAAACAAATAACACGTCATATGAACTGACAGAAAATACTTCTTATTCAAAACTATTAAATTAAATTACTATAGTTATTCGTTAAATAGTTCCCATTTGGGGCATTTGGTAAATACTCTTACCAAGGAAACAGTTAAAAAAGGGTTTTAAATTTAAATTTAAATCAACGTGTTTGCATCGACTGTGTGGTTTTTTCACTTTTTTCACATGTACATAGTAGTGATCAGTTGTGATGGTTATGTCAAAGTATTAAAGTATATCAATTCAAGTGTCAACACTGTCAACTCTTCTCTTATATCTATGGTAAATATAAACTCAATCAATGGAAGTCAAATAAGTAAGTATTGACTTATTAATAATTTCCTATAATTTGATTATTTTAATTATTTTCAGACGACCACATGCAGTCGTGATGAAAAACCTGTGCATTACGCGTACGCCCCAGGCCCCATCGAAACTGTTTACATCCAGGCTAGGTGTAATTTACTAACTAATAGATTATAAATATCTACCTTCATTTCATCGGTTAATTCATCCTCCTAAATTTCCTAAAATAAATGATTACGATAAGGATGGGTGACTATTTCCTATCACATGGACATGCTTCATAGTCATAGCTCATAGACGCTAAGATTAATATTAGATCACAGTATTAAATTATGATTTAGCTTACTGTGTACTTTGCAGCATATTTCGATCATTTAAACCATTTAATATTATATAGTATTACTCATTATTTTCCGGGCCAAAAATGTACTGCTCAAAATGATTCTATATAAAAAAAAAATAAGAAGAGTCTATAGCCGTAAGCCATTGGATGGATCCAAAGACGTCGAACTAATCAAATCATTCAATTCATAGATTATTATATACCTACCTATAGTAGATTCAATTCAAATCAAATCCAAATCAAGTCATGTAGTCAATCTGTCAGTCAATCTGTGATCTGAATTTTTTGGGAATACACCAAGGCAGTGAAATACTAGAGAATTAAATGGAAGTGTTATTATGTTTGTAAAATTCGTGTTATTATTCTACTTTTCAAGAAATCAAATAGTAAGTTGCATTTGTTTGTTTTTTACACGCTATTATGAAACTTGGCTCTTTTCTAGATGTAGCTTTTGTGTACATATTGGAATGTTTCTGTGACAGCTCTAATCAATTCGTAACATATAAAAAGTTAAGGTCGCTCTTTGATTTTTATTTCTTGCACCAATGGTGTACAAGTAGCCGTTGTAGTATTTACTTACCCTTTTATAGTTCAACGTTTAGGTGTTAGAAAAATCGTAATATATCTTGCAGGGCTTCTGTTATATAAAATGTACAGAGTTACAGACATCCAGAATAGAATGCCCCCTTGACATTTCTTTTGTTTGTTTATATCCTAAAAAGGTACTAGTTTCTTGATAATAGAAGCATGTAAGTCAGAAGTTTCTCATTTAAATAGAAAGTAGTTTGGTTAATATGAGACATTTTCTTAAACATTTATTAATTAGTTTTCCATATCATGTATTAAGATATGTTCCTATTTCCCAAAGCAGATATATTAGTAATAATACATCTATTGTACTTTTTAGCTGTCTTCCAATGAAGAAAGATAAATAAAAACTATGTTTGTGTCACAAGATAAAAATGTAAGCAAGAAAGCTTTTCAGAAACCAAATATTCTCAGAAGAAAACCTAAAGTTGTAAGCACAAGACCAAGTATATCTAATGTTAATGAATCTCCGGGAACAAAATCTCTAGTCATACAGAATATCAGAGAGCCAAGTATATCTGATTCACAAATCATTCAAGTAGCTGGGAGCTGTAAATCAATCATCACAAAGACATCTGTACTCAAATCAACTGCGGCAAATAATAATGTAGAAAACAATAACATGAATACTTCTCAGGAGGCTGATATTGAAGGAGATGTAATTAGCTGTGCCACTACTAGCAATATTTCACTGACTGATGGTAAACTTATTGATTAATTTGTTATTTAGATATATAACATATGTGTAAATTAACAAATAAGAAGATCACACTAAGTTTAGTTTTTAGCTAGTATCTGGGGATACTAGCTAACATGTAAACTTAGTACTGTCAATAACTAATACCCATACCAAAAAATATTTTTCACTTTAGTAACTCAAACATGTAAAGGAGTGTAAAGGATACCAACCATAGTTTTAGAAAGAATTGTTCCACTAAGAACTTTCAGACTACACTGCACTCTGTCTCTTGCCCGTCCTTGACAAAGAGTGAGTGACAAACATAAGTAATTTGATGGTCCAATTTCAAAATTCTTAATTTTAAAAATATTTGTAAAATGTAACTATAACCATATTTTTTATTTAAATTGTTTAATATTTAATGTATTATTATAGTACATGAAAATAAGTAATGCGTAGTATTTATAATTATTCCAATTTTCAACATTTAAAAAATAAAACATCACTGATACTGTTTCTGAACGCATTTTAAAAATAGGGGGAATAAAATTTCACTTTAAACTTGTTAAATAAGATTAAAAAAATTAAAATATCATAAAAGATAAGCAATACTAGCAACAAAGACAGAATAACTGTAACTTTAAATTTGTAGAACTGCAATAATTGCACCTTTTACTTTTAAAATGTTCAGCATTATTTTGATTAACAATCTATATAAACGGGATTTCTATCTATTCCTAATCAATTAAGATAGAAAATAATTAAACTGCCCAGGCTGGATTCGAACCTGTGATCGTTCCCTTACATGGGGAATGTTCTGACCACTAAGTCACCGAACCTTCGGACGAGACCGTCCAGATTCTTCTATACATATTTCCGTCCTAAGGCGACGGCGGGAGCCATGTTCCGATGTTACCGAACTATCGGAATCAATGAATGATGTTGCAATTATTTTTAAACATTGATTTTTGATGACTCCGCTCAAACTATTGAATGAAATTTTAAGCATGCTAACTATTCAAAATAGAATTTTCAAAATAGATTTTTCTATCTTAACTGGTTTTGAATAGTTACCATACTAAATGCTTAAAATTTCATTCAATCTATCTATTCATATTTATTCTTCTAAGTAATACTTATTATCCCTCCTTCCACTTGAATCCACAATCTGGATCCACATGTGGATCTGGGGATACTAATTTTTCCACTTGAGTCCACCGGTGGATCCATGGATACTTTTAATTCCTCTTGAATACACCATCAAGTGGATCGAATAATACACACAATTATTATATGCCACTTCGATCCACAAGCGAGGGGATCCAAAAATACGAATGATTTTTCTATGCCACTTGAATCCCCAATCTGCTGACTACCAAAATCTTCAGAGAAGATCTTCTAACTGAATTCCATACTTCTGTGTCATCTATATAATAACTATTAGTGTAATAGCCCGTTCCTAATAAATTACTCTTAACAGAATTTTTAAATTTATTTTATTACAGAGGTAAAGTCATGATATCCTTCGGAATTATGTTGTAGAAATGCACGCCAAAACTAACAAAACAAGAGTTATTAACTGTTGATAACAACAACATAACAATAACAACAACAAGACAACGATGATAACAATATCATCTACTTCACTTTCTCTAAAAATAACCCAACGCGTATTTCACCGGAATTTAACTCATCTTAGAATTCTTTAATAAATTTGTCATTATCGACATTCTGAAGTTTTCGTTTATTTTTAATAATATCTGTTCCACGTAACATGCAATATTTTGCCTCTTGCTTTAATATATGGATGAAATTTATTAAGTTGGAATATTTTCGCCCTAACTTTTTGTTAAGTTTTCTGTTAAAACCCTCAACACAATTATTGGTGCGATGCCGTTCTTCGGCGATCGCCCACATCTGCACAAAAGTCATCATTTAACCAAAACCTATTCATAAATCGCTGAAATTCAATCAGTTTTGGCTGTTCACTTTTTGTGATTTCTGTGCAAATGTATAACCACCCGTCTGTTAGGTGAGATTTTGGAGTAAGTGGCAAAGCTGCAGAAAGTGCGACTATTTATTTGCCACGTTTTGTTTTTAATAGCCCCATAGCCTTTCCTTTCTTCCTTTATTTTTAGCATTCGTTATACATTCTTGATAGATGCTCGGTATAGGACGACATTCTTCATAAATACCCAAAGTCCAAAACAAACATTCTAAAAATATTTGGTTCGACCCGGGAATCGAACCATGCCGGCCTCGGGGCGGCAGTCCTACTCTCGTGGCACAGCGCTACCGAGGTACTCACACACATTTAATAACAATAATAAATGTAAATTACGTTTACGGTTCCTTAGTAAAGTAAAAATAAAGCTAGTACAGTTTATAATAATTTACTTGCTTTAATATTTATTGTACCGTTGCATTTCATTTTCCTCCAATGTGAACATCGCCAAATAATTGCACCATTTCTAAATGCTCTTATTTTGTGGTAATGATAACCTTGGAACACCATTACACTGTTATTTTTAAACAAAATACTTAATAGAGAACAATAATGAATTTATAACCATGCCATTGTGTAGGTAGGTAGATTGAAAAGGAATAAAAATATCCCCAGATCCACCGGTGGATTAATATGGAAGAAAAAGTAGTCAAGGATCCACCGGTGGATTAATGAGGAAGAAAAAGTATTTAATGAATCCACTGGTGAATTCTTGAGGAATTAAAAGTTTCCATGGCTCCACCGGTGGATTGAAGTGGAAAAATAAGTATCCCCAGATCCACATGTGGATCGAGATTGTGGATTCAAGTGGAAGGAGACCTTATTATGTGTTCTCTCTGCTGAACTGAAAAGTAATGTGTGCCACATGTGAACGAAATTATTTGCATCTTGTTTGTCCACACCTCCCGCTAGAGTGATGGGAGATCTGGAGACAGTTTTACAAGATTAGACTTTTATTACAAATTAATATAAATTAATTGGTTTAGAACTAAATGATTACTATTTCTAATTCATTAGCTCCTAATATCAAAATAATAGAAAAATAATTTCTACATCTCCTCGGCTCCCCAATCCTAAAAGATTTACTTACACCTCATTTGTAGACGAAAAAAATAAATAAATATGGACATTTCGGACCACCTACTCTAAATTAAAAACCACTCAGTTTTCACTATTCTTCAGTACTGCCTTATCGTTACAAAATTCACCCATGCTCTCAAGACTACACCATTTTGGAAACAATTAACAATTTTGGAAAAAATCGATAAAATTCTAGAAATTACATTCACCAAAATTTGAAAAAAATGAAAATGAATTAAATGAAAAAATCAATGACCGAGCTAGCTTCACTACAAGCGTCTCTACCGATTCGTTTGGGTGGGCTCGGTATTCGCAAAATTTCAGATGTCAGCTTACCAGCATTCCTGTCTTCTGTCCACAGTACGGAAGAATTAACTAGGAATATTCTTGCACCTACGCTAGTTAATTCTGAAGTCTTGTGTAAGACTGATGCAGTGAAAGCTTTTAAAATTTGGCCGCTCTGCAGCTTAGTAAAATAAAATTTACTTCTTTTTTTCTGCTAACATGTGATCGGTCCATGAACCATAATCAGTTGTTATGGGTGATTATTTAGCGAGCTAGGCTTTCCCTTCCATTGTCAGGTAGCCTTTACATGTTTTAATTCACGTTGTCCCATATGTGCAGCCTCTTAAGGCGTCTTATTTTGGGTGCTTCCGTAAGGATTTGGGCAAGCTTATTCTCATGATGTGCAATCCTGTCAGGTTTTTGTTTTTCTCCTCTTTGACAGTGAATATTTTCAAATATTCATGGATGTCTTCCATTCGTGTGAACCATGGAGCATTCACTATTGCCTTTAGCACGTCGTTTTGGAATCTCTGTACAATTTCAATATTTGAAGTTTTGAACGAACCTCACAGTTGGATTCCATATGTCCAAACTGATATCAGTATAGCTTTGTATACTGTAATTTTATTCTCAACTGTCGTGAACCTCCTTTCGAAACGTGAAGGTGAATTGGCTGAATTTGTTTGCACTGGCTGTGATCCTCTAATTTTTCATCTAGGCGTGGATCTTATCCCGGTGTTTCTGAATTATTTTGGACGCATCTACAGGGTCCGAATTATATGATGACTGCTGTGTCGCCTGCGAAGGTAGCTGTCATAACGTCTTGTGATTCTTTTATATCGGCTGTAAATACTATATTAAGTAACGGTCCTAGGAATGAGCTTTATGCCCGCAATACGCCTTAATGCCATAGAAACTTGAAGAAGAGTCGTTTATTTTAACGCAGAAGATACAATCTTCCAGATAGGACTTAAGTGGCAGGTACATATTGTGTGGTAGTAGGGTCTTCCGCTTAAACAGTAAAACATTGTACCAGACTTTGTCAAATGTTTGCCCTACATTGAGGAATACTCTACAGCAATATTCTTTATTTTATTATAACCGCGGTAATCTAGTGGTATGGGTAATGGACTGCTGAGACGAGGTCTCGGGTTCGATCCTAAGTTTTACCATGTCACACACCAATTACTTTTCGATGCTTTTCGAAGTTATATGTATATTTATAGCAGGTTTGGGACCTAAACATAAACTGGCGAAATGTGGGTGCTAGCACTTCTGCCTACCCCTTCGGGGATATCGGCGTGAGTTTATGTTATGTTATGCATTTCTTACGTGTTATGAGACTATGCATTTGCTCAATAGTGACATGGTTTCTGCGGAAACCGAATTGGTGTTCCGGAATGCTTGAATTTTCATAGACACATCGGCTTAGCCTCTCAGAGATAATTTTCTCTAAAACTTCGATAGCACTGATAAGATTATTGGCCTGTACGATGAAGTTAAATTTGGTTGTTTGCCAGGTTTCGGGACCATGCTTATTTGTGAGATCTTCCAAATGTAGATCTTCCAATTGTCCTGAGTATTGCGTTGGATAGTGCTGTGATGTAGACTATTGCCTTTTTCGGCAGTTTTCGTTAGTATCTCTGCAGTGATGCTGCTCTAATGCTGCTGAGCGTGCTCGTTTAGTGGCGGTTGGAGTGTGGGAATCGGGTCTTTGGCTACAAGCTCTTCCGTCATCTAAGGTAGGGACTATGTTAGATGACACTACTTCTCGCATCGCGACGTGCCTTCGCTTAGGTGCGCCGTGTGTTTCTCTGCATCAATGCCGTTGTGGAGAAGCAGTTGACCGACTCGAATACCATGGCTTATCGTGCTGCAGGAGCGCTGGGCGAATTCCACAGCACGCCACCCTCAATGAAACACCCGCCGTGCTCTTGTAACCGCCCATGTGCCAGCTGTGCTTAAACTAAACGGTTTGGCGCATGACGATGGCAAGATACCGGATGGTATGTAATTAATGCCGTGGAAAATGGGTAGGACTCTGGTGTGGGACGCAACATGTGTCGACACCATTGCCTCTACCCATATACCTGGCTCGGCCAGCTGTGCCGGTGCTGCTGAAGCTTCTGCAGAGGCTCTTAAGCGGATCTCATTGGTGATTATTAATTTGTGCTGTTCGTTTGGAGTCGAAACGTTAGGGCCGTGCGAAGTGACCAGAAGGCTGGCCTTTTCTTAGGTCAGAGAATAAGCATTGCCATACAATGTGGCAATGCTGCTAGTGTTCTTGAAACAATACCACAAGAGGCATGCGAAGCTGAAGGAATTCCAGGACGCCTTTAACTTTTGTTTTATTTATTATTAATGTATATATTATAATACATATAGTTAGTGAATATAGATAAATAGATAGATAATTATTAATTATACTTACGAACTTAAAAAAAAGTTGATAAGAAAATAAATAAAATAATAGAATTGTGCTGTCCTATTGTTTGGATTCATTCATTACAAAGAGAAAATGTATTTTATTTTTATATCTTGCAGGTTTGGATAAAAGTAATGGACAAAGTTTGCTCAATATAGAAACATTCATAAACAATAAGGTAAGTAATTTATTTTTGGGTGTGGTTATGACATAATAATAATACTCAAACCCCTATTATAAATTATAAAGTTCCTGATTTCAAAATAGTCATCACTTGCATTCATCTTACCCAGCAGTGACTGTGAACACTCAAAATATCTTAATTTAAGGTTCTGGAATAGTGAATGTTAGTACCAAGTTGCGGGTGGATTAATAAGAATACTAATAATAAGATAAGATAAAATCACTAGTAACTTGAAATTGTATATAGGTTTTTTGAATTTTTACAGAGTATGTCTTTATCCAACATGGATACTACTGCAACTGTTGAAAAGAAAGCAGTGCAGTGTAAGACAAAGTGGTGCTTTGACCTTACTAATAGTGATACAGATGTCATGATTCATGATTGTAAGTATCTTCATTTGTTGCAACTCCAAGATAGTATAATTCTATCAAATTCAAGATGGTATGTGTGATAATTTTGTATCATATAATGAGTTGAAGTATCATGTATATTATTATTTATGCATTTATTCGCATAATACAGTTATAGATTGATCACTAAAAATAAAATAAGAACATTGTATTATCACATTATTCGATTCATCTTTTGTGTTAAAGTTTATTTAATTCAAATCAGCTATTCAAATCAAAATAATAATTAATATCTGAAATTCATTGTCAATAAAACAAACTCATTTGATATTTATTTAATCCAAAAGAAAGTTATAGTAATAATATAATCAATTGGCAAAAACCATGTCAAATTCTAAATAAAAATGTCAAAAGAACGAGAAACAGGAAAATTACTTTTGACTTTTTAGGGACTAGTCACTTTGTGATGATGATTACCAATTATTAAATGAAGGTTTTTTTTAAATATCTATAATAGAAATTTATTAGTGTCGAGACATGAGGTGTCTCCAAGCTCACATTATTTGTGCCAACATCCTGCCAAAACTACATTTACATTTATAAAAAAAAAACATGTATTGCAAACATGTAGTTAAAAAGTTAAGGGATGTAAAGTATTTATTTCTTTTATTTTTATCATATCATATTAAGATAGTGTTTGCTTGTAATTACAGATAATGTTGCCCAGTTATCTTCACAATCACAAGAAATTATTGCATCAGCACCAAATCGAACAGTGTCTGTGGAGCTTATTTCTAACAGAGCAGTCAAGTTTAAGGTAAACCATATATTAAGGACTTGTACCTCCGCTAGCGGGAAAGCGAAAAGTAGATCACTGTCTCTTTGAAGACATGTTCGATAATTTTTTTAAATTATTTTTATATTGGTTTTAGTGTGATGAACTTGATTGCAACAAGGGGTTCTGGAGTGAGGAAAGACTGAGAAAGCACAAAAATTCGCACAACAGACAGACCTCAGTACGGCCTCCTAGTCAAATGACAATTGAGTGCCCTGTGAAGAAAGTGCTCAGCGACGGAGTGGAAGAAAAATGCCCTCGCACATTCCAAGTGCGAAGAGAGCTTCTGGAGCATCTTAATACTGATCACACGCCTGAAGACGCACTTCATAGGTAAGTCATTGTTTTGTGTAATGCGTTCTTAATAAGAACAATGGTTTGGTACAATTGTTACTGTGGATAATACTAAACTGTTGTTTTTGAATTGTAATTAATACTAAATACTACTAAAAATACTGAATTTCAATGAGACTAAAAAAAAATTGAAATTTGAAATACGTAATAAAGAATCTGAATTGTTGTTGGCTCGAAAAACATGATTCCAAATTGTTAAAAAACTATTTAAAAGACTGCGGATAGATTTAAGTTAGAAAAGGTCGGTGGAGGGCAATAGGGTGTATAGCTCTCCCCTCTAGACTGTGATCCACAAACAACACGGTTGCTTATAGGCGTCGTGGTAGACCCACAGAATCATCAAATATCTATATAGTTATGTAAAAAAAATCTTTATTCACCTCTCGATCACTATTCACATCACAATCACTATTTACACATCGATTACTATTCACCCCTTGATCACTATTCACCCTTCGATCACAATTCGCCCCTCGATCACTATTTACCCCTCGATCACTATTCACCCTTCGATCACCATTCATACCCCGATCACTATTCACCTCGTTTCACGGTGTATGTATTGTATTGACCGTCAGGTGCGAGGTGTGCGGGCGGCGCTTCTTCTGGGCGTCGGGGCTGCGCGCACATGCGCAGTCGGTATGCGCGCGCGGCGGGTTAGCGTGCGCGTGGCCGGGCTGCTCGCGCGTGTTCCGCCTGCCGTGCCGCCTGCGCGAGCACGCGCGTGCACACACCGGCGACCGCCCTTACCAGTGCATATACCCCGTACGTACTTACTGTTGCTATGTCAGACGCTCTAGTCGCTTGTTCTTGTTTATGATTGACAATTTAGGCAAAAAATATAGATTTTGTCGGCACCAGAAGTATGAATTAAGGTAAGCGACAAAATACGATTTTCCAGGAGAGCATATAACGAGTTTTTTTTTACAAATGCTTCTGTAACTTCTTGTCGCCTATTCTGATCTCAATGGTCTCTATGGCAAAGTTTCTTAAGGTGCTTACATAAGGAAACAGGTTGCCGGTTTCGGCGAGCCTGTGTCGATGCGATGCGAGTTTCAACTGGTGGTAACCGGCTACCGCATCGGTAAAGCGCACACGGAGTAGGGTGTGTGTAAATGAGTTTGTATGATGGCCAGTTTTTATATTTCTTTATGGTACCTATGTCCGTTGATTTCCTTTCTTGTTGAAATCTATCTTATGTATATATTATAATCCTACAGAGTTTGTTTATGTGGTTGAACGCGCTATTCTCAGTACAGGAACAGTAGATTTTAATTGAAAATAATATTTTTATGTTAAATAGTCAATTTATTGTGATGATATTTAACCTATAACCTTCCTCGATGAACCGACTTTTCAACACAAAAATTCTTTCAATTAAAACCTACTATACTTGTACTGAGATTAGCGCGTCCAAACAAACAAAAGGCTCTTCAGCTATATACTATTAATTTATATATAGCAGGTATAAATTTCAAAAAGAATTAGCAAGACTGTCCCCCATTGCAAACTTATTTACACACACCCTTCTAAGTTTAAACAACTGCCGATCGCGCCGGCTTGCCTTGTGGAAATGAAGAAATGTAAGCACCCTTAGAATTTCCTCCTCTTTCAAGCTATATAGAAAGATTTACGTAATCTTACTGTTTTCAAAAATAGCACGTCTTTATCTTAAAATAGATAAATAATTGTCCTTTACAGTATAGAAATATTAATAAGAACAATTAACTTTACTTGTTCTATTCGTTATTAAAGTAAGTACCAAGAAGAAAGACTAGAAACTATTAATAGGGTTTAGGTCCATTAAATAATTTCTTAATAAATGTCTGTCTTAGTACACATAAAAAGGTAAGGGACACGTTTTTAATGAGTTATTTCAAGTACCAAACCGACCAAACGTTAGAGCACGAAATTCTGAATCCAAAGGTGTAAATAACTAATTTTCACCGAAATGTCCCTTACATTAATTCATTCTTCTGGTGTCATTATAGTAAAGTTGTCCTATCATTTACTAGAACTCGTCTCCCCTAGATAGGAATAAGAAATATCCCGAATCGACTCACATGTCACCCATTACTGAAACGAACTCCCTAGTCGTGATGCAACTTAATATTTTTTTTTAAACCACTGTGGTGGCACACAAGCACACGGCCCACCTGATAGGAAGTGGTTACCATGGTCTATGGACGTGTGTAACACCAGAGAAGCCACACTCGCGCGGCCGACCCTGTACGACTGTCCTCTACACCGACGGCAGAGTCTGTACCGTCAGTGTAGAGGACAAAGCAGGACAAGTCATCCCACTGACAGCACAAACTCTCCAGTGAGCTTTGGCTACCCTACCCACCGTTGGGAACACAACACGAAGTTATTATAACCGCGGTATTCTGTAGGGCGGTGGTATTTCCAAAGTCGGACTGCTCAATTGGGCGGAAATACCGCCGTATCCTATCTCCTATAGAAATATTATGTAGTATTGTGATTTAAGTCAGTATCGGGTCTGCAACATCCTTCACGTGTGTGTGCACTTGTGCAGGAGTGCGGCTGGGCGTTCCGGTCGGCGAGCAAGCTGGTGCGCCACGCGCGGCGCCACACGGACGAGCGGCGCCACGCGTGCGCCGCGTGCGGCCGCGCCTTCCTGCGCCGCGAGCACCTGCGCGACCACGTGGCGCGCCACCACCTGCCCGCCGCGCGCGCGCCGCACCGCTGCGCGCACCAAGGTACCGCCACCACCACCGCATCACCACCACCACAGCATCACCACCACCACATCACCACCACCACCACCACCACAGCATCACCACTACCACATCATTTCCACCACGACCACATTATCTCCACCAACACTACATCACCACTACCATATCATCTCCATCACTACCACATTATCTCCACCAACACTACATCACCACCACTCCATTACTATCATAGTGTGACCAGCAGCGATCTGCAGCATGAGAGCGAGATAAACCATCTGAACTTCTTTTTCTAAGATGGCGACCGTGGGACAAAGGTTGCAATCTCACAGACTTGGATTTAACTTTAAACTGACCTCCCTGGATATCAAAAAAAGAAAATTGTATTCTCCGATTAATGCAACCCCAAATTTAGCTTTTCAACCCATATTTCAGAACAATGCTTAGCAATGGATCGAGATTCAGGACTGAGTATTGTTCTGGAATGCGGGTCTAAAAGAGGGAATTGATATTCATGTATTTCTAACTCTTTCAATTTACTTCTCTTAATTATCTGTGCTAGTGCCAAAACAGTTTATCTTTCCCTCAGACTTTTTAACTGTCACTAGTATACTTTGACTGATTAATGCCGTTATAAATTTGATTTAGCTATTTTAGTTTAGTATGTATGGGTAATATTAACACAATTTTCTTTAATTTCCAGGTTGTGAACAGTCATTTACAAACATGAGCACCCTGTACATGCACATAAAGAAAGTCCATAGAAACAATGAAAGCGTCATCGTCACCCCTGCTGTCACAGATCAGGCCGCTAGTGAAGTGAATACCGATGAAAATATATATTTGGTAAGTTTAAATTGTGTTGCAAAATAACTGCTAACACTGCGTAATTTGTCCTGTAACTAGATTTTGCAGATTTTGATGGATAAAGGTACGAATTCGTAGCCGACCGCACACCGCAGCAGCAGACGACTTGTTGTCGCAACTCTGATTTCGTCGCTAGACTTGTCGCTAGCTATGGAAGGGATGTCATAGAAATGGATAGAAAACAGTACTGTCGCAGCGACACGTCTGCTGCTGCTGCTGTATGCGGTCGGCTACGAACTCTCACCTTAGTTCGATATACATACATATAATCACGCCTTTATCCCCGGAGGGTTAGGCAGAGGTGAATTAACAACCGCATTTCACCAATAATTGTATTCGGTCCCACGTAATAGATGGTAAGCCTATTGCCGTATTCCGGGCACTATTGTTGATTCGAGCCATGCATCTGAGACTGAGTGTACGGGCCAACCGCACAGTCATTACTTAGCAATAATTGTAGGTCAATAGAGTACGCGTAAACCATATGCACTTTACAGCACATCAGTTCACGTTCGTATCCGATACACGGTCGACGCGTCCTCATTATCAATCATTTAGTCCTAAGTATCAATTAATCTTAAATATCAATATATCATAATATCACTCAAGCAACTCTATCATTTCTATCACACTCCGATGTCCCATACACTGAGTCTGGGCTGTATATATGTCTGATGTTAAACAGCTCTATTCCTTAGTCGCCTTGTGCGACATAGCATGGGAAGAGATAGGGTGGCCCTAATTCTACTCTGCCGGAAACCACGCGGCAGTTCGATATACATACATATAATCATGCCTTTATCCTCAGAGGGTTAGGCAGAGGTGAATTAACACCCACATTTCACCTATCATTGAATTCAGTCCCACGTAATAGGGGGTGAGCCTATTGCCGTCTTCCGGGCACTATTGTTGACTCGAGCCATGCATCTGAGGCATAGTATGGGCTGTATATATGTGTCTGATGTTAAACAGCCCTATCCATTAGTCGCCTTGTACGACACCGCAAGGGAAGAGATGGGGTGGCCCTAATTCTATTCTGCCGGAAAAAACGCGGCATTTCTATGTATTTAATAACAATATAGTAAATATTATAATTAATTTTGGCGCGATTTTTTGTACGAAAGAACGTTTGTTTATCACAGTTGAGCGTTGTGGGCGAGTCGGGCGCGGAGTGGCACGCGGCTCGCACGCACTGCACGTGGCCGCTCGCGCGAGCGCCGCGCGACCAGCTCGAGCGAACCGAGCGACACGAGCCCGCCTACGTCATGGAGGAGGACGTACACGTGAGACTTTATACTTGTTACCATTGATACTCGACAAAGGGGCCCACCGGTCCGCAATTCTTCAAAAACAGTGAATAAAATACTCTTTTATTCATGAGTGAAAAAAAAATAAATTTGGAACATGCGCTTATATAGTAAGAAAAAAGGAAAACGTGCAAAGAGGTTGAACACTCGCTATCAAAACGTACTAAACGCTAACTACGTACTAAATATAATAACTGGCTGTATGGCATATGGCTCAGTTTAAAATTTTAAATAAAGAAAAAAAAAATGCCGCCAATTTTTTGTCCATTTTTTTTTTCATAATCACAGAGTAACTCTTTTCTTGTAGTCAATGATAAAAGGTAGAGTGCATAACACGTGAAAAAAAACATCAGGATTTTATTCCGCAATTTGCTTTTGCAATTTGATGATTCTAGTGTGAATGCTGTGTAATTTTACTAGGAGGTAGGACACGGCGGTATTTCCGCCCAATTGAGCAGTCCGACTGGGGAAGTACCTCCGCCCTACAGAATACCGCGGCTATAAATACCGATAATAACTTCGTGTTGTCCCAGCGGTGAGTAGGGTAGCCAGAGCTCACTGGAGAATTTGTGCTGTCAGTGGGATGACTAAAGGCTTGTCCTGCTTTGTCTTCTACACTGAAGGCACAGAGATTACTTACAGGGTTGGCAGCGCGACTGTGACTCCTCTGGTGTTACAAACGTCCATAGGCCACGGTAACCACTTTCCATCAGGTGGGCCCTGTGCTTGTCTACCAACTAAGTGGTATAAAAAAAATGCACAAAAGGAATTCAAATCGCGCAATGTAGTTTCAAAAATTAGTGTGTTCGAACAAACTCTTCAATGTATTCCGATTAACTTAATGAATTATTTGTGCCTAGCTAACTAGCTATGCCCCTTGGATTCTTTCACCGTACCTACACTGCGTAGCATTGTCTTTCTAAGATTCTTTTCTTGTCAATTACACATGTTTAGTCTCTAATTAATCTTCCATGAACGGCTACTAATGATTGTCTGATGGTTTCAGGTGGAAAATGCGGATGGATCGGCGAGTAACGTTTATACAGTACGCAGCGATCTGTTCCTCCACGGGAACGCGCCTATCGATGAGGATAGCCAGTGAGTATGGATTCACACGCTGGATTCTTACGTGCTTGATTCGTGCACTGCTTATTTCCTCGGAACAGTCAATCAGAACCCCTTATGAGGCGGAATTGCGCCAGTCTAGAAATTTTAGTATGTAGACCCTGATTTATTTTTAAACTATCGCGGTGTGAATTCATAACTTTACAAGGTATCGGGACTTCTCGCGAATTAAATCATGGAATTACTATTTCTGCCGACGTTTCGGATGTGTTGCAGCACCCGTGGTCACGACTTGACTAGCCTTCGAGCGTCAAGAGGTATGCGGGGAACATTTTTTGAGCGCCTACCCACTAAAACATTTATTATGAACGGTTAGGCTGGGGACACACGACATTCACTATGTCAGTTTTTAACTGTGTTTTTTGATTTTAGTATCTTAATCACTGGATTCCACGTTCCGGATAGTTTGAATCCATCTTCCCTATTAGTAGGCAGAAATAGTAAGTTCCATGATTTAATTCGCAAGAAGTCCCGATACCTTGTATAATTATGTAGACCCTGATTGTTATGTACCATTTATTTTTATATATTGTATTTGTCTGATTGCATTCCACGGAGACCGGCAACCACGGCACAGTCTTATATAATAAATTTGTTGGTCCGACAGGAATATAGCAGCGGAAATGGTGGACAGTAGCGAGGCGACCGCGCCTCTGGACACCGACCTGTGCCTCGACTCGCACCCCACCATTGATCTCATGCCGGTATGTCACTGTACCAACCCAACTCTTACTAATATTATGATCCTACTAATGTTGTAAACCGGTGAATCTCGTAACGCCTTTTGCCTTACCCGCAGCCACAACCGCATGTAATTCTGATCCCGTTCCCGTTGCGCCTTTTATTAATTCTTTTATGTAAACCTTGGCCACTAAATAACGAACACAAAACATTTTTTTTAATTGTGCAAAATCCCCACGGATACCTCCCCACCGGAGCCGGTGGGAGAGGTTATGTCGGACTCGACAGAGGCATCTTTCTCGATTTTCCAGGCATTCTTGAGATTCCAGGCTTGTGCTCATGTGGGGTTCAGTTGCCTCAGTAAGGGATACGTCCCTGTAGGACGCAGGAATGGAATCTATAATGTGAAATATTCCATTTATTAACTACACAACTTTAATATTTGTACAGGAGGGGCTAATGTATGAAGATGCTGCAGTGGACGAGTCTTCATTCAGAGTGTTGCTCATGAACGGCGAGGAGCTCACTTTGTGACAAGCAGATATTGTCAACTTCAATTAGGCTGTAAGAGAGTCATTGTTATTTCCACGGAACAGAAAAAAAAATACTATTAAAAAGTAAAAGCCACATTGGAGCTTCCCTGTTTGAATGCTTAATGATTAGTATACGAATCTTGAGCACAAAATGTCATATTATTTAGCGAAAGTCTAAACGTTAGTTAAGATAAGATTAGATAAGGTACTTTGATCTAAGAACAAGATTTCATGATTGTGACATGTCAATAATAATTCTAATTACAAATGCTGTTAGGTGTGTACATTGTAAAATATGGTAGCATATCGTAACTTAAGTTCTAACACCGGCGAAGTCAAAATTGATGTATTTTTCGATGAGCTAATACTCTGGAGGGTTACATTGCAACATCAGAAACTTCAGACCAATAAATAGTTATCATGAAGTCACTTCGGTTTTTTTCGAAAGTGTTTTAGCCGAACCGAAGTGTCTTCGAAGTCGACTTCAAGATTAATATGTTCCACGGAACCGATTGGTTTAAATTTCGATCTGCAACTGCAAATGTTTCATGGTATTGACACTATTTTATTGTCGTTGATAAAATCCTATGGAGAACCCAACACCATTATCATCCGAGGCTTTCACTGCGGAGGGACTGCTTACTTCTCCTCCTTTGGTTTATTATCACCACCATTAATGATGATGAAATATCATCAATATCATCTTTGCGTTATTCCCGGTCGCATCCGAGGCTTTTACTTCGGAATCCGGAGACGGCTATGCTTGTCTGCACCTAAGTGGTATAAAAATAAACGTATTTTGTTCAAATTTTACCCTCCACGGTGTTAGAAATTAACGACGATATTCTATTTAATACTGTAAAATCATTACAACTAAATATATGATCTACCATTAGATAAGGACACACAGTGGAGTATCAGCTGTATTTTTCTGTTCAATGGTTATTAGGTACTAGGTTAGATATAATATTAGTTAGATAGTGTTGTCAGGGACATTTCAGTAAGTATTTCATCGGAGTTGTACTGAGTCAGTTCTTTGTCATTACATCTATTATTAGTGAACAAATATTCTCTACTTCGTGAGTCCTTGTCTCGCAAGGAGGCGAGTATCAGGGGCTCGTGACACAAGTAGTCTATCAACATTGTTATGCAAAGACTGAAAGTGTATTTGTCAACAAATTCGATGATCTCAGTAAGTTTTAATAGCCGAATGTCGGCATATACGAAAGACGTACATTTTTATTTAGTCTTAAGGTGCAATACTAAAATTTTTATAACGTATCTTAAGGTTTGTTAAACAATATTAGGTGGTAAAATTCAAAAAGATATGTAACTGTATAGAAAATTGTAAGTGAAGAAATAATGTCGATTGTTATATGAAATCGAAAAGGTTGGAACTTGAAACTTTATGACGCAAAATTGAACTAAAAAATTTAATAAGTATAATTAACGGCTGCACACCCTATGAAATGTTTGACTCTTGTTTGTGTCGCATAGGATCATGGAAACTTCGATATTAACAGATTTTTTGATAACTTTATGTGAGCATAAATAGGTACGATACCTATCAGTAATAATCGTCCTGTCTACACTCTTGTATGCTTGTTGCGTCTAATCTTCGAAGTTGCTGTATCGATTTTGACGGAAATTTTACTGACAAATAGCTGATGTTATAAGACGTAATTTAAGCTACTTATTTTCGAAAATAGTATATGGGTTAAAATCCCGCTTGGACGAAGTCTCTGTGCCCAGCTAATATGATATAAAATACTGCATTATGTATGTATATACCTACCCTAACACAAGTATAGCTTATACTTAAAAGGTTATGCCCGTCACACTTAAGGTAAATTTGTACGAGTAACAGAAATAAAGATTTTTAATTTAAAACTCGAAAGGTAGTCGATAGATTGACTTGAGATTCGACAGGCTTACCCAAGAGTGTACATAAACATACATTGTATTCCGAAGTACGCCCGGGAGCGGAAAATATTGTACTATTATTTATTTATATGAGTCATATACTTATATGTTATGAACTATGTATTATGATTCCACAAAACCGTATAAACGGTACCAGACAAAGCCGCAGCCGAGCGAGGCCAGATTTCGCTATTATAAATGTGCATTCCACTGCGATTACCTGTTAGCAGCTAAATATGCCCGAGTCACGGTAGATTTTAAATCCTCGATTACCTTATTGGGGACAAGGCAAGTGAACACCAATTTGCAGAAATTACCAATCTTTGATCTTTGTTGTAGCAGTAGTTTCAATACGTTCAAAAAGAAACTAAATTATGCAAACAAAAAAATGTTTAACCAATTTTCAAATACGTCTAATGTACGTCACCGCCGTATTACATGTTTCTATGCAGATAATAGGTTTATTGATTACACATTTTGTAATTAAATCATTGATTGCATTGCAAAGGCTTGGATGTAATAAAATCAGTACTGAAAGGTTTTATATAAGGTTTATTATAACTGTCTCCCTTTATAAGATTGAAGTGTGTTTATGTTAGTTATTATGGTGTAGTTTTGGTAGCGCGTAACATCACTTGATAAGACAAACTTTCAGCATACTTGCTCACTCTAAAGTAATGTTTAAGATATGATCTCTAAAATGCCTTTTAGATTTAAGATCAAGTAGAGAATTGTTATAATTCTGATAGTTTGTGATATTGTATGTTTGTGAAGAAAAAGATTGTTGTACAAAACGACAGGGCGATTCAAGTTGAATATAATTTAACATTAGCGTTAAGGTATGTAACGAGATACAATACTTATCTATATTAGAATACTTATTACCATTATAATGGAAACTTAACTTGTTTATAGTAAGGCGTGTACTTTTTTATATAAATGTTTGTCGTAAAAAATTAGATAAAATCTTTTAAAAGTGCTGTTAATGGAGTCTTACCTGCCAGTGCCAGGCGCTAAATTATACTTGGGAAGCCGAAGTGTTAACACTATATTATTGTCAAACTCCTCAGTGCCTATCCAATATTGAGAGAAAAAAAAATGATTGTGTTATGAGCTATAGCTCTATGTATTTCGAGACGCTGTTGTACAATTTATGAAGGTAGTTCTTTTTCCAACGGCCACTTAATTGTAGAATACCTGCAGGTATTCATTAGCCTAGTCAAATAAAACCCAAAAGTGACCTTGGTTATTGGATTAAAGCTTGGCAAAACTATTCTTCATGCGAGGTCCAAGTCCCGAAGTCCCGAGTTCGCGTAGTCAGGGCGAACGTGGTCGCTGTCGCTTAAGCAGGCCGCACACCAAAGCAGCAAATACTCTTGATATCTCTTAGCAAGAAGCATTTACGTGGGAATTTGCTGTGTGCAGCAATTGCTGCTTTGGTTTATATTTGGTATATGTGTATACGGCACCCTTCAGACTGGATGCATTTGTGAGCAGCAAATAATTCTCGTGTGTGCGTACTATATAAGTAGTAGCCACACAATAACGCAGTAAGCACATAAAAATGCACCTATATTGAGCTTGCACCACATGTGCTTTTTGACATTTAGTGCTGGAAAATTTTGCGGTGTAAACACAGATGTATCTACTGCTTTGGTTTGCAACCCCTTAAATGTATGGGCATTGCATTCAAGAGTATTTTTTGCTGAATGCTGTTTACTTGATGTTTTTGTGTGCGGCCTGGGCCTCAATTCTGCTAAAGCAAAACCAATGTCATACCACGGACACTGCTAAAAAATCCATTTAATTTTAGACTTTAAAGCAATGGCGTTTAAGTCCAAAATTAAATGCCTTTTTTGCAGTATGACAGTGGTTTTGCTTTAGTAGAATCGAGGGCCTGGGCCCAGATTCCGCTTAGTTTATGTCATAATAAAACCATTGTCATACCGCCGACACCGCAAACAATGCCATTTAATTTTAGACTTAACTGTTATGCTTTTAGAGTCTAAAATGAAATGAAATGAGAAGATGTAACGAACTTTTTTCATTAAGTGAGTAGGATAGCCAGACCTCAATGGATAATTTGTGCTGTCAGTGGGATGATTTAAGGTTTGTCCTGCTTTGTCCTCTAGACTGACGGCACAGAAACTCTGTGCTAACAGGGTCGGCAGCGCGAGTGTGGCTTCTCTGGTGTTACACACGTCCATAGGCCACGGTAACCACCTTCCATCAGGAGGGCCGTGCGCTTGTCTGCCACCTAAGTCGTATAAAAAAATCTTATTTATTATATTGTGTATGGTTTTGAACTTTAAATCTATATTAATGCAGTCTAAAATTTAATGTCATTTTTTGCATTGTCAGTGGTATGATAGTTTTGCTATGACATATAATTAGCAAAATCGGGGCCTGCTAAGTGTTACATAATGTGCAAGATGCAAAGGCTGAGGGTGTGACCAAGTAACTTCAAGTTCTATTGTTTTTAATAATCGTTAACACGAGTGAGCGGTTAGGTAATCATAGTTAGTACTATGAGCTGTATATAAGAAGTTATATATTTTGGATGTACAAGGTAAATGTGAGATTGCTTATTTTTTGAGACTGTTGTCCAAATTATGATCATGATAACCTTTTGTTAAAATTGTATACTTGGATGTAGAGATGTATTTCAAAATTATTTTTATAAACGAGTTTTATTTTGGTTGTTACGCACAGTATACACGCACTAAGTCAAATTTGAATTAATCACACATATCAATTATTTAGTTTGTTATATTAATCATAGTTTTAATTGGTTGCTTTGTGTTTAAATGTAGATTTTGCTATATTAGTATCTAATAAATGTTTTTTGCAATTACACTGTCTTTTAATTTTTTTGCATGTATGGGTTAAATTTGTATTTAGGGCGAACTACGTAAGCACCCAAAGTTGGTATCAGACCGATTTAGCGCGCTTCCCCGTTTCCGGGGACGAGATGGGAACACTATAGTCCCCACACCCGAGGAAGGCCAGATTGAGAGAGATGACCCTGGGAGAACCACACCTTCGGCCACCAAACACGACCCACTGGCGCCGTGCATTTTAGTGATTTCGAGTCTGAGATAACCTCACCCACCGGCTCCGGGCGGGGGCTCTCCATGGGGATTTTTCACACGTAAAAAAAAGTAGGTACCCGCGGGATATTTTTTTTTATACCACTTTGGTGGCAGACAAGCACACGACCCACCTGATGGAAAGTGGTTACCGTGGCCTATGGACGTGTGCAAAATCAAGGGAGTCACACTCGTGCTGCCAAGCCGCGACACACCGATTTTGATGAAACTGCCGTGTTTAAAGATATTAATCATTGTATTGTTTAGTCAAACAAAAGTTCCAAGAACATCATCTTAATTTGTAGTTGAACAACAGCTAATGATGCAAACAAAAAATTTCACTTTAATACACCTTAATTCAAACAATAGAAATTCAATAAAAAGTTTACTATATACATCCATACATTAAGTACTTAATATTTACATTATAATTATACAGTGTATATTTTATGACTACAATGAATACAATTATGATACAAAAATGTTTTACACGTTCATCACAAGTATTTCTAATCTCATGTAGCCTATCTTACCTAAAATTGTCCTAAGTCACATAAAAACTATTTTTCTTTGTTACTGTAATTAATTATTAATAATACCTTTTTATTACGGGTTGCATAGACCATAAGAAGAAAAATATGTATTAAAAAGGCCTTTGGATGAACTTCTATCTACTTCCTTATAAATAACTAAATATTGTGGATTCAAGTCGACCTCGCTTGCAAGCCGGTAACTTGCTGATAGACTGACGAGGCTCAGCGGCTCAGACACAGGCTTGCATCTCGTGGTGTCTAATGTGAGGGGCTGTCGCCCCCGTAAAAGCCAAGATAAACTAATAGAATATAAGTCACGGGCTCAAGCTGCAAGCTTTGTGTGCCACCGGGCCTTCGATGCAACTAAAAAGCACTGTCATACCAGACACTGCAAAAAATGGCATTAAATTTTACACTATATTTCTATGCCATTAAAGTTCAAAATTAATAAAAAAAGAGTTTTATTACACTTTTTCATTCACTCTGCAAAAAGCTTTTTAATTTTGGATTTTAATCTGGCTTTAAAAACATAGCTTCTAAGTCTAAAATTAACTTTAATGCAACGTGTTTGCAATTGAACGTGGCATGACAGTGGTTTTGCTTTAGCAGAATCGAGACCTGGGATTGATGCTGGTGACGATGTTTAAGGAAAATGATGTGTCGAAATAGGTTTTTATACTAATTTGTTAATATTTACAAAGATTTTGAGCGTTCACTAAATCCTAAATGCAATAAAGTACACAGGTAATCCTTATACTCTAGACTAGAATGTCACTTGTTACACTATCTTCGGGTCTATCGTGTCTCGAGGTGGCGTCAACGGCAGGTCGAGACTTTTAGCTCGCACGTAAGTCAGGGATAGCTTGTCTCGGAAGAATGCGAAGCTCCACAGCACTAAGTACAAGACGACCAGCGCTGCTACTGAGCCAGCCACTACGATGCCTGTTCGTTTCGGTTGTTCCCAGTTCAGCACCGAATAGATATATACATTGCCCAACCTGAAAAAGATAGAATAGAAATTATTATGGGAAACTATTAGGCGGACTATTGTTGAGATGCGGCGAGCCTCAGAAAGACCTGGAGAGAACAGTGAACAGTGTACTATAAATAGCTTGTGGGGAACAACGCACAATACGCACAATAACAAATCACACTGCTACTTTTGTGTAACAACCTACATTTTAGGAGAGGATGCTGACCCTGCCGCTCGCTTCCCCTGTACCCTCATAGCTGCCCCTTTTTTTTTACGTGCACAAAATCCCCACGGAAACCCTTCCCTCCCACCGGATCCGGTGGGAGAGGTTATGTCGGACTCGAACCGACCAAAACGCACGCCGCCTATGGGTCGTATTTGGTTGCAGAAGGTGAGGTTAAGAGGCATATCCCTCGCACCCCGGCGATTCTCTCGATCCGGCTCTCGGGTGTGGGGACCACAGAGTCCCCAACTCGTCTCCGGAATTGCGGCCTGCTTCTGCCAGGGTGACAGGCGTTCATAGTTGCCCTGCGTACCGAGCTAAACGACTGTATACTATTACCCCTCGTTTACACCTAAGTATAAAGTATAAAACATGTATTTGACAAGTTGCAATGTCACAGCCTAGAGTGTGAACGTAAATGTGTTTCATACTTGTTTACAACATGTTGGTTATACATCCTATGTGAACGAAAAAGTATCTGAGATACATGTATAAAAGTATTGTGTTTTGATTAGTCTTCTACAAGTTTTTTATAAACAAGTTTACAAATTGTTTTACAACTTGTTTCGTGGTGTAAACGAGGGGTTAGAATATTTAAAAAAAATGTGAAGATATATACATACCGGTCGGTACCACCGGCTGCGTAATATATGGCAGTGAAGGAAGCATAGCAAAGGCCAAGGCCGAGCGGCTGGTAGATGTGTGCCAATTTGACAGGCGTCCGCGAGATCAGCAGCTCTGCTACTACTATGCACGATGTCATACCGTGCGTGAAGATGTCAAGATAAAATGCCCGTCCCATGTTCTCACGGTTAGCTGAAGTCACAAAATGGTTATATTGATTAATATGTTTTTATATAGGATCGCGTTTGTCCACTCACATGTTGGTAAGTGAAGATGTGGTCGAAGGTGGAGCACGCTTGCCTAGAAGTAGTTAATCTATTTACTCTAGCCTTGTCTCCTAGACACCTAAGTTCCTATAGCTATCCGGAAACACAAATTCGAGCAGGGCATTCTCCTCCTTGGCAGTACGTATGTTGAACGTATTGCCAAAATAATTGTTTAGTAGATACCTGCCTACCTACGTATGAGTGGAATTTTCGCGGTGTATTCGGTGATTCGATCCACTTGGTTTGGAACCTCAGGAAAAAGAGTGATATCCAGGCCTTTGATTCTACACTGCTAAAAAATCCATTTAATTTTGACTTTGAAGCAAAAAAAGCCACGGAAGCTTAGTGGTATGGGTAATGGACTGCTGAGACGAGATCTCGGGTTCGATCCCAGGTTTTACCATGGCACACACTAATGACTTTTCGATGCTTTTCGAAGTTATGTGTGTATTTACCGCAGGTTAATAAGTGCCCGGTTAATGGCAATAGTCTCGCCACCTATTACATATTGACCTAAACATAAACGAAATGGCGAAATGTGGGTGCTAGCACCTCTGCCTACTCCTTCGGGGATATATAGGCATGAGTTTATGTTATGTTTATGTATGTTTGAAGCAATACCGTTAATGTCCAAAGTTAAAAGACTTTTTGGAGAGTGAATAACGAAGTGTAACGAAACTCTTTTCATATAATTTTAAACTTTAATCGTAAAGAAATAAAGTCAAAAATTTAATGCCATTTTTTGCAGTGTTTGTGGTATGACGGTGGTTTTACATTAGCAGAATTGAGGCCCTGTAAAGATAGGTTTACTTCGGTTTTGTGTGGTGTTCTCTCTGTCGCTCATCCTCTACAGCTTTGTGTATTTTTAAAGTAGTTGAAATACCGAAATTATTGTTGCTTTAATATTTTATAGACACAATCTTAATCTAAAAACATAAATAATCCTCCTTCCTTGACTTTCATACTGTCAGTCGGATGTGTGATAGGTACTGTACAACTACAAAACTGAAGCATGCAGAGCATAACAGGTCAAACTGGCATACGACCACGGCTATTCTAGATTGTTTCTCGTTAATCTCGTTCAATACTTTATTGGAGCGTGATTTTTCAGTAGGTATATAGTCGGATCGAATCATTTTGTCGCTGGCCTATAATATTTCTATAGCATTATCTTTTTACCAATAAAGTTAATTAATTATTTTATTTATCTAGGTTGCACAGTGACAAGAAAGGCAGTAGCTAAATTTGCATTCGGTGCCAGGTTCTTCAAGGCACAATGACGAGGTCATAAAAATTAACGAGTAGATTAATTTATTTTTGTTATCTTTAAGTTTTATTTTTATACAGACAACAATTTGTCATTCAAATATTTACATAAGTAGGTATTTGGGTAAACGAAAATATACCCATTTGCAAATAATTATAATAAATAAGAAATATTCTACGACATTCTACATAGCACTATTTAGACCCAAACTAGCTTGTGCTATGGGATCTAGAATACGGAAAAACATATTTCAATACATTTTAAATAGATACATATTATACATAGAAACACCCGGATCAATGCAAATATTCATATTCCTGCATGCAAATATTTGCACTGAGCAGGATTCAAACCCGCGCCCCCTGCGTAGCAATCGAACAACAGACAGTTTAACAACAGACTGAAATATACAGCCCAGACTCAGATGCATGGCTCGAGTCAACAATAGTGCCCGGAGTACGGCAATAGGCTCATCCCCTATTACGTGGGACCGAATACAATTATTGGTGTGGGTGTTAATTCACCTCTGCCTAACCCTCCAGGGATATAGTCGTGATTATATGTATGTATGATACATACCAGGGTCGTACAGTAGTGTCCAGTAGAGAGCAGTGATCATCACTGACAAGCTGACTGTGATGTTGAAAACCACCCAGTACAGCCTCACGTACCAAGGCAGCACCGTCGTCTCTGCAAACAAAAATGCTATTAGTTTTAATGATATATGATAACAATTATCGTATCACATATCTCTTTCCATGCAAGCAATGAATGTCATAATAACGATTCGATCGATTGTGTATATTGTGATATGTACGTACTTGATGAAAGTACGTTTTATTTGTACAACTTTGGAGGCAGACTAGCACACTGCCCACCTAATAAAAAGTGGTTACCGTGACCTATGGACGTATGTAACACCAGGAGAGTCACACCCGTGCTGCCGACCCTGTAAGAACAGAGATTTTCTGTGCCGTCAGTGCAGAACACAAAATCAGGACAAGCCTTTGGTCTTTCCACTGACAGCACAAAAACTCTCCAGTGAGCTCTGGCTACCCTACTCACAGCCGGGAACATAACACAAGATTATTATAGCCGTGTTATTCTGTAAGTTAGAGGTATTTCCCCAGTCGGACTGCTCAATTGGACAGAAATACCGTCGTGTCCTCCTACTGATATTTACGCACGTATTAAAATTCTTGAAGTAGAAAAGTAGGAAGGGAAGGATGCAAAAGTCTGCGACAGTCTGATCAATACTTAGTCTGGCCATAAATACTGTTACAATTAAAATAAGAAAGATATTACATTTGAATTTGGAATCTGTCATTTTTATACGATTGTTCATTGTGTTTTCTAATTTTGGCGCCAATACATTGTACAATATTTTGCTATATTAAAATGGAGTGGGGTGATAAAGAAAACCGAATCGCTGTGATTGCATTACACAAAGTTGGTATGGAGCCGAATGTAATTTTTAAAACTCTCCATACGCTTGGTATTAGTCAAATGTTTGTGTACCGGGCTATTAATAGGTACAATGAGACCTCCTCTGTTTGTGACAGAAAAAGATCTGGCCGTCCACGTAGTGTTCGTACGAAAAAGGTGGTCAAAGTAAGGGAAAGAATTCGAAGAAATCCTGTCCGAAAGCAAAAGATTTTATCTCGGGAGATGAAGATAGCACCCAGAACCATGTCGCGCATTTTAAAAGATGACTTAGGACTTGCAGCCTATAAGAGACGCACTGGTCATTTTTTAACTGATAATTTAAAAAAGAATAGGGTGGTAAAATCGAAGCAACTACTGAAGCGGTACGCAAAGGGAGGTCACAGAAAAATTTTGTTTATGGATGAGAAAATCTTTACAATTGAGCAACATTTTAACAAACAAAATGACCGTATTTATGCTCAAAGCTCTAAGGAAGCTTCCCAATTAGTCGACAGAGTGCAACGTGGGCATTATCCGACTTCAGTGATGGTTTGGTGGGGTGTTAGCTATGAAGGAGTGACTGAGCCATATTTTTGTGAAAACGGTATCAAAACATCGACACAAGTGTATCAAGATACCATTCTTGAGAAGGGAGTTAAGCCACTTAACAACACCATGTTCAATAACCAAGTATGGTCCTTCCAACAAGACTCAGCGCCGGGTCATAAAGCGAGGTCCACGCAGTCTTGGTTGGAAGTGAACGTTTCGGACTTCATCAGAGCTGAAGACTGGCCGTCGTCTAGTCCCGATCTTAATCCGCTGGATTATGATTTATGGTCAGTTTTAGAGAGTATGGCTTGCTCTAAACGCCATGATAATTTGGAGTCCCTAAAACAATCCATACGATTGGCAGTGAAGAATTTTCCCATGGAAAGAGTGCGTGCTTCTATTGATAACTGGCCTCAACGTTTAAAGGACTGTGTTGCAGCCAATGGAGACCACTTCGAATAAGCTTTTTATATTTTAAATTGTTTTATATTTATGTATTAAACTAACACACTGTAAAAGTAATAAATATTATTTGCAATAAAAAAAAATGTTTTTTCTTCGTAACAATATTTATACTAGGTATATCGAATACAACATAGATATCTACTAAGTACTTATTATACCTGCTACTTTAGTGGTTTATCATTTTAAGATCAAACATATATTTCCTTTATGATAGTAAGGGAGAGCAACTATCATATCAGTATCAAAAATATATTTCCAACTATCATCTAAGACTCGTCATAGTAGCAGAGAATTAGGGCCACCCTATCTCTTCCCATGCGGTGTCGTACAAGACGACTAAAGGATAGGGCTGTTTAACATCAGACACATATATACAGCCCAGACTCAGCCTCATATGCATGTCTTGAGTCAACAATAGTAACTACCCCCTATTACGTAGGACCGAAAACAATTATTAGTGAAATGTGGGTGTTAATTCACCTCTGCTCAACCCTCCAGGTAGAAAGGCAAGGTTATATAATATATCTCTATAGTTTTCCTATTTAATCCCCACCCCCTTAAACGTAATTCTGATAACTCATTCCACACACTACGCTACGCTTTTCAAATTGTGTTCTTTGCATTCGAGACTATCCATCAGTCTAGACAAGCTGCTATCTATGGTGTCTTGTGGCAACCTCTATCATTCCTCAAATGTCGTATTTTACTGATCTTCGAGATCGATGGAACCCTTCCCTCTTTAAAAAGAGATTTATCCAATAAAGCATATTATTCTAGATTTCAGACGTCTTTATACCATGACACACAAAGACATTAAGCGGGAGCGAGCTGTCGACTTTCGCGTTATTCCCAAATTCAACAGATGGTTTAACATCGGTGCTCGAGGTCTTCTTATTCCTTCTCGTCTTGGTTGGCCATATAAGGCTTTTTTGGGAGCGACATTCATCAGACACCCCAATTCCAAAGGGGAAAACTGGCACTAAAATTTTATCCGTCCATCAGTACTTTCCGTTCATTGGGAAAAACCTTTTTTGATAATTTATTTCGACCAACCTCTATGTGGTCAGCCAACTTATGTATATTTATGATACTAGGCCGCATCTTCGACGATAGCGGCGAGTGGGACACTGGTCGTGACTATTTGTACCATACAAGGTGGCCATACATTACGTGGTACGCCCACTGAATGCGCCTACGCCTCGGAATATCTGGGGATTACCACATCCATGTATTAAGTATTAAGTTTCTTGGAACATTTTGGCGACGGCGACGCCTTCTAAGTCAATTTATTACCGTTACGTCAATTCAAATCAATGCGGTTATGAATGGACAGTCAGAGAGAAAACGCTGCGAAAAAGAAATTCGTTCTTTCTATAAAGAAGGTAAACATTCATAAACATAAACTCACGCCTATAACCCCGAAGGGGTAGGCAGAGGTGCTTGCACCCACATTTCGCCAGTTTATGTTTGGGTCCCAATGTAATAAGTGGCGAGCCTATTGTCATTAACCGGGCACTTATAAACCTGCGATAAATACACACCTAATTTCTAAAAGCATCGATAAGTCATTGTTGTGTGCCATGGTAAAGCCTGGGATCGAACCCAAGACCTTGTTTTAGCTGTCCATTACCCATACCACTAGGCTACCGCAACTTTTATTAGTAGGTAAACAATACTCCTTAATTGGTAGTACCATGGAAAGATTAGTTGGTACACACACTTTAATCACATAGGACCATGCACCGATTTATGGGTTAATGTTGAACGTACTTACATAGGTACCTAACATAACGTGATACGTGATAATATTGGTTCTAGTAGCGAGCGTGCATACCGAACCGACCATAAGAAATACCTACTTCATGACGAAGAATCTGGTGAGCGAATTAGGGCGCAGGTTGAGGGACAAAACCGGTGACTCCCACTCCGGCTCGTACCTGGGGCAACGGTTGGCCATAGCTGTTCAACGGGGCAATGCCGCCAGTGTCATGGGTACCTTTGCACCAGGTACGATGAGGGGCGGGTTAATAGATTAGAATGTCACTCTGACTGTACAAAAATGTGGACAATATTTTAATTGTATAATGTAATAATTAATTTTTATATATTGGCGTACTCTAATTAAAATAAGGGAAGTTATCTAAATTAAAATATATATACAAAAAAAAAAAACAGAATATATATCTAAATAATCCTGCAGGTTCGGGCGTCAAAGAATTCCTCCCCATCGATGTCAACCAGGAAGGTGGCCAGACTGCTGGCGGCATTGCCACGTTGAATGGCAATACCAATCCTTTGCGCAAGGAATAAACCAGCCCTTTGGTCACGGGTAGCGTCAATGCATATTATGTAGGTACTCACTTATTTAAATTATTAAAACAGTAGTATCTATCTAAACTACCTTATTACGGTACCTCTAAGGTTTCAAAATATTATAAGGTGGATACCTAAAGACAAGGACACGTGTGCAAGCACATTAAGCCGCTCTAACACGTGTACATTTGACCTTACCTAAATTAGAATAGTTAAGCTAAGTAATTAATATAAGTGTATATTTGTAAATAGACCAAAACAAAGGCCCGCTGAGTTTCTTGCCGGAGTCTTCTCAGGTCGGGGCCGCGTTTCGAACCGGTGGTCCATTTACTAAACTGATATTCATGTTCCTTTTTTGTTGACGTTTTTTAAGTTCCGATATAATGGTCTATACAGAATAAATGATTTTTGACTTTGACTTTGAATTGCTGTTGGCAATGATCTATCATGATTATTCATGATGTTAAATTCTCTTCTAGGATAACGACTTGTCAAATAATAGGGTAAGTTTAACATAGTCATGTTGTGGCTAAGCTCCGTAAATAAAGATTTAAAATACGGTAAGTTTGTTTGGTATCGTGATACTCTAAACTGCTACACCGCCGAGGAATTGCAATACGAGAGGCTAAGTCTAGTGCACAAGTGTAAAATTAATATAAGAAGGTATACAATGTGTATACCCCCCGACAATAGGCACAAATATACACATACAAATATACACACATACACATATACACACTCACGTACATACATACATAGATACATACATACATACCTACATACATACACACTTTTATTTATTTTATTTATTTATTTATTATTTATTTTTATATGATTATTTTTTTTAGTTTAAATTATGATCGATCCGAAATTAACTATACTAACGAATTGTATGGAAATCTGTTAGTGAAAAGTGTAATAATCGTCTAAATAATAATATGTGCTGATATGTACTTTTCGTGACGTGTCTTATGAATAAATGAGTTATGAGTTCTAAGAACAACCGTTCTATAACATATTAGGCAATTCTAGGACATTTGGGGATTAGATTGAGTCAACAAAAATGCTTATGCAATTTAGTAGTAGCTCGATTATATAGCCTACAACCTTTCTTGATAAAAGGACTTCTTCTTGATTAACACGTTCAATCAAAACAAACTCTTAAGATACCTATAAATAATGTCATAAACCACGAGTTCAGACGTCAAGCAAGAGCACGCAATATTTTGGTACTTTATATGCGAGTACACATGGGGGCCAAGGTCGCGGAGTGCCTATGAAGCCACTGTCGTGAATGTTGAGCGCTTGGTGTAATCCATTGCGCCATACTCTCAGGTTACGTATGCTTCGCGTCCTAAGCAGCCACACTATGGATGTTGCTACATGACAGAAATGCAGCGAAATATCCGTCGCGGTCTGATATTTGACACTATTACATCGCCGACCAAGAAGAAATGTTATATATCATTAGTGTATGTGGGATATATCTCGAAGTAAGAAGGAGGGGGCGTTTGGTTTCTGACCCTCCCTCCACATATAAAAATTCCAGGACGAGCTGGTAACAATCATAACTAATTTATTTTATCTAGTTTATTATGTTTTACTCAATAGCTGTTATTATCATCATGGAAGTGATTTCTCTTTGCCATCCTACTCTTTGGTGCCGTCTTTTATTTTTTATTGGTTTGCTGACTTTTACCGATGGAAGCAAACGTAATTCTCTCAGGGTTGGGAAACTTCGAGAGGTTTTACGGTTTCTACATTTTACTGAAAGGAGGATTTGATTTTCATTATGTTTTTTTCTAATTAAATTCATTATGAAAACACAGTTTAGTTCTGGGTTCTAGTCAATCGATAAAAAACACAGAACATCTGATATAAGTAAATATTGAGTTTCGATAGTGCTAATTTGGTTGATTAGTCTTCGAATATCGGTTGTTTATTAAACAATTAAACGAAAATCGGAATCCTCCTTTGACTTTGCCGCAGTCGGATAATTAAATTAATGACTGTTTATTGACACTTATACTTTCACACCATATTTGGATCAGTATATAAAAACTGAGTTGTTGGCGGAATCGTTGGGATCTCCATAGAAGAAAAAAAAAAATTAAAACATTAATGACGTAAAAAAATCATATTGATGCAAGCGAATTATTGCAAGGAGATACATAAGTCTTGCGATTCGTTGTTATACGTCGTATTTATTAAGATTACATTTCTATGGCTCCAGATATAATTATGTCGGATGAGGTCATCTATACCCATCAATAATGACTTAAGTTTTTTTTTTAATATCGACTAGAAAGCATCTGAAACTAGAGTAACCGGTTATAATAAAAGTAGATTCGTTATTTGGACTAATGGAGTTTATTTGTTAGTTTATAACTAGAATCTATTCTGTTAGATACTTCAATAAAGGTTAACAATCTTCTAATGACATTTTTAAAATACAAACAAATAAACTAGGCTAACTAACTAACTAATGGTGCAATTTCGGTTCGGTTTTTAGTCTTTAAAATGAGATTCTAAACAGAAAAATATTTATAAACCGAGTTTCTAAATAAATCATATTAAAAGACACGTCAAGTTTGATTACATTTAATTAAGTACCGACCTAATTGAATGGGGTATAGGTAGGTACAGTCAACAAAAGAGATACGGTTGCATCTTTACATACAACTTTATATGTAAAAGTGCGACCGTAACTCCTTTGTCCGATTGTACCTAGTTACTGTGCAAATCGCATGTTTTTCTACGAAGAAATGTCCTAACAACATCTCAGCTATTTTTCCGTAGGTACTCCATAGTGTAAAGGTAGGTACCTATTACTGATATACCTAGGCACTACCTAAGTTAGTTGTTTCAAATGCAATAACAATGAACGTACCTAATCGTGCGTTGCATGGTATTAAAGAGCATTATTACAATAACATATCACTTCCAATTAAATCAGGTGGATACAGCCTATTCGCTGGTAATATTATAAACATATTTATGAAATAGGTACCTACCTATATTTTCCCTATCTAGCAGAGAATGCAAAGATAAAAATAAAAATATAATACAATAGTGGCGTCTGAAACATGCCTAACATCTCTGTTCATAAGATTTATGAATATTTTTAGTAAGTAACTAAGTGTAATTTGACAGATGTTGACCAGACAAAATCCCGGATGCACTCTGTGTTTGTGTTTCACTGTTGGGTAAATTTTAATTGCAATTAAAAATAGTACAAAACTATAATCCTGACTTGCTGTCTAAAATACCGAAACAAGTAAACCCGACTGCTGTCTAAAAGATCAAAATTAGTTTGACAGCAGGCTGTACCCTATTGCCAATCATAAGCAGAAAGAAAAATTAATGAGTACCACATGTTTTGAACAAATAAAACGATTCTATTCTATTCTTGTTTCTATCTTTTAGACAGTAGTCGGCTAAAATGCAATTAAAATGTACCCCACACTACTGTGTATTTCTATTATACTGTAACATTATTGTATATTTATATTTTGTATTATAAATAAATTAATAGAAATTTCATAATATATGACAAATATAACTAAGCATGTTGCTTGAAATAAAACTATTATTAACAGATTCTATCGCGATTTATTCGATGTTATTCACTGAACCCTACATACCTAAAAGTCCTACAATTGAAGTAATATTTCAATGAGTAACACTCGTCTGATCTCTGTACCAATCCATCATGTTGACTTTAGAATTATAATGGGCTAAATGGGCTACGACCACAGACGACTATCAGAATTCAGGCCTCTAGTTCCAAGCAAAAATTGCCGTAATGGGACAGACGCTCAACGTCATTAGGTAAGTTCCAGCTTCAACTATCCACCACATGTGTGGGGTAACTTGCCCACTAAGGCCAGTAGGCTATACATAATATGATATCCTGCCAAACCTAATATTTTTGGTACTTTACCTATGCATTGTGATTAATCTATTTAAAACATAAAGAAAAATAATAAAAATACATGTAATTAAAACTTGTAACTAAATTCAAATAAACTACAATAAATCTATTGTTTCTTGTTCCCAGAACACGAATCTCAAACGTTTGAGCTTCATATTCTCGGAACATGATAACATCTTAGATATAATATGCAATCTCAATCCATTTTCAGCTATCTGCGATCGAGTTTTCGATCTAATTATTAAAAAAAGCGTTTCAATAACCAAACCACAGATAGGTTATGCAATCCGAAAACGCAAACTATCCGTCAGAGAGCCTAAAATTTTGTTATTTAAAAAAAATGTTACTGCAAAACATATTATAGTAAATTATAACTTAATTTACTATCACACAAAGAAAAACAATGAAATCGTCATTGACACATGTAGTATTTTTTTTTGAGGCATTTGTTATTATTAATTAGGTACCTAATTGTGTATTGTGCAGTCAAGGTTTACCGAACTTAACTTATCAATTATCATCCATGCCACTTTGCCGTTGCTACCTACCTATGTAGGTATTACCTGCCATATCGTTTGTTACTTTTGCAATTGTTTACATATAGATCGGTATTTATCAGTATTTCATTACAAACAAACATTACTTTTGTTTTAAAACAAAGGCTTGTTTATTTATTTTAACGTTTCATAACCCACTGGTAAATGCCCGGTATGCATTGCAATACCTTGTTCTGAATATTTTTATATCATTGACAAAAATCTTCATGGCCAAATGCAACAACATATCAAAAGTACTGAGGAATGTGTCAATAGAATACAAACAAAGAAATATTCAAATTCCTATATATTAAATATTTAGACTAATACCTATAATAACCTATTTATATCAAAACAGCAACCGGTGAATAAATATCACGGTCTGGGGAATCTCTGCATTATTCATATTTTTATTATCATTATTCATAAAAATATGTAAACTGATAGTTATAAAAAAAAGGTTGTGAAAAATAAAATTATGAGTTCAAGCATATTCTTTCTACTGACCACTGTCTGTTATGTATGACTTATGAGATCTGTTTGTAGTAACAAAAATTTACAAACACAAGGAATTAGGAGATTATGAAACTTATTCCGAACGCAAATCGGTAGTAAAACCAAACAATTTAAAGGAATATGGACCCTTTGGAGACTGTACTGATGCTGCAACACATTTTGGCGACTGTAGAGCGTTTCTGTAACTGTATGATCAGTCGGCGCATGAACAGGTGGTGAAGAGGATCGGGTGCAGTCATGTTAACTGCCTTAAACGTGGAACATTCGCTATGAATTACAGTTTATTATTAATATTAATAGATTATTGTTTAGTATTTTGTTCCTGATTTAGCTATTAGAATTGCATGTCTATTATGGTGGAATATGGCGAAACTATGTACCTACTGGATATAACACCTTTATATAACCCATATTTGTAATGAATGAATAAATAAATAAATAAGTTTAATGGCATTCTTTGGCAATTAATTTTATACTGCAAAGATCTACAGTTTGGGATTCACGTTTATCTATATTTTATTTTATTTTTATCAATGTTTGGGGTAAATTATAAAAACAAATAACTAGCTTCTCTTTAATCAGTTTGATCAGAAATAAATTGACATGGAAAGTCATGCAAGAATTATGATTATATAACACAGAATATAAAACCAGATAGGACAATAAATTAACACTCAATGTAGGTATAGGTTTTAATTACAAAAGAGTTTTATTTGAAATCAAATTCCCAAATTAAACCCCCTTGTGCTACCAACGTTGCAACATTGAAACGTCCCCTAGCCAAATGGACGGACGACCTGAAAAAGGTGGCTGGGACTGTCTGGATGCGGAAAGCTGAGGATCGGATAAAATGGCGCACATTAGGAGAGGCATATGCCCAGCAGTAGGCTAATTGATATATTGATTGCAATGATTGCCTGATAAAAGAACACTAAGGAGTTGTACCTTATAACACTGGGGCCTATTTGTTCGTTCTCTCTTTTTTTAATGTGCGCAAAATCCTCGCGGATACCCTCACCACCGGAGCCGGTGGGGGAGGTTATGACGGACTTGAACCGACTAAAACGCACGCCGACTGCGTGGGCCCCAGGTTGCTGGAGGTGAGATTATTTGAGATACATCTCTCGCACCCGGCCGGCCCAGGACCGTCTCTTATGTGACGGCTCTCTTCAGGTGTGGGGGCCCCCATCACATCTCCGGGAATGGGGAGGCGCGCATCGCGCACCGCCGCCGCCGCGGCCTGCTTCTGTAAGGGTGACAGGCGGCTCCACCCATAACCCCCAGGCCCGTGCTGATGGGGGACGGAGGTCATTTTCGTGCGACCTCCGACGCCCGAGCCGCCTCCGCTCGTGAGCAGTGTGCTTTGCGAGTCTCCTTCGCTTCCGCTCCGCCGTCTCCTTCACGAACGTTACTTGTTCGCAAAAGGAGGCGATGGCCACCCACGCATCCGCGCAATGAACCATCGCGGCGAACAAGGTGGTGAGTGTGAGAACTCTCACTCCCAGGGCCGCGACCAGCTCCCGTCTCAGTGTCTCCCACCCTGGGCACTCGGTGGGCGTGTGCAGACCCGAGTCCTCACTCGCGTCGCAGTGGCGTCACTCGGACGTTGGCTATTTCCCGCTCCGACGTAGATACCGCTCGGTGGAAGCACCCATTCCCGGTGATAATCTGCGTCATCTAGTACGAGAGGCTGCCGTATGGCCCCTCTAGCCACTCCCCTATGATGGGTCCTAGTTCCATCTCCCTGAACGCAACATTAGAGAACGCAACATTGTCTGGACCCAGATTTGTTTATTGTAAAACTCGCCATTTTCTTTTGTTTGATATTGACACCGATTTCGTAGGACTAATAGGTATTGATTATTAGATTAACCACAGACCCATTAAGTTATAGTTGATATTAAGATTATGACGCTGAGAACAAACATTACCACAATTCCGATAAGAGTAGGCAATGATATCTCACATTATTATTCAATCAAGGTGCGAGCAGGCTATTGAACTTTTGTGAAATTACTGCGAAGGAGCCTTTAAATTACTAGTACCATTACGCGGCGGTCAATTAAGAGCAACGAATTGATATATTGATAATCAAGTCAATACCCAGAATTCTTTTTTATTTACTGATTTTAACGGTATAGTCAAAGTCAAAGTCAAAAATAATTTGTTGTAGATAGACCATTAGATCGGAACTTACAAAACGTCAATAAAAAAGGAACATGAAAACAAGTTTAGTAAATGGACCACCGCCCGGTTCAAAACGAGAAGACTCCGGCAAGAAACTCAGCGGGCAAATTTTTTTTGGGTTATTTACAAACATACACTTAGTCTACTTAATCTAAATACAAAAAATTACTTGAGTGGCATAGTTGAGCGAACAACAAATTTCCAAGCTTGTTTATCATCCAAGTATTCTTGGATGTTATAATAGCCTTTCTGGCACAATTTACGTTTAACTATATTTTTAAATTATTCATTATAGACTATAGAGCCTCGGACATTCATAGCTACCGCTTTCAAGTAATTCCATCAATAGATATGCGAATAAACATACTGGGTTCGATCAAACTTTTCAATAGAATTCATGATGCTGAAATGGTTTGTGTGAAGCCTACCAAGACTTATGGGCTATGGGCATACGGCCAACGGTATGCAATTGACAAACAGACCATTGAGGAAATCTCTGAAATACTCAAAATATGGAGCAGACAATAGAACAAAAGAAAAAGACAGTCACAAAAGATGTGTTTATTCTCATTAACTATACATAATAACCAAATATAAAATTCCTCAAGGGTACTTTGTATAATATACCTACACTATACGTGCGAAAACATTTCATTGTTAAATCAAGAACAATTGCAGGTGTCCTATATTTTCTAACGTAATAAGAACAGCTATATATCATTTCTAGATAAATAAGGTGAAAGCACCAATGGCGTACACTTTGAAGAGTAGGTAATCAAACTTCACTCTAGAAACCTATCTATATGTATATTTATTAAAGAATTACATCCTTTTTAACTTTTTTAACATTAACTTTTATATAAATATATTATAATAACTATTTAACATATTTTTACTTTAAGAACCAACAGTGGACAATCATTTAAACTGCTAGGTAATGTGCCAAAAAACATAAGCCATAAATAGTCTTAAGTAAGTTAACAACTTATATGTTTATAATATCCATACCATAATTGGTAATAATCATTATTAATAAATAAAATATCACTTTTATCCTTAACACTCATCTAAGAAACAACTGTCGCTAATTAAAATTTTGCTTACGGCTGTACTGAGAATTTATGAACATGTCTGAGAGATACCATTAGGCGTCTTATAAGTCAATATTCATGTAAAAAAATGGTTACATTCCTTAAAATAAAGGGTTATTCATATAGTGTCCACTATTAGGTTAGTGTCCACTATTGGTGCTTTTACCATGGTTTTAACTTGGATATTTGTGATTGTTACCATTTGCCCGGTCGTTACTAAAACTAACTCAATGCCTTAAAACAATGTCGCTACCATAATATAATATCTATATCAATGGTCGGAACATTATTCGAAAACGACTCTCATTTGTGATCTTCATTTAACTTAAAAACGTGATTAAAAAAAAATTAAAGTCCAATTATAAAATAATAATAATAATATTTTTGAATTTAGAAATTCTAAATTCAAAAATAATGTATACTAGATTCCAAATGAATTTAATGGAGCATTCTCATTAAATTCAAGTTAAAAATAGCTAAAAAAAAATAATTAAAAATAGCCATTACTATGTCAACATAATACTTTAACGCCTGTATTATAATCTAAATTACGTGATAAAAGTACAATCTAAGTTTTGTTTAAAATGTTTACGATATCTGGGTTAATTTCTTTAGTTACCTCCTCTATTGGAAGAGGCCTATGTGCAAAAGTGGGCTGCAATAGGCTAATTGACATGTTCGAATAGGTACTGAGTACAAGTCTACGATACGGACCCTGATTATGCTAACAATATTTTCAACTACTGTCAAACCACAGCTGACAGTACACGACACTTTTTTGCAGACGTTGCAAAAAATGTCATTTAATTTTGGAACGTAGTGGTAGCTACCCACCTAACTATAATTTGCAGCGATTTATCTCTGCAAGCCAATTTGTACTTTCATATAAGTATTGTACATGAGCATAATTTTTTTTATTCGTATTCGTCATGTCTACAAAAGTCACAAGAAATATAAATTTTAAATCACTATTTTTTTTTTCTTTATACCACTTAGGTGTGGCAGGTATATATGCCTATATATTTCGTTGGGTTCCGTACCATAACTTAATATATCCAATAATACTATACAACTAAATATATAATGCATAGTATTTTAAAAATTCATATTAGCAAGTATTTATTAAAAAGTATTTTACATTCAAATAGTATCTATTATGTCATAAATATGTACAAACTCGAGACGTCATAAATTATTTAGGTTTATTGCCATACTTATAGTTACTTAATCTACTTACATTGAGAATATTTATTATCTTGTTACGTCAGTTTATATATATATGGGCCCATATTTTTAAAGTTCCAATATTATTACAAGTACAGAAATAGGTACATACTTCGACATAATAATGATTGTTTTGATAAAGACAGAATATTGCCGCCTCATCCTCTGATGCGACATTAAGTATCTTGTTAGTAAGTATGTACTTACTGTTTTTGTATATTTAAAACCTGTGTGTGTGTGTAGCCAAGTAGTATGGGTAATGGACTGCTGAGACGAGGTCTCGGGTTCGATCCCAAGTTTTACCATGGCACACACCAATGACTTTGACGATGCTTTTCGAAGTTATGTGCCCGGTTTATAAGTGCCCGGTTAATGGCAATAGTCTCGCCCTAAACATAAACTGGCGAAATGTGGGTGCTAGCACCTCTGCCTACCCCTTCGGGGATATAGGCGTGAGTTTATGTTATGTTATGCGTGGGTAAATACGCAGTTTGGGCCTAGGATGAATCCGTACCTCGAATGTTGGATTAGCCTCATATTCATAAGCTGTAGGTACCAGTTGGTTCAGATGGAGGTGGAGGTTCAGGTCAAACCCCATGTTTACAAAGATTGTAAACAAGTATACTTAGTAAAAAATAATTACTATACAGTTCTTCTGAAAACCATAAAAAAATTGGATAATTTGTGAGAATGTGGAACTGACGATTTTTATGAGGATGATATCACTTAATTCTGAAGAGATATCATTCTCATCATCTGAGCACCAATCCTGCAAAGTCTGCAGTTTGAAGTCCATTTCTGCTCTCCTAAACAACCTGCCATGATGTTGTTTATCTTGGCTATTATAGGAGAGACCTAACCCCGACCCCAAGGGAAAAGACTGCGCCAGTGCTTCAACCGAGTCAATCGGTAAATATATCTACCGTAGGTGAGACTGGCTTGGTAGACTTCTCAAGGTATACATTAAGATTGGAAAAAATTAACATCCCGTCCCTTTCGAGAGGACTACTCTGCCCACCATGGAATAGAGAAAACGAGGGAGACTGTAATTTTAGGCATCGAAAAATTCCTCCCCATCAAGTTTAGTACCTTCATCCCGCCTGATGGTAAGCTAGGTTGAAGTCTAAATTAATAGGCCACTAGGCAATAGGTCTGGTGTGCATTTCATATTTTAGCAATTCTAAATTAAAGGTTTTTAACCCTAGTTCTTGTATCGCTTTTTCAGTGTTATGCTGCTGTCGATTTATAATTATTTCTGAATTAAGTATTTGAAGAGGATGACTGGTATTTCAGCCTTGTGTTGTGCTTATAATTATGTGTAATAGTGAGGTCATGGGTTTGATTGCTTTTATGTTTGGTAAGCTTCGGTAGCTGGGTGACAGTTAAGGGGTCAGCATGACGATCGAAAGGTCACGGTTTCGAATCCTAGCCCTTATTAAACTACCGACTTGAATCCACTACTAAGATAAGTTCAGCTTAACTGAAGGGGTTAGAAGTAATACTAGAAATTGTGGTTACTAATATTCTTTAAAAAATAACTAATAGAAACATATCATTCATTGAGAATATTTTTGATATTAGCACTATCTGGAATCTCGAGATATTCTCGGCAGGTAACAATTGATTCGCTGCTCATTTTAGCACAAGATAAGCAGCGAACCTCGAGCGAGCGTTAAACTACATTTCTGCGTAACCTGTGATGAATACAACAAGAGTGTAGGATCAAAGGTATGTAATAAAATAATTACCTAATTGCTTCTTTGTAAGGTATACTGATGATACAGCGAGGCTGCTTAGCATCGTGCTCACGACGACAAGTATTCCCCAGTTAGTGAGATAGATCAGCCAGTGCGGAGTACCGCCTTCCACGAGCGACCACGTGAAGATACTCAGCGCAAAAAGGGACAGTAGTAACCGCACTACTACCATCGGTAATGGAGATTCTCCTCGTTGCCATGACGACAAGTAGAAGTCGCTCAGTATGTCGTGCTCGGAGACCCATAGTGTAGAAAAGGAAACACTTTTACTGATAAACTTCACCATGTTTGTCACTTCACTGTTTTTCACTTATTTGACGAAACTATGTATATAACAATTTTAGTTCACACACATCGTATCGCGAGGTGGTCACTGTATACTCTGTTAAGAGGATAGACTTGTATGAAACTATATCAGATAAGAAGAGTTTAACATCACTGAAGAAATGTCGCCGATTAGAAACTTTGAGATATATTTATTGATCGAATATTATCAATATCTTGAAATAGACCAATAATTGTTTTTTAATACAGGAATTTTTGTACTGTTATTTGAAGACGGAATTTAAAAATATATGGAAAATAATTATGGCATTTATCTACCGAAGTATAAACCAATAAAACGGTGACAAAAATTTATGAAGATATATAAATAAATAAATAAAAGTACGCGGTGTTGCGCGAGCGCAGACGCTCGGAGTTGCGGACGCAGACTGCTATTGGTAATATACGCGCAGGCGGCGCAGGAGTGGACGGTCCGAAGCGTTGGTGAGTTGCGCGTGCACTATACTTGCGTAAACAATAACCTTACTTATATAATTGTTTGTTTTCTCAAGCTAAACTGGGTTGTGATGGCTGTATGGCCAGGTCAACATAGTCTATATTGCAGATTACTTCGGATGCTGTCAATAAATTAATAAAAAATAACGAAACACTTTTATTCATTCATTAGTAGGTTTTATTTAGTATGTAAATATGTGTGTATTTATCGCAGTTTTATGAGTGGCCGGTTAATGGCAATAGGCTGCCACTTATTACGTTGGGACCTAAACATAATCCTTTCCCTTCGGGGATATAGGTGTGAGTTTATAAAAAGAAAACATATGTTTTTAGTAAAAATATTTAAGTATATATATATGTATATATATATATATAAGAACGTCAATTAGTCTTCGCCTCGCCTGATGGTAAGCTGAAGGCAAAGTCTCAGAAAGAGTGTCACCACTACATACATACAGCCGCTTAAAGGATCCGGGACTGTAGGAAAAAGGAAACACGTGAGCTGGTAATGAATTCCAGGCTATAATGATGTGACAAAGGAAAGAGTCTCCGAACCGCTTAGTTCTTGATCGGATGTTCTGCACCGTATACGGGTGATATCTGAGCCCTGCACGTGTTGTCCTTTGTAGGAAAGGAGAGGGTGGGGCTCATTGGAAGAGCTCATCAGGACATTCATCATGACACAAACGGTAAAATACTGCCAAGGACGCAACATCTGCAAAAGGTTTATTTACGGTTACCGTGGCCTATGGACGTATGCAACACCAGGGGTGTCACATTCTCGCTGCCGACCATGAAGGCTCTAGGGCTCCCAATAATGCGGACCGCACGTCGCTGCAACCTCTCAAGAGCATCTAGTAAGTACTTTCGAAACCATCATAGAGTTGCGAGCAGTATTTGTTTATAGTTCTGTTGAGGTTTTAAGGTTTGTTTAATTTATGTTTAATAGATTAATTAATCAAATAAACTTCAGGATTCAAATAGTTATTTATAGTTTGTTTAAATAAATTGATGCCTTTGAAAATCAGGTTTAAGGTAACTTGGTGTTTCAGACAGTAGGTATGGTACAGCTGAAAATAAACCATACCTTCCACCAACGATATAACGATACAGGTATTTAAACTATCATGTTCACTCACATCAGTATCAAAATAAATAAATAAGCGGGTAGATCGTTAAACGGGTAAAGAGGGTAGATCGATATAATTACTCCTAGAAAAAACTTTTATCTGTTTACCGCCACTACTTAAGTTCCTCCGTGATCATGGTGCTTGCAACAGTGCCGAAATATCTGAAACTCAAAACAACGAAACATGGTAAATATCCCGTTTATTTTGATACTGATATAACGATTGTCTACGTTTAATCAAATAACTCTCAAAGTAGGTACATGCATGATTTTATTATAAGAAGAATTTATGCTTGTATTAATATTGTTTTAAACATTCTAAGACATACATACATATAATCACGCCTTTACCCCCGGAGGTTTAGTCAGAGGTGAATTAATACACACATTTCACCAATCATTGAATTTGGTCCCACATAATAGGCGGTGAGCCTATTGCTGTCTTCCGGACACTATTGTTTACTCAAGCTATGCATCTGAGGCTGAGTCTGGGCTGTATATATCTTGATGTCAAACAGCCATATCCCTTAGTCTCCTTATACGACACCGCATGGGAAGAGATCGAGTGGTCCAAATTCTACTCTGCCGGGAACCAGGAAACATTTTAAGATATTTTTGAAAAACTGAGTCGTTACATCATTAAGGTGAGGTTTCTTTGTAATTGAACGCACCATTCTTATGGGATCTAAGGAGAGTAATGTTGAATGTTAATGATAATTATTTGTAACCATTTCTATATATAAAAACGCGACAAAACTCTCGTCATTAATGGTATAAACCGGCTATCTATTAATAGACTGAACTTTTGTCGGCAACTTGTCAGTGTGGAAAAATAAAATAGTCGTCAAGAGTTACTTGAGGCCAACACGTCTAAAAAGGCCACTTTATTGGGATCGTATTAGTATAATATTTTGTCATGCGGCGATATTATCACGAAATTAGATATTTCTTACATACATATATACATAAAACCACGCCTTTATCCCTAGAGGATTAGGCAGAGGTGAATTAACACACACACACACACACACACCAAAAACTGTATTCGTTGCCACGTAATAGGTGGTGAGCCTATTGCCGTATATCGGACACTATAGTTGACTCGAACCCCACATCTGAGGCTGAGTCTAGGCTGTATATATCTGTCTGATGTTAAACAGCCCTATCCCTTAGTCGCCTTGTACGACGTCGCATGGAAAGAGATGGGGTGACCCAAATTCTACTCTGCCGGGAACCACGCATTTCTTAATAACTAAATTATAGTAATTCTGTTATTAAGAAGATTGTTCATACTAGTGGGTATTTTACTAATTTTACAGGAATCTATTGAGATTTACTTAAAATTCATAAAGTTACTCATTTGTAGCACAATCGCTCAATGTGGCCTTTTTAGTAATTTTTATTAGGCTTATGTCACTCGAATCACTGTTGTCTAGTTTATTTTCTGGCAAGTTACTCCTTGTCGAGTACAAGGGGTAACTAGTACAACTTATTGTTGGGTAGAAATAAATCGTAGAATAAGTAAACTTATGTTTTGAATAATCAATCGAATAATAAGCACTGAAAAATAGAACAAACAATAATATAAATCGTCAATAATTTATTGTTACTTTCTTAAGATGTGAAAATGTTATTTAACAGGAAAAGCATTTCCTCTTCTGAAGAAAGAAAGAAAGTTCATTTGCTTTATACAGTTATTTGCCTGCTGCTTTTGAAAAAACGGCAGGCAAACGTATCAAATTTAATATACGTATACAAATCTAATTTCTTGTATTTAAACTAATTAATTTAACTGAGCTCATTAAATAGAGAATAATAAAAAATCGTTAAAAGTTGTATCAATTCTAATTTGATCGTTTTTATATATTTTTAATCATCCATTCAACCTATAATAGTAAATTATTTAACAATTAAATATAATGACATCAAAATTGTCTATTTCATACAGATTTCTTAATAACTTACCGTTTTGACGTTAGTAAAAAGTGATTAAGTTGACTAGTTTGTCAAATATTCAAGTCTTATCGTACTGTTGATTGAAAAATACAATCGAACTATTACCGGAAATACATGGTTTGTTTGACCCGCTCATTACATTAGGAAAACATCCATATATATACCATGCATACTGCAAATTTTTTTGTTGTTTGAATATACAGTTGCTTTGACTTATCGAATTTGTGGTGGATTCATACTTCCTGAATACCTTCCTTCCTATCACTGCCATACAACATACACTGCAGTGAATTTAATTTAATTTTAAACTTCACTGTTATGCTGTTAAAGCCTAAAAATGGCAGTGTTTGATAGCCTGTTGACCGCCTGTGTGGCATAGTGGTAGAACATTCAACTGCTACGTAAAGGGCGCGGGTTCGATTCCTGCGCAGTGTAAACAATTGTATGCATGAATATATATATTTGCATCGGTCTGGATGTTTTTATGTATGATATATATGTATTTATAAAAAAAGTATTTGAGTATTGTTAGCGTCATTAATCGTTATTATTTATTTAATTACGAATTTAGAGTTAGATAACTCGGTTATTATCAAATGTTAGCAATAAATGAATATTTATTTGTAATATCGAAATGGCGATAACGGATATAGTGCTAAACACTATTAGTGTTAAATTAAAATATTAATATAATATTACTCATTTTATAAATTTGGAAGTAAATACATTATTCTCAAATATTAGCAATTTATAAATATTTAAATGTAATACTAAAAATGGCACTAACAGATCATAAATAATATTATTAATAGAATAAATTAAAAGTATGTTGCTTGACTATCTTGTGTGCATAAAAGGCGGGTTGAAAAAGAATAGCGGGGGTTAATGCCATTTTTGGTAGGCGCAGTCGACTCAAAAGAGTTACCGAGTAAACATCAAAATCTTTCCTATTACTATACGGGTGAAGTATTGTAATATTACCATGTAAGTACTGCACAATATAATTAATAACTGTTTGCTATAAGGTGTGTTTGTTAACAGTGAACAACCGATACCGTGTGTATGTACTTGCAATATTAACTTTCGTACGCGATAGATGTACCTACTCATTGCAATATTGGAATAAATTCTATAATTGTATTATTTTGTGCCTTGATTTATTCTCCTTTACCTCGCCATTCTAACAGTATGTTTATCCGCATTCTACATTCCACAACACAAGCCAGTTGATAATGCTTACCACGGGTGAGAGAGATGGTGACAGAGATGGTGTTGTGTAGAATGTTGTAGAATATTTATTATTTATCTTTATATATATAAATCTCCTGGCACGATGTTTGTCCGCGATTGACTCCTAAACTACTTAACCGATTTTAAATTAAATTGGCACACCGTGAGCAGTCTGGTCCAACTTAAGAGATAGGCTAGCTTAGATCTTTAATTATAGTCGCAATTTTATTTTATTGCAAATTATTGGTCTATAATTAATTGACAGTCACAATTATCTGTTAACTCCAAAAGATTCTAACAGATGCCGATACTTTTCGACTAGATTGAGTAAATAATCTATAGATGGCACTGCATAAACGTGTCATATAAGCTACAATTCAATATCATGATTACCACGTAGATCTATATGGCGCTTTACAGCATATGATTTAAAAAATATTTTCGAAGATATTACAGATTTAAAAATTGCGGGACATAGCGTTTGCGGTGGTTCTGTAGTGTATTTAGTATCAGCATTGCACCCGTGCGAAGCCGGGGCGGGTCGCTAGTTTATTTATAAGCAGAATTGGGGTCCTGCGATTCACGCTGTGATAAGTACCTACCTATGTTAAATGTGTGATATACTTACTCTATATCAATTGTTGTTCCCGGTTGTATCTCAAGGGTGTGATGTTGGCTTTTATCTCGGAGTCTGAGGTCCGAATACTCTTACTCCAAATATTTAGACAGCCTCTGTGGTGTGGTGGTAGTGAACGCGACTGCTACGCAGGAGGCGCGGGTTCGATCCCCGCTCATTGCAAATATTTGTATGTATGATAATGGGTATTTGCATTGGTCTGGGTGTTTCTATATATAATATGTATGTATTTACAAAAATAAATATTTAAGTATGTTTATCCGTATTCTCGATTCCATAACACAAGCTAGTTAAACTATGCTTACTATGGGTCTAGATAGCGTTGTGTAGATTATTGTAGAATATTATTTATTTATTTATTTAATACTCCCCTATTCGGTTTGACTGCCGTTAGACCGTTTTCAGACCCTGAGAGAAAAACCTGTACCAGAGATTGCAGATGAAGTTGATTTGGGTCCTGAACACTTTAGTGAGGCTTCCATACACCCAGATCTGGGATACACCATAATGAAACTGAAACACATATATATACCTACTAACAGAGAAACCTGGTTGGTTTGTGGGCCATGGATATCTGAGAAACCTTAGCAGCTGATAAGTGATGTCCCGATACTGCTGTATCTGTGACAGGGAATTCTTCTAATTTCAAAAATGTGTACTTGAGATTTGATTTCTTTGCTATTAGTTTTAACATATTAACATAAGGAAAATAGAAGACAGGTTTTTATCCTGCGGGTCTAAAAAGGCCACATTGAGCGATTTCGCCAAAAACGAGTAACTTTATGAATTGCTAGTAGATCTTGATCGATTCCTTTAAAATTCGTAAAATGGTCACTTACCCTGAGCAGAATTACAACAATTCGTTTATCAAGCAGATTCTGATTTCGTGTAAATGTTGACGTATGCCAAAAATAAGGATCTTGTTGTTAAGAGTTCTTTTTTCAGTGCTGTTTTTACAAACTAAGTATGTTAATTTCTGGAGTATGTGTTATTAAAACAATGAAACGATAAAATATCATTTACCCGCCATAGAATTATCAGAAATAAAATTATAAAAACGAAATCAAAGTGTTGCCATTATCTGTTAGCGTCTACAGCTTGGCGTTAGTATTATCACAGATTACTAAATAGTTACTACGTATTATGTTATCTGTGATGTACTCTTGTGCTTAACATTAAACTACAGGAATTACCTAATCTTTTTTTCACCAGATGGTGCTGAAGCCCAGCTCATAAAATAATGGTTTAAATTAAGTAATAATGGTTAATTTGTGAACAAAGCATAAAACGAACCGTTATTTTATTCTTTTTTTCTTTGTACTATATAGCATATTTATTAAGAAATAAGCAAAAGGAATGGAAGATGTTGCTGCTTTCGAATCTGCTAACTGACATCAAAGCAATTCATAGTTTGTAAACCATTGTATGGTTTCCATACAAAACTGTCAACTATTTGAATTGCGAAATTAGAATTGAGCGCAGTTCATATCAGTGTGTGACCTTTTTATGATATTCAATATGACTCATATTATTATTATCCTACTACGATTCCATCAAAGTGACCTTTTTAGACCCGCTGCTTCCTATCAAAACGTTATTCCCCACAGTACGGTAATGACTAGAGTTGTGACTCAAACCACACCACTGTGACGTATAATGTGCATATAATCTAATTATTTATCATACTATTATTAACACTACTACTATGTTAACAACGAACCTAAATAAAATTGTAAGACTATGAGGTAAAGTAGAAATTCAGCGTTGGAATTGTGTGTGTGTGAGAATATTAAATTATAGCAAATCTCTCGTTCAGCAAGTAGAAATATAGAAGAGAGAAGTCATGAAAAAGAAGAGAAGTATTGAAGTTTCTACGAAGGTTTTCTATTTGCGCAACTACACCCTCCGTCTGAGAATGCAATCTAGGTAACTAATAGTTTTTTTTTTTTTTTTTTTATATAGGACACGTCAATTGGACTTCGCCTTGCCTGATGGTAAGCTGAAGGCAAAGTCCCAGAAAAGAGGGTCACCATTACTTACACATACCGTGTGACAATGGTGACACTCAGCTTGACGGCCTTATCATATGCTTTTTCACGCCCCGCTTAAAGGACCCGGGACTGTAGGAAAAAGGAAACACGTGAGCTGGTAATGAATTCCAGGTCTTAATGGTGCGACAGAGGAAAGAGTCTCCGAACCGCTTGGTTCTTGATCGGATGTTTTGCACCGTGTGCGGATGACATCTAAGACCTGCACGCGTTGTCCTGTGTAGGAAAGGGGAGGGTGGGACTAATTGGAAGAGCTCATCAGAACACTCCCCATGGTACAGACGGTAAAATACAGCCATGGACGCAACATCTCTAAGCAGCTGTAAAGGTTCTAGGGTGTTCGTGATCTCGGGATTCCCAATGATGCGGACCGCACGTCGCTGCAACCTGTCGAGAGCATCTAGTAAGTACTTTGCTGAACCATCCCAGAGATGTGAGCAGTACTCCACACAGGAGCGAATTTGTGTCTTGTATAGAAGACACCGCTGCTCCGGCGTGAAAAATCGTCTCACTCTGTTCAGGACTCCGAGTTTTCGTGAGGCTGTTTTGATTATGCTTTCGATGTAGTTTTTGTTATTCAGGTTGCAGCGAACATCCATACCTAGGATATTGAGATTGTCCTGCAGTGGCAGTGGCGTGCTCTGAAGAGTGGGGAGGGGAAGGAAAGAAGATACTTTTGCTGTAAACGCACATGCCTGCGTCTTCTTGGCATTGAACTCAACCAGGTTCTCAGAGCCCCATTGAGAAATGTGATTCAGGATCCCGTCAAGCTCAGTGACAAAAAGCTGATTTTCTCTGCGATATCTGACTGCTTGGCCGCAGGATGTCCATGATAACTCCCATGTAAAGTGCTATCGTCTGCATAACAATGAACATTGCCGGTAGACAGCATGTCGTTGATATGCAGAAGAAAGTGAGTGGGTGATAAGACGGACCCCTGGGGCACGCCAGCATTAACCTGCAGAAACTCCGAAGCTCGTCCGTCACAAAGGACGCGAATACGGCGCCCCTGCAGGAAGCTAGCAACCCAGTTGCACAGCCTAGAAGGCAGACCAAAGGCAGGTAGCTTGGAAAGAAGCGATTTGTGCCAGACTCTATCGAAAGCTTTGGCGATGTCAAGACTAATTGCCAGTGGCTCGCCGTGCTTGTCCATAGCCTCACCCCAAAGATGGGTAACGTATGCTAGAAGATCACCCGTTGACCGTTTCGGTCTGAAGCCATATTGCCGGTCATTAATTAAGGAGTGATCCTCTAGGTGCCGCATGAGCTGTTTGTTAATTATGTGCTCGAACACTTTGCACAGCACTGAGGTGACGGCTATGGGTCGATAGTTGGCTGGCTCCGAGCGATCCCCCTTCTTGGGAATCGGCTGAACATTCGCCTCTTTCCAAGGCAAAGGCACTGTACCCGAACTGTAGGATAGCCGGTACAGGCGCGTAAGCATTGGAGACAACTCCGCTGCACATTTTTTCAAAACTACCGCTGGAATACCATCCGGACCACTGGCTTTCCGGACATCGAGTGATTGCAGCACTGCACGGACATCGCGTTGCCTGATATGGATATCAGGCATCGCGTGGTCACTGTCGGGTAGTGTTGGTGGCTGCGTACCACAATCATCGATTCGGGAGTTGGCCGCAAAGAGATTAGCCAGCAGATTTGCCTTCTCTTGCAGCTCATGGGCCAGGGATCCATCAGGGTTACGCAGCGGAGGCAGCGAAGGCTGACAGAAGTTGGCTTGCACGGCTTTAGCCAGTCGCCAGTAGCCACGGCTTCCCGTGGGATGCATCACTAGCTCTTGACCAAGCCGCGCTATGCGCAGGGCATCCGCTCTGACGTAGGCCCTTCTACAGACCTTTGTGGCTCTGTTGTACGCCGCCTTGAAGTGGCCCAGATTGGGATGGCGCGTGGCGCACGCCCTTACCCAAGCGCGGTACGCAGACTGTTTTTGTTCAACAGCTTCCGCGCACTCGCGCCCGAACCAAGGGCGCACCCCGCGGTCACCGGTGACATCGGTGTATGAGATATAGTATTCCATACCCAGACCGATCTCACCGGCGACAGCAGTAGCACAATCCGATGGGTTCTTACCTTCAAAGCAGCGCTCAACCCACGGGATGGACGCAAAATAGTCACGAAGTCCATCCCAGTCCGCTGACGAGTAGTGCCAGAGACGCCGCTTCCCCCGCATGGGTCGTGGGGGCGCTATAATAGGCACCGTGGAACAGACCAGGCAGTGGTCAGAGTTGCCTAAAGCGGCTCGCACCGATACACTGTACCGGTCCGGATCACTCGTCAGCAGAAGGTCTAGCAGAGAAGGTGCTAGGCCCGACCTTCTTGGTATCCTAGTGACCTCGTGCACCAATTGGGTCAGGCCGTGCGCCAGAGCAAATGCGTGGGCGGCTCTTCCTGCATGGTCTGTTTTGGAGGAGCCCAACCAGATCTCGTGGTGGGCGTTAAAATCCCCCATAAATACCATTTCGGCATTCGGAAATCGCTCCTGCGCATCATCTGCCGCCTGACTCAGATATTCAAAGAGTCGAGTTGTCTCAGCATCTCCTGTATGGGAACGGTAGAGGCACACATAGATCTGACTCGTAGGGCCATGGTCTACGTGTACCCAAAGGACGGAGAAGGATGGGTCCTCGAGGCAGCGCAAACGGCGACAGCAAACATCCGCCCTAACAAACACGCACACCCCGGCTTTTGCACGAAAACTTTCCTCAAGAACATAGCCAGGGTAGAGCAAGTAGGTCGTGTCGTCAGGGCGGTGTATTTGCGTCTCCGTTAGAAAAAACATGGCAGGTTTCGCCGTCTCTAGGTGTTGGTGGACGGCGTTGAGGTTTGCATGGAGCCCACAGATGTTAGTGGACTCCACCTCAAATAGCAAGCTTTTGGGAGTGTGACGAGCCGCTGTGTTGCCTATTTCTCTAAATTGCGCTGCCATGAGTTTGGGTGGGAGAAGGCGTGAAAAAAGAGGTGATTGCCGCCGCAGCACCGTGTGACAAAGCGCGGGATATTGGTTTTATCTATGAATGTGAGGCATGGCGAGAGCCGACGCGCCGAACGGAAGGGCCCCGGTACCCCCCCGAGTATGGTCGCCGGGCTCCCAAATCCGGTCACCAACCGGCACGACGAACCATATCGGGATTATGCGCGGCCTGGTGAGGCAGCCTCCCAAGGTGGTTAACCCCAGTTGGGCCCCTGTACTATACCGCGGGCGGCTAGCGGCACCACCGTTTCTACAGGTCTCCCTGTTCGGCGCATCGCCCCGCGCCATCCCCACTAGACTACGCCAAGACCCACTGGTCCCACTAGTGCTGCGAAAACCACCACCTCTGCCCGGCTATGCACTTGCTGACCCCTGAACACAATCCAACCGAGATTGAATTGCTATGGAGGGTTTTTCGCAATAGTGCACGGTGGTACCTACCCGGTCGAAACTTGAGACAAATTTGTGCCACCAAGTTTCTACCACCAGTAAAAGTATAAGAGGGAACGACACTAAATCTAGCTCCATAAGATTACCGGATGTTATAATGTATATCACTTATTATCTTTAATTGAAGAACTTAAAATGGCTATGCTGTAAGGCTAAAACCCTGGTGGTGACACCAAAAATCCTTTAAAAAGCCAACTCACGTGTTTACTTCTTCCCACAGTCCTTTAAGCGGGACGTGAAAAAGCATCTGACAAGGCCGCCAAGCTGAGTGCCACCATTGCAACATTACTTAGTGTCTGTAATGGTGACCGTCTTTCCTGTGACTTTATTTTCAGCCTACCACTAGGTCAGGTGAAGTCAACAAAAAAAAAGAAAGAAGAAAAAATCCACAGGCGCTTTCTACGACTTTCAAACGCTGCTGCCACTACTTTCGCCAGTGTTTTCGAATTGCAGCAGTGGTTTTTCATGCACAGAATTCTGGTTTTTCAGGTATCCCATCATATTATATACAGAATGTTATTGGTTTTTCAAAATGGATTTTGATATCACCACCAGGGTTTTAGTCTTGCAACATAGCAATGATAAGCCGAAAGAAATATTTTGGGGATCGCCTTCTATAAAACTTGTTTTGATCTTAGACAGCAGTCTGATTTTTTATATTTTCACTCATCAAAACTACATACTTACGCGCGAAAAACATTACCCTCGCTGGCACAGTCGGGTAAAAAGAGCATACTCGAACATCCATGTCCTGCAGTCTATAGCTGCATACTGTATCTTGTACGACTGTCTTCCAGACTAAATATATTTTGAAGGTTATCAACAATTGCAAAGAACAATATATTTATTTCTAATAACATTATTTGAATATAATTGCCAATTGAAATGTGTAGAACGTTAATTGTATATTTGAAGTATCACGTTGCGATGAATTTTTTAGTGCGGGTGTGAATTCAAAGATTCTTTATTTTTAAGTCTATTGTAAATCGGGGGAGTGGCTAGAGAGGCCACACGGCAGCCTCTCGTACCGTCTGCAGCAGATGATCACCAAGCACGGGTGCTTCGGAAAGTATCTACGTCGGATGGAGAAAGAGCCAACGTCCGAGTGCCATCACTACGACGCGAGGGAGGACTCGGGGCCGCACACGCTCATCGAGTGTCCGGCGTGGGTGACGCCGAGGCGGGAGCTTGTGGCGGCCCTGGGAGTGAGGGTTCTCACGCTCTCCACCTTCCTCACGGCGATGGTCCGCTGCGCGGATGCGTGGGCGGCCGGCGCCTCCTTCTGCGAGTAAGTAATGCTCGTGAGAGATGGCCCTGGGTCGGCCGGGGTGCGAGGGATATGCCTGTCAACCTCACCATCGGCAACCAAAACGACCCACAGGCGGCGTGCGTTTTAGTCGGTTCGAGTCCGACATAACCTCTTCCACCGGCTGCGGTGGGGAGGTATCCGTGGGGATTTTGCGCACGTAAAAAAAAAGACTATTGTATATTTTATTTTTTAAATACTGTACGAATTTGTCTTTGTTATATTTTCGATTTGGATTTTATACTCACCAGTTATCCAGCAAAAAGTGTGAATGTGAATATTATAATACATACTTGTCTCCAAATGTTTAGCAACGCAATGGCAGTAATAACTAAGAGTACCGACCTACCTACTTTTCAGAAATAAATAAAATGGTAAAAAAGAAATGGGATCTTTTACATACTTAGAGGGATTAATTGAACAGCATATATTTTCGTTTTTTTATACCACTTGGTTGGCAGACAGCACACGGCCCACCTGATGGATAGTGGTTGCCGTCATGGGCCCGGCGATGTGGTTATATTGTGACTCACTTACGTAAGACTACCTTGGTAATTTTGTACTTTAGTGGTTTATAAAGATTCAAGCGTTGTCATTGTCGGGGGGACCTTGGGTCGTTCCGATAATATGGCGTAGTGCACTACCAGTTAGGGTCTCCGCAATGGCAAGGCTTTCATCAAAATATGTATTACTAGGTATATCAAAGTTAGGGCGTTAATAAACACAAGTTAATTTCGACGATTTGGGGGTTCATTGTGACGGGGTTTTTTCAATGGTGCCGTTTATCTGCATCGAAGTTATTAAACAAGTAATGTATACTATATGACAATGGTGACACTCAGCTTGACGGCCTCATTAAATGCTTTTTCACGCCCCGCTTATGGGACCCGGGACTGTAGAAAGAAGGAAACACGTGAGCTGGTAATGAGTTCAGGCCTTAATGGCCCTTTACCCGTCCTTCATTAATAATTGCTTTACTTACTGCAGTTCAGTCTTTATTAGATGTTGGTATCGCCATCCATGCATGTTTTAATCGTGCAATTTATCAATTGCAAAATACTTGTTATACAACAACACCACAACTCTCTAATCATTGGCAATAAAGAATTCCCAGCAAGCTAATTAATTAGCGTAAGGTCGTTGGGAATTCTTTAGCACATGAATTGAAGCCGTCATTATAAGACGGGTATTTCCGTTGCTACTTGTGACGTAAGTAATATGCGGAAAAACAGGTATTCGCTAGTCGAGTGACTATCGACGCATAGTAATATGCAAAATAGTCCGATATTATGAAGTTTTGAATGAATACAATGTACTACTTGACCGTAAGCATGAATGGGATGTAAGAACATTTTTTTCTTTTTTTTTATACAACTTTGGTGGCAGACAAGCACACGGTCCACCATGGAAAGTTGTTACCGTGGCCTATGAACGTGTGTAACACCAGTGGAGTCACATCCGTGCTGCCGACCCTGTAAGAACAGAGATTTTATGTGCCTTCAGTGCAGAACACAAAATCAGGACAAGCCTTTGGTCTTCACACTGACAGCACAAAAACTCTGCAGTGAGCTATGAATTGTTTGACATGATGCTCGCAGCAACTTTCTATCAACTTTCTATCAGATGCACCGCTTGCCATAGGCAGGGAATTCATCCCCACACATTGCAACCTGAGACGGTGCGCACTGTGCGGTATGAAAGAAACTACTACCATCCAGCACACACTCAAGCTGTGGAATGAACTTCCTGCTGCGGTTATCCTATGCGCCTACAATATGGGGTAAAAGAGGCATTAGAAGGTTTCTTGAGGGTCGGCAGCGTGAGTGTAGCGCCCCTGGTGTTGCACACGTCCATAGGCTACGGTAACCACATCCCATCAGGTGAGCCGTGTGATTGTCTGCCACCTAAGTGGTTTAAAATAAAACCAAAATGTTTCAAACTTCGCCTGCAAGTTCGTGTACTTGTTGATTGACAGTAGAAGCTTGCGGGCTTTCAGTTCGAGGTTGGGGCGGCAGTTGCTCACGAAAAAGTCAATCATAAACGAGTGAGAGTGGGCCTCAGGTGCAAAACTTGCACTCTGAATGGAAATTATTGGTATCACAAGGCATGATCTCATGTACATCATGTATATTAAAAGGAGGTAGCAAACGGTGGTATTTCCGTCCAATTGAGCAGTCCGACTGGGGTAGTACCTCCGCCCTACAGAATATCGCGACCATAATAACTTGTGTTGTGTCCCCAGCGGTAGGGTAGCCAGAGCTCACTGGAGAGTTTGTGCTGTCAGTGGGAAGACTAAAGGCTTGCCCTGCTTGTTTTCTACACTAACGGCACAGAAACTCTGTACTTACAGGGTTGGCAGCGCGAGCATGTCTCCTCTGGTGTTACACACGTCCATAGGCCATGGTAACTAGTTTACATCAGGTGAGTCGTGTGCTTGTCTGCCACCTAAGTGGTATAAAAAAAAAGTTTATATTTCGTCTGGCCGAGCCAATCAGACTGACAATTTTACTGTTGATAACTTAATTAACTAGGTGCTGAGCTTTGTGAGGGCTTGCGTAGTTTAAGTTAAAATAGATTCAATGAATACAAAATTGTTAATGTTAATGTTTAATGGGGGTACGGGTTGGGTAACCTCCACGACGACTTACTTGTTTCTTCTCCCTCTGGACCGCGGTCCTGGGGATTTGAAGCGGGGAGGCTGGTGCACCCTGGACGACGGTTAGTAGACTCTGACTCCAAGGAGAAGGAGCTCTGCTAACCTTTGACAAATAACCCGACAAGGCCTTTAGGGCTAGCGGGCCCAGGCTTTTAAAATCTGCGGTCCTGTCGCTCCCAGTACCCCTCTGCTTTCAGAGGGGACATGGGGGCGACACAAGAATCCATGGGATCCAGGGACGGGCCGGCCTACTGCTCGCGCAGGGGCTGGCAGGCATTAAAGGAAGCTGGGCTTGCCTTAACTGGCCAGCCCGCGACAAGGAAAAGTCTTAAAAACCCGACAGCGAAGTCGATTAAAACCTGTGGACACCTGGGGAAATCCACAGTATTTACCCCGCTTCCTGGAATGAGCGTCACCCAGGAAGTGTAGTTTATATCGCGTCATACTCGTGGGAACTACATGGAACCTATTCACCAAAATCCCAAAAAAACAATCGAAACAGTCTGCGCGGAGGTCGCGCAGCACCACGACGCGGAGGTCGCGTCTCAGACAGGGACGGTGTCGGAGGATTTCAACACCGCCACTGAGAGGAGCAGGGCGAACAGCCCGGTGGGTTTGCAGACCAGGAAATCTGCACCATGACGGAAGTGGAACCGCAGAAAAAAAAATTATCCCCCCACCGAAGACCGAGCCGGATTTCGAGTTGACCCTGACCGACTCGTCTTCCAGCAGTTACGGTGTCGAGATAATGCGTCTCCCCCACCCAAGCAGTTGGCGGTTAGCCACCGTAAGCTGCACGATGGGGGCGCCGCAGCCTCACAGGCCTCGGCCCTGGAGAATGTGGAGGCGCCGCTGAGTCCCTCCGTCTCAACGGCGCCCGCGCTTCGTACTGACGGCCACACGTCTGCCGCCCGCCCTTGGCGCCACCGACGGGGTACGCCGGAGCGGTAAGGAGAGGTTCCACCAGTAAGGCGGTGGCGAGGGCCCCGCAGGAGTCGGCCCGCAGCCGCCCGCGGCCTTCGGCTCCTGCCACTCCGGCCGCTCTGGCTGCTCCCGCCGTGGGAGCCGGGAGCCCCCAGGGAGTGCAGGGTACCCGGGGCAAGGGAAAGGGGAAGACGTCCCCGGGCTACCAGACCCCAGAAAGCAGCCAAAAAGGCCAGGAAGGCCGAGTCTGCTGCGAGGGGAGTGCCGGGGAGGCTGCGCGTCTCCCGCCCAACCGCCGTCATCCTAACGATGACGGCAGAGGCGGCGGAGAGGGGCGTGCAGTAGGCCCAGATCGTCACACAGGTGAGAGCCTGCGTCGATATGAGGGCTCTAGACATGCCGGGCCCCATCCGGGTGAAACCCACTCGGACGGGTGCTCGGCTACTCGAGATCCCCGGCGCTTCAAGCGGTCCCCAGGCTGAGGAGGTTAAGCTTAGGGAAACGCTGGACGCAGCCAACGTCCGGGTGACCAGGCCCAGCAAGTGCACAGAACTGCGCATTTCGGGCCTGGACGACTTCATCACGGCGGAGCAAATCCGTCTCACCGTGGCGGAGGCCGGGGGCTGCCCTTGGACATCTCCAACGCGCTCAACACCTTGCCCTAGAATTACCACGGTGTGCCTCTCTACCTCCGCCGCATAGTCGGGGCGTACCTGACGGAGAGAGCCATCATCTACCCAAGTGCGACCGGCGTCGGTCGGAGTGAGATGTCGTGCGGTGTTCCACAGGGATCGGTTCTAGGGCCGCTCCTGTGGAACATCGGATACGACTGGGTGCGTCGCGGTGAGCTTACGGACGGCGCCGCCGTCACGTGCTATGGGGACGACACGCTAGTGACGGCAAGCGGGGCTACATACCGCGAAGCGACCGCAGTTGCTCAAGTCGTGGAACTGATCCGGCGGCTGGGCCTTGAGGTGGCTTTACATAAATCCGAGGCCATGTTCTTTCATGGACCTCGGCGCACGCCACCACCTGGTTCCAGTCTTACAGTGGGAGGCACTCTCATCGGCATCAAGCCCCAGATGAAATATCTGGGGCTCGTGCTCGACGGCCGGTGGGACTTCGGGAAGCACTTTCAAAGTCTGGGCCCCAAATTGGTGGCCACAGCCAACGCTCTGGCGCAGCTACTGCCCAACCTGAGGGGCCCGGAGGACACCTGCAGGAGACTCTACGCGGGTGTCGTGCGGTCCATGGCTCTGTATGGGTGTCCCGTATGGGCGGACACCCTGAGTGATCAGCATATGCCCCTGCTGCGGCGTCCGCAGCAGAAGTTGGCGTGCCGCATCATAAGGGGGTACCGCACGATATCGTTCGACGCGGCAAGTCTCCTCGCCGGATCGCCACCATAGATCCTGGAAGCGAGATCCCTTTCGGCGCTATACCGGTTCCGAAAGGCGGCGCGGAAGCGGGGTCACGATCCCGAGTCCAAAGGAATTCGGGCTGTGAGAATCCGTGAGATCCCGGCTCCACAGGGAACTTGGGCAACCAAGCGCAGGGCGCGCCGTAGTAGCGGCGGTAAGACCCATCATGGGGGAGTGGCTAGGCCACACGGCAGCCTCTCGTAACGTCTGACGCAGATGATCACCGAGCACGGGTGCTAGAGAGCCAACGTTCGAGTGCCATCACTGCGACGCGAGCGAGGACTCGAGGTCGCACACGCTCACCGAGTGTCCGGTATGGGAGACGCCGAGACGGGAGCTTGTGGCGGCCCTGGGAGTGAGGGTTCTCACGCTCTTCACCTTGCTCGCGGCGATGGTCCGCTGCGCGGATTCATGGGCGGACGGCGCCTCCTTCTGCCAGCAAGTAATGCTCGTGAAGGAGGAAGCGGGGCGGGAGCGGAAGCTGGAGTGACGTAGGGTCGCAAGCCAAGCTGCCCGCGTACGAAGGCAACTCGGGCGTCGGAAATCGAAGAACGATCTCCGCCCCCCATGAGCGCAGGCCTGGGGGTGACTGGTGTAGCCGCCTGTCACCCTGGCAGAAGCAGGCTGCGCCGGGCGCGCCTCCCCATTTCCGGGGACAAGCTGGGGACTCTGTAGTCCCCACAGACCCGAGGAGACGGCCAGATTATAAGAGATGGCCCTGGGTCGGCCGGGGTGCGAGGGATATGCCTGTCAACCTCACCTTCGGCAACAAAAACAACCCACAGGCGGCGTGCGTTTTGGTCGGTTGAATATATTTTTTTTAATGACTGATCACACATTTCAAGACATTAAGATATGATATTAAACTATGTTAAAGCAAAAATCTATAGGCGTGACAGTATTTCAGTAAAGTGTTCCAAAAAATTTCTAAAATTTTGTGATAGTGTTAGTGTTTGCTTCGCTGGCGGTAAAATCCATTAGGGATTTTTAGAGTCCAGTTACCACTTCACAAGTCGGTCCGTTCCGCCCAGTGCCTCATTCGACAATTCCTTTTTCGTCCAGTTCCCGTAATAAGGTTTGCGAGATACATACAAAATGTTGGTGTAACATAAATACAAAATGTCCTTCTTCCAAATACATAACATGAAAAGTTTTCCGAATAGCAGGTATTCCGAAAGGCAATACATGCAATAAAACAGTGATACCTAAGTTTTATAATATACATCTCAGACCTTTATTTCATATCTATATTACTTAAACCCGTATTAAAAACAATCTGTCATTATGTTAAAACTATGGTATAAAAACAATATACGTTATATATCAATCACAAAAAAATAGGAGTTTTGAATTTTTTCGGAAACATCTTAATTGACTTTATAAAATATTTATTTACATTTCATGTCTAGGTATTAAAAAGAAAGATAAATAAAAGTTAGGATATCCAATAAATTCGTCATTACCTTATTCAAAACTGTCAACCGAGTAAGGTACTTATATTGTAGATATAAATGTCTATAATATCTTCAACTTCACTGATGGCATTCAGTCTATAAGATTTTCAATCTGATCAAATCAAGTGTTTTGAAATACACAGGTTTTAGTTACAAGTACATAATATCATCAACAAAAACAATATATATATAAAAAAGAAAGCAGTCGCTAGAGCTAACAATATAAAAATAAAATAATGCTATATTTAATCTAACGTTGGAAATAAATGAAACTGACAACTCTATATACATAATAGCAAATACAGAGAGGAGGTGGCACCCATGCCTATGGAGTTTTAAAGATGTTCTCTACAATGCGATAATTTCTAATGTAATATAATTATAATTATTTAAATCTATCTATAGCATATCATGTTCATATTGTCAAAAGAGTAAATTATTTGTTTCATTAATGTTAACACTTTACAATCTCACTAAAATTCTCCATCGTTTACTCCTTCAAAATTCATCTCTTAAAAATACTCATACTTACAAATCAACTGCTACCAAGAAATTGATGTATTTTGTTATGTAATTTTCTATTAGTACTAATTAAGAAGGATTTTTATCAGTTAAATTATCATCATTAACATTTTCATTTCAAATAAATATAAGTATCAAGATGTTATAATAATGTATTTACAATATCGGTGTCAATATGCACATAAATTCGATGGGTCACATCATACTTAATTTCTAAATTGAATTAGGTGCCAATGAACGAAATAGTTATGTTCAATGCCACAAACAATGTTATATATTGATCCCTTTTACAAATACATATATTTTTGAGATACACTAAGTTCAGTTCCCAGTTTTTGATTTGACATATGCTTTGGTAACAAAGTGATAGAGTAGATAGTACAGCGTTCTCTCTTTGGCAGAGCGCAAGTTACATTTTAGAGTAGTTAAAATCAAACTTAAAGTTTTAATGTTTTACAATATCAAACGGTTTTAACTACTCTATATAGGTACCAATCTGTTGGTCCAATATACGATATAAAGGGAGATAAAATCTAAGCAAGCCGATGTTAGTCGGAATCTCACTCTTTTTCCCGATGATGTGTCAAATTATAGACCAGGTACAGAAGTTGTCAAAAGTTATCTACCTAGAAAGCGCGAATATTTGTCGTGATTCATAAAATCTATGGAGTCGTCGGGCTAGTCGTTCTCAAGTCAAGACTCGTGGTTCTCACGAGAGCTATAGATATTTTGTCTCGGCACAGGGCGAGGCTCCACAGCATCATGTACAAGGCGATCAGAACAACCACAGAGATAACTATTAAGATACACGACCGCTTCGGATACTGCCAGTGGAGCACCTCATAAATAAATTCATTCCCATTCCTGAAAATATAAAAAAATAGTATTTAAATAATTAAGCTGTCGTTGGTACACTTTGACGACTTCTGGGTCGTAGAGTAGCGGTAGAGCATTCGACTGCTACGCAGAGTCCGAAATTCATTGTGCCATTTGTGTTATAAATACTAAATGCTTATACCTTGACTACACGCACCGAGTGGATTGGCGAGACAGTCCACTCGATGCGTGTGATCAAGGTATTAGATAGAAGTGACGTAAGACTATGCACTTTCGCGCTACTCTGCGTAATGTGGGGCAGTGTGATAACCGCCTAACTCCGTAGACCGTAACCCAGTGAAAGAAGGACGAGAGAGAGAAGAACTGAGGTGACGGTGATGAACATTTGTGTTTGTGAGGTTTGAAATTACCATACATATACAGGTGTTCTATTCTGCCAAATGTATGTTTATAGTAATGCATAAAAAATCCAGACCACACATTTTATAAAATTTTATTTTCCACTGCAAACTGCAAATGGTAAACAAAAAATAAAAAATTCCTAATATATTTCCGCCCAATTGAGCAGTCCGACTGGGGAAGTCCACCCTACAGAATACCGCGGTTATAATAACTTCGTGTTGTGTTCCCAGCGGTGAGTAGGGTAGCCAGAGCTCACTGGAGAGTTTTTATGCTGTCAGTGGGACGACCAAAGGCTTGTCCTGCTTTGTCCTCTACACAGACGGCACAAAATCTCTGTTCTTACAGGATCGGCAGCACGGATGTGACTCCACTGGTGTTACACACGTTCATAGGTCATGGTAACCACTTTCCATCAGGTGGGCCGTGTGCTTGTCTGCCACCTAAGTTGTATAAAAAATATATATAATAATAATCTAACCGCTCAAACCAATAGTGAATCGTATCTAAATAGTTCAGAACAATTTTGTTATGTTGACCTTAGGTTAGTTGTTATGTATAAAATTTTATATGTGAATTTTATTCAACTTAGATAAAGTATGCTTTTGTCCATCTACTTTCAGCCAGTAATTGCGGCATTTAATTTTCGCCGTCTAACATCTACATATATTCATGTCTGAAAATCCCCGAAGGAACAAGAAGGAAACTATGATTTTCGATCCCACGTGATAGGGGGCAAGGTTATTGCCGTCAAGCGGGCACTTTGTTATGGGCTGTATGTTTACTGTCGGATGCAGAACACCCCTGTCCCTTACTTTGATTTTTAAGCAGTTGTATACAAATATTTAACAGAATTCCTCAGGATTTGGTTGACATGCCACTAAATAAATTTAAAATAGAAGTGAAAAAATCTCTAATGAATAAAGGTTATTATAAAGTAGATGAGTATCTTGATGATAAAAATGCGTGGTCAACCTAAGTCTCTTGCTTGCTCGCACAACATAAAGTGTAAACAAAACCATATCTAAAAAAAAGATAATCTAGTTCTAATATAGTTCTCTGAGGTTCTTGCTGGTATCTTCTCAACTAACCTACCGAACCAGCGAAAGAACCATTTTCCAATGGTTTATTTATACCCTTTATGTGCATGAACCGAATGAATGAATTTGATTCTTTGAATCTTAAACCTTACTTACATGTCAGTACCTCCGGCCACGTAGTATACGGCGGTGAACAAAACATAACAGAGGCCGAAACCAACTGGCTGGTAGATGTGTGCAGCTCTCACGGGCGTCCGCGAGATAAGCAGTTCCGCCATTACCATGCACGACGTGAAGCCATGCGAAGATATGTCAAGCCAGAACCCGCGTATTCCTAATTCTTCTCGTATACCTGGAATCAGGAGTTTTTGAAATTAATAAAATTAAATATGATTTCTGCCCGAAAAGAACACTCATTTTGATAAAACAATTTTATCATTTACACGTGTTTTTGAATGCTATAGCTATCCATGATGATTTTGCAAAACAGAATGAATAAATGACAACTATTTTGACAGATGTAACTTCAACAAGATGGCTGCTACCTACTGTCAAAGTTCGGACGTGCCTATTGAAAGACCCGTTATATACCTAATAGAAACCGATGCATGCTTTCGATATTTCAAACATTTATAATAAAAAACGGTTTTAAATTGTATTCCAAATTTTGGTCCATCTGTCAACAGAAAGGCGGTACCAACCAACAAGCAGGCCGAACTAAAAAGAAAATACAGTCCAATTGAGAACCTCCTCCTTTTTTGAAGTCGGTTCCTAAAACCGTTACGTCTGCTCGGGCCCGCTGGTGATATAATATATAGTTAGGTCTATAACGATACTATAAACAACATTTCTAAAGCCAATTTCCCCTGAAACTTAAGACCACACGGATACCCTATTATTGTAAGGGTCTTATCATACTAGCCGTTTGCGAGCGGTTTCGAGGCGGAGCTTAGTCACTACATCTTCAAATACACCACTAAGTTCCCTTGTGACGCTGTTCCTTGCTCGATCTGTCAACTTCACCCCTAAATTGTTAGAAGTTTCGCAAAGGGAAGTTAGTCTTCTAGATTTTAATATTATATTAGTTAATGCTTTCAAGGTGTTGTAATGACCGGTACGTTTTAACTTTTAAGGACATGGTATAGAAACATATATTTGGCTAACAATAATGATGTATTAATTTTTATACACTTGACAACCGTTCAGTGTAAATATATTTGTATGCATGAATAGACTATATCTGTGTGTTTCTATGTATATATTATCTGTGTGTTTCGCATGTATATATGTAGGTTTTTACAAACACAATGTGTCTAAGTATATTTTACTGATTACTGCTAATTTTGTTTAGGTCCGCAGCCAGTCTGTTACAATTGGGTACATACCAGGTCTGTACAACAATATCCAGTAGAGAGCAGTGATCATAAGCGAAATGGGGACTGCTATGTTGAAAGACACCCAGTATAAATACACGTACCAAGGCAGCGTTGTCGGATCTGAAAACACAACAAGAATCATGTTAGCTTGGTATCGATAGCATACATTCAGCACCAACTAACGAAAATAACCGAACTTTTTTGAACTTTTAGATCGATAATTAAAAAAATATCTCCTTATAAAAATATATTCCAAATTCAGTCTCTACACTATTTACACCTCAAACAAATGTCAATCAAACACCCAAATGTAAAAAAATGATCACGATTTTAATGAAAATGAGAAAAGAAATGAGCAATAGGAATGATGACTATTTTTTTACTCTCGAAAAATGACCAGTTTATTATAATATAATTTGAAATTTTATTAAAACATATAGATTTAAATATATTTGATTTTGAAAATTCAAATTCTGGAAACGCCCGAAACGACGTCACGTATTTTTTTATATATCATTTAGGTGGCAGACAAGCACACGGTCTACCTGATGGAAAGTGGTCACCGTGGCCTATGGACCAAAACCAAGAGAGTCACACTCGTGCTGCCAACCCTGCAAGCATTGAGAGTTTCTGTGCCGTCAGTGTAAAAGACAAAGCAGGACAAGCTTTTGGTCTTTCCACTGACAGCACAAAAATCCTCCAGTGAGCTCTGGCTATCCTACTTACCGCCGGGAACACAACACGAGGTTATTATGGCAGCGGTATTCTGTAGGGCGGAGGTACTTCCCCAGTCGGACTGCTCAATTGGACGGAAATACCATCGTGTCCTACCTCCTACAGTCAGTATATCACGTAGTACAAATTGCATAGGGTGTAAGAGTTATCTCGGTCCCCGTTGGGTTTTTTTTATTAATTAAAAATTAAGTTTTAACAATATTAGAGACGACCACGATGTCAATGTTCTTTCCTGAAAATTTTGTTACGAACTTAGACCTTACACTGTATAAACACTGCTAGTTCGCAATAAAACGCATCGCAAAAAATGGCCTGAAAATCGGGTTCTGTGTGAGTAAGCTAATGTCAATATTGTTGTTTACACTGTCAATGTGTGCATGTCATAGGATATAGCTGTATGTGTAACCTGCACCGTAGTTCCATGGTCAACCTATACCGAAATAGTAGCCATTTTTTACACCGCAATATAAAGTTTGTATAAAGTCTAAGGTTACAAAATACCTAACCGTTTGTGATTCGATTTGACAGATTGACACTGAATTTTGAAAAGATTTTTATTAATATATAATAATTGGCCTTCCGATCTGTAAGAGTTCGTTCACGATTCCTTGTAAGAATGTAACGTAACTAGTCGAGGGCTAAACGCAGCTACGAGACATTAATCAGAGGAAATCGTCAGGCGTTTCTGTATATACATATATTACACGATGATTAAATGGACTAGATGAAAGTATGGACTTAATTTAATAATGTAAAGTGCTAGCAACCTTATTTGGTAGTTTTACTGACATACAACTCTTTATTTAAACCATTCCCGATCAATACTAAATATACCTTTATTTTTACCCGACTACGACGAAGCAAAAGGAGGGTTATGATTTTAACAGGGTATGTATTTTCATCTGTTCCCTCATAGCTCCTCAACCACTCATTAGAACTAGACAAATGAGGTATCGTTAGAAGCGTTTTAGTCGTCCTCAGTTTATAGGAAATATGACGTGTCATTGAATCTATTGTGGCGTCCTCTAGCGGTCATATAGTACTGTGTTAAAAAATAAATTTGAGATAAATATGTCCTAAACTAAATCTTCTAAATCCCGACTACTCAAAACTCACGTTCTAAAAAAATTATTTAAACAAGAAAATATCAAGGATAGCCGTGGTCGTATGCCACTTAGTCTAACAAAACAACGTGTGCTTGTCTGCCACCTTAGTGGTAAAAAAAACCAGTCTTTTTGGGTTTATAAAGTCGCATAATAAGAATTTGTAAAAGTCATCATTCATGACTTGAACCCGTAACTACTGCGCACCAACCCTTACCTTCATTGACACGTTTTGTATATTCAAAATTCTCCTGTTGGGTTACCTACCAAGTATAAGAGAATTTCGTCTTGGGGCGACATTTTCCAATTTAAATGTATAGGAAAAGTTATTTGTAGTTGATTGCTTTAATAATTTCATTAAATAGGTGACTTGTAAGTTTTTGCGCATTTTTAAAATGCTAGCGGAAGCGTTCGATATATATTAATCAATACTTTGATATTTATTTGATTCCATGGCAGCCAAAACTCGATCGCACCCTTACTCTCGACAATAGGTACAGGTTGAATCAAATTTTAAACAATTTAGTATGCTTATATACACACATCAACAAAGTCTAGGGAACAAGGACATTTCTAGTTTTTATTTAAAAACCCTTTGTTGTAATAGTGAGTGTTTTATATCAATAGAAGGGTATTTTTATACCGTTTTTAATTTAAATTTTAATAAAAACATTTTCATACTTAATTTTTTTTTTTTAAGAAATAATTGAATAGTGCCAATATTGAGTATTACAACCTTCTATGATTAGGCACAAAAATAACGAGGTAGTAAGAAATACAGTAATTAACCGTACTTTAAACGTTTTTAATAATCTGTAGGACCTCCTAAAGCATTAGCAACAGCTCGACAACGGCGTGGTATACTTAGTATGAGATTGTCAATCATCGTCTGTGGAATATGGCTCCATACACTGCGAAGGTGTAAAAAAAGTTGTTCTTCAGTGTTCAGATTTTCCAAAGAATCACTGAAAGCTCTTCTCCCAAGCAAATCCCAGGCATGCTCTATGGGATTGAGGTCGGCAGACTGAGCTGGCCATTCCAACGTCGTCATATTGTGCTCGCTTAACGCATTGACCACTACCCTTGCGGTGTGTGACCGTGCATTATCTTGCATGAACATAAAATCTTGACCGAACTGCTGACGATGAGGGATTACCATGGGGTGTATAACCTCCTGAATGTATTGGTTTGCATTCAAATTGCCCCGTATCCAAACGAGGTCGGTCCTTCCACCAAGGCCAATTCCAGCCCATACCATGATTGTTCCACCTTGGTAAGGATGAACTTCTTGCGGATTCTGGAGACGACTCCGACGTCCAGGAACTCGCCATATACGTACTCTTCTCGAATCAGGATGAAAACCGAAGCAAGATTCGTCGGAAAACAAAACCCGTGCCCATTGATGGTCGGTCCACTGTAAATGTGCGTTAGCCCACAATAAGCGACGACCTCGATTTCCACGTCGAAGAGCTGGAACTCTAAGCAGTCTGCGAGCATAAAGATTGGATTCGTGTAGTCTTCTTCTGACAGTTTGATCGCTAATAACCACTTGATGCTGAGACTGGAGGCCTGCGACCAACTGACGAGCAGTAATCGTGGGTTGCCGCCTTGTGGAATTTTGCAAAAAACGATCTTGTCGCGGGTAGTAACCCTATTTCGTCCCCTGTGACGTTCGGCAACATCCCCTGTAGACCTGTAGCGTGCCCATAATCTGCAAATTACGCTTGGTTGGGTGTTGACAGCATCCGCTACGTCGCGTTGAGTTCGTCCAGCTTGCAGCATACCAACAGCCCTTAACATCTCTTCGCGACTTAAATGACGACGTGACATGATGACTACAGTCACAAAAATGCACAAACCATACGTAAAAGATGTATTATTGATAATAAACGTTATTTACAATAAAAAAAAATAATTTTTATTTTGCCTCAGAGAAACTGCACAATCAAACACTTTTAAAAGTTTTCCCTCCATATTCGAAAATCATTACTTATTTAAATTTATTTTTAAATTTCGAACAACTCTGTAATCTACTTTATTCTATTTTTATTTATTTGCTGCCAGTTATTTGCAAAACAAGATTTACACGAAAAAAAATAATTGGGGTCATCTTGTTCCCTAGACTTTGTTGAGGTGTTTATATAGATATTCAAATTGATTAAGATAGGAAAAAGTGACTCGGTTATTCAGCTTGTGGCGGCCCTGGGAGTGAGAGTTCTCACGCTCTCCACCTTGCTCGCGGTGATGGTCCGCTGCGCGGATGCGTGGGCGGCCGCCGCCTCCTTCTGCGAGTAAGTAATGCTCGTGAAGGAGGAGACGGGGCGTGAGCGGTAGCGGGAGCGACAAAGGATCGCAAGCCAAGTTGCCCGCGTACGAAGGCAACTCGGGCGTCGAACGACCTCCGCCCCCCATGAGCGCAGGCTTGGGGATGATTGGTGGAGCCGCCTGGCAGAAGCAGGCCGCGGTGGCGGCGCGCCTGACGCCGTTACCGGGGACGAGTTGGGGACTCTGTAGTCCCCACACACCCGAGGAGAGGGCCAGATCGTGAGAGATGGCCCTGGGTCAGCCGGGGTGCGAGGGATATGCCTGTCAACCTCACCTTCGGCAACCAAAACGACTCACAGGCGGCGTGCGTTTTAGTCGGTTCGAGTCCGACATAACCTCTTCCACCGGCTCCGGTGGGGAGGTATCCGTGGGGATTTTGTTCACGTAAAAAAAATGGCATGTAAGACACATTTGCATTTGATGAATAAGTAAGCACTACCTGTTCAACAAGTGCAAATGACTTCTACACTGATTTCTATAGAGAGTTGTAGAGTGAAAAAACAATAGAAAAATATATAAGTTTGTTTACCAAACTTACAATTGTACTATTACCGTCGTTGGTTGATTGTTATGTACGTATACAGAAAAAACTAAGCAACAAATTATGTATGTGTGGATTATTCCATTTCTTCTTTATCCTAGAGTTAGTCCTAGTAGCATCCGAAGCTTTACCTCGGAGTCTGGGGTTCGCTTTATCAGTCTAACTACGGATTTGGCTGAACTTCAATATTTTCCGTGAAGCGACTGCCATCTGACATCCACAACCCAAAGGCGATATCGAAGCATTGTAGTTAAACCAGTTGTTGTACTTTTTGTAGTTAAACCAGTTGTTGCACTGTTTGTAGTTAAACCAGTTGTTGTACTTTTTGTAGTTAAACCAGTTGTTGTACTTTTTGTAGTTAAACCAGTTGTTGTACTTTTTGTAGTTAAACCAGTTGTTGTACTTTTTATAGTTAAACCAGTTGTTGTACTTTTTGTAGTTAAACCAGTTGTTGTACTTTTTGTAGTTAAACCAGTTGTTGTACTTTTTGTAGTTAAACCAGTTGTTGTACTTTTTGTAGTTAAACCAGTTGTTGTACTTTTTATAGTTAAACCAGTTGTTGTACTTTTTGTAGTTAAACCAGTTGTTGTACTTTTTGTAGTTAAACCAGTTGTTGTACTTTTTGTAGCTCCAACTACCCGTAATGACTGCCATTTAATGTTTGTATGGTTCGTATACCCATATTCATGCATTTAAAAGTATATTTACATTGAGCGGGGATTGAATTCGCGCCTCCTGCATAGCGACCGCGATTATTCCACTAACTGGAACTTATGGTTTCGCAGTATCCATTGCCGTTTCACCCCCAGCCTCTAGAGCCTGCGCCATAGTCTCGTAGATTAATCAGCAATTGTAACGCCTCGTTGGGCAGATTGACTTGAGGCCAGCAGAACTTGGTGGTTCCACCCAAAAGGAAAAATGTCCACCCCAAGTATGATATTGTTCGGTCGGCAGCACGAGTGTGACACCCCTGGTGTTGCATACGTCCATAGGCCACGGTAACCGCTTCCCATCAGGTGGGCCGTGTGGTTGTCTGCCAACTTAGTGGTATAAAAAAAAAAGATATATTGAATTAGTCCGGGTATTTTCGTGCCCCGGAAAGCACGTTACGTCATCGGTTCCAGTTGCCATGCGAACATCTATGGCAGTCGTTATGGGTAGTTGGAGTCATAAAAGTCCTGTGTATGTTCTACCGCCTATACATTTATACTACAGCACCGCTCACCATAGGCCATAGGGAATTCATCCTCACACATTGCAACTGGAAACAGTATGCACTGTGCGGTATGAAACGACGGTATTTCCGTCCAATTGAGCAGTCCGACTGGTGAAGTACCTACCTCCGCCCTACAGAATACCGCGGCCATAATAACCTCGTGTTGTTTTCCCGGCGGTGAGTAGGGTAGCCAGAGCTCACTGGAGAGTTTTTGTACTGTCAGTGGGAAGACTAAAAGTTTGTCCTGCTTTGTCTTCTGCACTGATGGCACAGAAACTCTCTGTGCTTACAGGGTCGGCAGCACGAGTGTAACGCCCCTGGTGTTGCAAACGTTCATAGGCCACGGTAACCACTTCCCATCAGGTGGGTCATATATTTGTCTGCCACTTACGTGGTATAGAAAACAACACGATAACAAACAAAACAAAACACAAAACGTATCGCCGATTGCTTGTGGAGGATAAATGGGATCGATTTCCGGAAAATATTGAAGTTCAGCCGTATCACATGAAAAAGCCGACCTCAACTGAGTTGGATCAAGGCTCAGAGTAATCAGAAATATATCGCATAATACAGCCAGTAATGCAGCACTAAAAGGATGTATAAAAAAAATGTACAAAACGATTTGCTAAACAAACCTTTGAAACGCATGTATTTCTGATAATTTTATGTCCGCGTTTACGTTACAGTACCAACTTAAGTACCTACTTTTTAATTAAGATTAGAAATCTATACACCTGGCAGTGTTATGCTGCCAATCTAAATGAAAAAGCATACATCAGTATCTGTAATAGCATATGGCCTACAAATCTTCGGGATCCAAGTTTGGTGGAGTCCCATTCATCCATACAAACCAGAGATATTCAATTATAATATCTTTATTGTATGCCAACACATTACAGAACATGTACGGACAACATTTGAAAAAGGTATAAATGGCGGCCTTAGGGAGCGCCGTAGTAGCGGCGGTAAGACCCATCATGGGGGAGTGGCTAGTGAGGCCACATGGCAGCCTTTCGTACCGTCTGACGCAGATGATCACCGAGCACGGGTGCTTCGGGAAGTATCTGCGTCGGATGGAGAAAGAGCCAACGACTGAGTGCCATAAAAAAAAAAATGGCGACCTTATCGCTACAAGCGATCTCTTCCAGGCAACCTTTGGATGGAAATGTTTTAATTGTCTTAACAATAATAACTTATGGGTAGTTATTAGTGTAGTCAAAAGCTAGATATATTATTATTATACCATGTTATTGATAACAAAAATTTTCAATGGTGAACCAAGGATGCCAAACTATGCTATGTTTACAAATGTGCAACATTATTTACTCTGTGAAGCTTCAATTGTGATTTATGAATAAATTATTATTATTATTACTAAAAAAAAAACTAGAAACTTGGTGATAGCAACGACAGAAGCAAGTTTTTTTTTTATGTCACTTAGGTGGCAGACAAGCACACGGCCCACCTGATGGAAAGTGGTTACCGTGGCCTATGGACGTCTGTAACAACAGAGGAGTTACAGTCGCACTGCCAAGCAGAGTATAGAGTTTCTGTGCTGTCAGTGTAGAAGACAAAGCAGGACAAGCCTTTAGTCTTCCCACTGACAGTACAAATTCTCCAGTGAGCTCTGGCTACCCTACTCACCGCTGGGTTAATCAATTTTATTATTATTAGACACCGGATTATATTATATATGCAACTAACATGTCTATGTCTATCTATACTTTTATCTAATTGTAGATTAGAAAAGTTTGATCGCGATGCACCCAAAAACTACAGAACAGATTATGATGCGATTTTTTTTGTTAGAAAGGTAAAGAATAAAATCTAAAATTCTTGCGTTTGTTTGATTGAAAACATGAGATAATATATTCATGCGAGCGTAAGGCTAGTTTTATATAAATATGCAAAATAAATACATATATGCACGAAAACGGTTAAAATTTGCAACATGAAATAATAAAACCAAAGGAAGGTTATGATTTTGACAGGCTATGTATGTATATATGTATGTAGGTCATCTGTTCCCTCATAGCTCCTGAACCACTAATTAGAACTGAACAAATGAGGTATCGATTGAAGCATCTTAGTCGTCCGCTGGTTATAGGCTATGTAACGTGTCACTAAATCTAATGTGGAGCCTTCTAGCGTTCATAAAGTACTGAGTAAAAAAATTAATTTGAGATAAATATGTCTTGTTTGGTGGTTAGCTGAAAGGACTTAATTAGCACATTTCGAATATGTATAAATTATACCTATTGATTGTCCCAAAATAATATAAATAAAAAATAAGTTTAAAACTAAAATCCGACTACTGAAAAAGTATTAAACAAAACAATACATTGCATTGTAGGGAAAAGTGGCATACGACCATGGCTATTATATTTTCTTGTATTATACTTTTTCTGTAGTCGGGTTTTAGTTTTCAACTATTTTTTTTTTAATTCTTGTAGATGCGACCTGTGAGATGTGATATGTTAAAACACAACCTGTGTATTTAATAAATTGTATAAATTATTACAATTCGTTTTTTGAACGGCTAAAAGACAGGTTCTACGTTGTATATTTCACTATATATTGTTAGTTTTATTTTTTCCTAAATGACCTGTTGCTTGATTTTCATGTGTGACTTTTAATCACTATTATTTATTATGTGCTTTTAAACATATATTGAAATATTCAAACACAATAAGCGAGTGACTAAATGACAGCTAGTTTGAGTTCTAACTTTTGTTGATTTTCTTTAATAAATTCAAAATCGTCTATACAATATAAATGAGTATGGAGCCTTAACAAAATTTTTGGAATGCAAACAAACTTTAGCTGCAAGCTGATACACTTGCTGATTCGACAATCAGCTGTGAATGAGGCTTCCATGTAGGTTTTTCTCTCGGGGTTGGAGAATTTCTAACGTGCAATAACTGACACCCACATTATGCCATCTGTATTTTACAGTTCCACAGTACTGGACGTATTTCAACTACTCCTAGGAGTTAACTTTTGAACTTTCGCGTTTCATGATATACAATAATGTAAGTTTACGGGAATAACGCGATCATGGTATAAGTACATACATACCAGCCAGTAGAACCATTCAGCCAGTGACCACGGCCTGTGTAACCTGGTCGAAACGTCCAGCAAATCATAGGAATATATGAACCTACTCCTAGTTGTTGAAGTACATATACATATTGAATAAAGCACTTTTTTTAACGTGCGCAAAATACTCAAGGATAACCCCCCCACTCCCCGCCGGAGCGGCCGCGGCCTGCTTCTGCCAGGGTGACAGGCGGCTCCACCTGTTACCCCCAGGTCTGCGCTCATGGGGGGTGGAGGTCGTTCACCTGATCGGTTTCGCCTGGCGTTTGGCCAATGGCATTCTCGGCATTGTAGTATTTAAAAATATAATAGTTTAACACCATTGTAAACCTTTATCCGTGATCTCTGCCTACCCCTATGGGAGACAGGCGTGATTTTATGTATGTATGTATGTATGTAAACCTTTAAGAAAACCGTGAAGCGAAACCGGTCAGGTTTTAAATAAATAAATTGTGGAAAGTACAAGTGCCTTATTCAATAGTGTAGCAAGTTTCATCAAGCGCCATCGATTTCCAGTATAAACAGTTGAAGTACAGTTCAGTTTCTATCATTTGCTTTATTTTGGCTTATATAGGGGGGTGAATGCCATCTGACCCCAACTCTGAGAGAAAAACCTGCGCTAGAACCTTTTGAGCAGTGTTTAGTAAGAGATGTTAAGTCAGGTTTTACTGTTAAATCTTAGAACAAACTACTAGTGATCAGGATATGAAATTTTACATCGTTTGAAAATCCGCGTTGTGCAATTGATCGAACGTAATAATGAAAAAGAAATGCTGACTACCTCTGAGACAGTTTTGAACTACGGTACCTAATTGATTTTACAATATTTTTCATAACGATTTCTCAAGAGAATATCAGTAACCAAAGGACACTATATTAAAATGATTATTACCAGAGGGCTTCCTGCACAGGAATGCAAATGAGACGAAAAGGCCAGTTGACATCATAGCGGCGACGCACGCTATTCCCCAGCTGGTGAGGTAGATCAGCCAGTAGCGGCTGGCGCCTTCGACGATTGACCAGATGAGGATGCCCAGTGAGCAAGTGGCGAGCACAAATCGCACCACGAGCATAGGCATTGCAGATTCTCCCCGTTGCCATGACGACGTGTAGAAGTCGCTTACTCTCTCGTTAGTAGTAACACTTCGTAGTAACACATCCGAAAGGTTAAGTTTCCTATAAAATTTCACCATTTTAGTCACTATTTTTTCTAGTTCTATTCACAATAAACACTTAAAATTCACATGTGTTTAAAGTTTCTTCATGTTATATCATATACTGTGTAGAAAGGATAGAGGTATAAGGACCTATATCAACTATAATTACTAGTGGTGATAATATATTAGAATGTGTTTAAGGAAAATCCACGATGAGAGTTGTTTTCTATTTATCGTTATCACTAAAATTAGAAAAAAAAGTCCGAGACCGAAATTTATCTTCTGATATATACATATTTGAAAAGGAAAAACAGATTAGCTTGGATAACCGTTGTCCTACGTGAGCGACGAAAGCGATGCGACGCGTTTCGATGCCATGCGACGTAATGCGACCAAAACTTTACGCTAGCCGCTGTCCTACGTGCCGTGACGTTTTAAAGCGATAAATGCGTTTAGTGATACCAATTTAGAATTTTTATGCTACATTGAATGTTTAGCGAATTTTTAGCAGAAAATTAAACCTACTTCAAGAAAAAGACACATTGAAAAGTGAAAGATAACCATGTCTAAAGATACTATCTGACGCTTACGCGAATAGACCGATTGACAAAAACCATTTTTTAACAGATTCTATTGAGATTTATTTGGTAGGTATTATTTACATTAAATTTAGCCCGCAGAAAATGTGAAATGTAATGTCTGCGATGGATGTAGTCACGAAGTCACGCGTAAAGATAGAATAAAAGAAAAATCTTTTTTCTCCTACAGAGTACAACTGTATTATAGGTACATCGCGTAAGGAACTCTCGCATCTACGGCAGCCTTCATGTAAATGACATCACATCGCCGTTTTTGCTGATGCGCAAAAGCCATTTTGGAAAAGGGGGCAAGTTGCATCCAAGACCACGGTAAATATTTTTCATCAGGTGGTATAAACAAAGTAGATGATTTTTGGCTGAAACATCATAAACATGATTCCTCACAGGTTGTTGTGGAAAAAACGTACCCACTCACGATATCTACTGTTCGCAGAACTAGGTACCTACTAATTTTGGCGAAATCGTTGGTATCGCAATAGAACAAAAAAGGTACCTACTAGTTATAAAGCAATAGGCATAATTTTAGCTGGCGATGGTCCGCTGCGCGGTTGCGTGCGCGGCCGGCGCCTCCTTCTGCGAGCAAGTAATGCTCGTGAAGGAGGAGGCGGGGCGGGAGCGGCAGCGGGAGCGACGAAAGATCGCAAGCCAAGCTGCCCGCGTATGATGACAACTCGGGCGTCGGAGGTCAATGAACGACCTTCGCCCCCCATGAGCGCAGGCCTGGGGGTGACTGGTGTAGCCACCTGTCACCCTGGCAGAAGCAGGCCGCGGCGGCGGCTCGCATCCAAACACCTTCAGTAACCAAAACGACCCACATGCGGAGTGCGTTTTGGTCGGTTCGAGTCCGACATAACCTCTTCCACCGGCTCCGGTGGGGAGGTATACGTTAGGATTTTGCGCACGTAAAAAAAAAATGGACATGACGGACATAGCAATGTCACGTGCATCGCAGAAACCATGCTGAAACAGATATTGCGTGCCCTTGTTTGTCTTACCCCATTTTTTCTCTTACCCTCACTTACCCTAATTAACATAATTATCAATTTAATAATTTCGTTTTAATTTAGGAGATAGATATGATAAATATCAGTGAATTTCCGATCTCACACCGAAGCACTTCAATACCGACACACATATGGTTTGAACAGACAGGGGGATTAAGCTCACCAACGCTCTTTAACCCAATACATGGATGAACTTATAGGTGAGCTCAGCGGCATCAGGGTTGAATGTCACATTGATGGCGTTCGTATGAACAATATAAGCTACGCGGTCGACATAGTGATGCTGAGCGCATCTGTCTGTGGCCTGAGAAAACTCATGGGATTATGTTAGGAATACGCTAAGTCTCATAGACTGATATATAATGTACAGAAGAGCCAGGTCATGATCTTTGGAAAGGGTCGTGGGCGGTCTAACTACGTAAAAGATATCTTTTCAAATGGCTGCGCACTAAAACAGGTGAACAAAATTAAATATTTGGGCCACTTGTTAACCCCCGACCTCAAGGATGGTGATGATGTTGAAAGGGAACGCAGAGCGCTGTCGGTTAGGGCGAATATGTTGACTCACAGGTTCTCACGTTGATCAAAAAAAGTAAAGGTTACTCTCTTCAGAGCTTATTGCACAAACTTTTACACGTGCAGCCTGAGGGCTGATTGTCCCCGTACGTCATACAGCGCCCTGCGGATCCAGTACAACAACGCCTTCAGCGTACTGATGGGGTTGCCCAGGTACTGCAGTGCGTCGGGGATGTTTGCAGAAGCGCGGGTAGATTGCTTTTCTGCGACTATGCGGAAGCGGTGTGCCTACCTGGTGCGCACGGTGCGGGTCAGCCCCAACAGTATCCTGTCTATGACAGTGAGTAGGTTAGACTGCCCTTATATTGTTGTATGATATCTGGAATTGTGAGCGCTGAATAATAAATATAAGTACTGCAAAATGTATTTATTGTTCAGGCTCTCACACATAATGACATAATGATATTATTATAACGTTATTACTAACATTAGAGATAAGGAAAAATTGTTACTAACAAATTGAGTGTTAAGGGTTAAATTCTATAGCCGTCGCTTCCCGTCGCGCAAAAATCACAAACGCACTTGAACGCGTTCGAGAAAGCGATCACGTAGGACACACTGAAGAACAACGAACATTTGATTTTCGCGCGCCGCATCGAAACGCATCGCAAAAAGCTCACGTAGGTCAATGCCATAGAGGGGATGTAATTTCGGTTGCTAATGTTTTTTAAAAATAAATAATTTCGCGTGCAGTATGTGGACACGTGGGGTGACGGACGTGGTCTCACTACTTAATAGTTACAGAGGCGCAGGAGCGGAGACCGAAGCCGCGAGTGTCGGCAGCGCGTGCGCCTTCACGCCTCTACTTGTGTGAACTAACATTTACATAACGAAGTCTTAGCGGCTCTGTAACATCTATAACACTTGATTAAACTAGATTACATATTATAACAAACATATTCTATTGACAAAGTTGCTTTAATAAAACCATATTTAAGGGTTCTGTACCTAAAAAAATTTCTCTGTAGCCTAGTGGTATGGGTTCGATTTTAAGTTTTATCACGGCACACACCAATGACTTTTCGATGCTTTTCGAAGTTATGTGTGTATTTATCGCAGGTTTATAAGTGCCCGGTTAGTGGCAATAGGTTAACCACCTATTACATTAGGACCTAAACATAAACTGGCGAAATGTGGATGCTAGCACCTTTGCATACCCCTTCGGGGATATAGGCGTGAGTTTATGTTATGTTATGTAGCCGTGAAATTCAATCAAATTTTTGGACTCAGAAGTTGACTTTTTTCACAGCTATCAAAATATTATTGACGTTTATGTAACATTGGTTTGTCCCTCAATCCTAAGTGCGCGAGTCAGACTTGACCTACTTGACTGGTATTTTGTAACCATAAATAATAAGCCTTTGAAACTAACATACTTGAGCCGTTGGAGTTCTGTAGAGGCATTGTCTACTTGGATATTTTTATCGCATATTATACCATGGCCAGGATTCCTATGTGCTCGTTGATAACATAACGGATTTAATTTAATTTAACTGTGTTCCAAATTATAATTATTATTGTACCTACCTAGTTCAATATAGGAAATATGTGACCTAAATGTTGCAATTCCTGGAAAAGGCGCTAAGTTTTAAGTACAGTCATATAAATTGCACTTGGTAAGCAATAAATGATTTGATTTGATTTGATTCATACCCAGAAAAATAGCCTTAGCTGTCAAATCCATGCGGAGGAAACCAATCCATCGAGACCCAAACATTTCAGCACCTTTTTTATTTGTCGCACTATAACGACTTGAAATTCTTTACAAACACATGAATCGGCAAACGGTAATTACGAGTACCGACATCACAGAGAGACCCATGTCTAGCACTGGACTGTAATAAGCCAATCGATCGATTGACATATTTTTAATATTCTACAACATTCCACACAACGCTATCTAAGCGCATAGTAACATAGGTTAACTAGCTTATGTTATGGAATGCATATATACATACTTAGATTCTTTATATTGTAAATACATACATATTATTAACGTCAATCGGATCAATCACTCCTATTACGTGGGACCGAATACTATGATAGGTGAATTGTGGGTGTTAATTCACCTCTGCCTAACCCTTTGGGGATAAAGGCGTGATTATATGTATGTATGGATTATGCATAGAAACAGTCAGACCGATGCAAATATATTTACATATTCGTGCATTCAAATATTTGCACTGAGCGGGAATCGAACCAAACGTTTTATCTCTACGCCACAGATGCTGTTTTGAGTATTTATAAAATAATTGTAGATTATCTAAACGAAGCGTGAAAAATCATCTATCGAGTGCTTTAAAAGCTCACTAAACCTCACCATATTTATGTTGGTTATCATTATTCATTCCAAAAAACGCTTAGCTTACTCATATCATAGGGGCGTGAATTCATATCGACGTATCCCGAAATAGAAAAGAGATAAAGAACCAATACTGATTTTGGTGTCAGAAAAATTAATTAAATTAAGTTTTCAGTTTACTTGGATTCAATGTACCTCTTTTCTTATTTTCTGCTCTATGGCAAGTTATTATGGAAAGATCCATCATGGTAATACGCCAATTCCTCATTCGTGTTATAATAAAGATATGTAAAGTATAATAATTGTAAAGTATTATGATAATATTGCATTGTAAAAGGAATAAGGATTCAAAACTAACTTTTTATTTTCTAAAATAACTTCATTGTCCTGTGTTTAGTTATTGATAAAATGTAAAAAGAAGTATATAATAGCTTTATTACACGTATTTCTGAGTTCAAAGGTCAGAATCTATTTCATCCCGAATATGCTTCAATTCGTCTCCTATTGGGTGTACTACCTCAGATTAAAATGATAGTAAGTAATAACATAACATTCACACATACATGTGCTTACGTACAGTTCCCTCTGGGGTAGGCAGAGACAACAGCCCGCTATTTGACTCTATCCTTTGGTTAGCGAGCTTCCGCTACTAAACAATGAATGTATACTGATATTATAAAGAGGAAAAGTTCGTTTGTTTGGTTGATCGTGCTAATCTCGTAACTACTGGTCCGAATTGTTTTTTTTGTATTGGATATTGGATATCAACGAAGCTTTTAGACTATAATATCATCATTTATATATCTACTACTTAAGGGAGCGGAGCAGTGATCATAAATGTCAACAAATCCAGCAGATTTCCAGATTTATTTATAAAATTTCTGCACCTACATAGGCGAAGATAATGCTATAGGCTTTCTCTACCAGTCAACTAAAGAGTGCAGAGATAAATTAGTAAGTGCATTATAGAGTTACATTTGATAGATAGTTTACTAGATAACCAGGTATAGTGCCATGTAGTTTCTTTTATCTAGGATACACCAACTTGACTTCACCTCGTCTGATGGTAAGCTAAAGGCAAAGTCTCAGGATATGAATACTAACAGAATATGAAGAATACATACTCATACTACAATATAGATAATACTACATAGATATATATGCTTAAAACTAAATAATTATTCCTACATGTATTTAGACAAACCTACATAAACATAAATATATTAACACATACATGTACCTAAATATATATTAGATAAATGTGTGATTTATTTGAGATCGTTGCATCGATGATTCTGCCAGTTAGTTGAGAAGTAATTGGCAAACTTTCGCCTTGAACACAAAACTGCTGGTGGTCCTCCTGATTTCAAGAGGTAGCGTGTTCCAAAGGAGCACAGACTGAATAGGAAAAGAAGAGTGAACAAACCCAGAAGTATAAGTATAAGAGTAGGACAGCTAAGGATAAAATTATTTTTTGATCGAAGGTCTCTGTTATGTTTATCATGCCGGTATTGGAAGTAGGAGATAGGCAGTTAGGAGGAGTAGGAGATGTAAGAAATGAGAAGAGAGTAGCAAGTGCAAGTAGATTTCGTCGCAGGCGAATTGGCAACCAATTTAATTGCTCACGATAAGCAGACACGTGGTCATACTTACGGAGACTGAACACGAATCTAATGCAGTTATTTAGAAGTCGATCAAATTTATTGAGAGGTTCAGCATTCAGGTCGAGGTGGCAAACAGCATAATCAAAGGCTTGTAGACTGAAAAATTACAAGCTCTAAGGGGTGATTTGAGATTTCAACATACGCTACTGACGAAGCTGAGGCGGGTCAGCTACTGTTGGTAAGTTTGAAGTTCTATCAGAATAAGCACCACAAAAGGTACCTATGGAGTAAATTTACTTACGGGTAGTCGGTCAATTCAGTGTAGCCACTGATTACTTCATAAACCATGATTAATTTTGTAAATTATTTTGAGTAGTTGTTTAGTAATTAGGTAAACACAGGTATGTTTATAAACAACACTACCCAGATTCAGTTTGCTGACACTTTCACATGTAGCTATTTCTTAAATCTATGGCTGACTTTTGACTTAATATCAAAGAGGATGAATTATGCTACTGTGACATTGTATTGTAGCTGTTTTTTTTCCTAGTTGTTATGCAGAGTAAAATATAAAATAGAGTTGCGATATAAACAAATTTTTTAAATTACTTTTTTACTTCCATAGTAACAAAAACTCAAATTACCCAAGGTGTATAAGGCTAGTGCAGCTATTATATACTAGTAATACCAAATACCTTATAGTGCAGGCGCCAGTGGTAAGTACTTGAGTGCCCTGGGTCGGCCGGGGTTCGAGGATATGACTTCGGCAACTTAACCTCTGAGAAACCTACGACCAGATAGCGTGCATTTCAGTTGGTTCAAGTCCAACATAACCTCCCACCGGAGCCGGTGGGGGGTATCCATGGGGACTTTTACACCATAAAAAAAGATAAGTAGGTACTTGTGTATCGGCGCCTCCTTCTGCGAGCAAGTAATGCTCGTGAAGGAGGAGGCGGGGCGGGAGTGGCAGCGGGAGTGACGAAGGCCGCGGCGGCGGCGCGCCTCCCCGTTTCCAGGGACGAGTTGGGGACTCTGTAGTCCCCACATTCAAGAAGAGGGCCAGATCGTAAGAGATGGCCTTGGGTCGGCCGGTGTGCGAGGGATATGCCTTTCAACCTCACCTTCGGCAACCGTCCGACATAACCTCTTCTACCGGCTCCGTTTGGATTTATCCGTGGGGATTTTGCGCACATAAAAATAAAATCACTACACAATTAGACAACATTATTTTCTAACTTCTATATACAATGCAATACTGTTTATTTATTCCTTTTTCAGTCACTACTTAAAAATTTAAACCCGCGGGTTTTGAGTGCTAATAACATCTAAACAAACAAGTTTTGGAAACGTCTCGGTAATAACAAACCATAGCTCGTTGAGCGACTTTGAGCTTGCTCGGTATTTCCTTACGTGATCGCGTCAGAAATGATGATATCTGTAGGAGAACAAAAGTAACCGACGTAGCGGATTAGCTCGTTGAAGTGGCAATGGGCGGGACACATAGCGCGCAGAATAGATGGCCGATGGAGCAAAAAAGTTCTGGAATGGCGACCGCGTACGGGCAAACGTAGCGTAGGACGCCCAACGGCCAGGTGGAAGGACGACCTCATGAAGGTCGCCGGGAAGCACTGGATGCGGGCTGCTTTAGATCGGTCATTCTGGAAGTCTGTGTGGTGGCCCATGTTCAGCAGTAGACTACCTATATGTGACTGACATGATGAATAACAAACCAGTTCTGGTCATGTAAATTTATGTAAAATCTTTTTTTAAATATAAATATCAAATAGTGTAAAACTAAGTCGCTTCCCACTGTTCCACTAAAACTTGTAAACTACGTATTATATTGTTATGCGTTCTTCACTGTCATTAGGGGGCCAACTCATCGTCGCTTCAGTTTGATACGAGTTATATTGGTAACTAATAATTATTGGTATTGGTTTTCCCCTTATCCAGTTGCGTATGGAAAGCTCAGCGTGCAAGTCCTTAAATAGTGTAAAACAAAGTCGATTCCCACCGTTTCACTAAAACTTGTAAACTACGTATTATATTGTTATGCGTTCTTCACTGTCATTAGGGGGCCAACTCATCGTCGCTTCAGTTTGATGCGAGTTATATTGGTAACTAATAATTATTGATATGGTTGTCCCCTTATCCAGTTGCGTATGGAAACCTCAGTGTGCAAGTCCATTGCATTTAACCAGTATTTTTCCAGACATGTATGTAACCCTCGTAGTCTTATACTGGTACGAACTATCCGGGGCTAGTGGTGATGTTCGTTAAACTAAATGGTATGCGGTATGCGTAGTGGACGTGTAGTAGCGCTATTGCTTCCCGGGGACTTTGCTAAACGGTTCTTGGGAAACATCTTAAAATAACACACTGGATTTATTACAAATTTGTCATTTAAGTAACCTACAAATTAATTGTTGTACAGTTTCTGACAATTATTTAGAAAACTTTAATTGTACACGTCGATTTTGCAGTCGTTTCGGAGCAAAAGATTTTGAGCACAATTTTGGATAGCAAAATCGTGGGGAGGTATTAATTGGGCGACAATTTTTTTACAACATTCGTACATTGTTCTGTTTATTACACATTATTCCCATATACATTATAAAATATTTTTTTTCTGAAATGAATTCTTCAAGACGATTTCATTATCGAAGCTGCGCCCTAAATCTCGCGCTACGAAACGACTATATAAACACTCAGTATAGACTTATATACTTTCTGGTGATGTAAACGTATGAATAGCCATGAGCTCTCAGTGCGGGTTAAGAACTATTACGAAGAATACATGGAGTATGTATCAATCCAATTCGTCTATTATGGAGAATCCCTTAGAACAATGGGGGCCATGCAACAAGAAGTAGGTTTTCCCACCTACAATATGGCGTTCTTCAAGAGGGGCATCAGAAGGTTTCTTCATGGTCGGCAGCGCGAGTGTAACACCCCTAGTGTTGCATACATTCATAGACCACGTTAACCACTTCCCATCAGGTGGGCCTCGTGCTTGTCTGCCACCAGACAAGTGCTTAAAAAAAAAGAAAAAGTAGGTACACTGGTAAAATCAGATCACTTAACAGATGCTCCCTTCTTCTATCTTGATGCTGGTAGCCATCAAATGTTCCAGGTGTCAGGATACGTAGCGTATATTTTTTCACTACCAGTAGCTGCTGTGAGCGCGGCGATCTGCTCCGAAAATCAGAGCAGGAGTAATGTCGAAGACCGAATTGTATGAGAGGTGGCGCGCGGCCAATCTCCTGTGATCGACCTACCCACATACTATGTCTTTACAAATACCCCCAAGTTCACTAACCCCTCGTTTATACCACGAAACAAGTTGTAAAATTTATAAAAAAGTTTGTTGAAGACTTGTAGCAGAATAATCAAAACATAATACTTGTTTTTTTACATGTATCTTAGATACTTTTTCGTTCACATAATATGTATAGCCAACAAGTTGTAAACAAGTATAAAACATATTTGCGTTCATACTGTAGCTTGTGACATATTGCAACTTGTCAAATACATGTTTTATACTTAAGTGTCAGCGAGGGGTATGATTTGCCCAGCTAAACTATTGGATTGATACCCGCCTGATACTGTCATAAGAGTTTTAATATTAAAACTAAAAATATCACAAAAAACTAGAAATTAGGCCAATAATATCACTGTGTCTCCAATGCTAGGTTTGCACAAAAGGTTTTACTAGAAACCTAAAAACCCACATTACTATCAAGAAAATGTGGTTCTAAATCGTAAAGATTTTTTTGCCGTTATACTCGTTTTAAAGCTTCGGAAAAAACCGAGACTCTTGCTGAGACGATGATGATGATGATCCTTGTGATTTACGCATTCGGATAAGCGGGTTGTCTCAGCGGCAAGCCTTCGTCAGCTTGTACCGTTTCTAGCCTTTTCACGAGCCGCGTGGATACAGCATCACGTGTTGCAGCCAAAACCATTGTCAGAACGTGCAAAGCTATTAACAATAGTGCGGTTATTAGCACCACTACTATCGTCGCTCCTGGATTAGTCCAGTTAACCACCGGATAGATGTACGGGTTACCGTTTCTGAAAAAGAAAACATAAAAATAATGTTTTTTTTTATACCACTTAGTTGGCAGACAAACATACGGCCCACCTGATGGAAAGTGGTTACCGTGACCTATGGACGTCTGTAACACCAGAGGAGTCACAGTCGCGCTGCCAACCCTGTAAGTAAAGAGTTTCTGTGCCGTCAGTAGAAGACAAAGCAGGACAAGCCTTTAGTCTTCCCACTGACAGCACAAATTCTCCAGTGAGCTCTGGCTACCCTACTCACCACCGGGAACACAACACGAAGTTATTATAGCCGCGGTATTCTGTAGGGCGGAGGTACTACCCCAGTCGGACTGCTCATTCGGGCGGAAATACCGCCGTGTCCTACCGTGTAATTGAAAAGCTTTTCATATCTGATTGCTTCCACGGAAAAATATAAAGGATAGAACTATTAAAATATACGTAATATAAATAGTCATTTGTACTACCTCATAATTTGTAAAATGTAACTATATTGTTTATGGTGTACAATAAAGAATATTATATTGTATTGTATAAATAGTTTTAAAAGTGTGGAATAATTGGAATTTCCCGGTACTTCATTGATATGAATAAAGTTGATAAACGGTGAGAGACTCGTAGTTTTCGAATAGAGTCGGGCCATTCGGCTAGAAAAGCATGACTCTACAATAATGCTTTACAAGCTATAGGTGTTCGGACCGTTAACAAAACTAGCCACATTCATGACCCTGGGTAGCTACTACGTATTAAACACTGGATTTTGAAAATAATGTATTTTTTGTTCAGCTGTTACGCTAAATCGAGGCGACAAACCAACCGGTCGGATGAAACTAAACGTATTCTTCACGGGTTGGTCTAGTACCTATAGCATGGCAAACCTTTTAGCAAACGTTTTTGTGCAATCGACTCTTCTTGTTAATAAATATCTAATTTATTTTCTATTTTAGCCTGGAAAGCCTGGAAGATTTTACGCCAAGCTAAATAAATAAATAAATATTCTGGAACATTTTACACAATGCTATTTAGACCCATACTAAGCACAGTTTAACTAGCCTGTGTTATGGAATCTAAAAGGCAGATAAACATACTTAGATACTTTTTTTTTGTAAATACATTTTTACATATTACACATAGGAACACGCAGCACAGTAAGCTTAATTAAGGCAGAACCATCAAAATTTAGTTTCCATCTAATCTTTCAAATATCAAAAACGGTATTCTCGTAAGTCATTAAACAATTTTCAGGATCAAACATTGACGAACGTAGTTTTCGACATTCGAGAGATTGAGATTCGATCAACACTGAATTTTGAACAGACTTCTATTACGAGTAATGGCTACTTACTTATCTGTGCCACTGCCGAGGTGATAGAAAACTCCGAACAGTATATAGACGAGTCCGAAGACTAACGGTTGATACACGTGTAGCAGACGCGATGGCAGGGAACTGCTGATGAGCAGTAGAAACATGATCAGCGAGTTTATCCCGTGTACAGCCACGTCTAACGTGTGCCCCATCTCTTCCTCTATACCGGCTGGAATAAAAGAAATATGGGAAGGTTTGGGTTAAAAAGAAAATACTATTATGTCACCTAAACCATGAATAATTTACTTAAAGGTACTACTACTACTTATTGTATTTACAATTTATCAATACGTACTTTAGGATAGACCTATTTTCAGCAGTGGACTGCCATAGCTAATTGGATGTTTGATAATATTAAGCTAAACCCATCTGAGAGGCACATAGTATGATTAACGTTACAAAAAACATAAAAGTATTCAATTTTTTATACCACATGTGGGTAGCACCTCTGCGTATCCCTTCGGGGATATAGGCGTGAGTTTATGTTATGTTATGTTTTTATACCACTTAGGCAAGTACACTTTATGGAAAGTGATTACCGTGGCCTATGGACATGTGCAATAATCACACTCGCACTGTTAACCCTGTAAGATCCTTCTCATGTCCCTCTTGAAGAACCCCTATGAATGAAAGAAAAGATATTGTAGTCGCTTTAATATATATAAAAATATAGATTATAATATAGATACTTATTTTGAATTAAATTATGTGTAATAATTAACTCCCAGCTACGGTATGGAGGCTCTGGAGCAGGCTTTCCTCAGTAGCTCTTTCCCGTGTAAACCAAAATTAAACAACCAATGGAAAGGTGGAAGCATCAGAGTGAATACCAAGCTCCAAAGTGCAAGCCTGCAACCGGAATTGGTGCTCGGATAAAGAGAGAGGTTAATTAACACTTACCTCCGTAAAGTACCGTCCAGTAAAATATGGTGATCAAGAAAGCAATAGGTGTCGCAATGTTGTAAAGTACCCAAAACGTTTTCATGTACCATGGCACTTTGAATTCAGCGCCTGAAATAATTCATAAGCAAAACACAGATGACTAAACTGAGGGCATAATGTTTAAACAGGCATTTTCTTAATGTGATCATGTAACCGCCCCTGTTTCTGGGTGGTTTCAAAGAGAAAAACCACAAAATATCTTCTTTCCACTATCACCTTGACCTTCTAACCTACACTATCCAAGTCTTTATAGTTTTTTTTTCTTTCTGTTTCAGTAAATTATATTTGTTAGGCATTTATCCATTTTAGTGAGAATTTTAATTAGATATTGCCAAAAAACTTCACCATCAATTGAAGGCTAAATAAAGTATTGGAAAGTACCTATCTCGGACGGATTCGAACTATTAATAGTATAATAGCAAGGTATCTAATTTTATGATTTGAAATAATTTATATACGAAAGGCCAAGGCTAGTTTTAACCAACGACAACAGGCATCGACATTCCGGTTGCCAAAGTTGCGGACAACACTGCATTATTGGTTCATTCGGTATTATTTTATTACAAATTTATATTAAGCGCGATGTTTCGGTTGCTTTTCAGCAGTCATGATCACGGGCAGACCTAAGACGTGTGACTGATAGTTTGAAGTACAAGTTATCGCAAAGTACCTGAACTAAGTTGAATTGTTGGTGTTATCAACTATTTACACAGAATGTGTTTACAGTAACGTGAAGAATTAAGAATCACATGAAACTTTTCCATTTTTAATTCTAGTTGACCTCAGTAATACAGAATACAGCAGATAGAAGACACTTACCGATTGGTCCATACAGATAGATGCGCGCAGACACTACAACTGCGAACACCGTCGTGACAAGTATACTGGTCAACCCCCAGTGTGTCAAATAAATGAACCAAAATCCGAACTTGCCCCCCAAAATATGACTGATTGTAGAAAATAGAACTATAGTTAAGGACGCTAGCAGAAGTATCACTCGCCAGATCAAAAGTGGGACAACCGACCGCGTTGTTTGCCAATTACTAAGATAAAAGTCAGTTAGTTTCTGATGCTCGAGTCTGAGCATACTTGTTTCAATTTCATGTTTAAAATAGGATTTTATTGCACTCATTTTGATTTTCTTCAAAGTAACACACCTGTAAATTACTATCGATCACAGGGAACTGACAATCTACAGCGTGTTGTTGTTATCGTGTGACTAAATGCTTTATCTAAACTCGATGCCAAAATTAATCTTAAAGGTGTGTAACAGATTTCAACATAGTCGCGTATAGTACAGAATAAGTCAGAGTGATAAGCCCTAAACGAACTGTGTGGTAAACGTGAAATAATAAATACTTAACGGTCTGTTTTTCATTATGATGTCATTGATTGGTTATCTAATAACAATTACAATTTAGCCTCGTGACTGATAAATAATCTGCATTTAGTTCACCTAAGAATTACAATGGAAAGAATACAGCCCTACAGAATACCACGGCCATAATAAACCCGTGTTGTGTTCTAAATTGTGGCTATGAGTAGGGTAGCCAGAGCTCACTGGAGAGTTTTTATACTGTCAGTGGGAAGACGGAAAGCTTGTCCTGCTTTGTCTTTTACTCTGACGGCACAGAAACTCTTGTGCTTACAGGGTTAGCCGCGCGAGTGTGACTCTCTTGGTGTTGCACACGTTCTTAAGCTACGGTAACCGCTTTCCATCAGGTGTGCCGTGTGCTTGTCTGCCAACCAAGTAGTATAAAAACAAATAAATAATTGTCACTTTTAGGGACACTTATTTATTTGTTTTTATACGTTTATACTTATACTACGTGACTACGTCCTATCTTATAATTTTTTGGCCACATTCCTCTCCTCGGTGACCAGCCGTAGGCAGGATATAATAATAATAATAATAATAATAATAATAATAATAATAATAATAATAATAAAATCGCAGGGGCAGCTTGTGGCGAGCTGTTGGTGAGTGGCGACACCACGTACCCCGATTCTCCCGAGGATTAGGATTTATTCCCCCTCACCTTGTGTGCTTGCCTTCATTGGCCGGCCATGAGTGGAGTTGCAAGAGCAGAACCTATGCTCCAGGTTGGAAGTGTAAAATGTCATAACGCCGGGGGCACGCTGACTGGTATACCGGGAACTTGCGCCCCGCAGACTCACCTCTCGACAACCTTAGCCGCTCAACGGATGTTGCTCCATGGTCGCATTTTAACGGGGCCCATGCAATGAGTTGGCAAGTCACCGCCTGCCATTTTACAAGTTTGAGACTTATTGTCACGGCAGGCGTCCGTTAGTCTCCCCCTATAGCCCATTCACCAGTCCATCCAATTCTCAATCCCATAGCCCATAATTTAGTTTCCATCGCAGCCACAGCACCGCACAGCAATAGTCTCTGCACCTGGCGGAGACCATCTCCCGGTGTATCATATTGTGCGCTCGGGGATGATATCCGCCATGTGTGTGTATTCCTAGCATATTAAATTCTCATAAAAGGGCCTCTACGTCTTGGTTTCGGCCCGACGCACGCCTTCCAAAGGCCCGGGACTCCATAGTCCCGAGAGTCATGGAATCGAGAAACAATAATAATAATATTTATTTATTTATCAAAAAGGGCTGTACATTGTATTATTACTAGTTTTATAAATAAGGTCAAATATAACTACTTTACTGCTAATAATGTCTACATTAAGAATTAACCTTCAATAAAAAGCCACACTGTATACCTACACAGTAAACAAATGGAATTTAAAATATATTACTTACATTTACAATTTGCGACCTACCTGATCTAGGTTTTTAAAAACCTGTGTTTCAGGTTATGTCCGCTCAGATACATATACAAATTACGCATTACAATCAATTAAACAATATAAACAAAAGAATCAATATTTACAGCTTATTGCTACCTATTTTAATATTTCTAGCAGTTTCTCCGTGTCCGCATAATCTAGCTGCTCTAGATATTCTGCAACTAATACCTTACAGTTCCAATAGTTTAATCTATGTATGGTTAGTAATTTGTTTAGTTTATTATACAGAAAATGACCCAAAAATATATAAAACCTATTTACAAATTCATGTTTTGTTTGTGATTTTTCACAAACTATGCCCTTTCTTCTCCTGTCTAGATTTATTGTGGGTGTGAGTTTGGTGTGTTGGTATAGAGTGATATTTAGAATGAATAATTGACGCACTGTTAGTACTTTACATATCTTGTAGAGTTGATCTGTGGGAAACCTGTATGGACGAAACGTGGCTACTTTTAAAATTGCTCTTTGGGCACGCTCAAGGGGTAGCAATATTGTACGTCCTGCTCCACCCCAGGAAGTTATACAATAAGTAAGAATGGACTGGCACAATGCCAAGTATACTAGTTTAATTATCTTAGGGCCCGCTATTGAGCGTAAGTTTTTGAAGATATACATTAATTTTCTTAAACTAGTACATAGTAATTCAATATGTTTACGGAAATTCAAATTTGTGTCAATAGTTACACCAAGATATTTTAAATTATCAGTTTTAGTTAATGTAGGGCAAGCGCATGCAATGTCAGCAGTGTTACAGTAATGTGCATATATGTTTATATTAGTCATTGGCTTATTAGAGTTTCGCATTGTAAATAACATGTATTTCGTTTTGTCAGTGTTTAGTGATAGAAGATTTCTCTGGAGCCATTTAGTCACAGAATTGAAACCATTTTGAGCGTTTTTAAATACCTCCTCTCTTGATTTGGCAGCGAATAAAAGAGCCGTGTCATCGGCATATGATATAATAAATCCATTTTGAAGGGTCAAACTGCAAAGGTCATTTATATAGATTATAAATAAAGTTGTTCCTAATACACTCCCTTGTGGGATTCCATACCCACTATTTATCATTTCAGTGCTCACGTTCTGTCCAATTTTCACACATTGCTGACAGTCCTTCAGATAATCCGACAGTAATAATAGTTGCGTCCCTCTTACCCCAAGAGCTTCAAGTTTTTTTAATAGTATAGAACAGGAAATTGAATCAAATGCTTTGGCCAGGTCAAGAAAAATTCCCATAGTGTGCATGCCTTTATCTAGGTTGTTAGTGACATAGTCTGCTACACAGCTTGACTGGTTGACCTATTTGGCCTAAAACCAAATTGACTGTCAGAAAGTAAATTATTATCTTCCAGGTATTTAGTTAATCTGTTGTGAATATTTTTTTCGAATATTTTAGATAGGCCTGTTAATACTGAAATAGGCCTATAGTTATTCGCACAGGTTTTGTCACCAGATTTAAATATCGGCGTGACGACTGCCCTTTTAAGCGATGTTGGGAATATGCCGTTAGTTAGACATAGTTCGAAAATATGAGTCAAAGGAGGTGCAAATACGTTTTTGAATTTTTTTAATATGCTATTAGGAATGTTATCCCACCCAGTAGAACAATTGTCCTTCAGCCCCGCTATTATTCTCAGTATTTCTTCAGCGTCTGTATTTAATAGAACAAAAGAGCTTAGTGTAGACCAGGTTGGGCGTACAATATGGGTCTCCAAGGAAGTGGAAACGCCATTAGCGCAAATAGGATTATGAATATTTTCTGCTAGTTTTTTACCAACATTTACAAAGTAAGTGTTAATTTGATTCAATGTGTCGAACGGATTTTCTTTAGACAATAGATCGAGTGGTGGTTCGGGTGGTTTAGATCTAAACGTGTGTTTTTTTATGAATTTCCAAATTAGCTTGGAACTGGTACCCGCCTTTTGCAGTTCATTTCTGTCGTGTTGTATCTTTAATTTTTTAAGTAGATTATTACAAAAGTTTCTATACCTTTTATATATCAGTGCAAGTGTTTCGTTGTCAGGTGCATGTTTCGCCTTAAGGTGCAGTCTATCTCTATGACTTATACATCGGACGAGCCCCGGAGTAATCCATGGCTTGATGTTATTATATTTTCTAGGTAGTAATTTAGTGGAAGTATTTTTTAATATTGCTGATTGCACAGATTCTATAAAGTAGTCTAATGAGGTATTTGGATCGTTTGAGGTGTAAACTGGGTCTAAATTAATGCTGTGTATGTCATTTTCGAGGCTGCGCATGTTCACCTTAGTAACGTTGTTTATGAGAGTTTTCCTAGGTGAATATGTTTGTAATGCTAATAAGATAGCTCGATGATCAGTAAGCCAAGAGTTAGTTATTAGTGTTTTAGCTGATACTTTAGATTTTATGATAAGGTGGTCCCATACATGAACCAGTCCTAAATGTTGGGCAATAGTGGGTGGGTAGTAAACCATGAAACGAACAAATATTCAGATACTTGTGCGCTTCAGCCTTGGCTTCCTCAGGGACAATATTAATGTTTATATCCCCAATGATTATGACATTTTTAAAAGCTGTTAACCCCTTTAAAGTTATGTCAAGAGATTCTAAAAATAGGTCTACATTTTGTGATGGAGGGCGATAGATTGCAATGACTGCCGTATCATCTTTTATTTTAATAATCAGACAGCTACATCCATGAAACTGCGGTTCCTCCACCACAGTGATTAGGTTTTTCCTCACATACACCACGAGTCCATCATTCTGGTTAATAAAATTACCGGAAGCATATGATGAATAACCATCAAGAGAGGGTAAGTTATTTCCCTGGCTCTCTAGCCAACACTCCGTTAGAACTATGATATCACAACTCATGTTTAAGTCATGCAATAATACCTCCAGGCCATTGATGTTACGATTTATACTACGAATATTTTGCTTTAGTAGTGTTAGTAATTTTCCCCCTGTGGGTAGGAATTGTTTGCAGTTTTCCACATTACAAATATTCATTTCGGACACGGAGAAGCTATCTAGATCACTTACCAGTTGATTTGATGTCATTATAAAACTTTAGAAATAAGTATACAAATAAGTAAACTAAACAAAAAATGTAATGTGCTTAAAATAAAGTTTGATCGGTGACGCTCTTAGGCGCTCTCATAGTCTATTGAATTTATGTAGTTGGCCTCTGCGTATTTACGAGCTGGGCAGCTAGCATCGCCCGTTTGGTGGTCACATTTTCTCCTAAAACGTTTGCACGTAGCACATACTGGGGGAGAAGTTTTCTTGGTGCACTCCTTGTGAGAATGACCCACTTCTCCACAGCGGTTACAAGTAGCAGTAGTTTCACGGCAGAACTTCGCTGCGTGCCCAAACATCTGGCAATTGAAACATCTGGTCACGATAGTGAAGTCCCTTACGGGACACGATGTCCAATTGATAAAAATACGCCCTTGGCTTATGAGTACCTTTCTGATGGTAGGAGATACCTCTAAGATATAATTACATGAAGGAAGGTTCTTCTTACCTGATTTATGGCTCAGCTTTACTTCTTTAATAAAGGACTCACGTGTGTAATTCGGCACCTTATCTACGAGGTTCTGCTCATAAATACACTCTAGTACCTCCTGATCTGTAAGTGATATAGGGACTCCAATTACCACAATTCTTGGTCTTCGCTTGGTAGGTTCCTCCACCGTAAGGCCTGATGAAGTAAATTTGTCAGAGCTCTTGAGTTTTTCGACGTCTGCTTTTCCTTCCGTGCTTATTATAACGCCCCCATTTCTGACTTTCCTGAGCCCACGAACGTGTAATTTTAGTTCCTCTGGTGATATTATTTTTTGGACTAGGGCCTTGGTCTCATCACTGGACTTGCTTCTATCGTTAGGATAGATAACAACGGCACTGAGGTTTGCAGGACGGACGACTCTATCAGTTCCTTTCTTCACCATGTTCGCGTACGATGATGCCTCTGTTGGTCTCATATTCTCCATTTTCTCTTCAACGACCAATTTGAATTTTTCAAAGGAGGTCACAACATTCTGTTGCCCTTGCAGGTGTTGAATGCGTTCGGGGGCCACGAGGGTCTTCTGCTTCAAAGATTGGTATAAAACGGCTATCTGGGATGTACCGTTTGATACCTGTCGGCACAGGTTATTTACTCGAAGTTTTTGGTCCGAGTTCATCTTCCCTTCCCCTACAATGGTGCAAACTTCGCTTAATATTTCGTCAATCTTCCCCATCCATTTCTGGATTTCCGATATCGGCAACACTTGTGTTGACAAGTCACACTCAGTATCATCTGGCGGTGCTATCGGTTGGGGTCGCTGGGCAGGCGTCGGCGGAGGACTTCGTTGCATTATTTGGCTTCGGCCAAACGGGCTAGAGCCTGAGTTTGCCATAGATATTATTTAGCATAAACGAGTTTCTTTGTTTAGTTCATTTTTGCATCTCAGCAAAAATGCAAAACAAACACAACACTTGTGATCACGCGACACACTTATTTTGTCTTACACTGCTATTATTACTCGGTATTTATATTTTATTATTTATTGATTTTCATTATACATAATTAACAAAAAACACGTCTGCTCTATAAGCAAGCCTATAGGTATTTTTGATATGAAAAGAACCTCTTCAGTTTTTACGTATAATTCATTAATATGTACGTTTGTGTTTCAAGTGCATTTATTCCCATTACTATGCGGTGGCAGATTACTACTGCAGTAATTTTAGAAAATCGGATGTCTATGTTGCCTCTATTACGTGCGTGTTTCTTTATCGACTTCATTCGAGTTGGGGCACTTTAAAAACATACACATAAACACATAGAAGAGTTAGGCAGAGGTGAATTAGTAATAGCGGTTGCTAATATTCTTCATAAAAATTAACACCCATATTTCACCTATCATTGTAATCAGTTCCACGTAATAGGGGGTGAGCCTGTTTCCGTTTTCCGGGCACTATTGTTGACTCGAGCCATGCATCGGAGGTTGAGTCTGGGCTGTACATATCTGTCTTATGTTAAACAACCTTATCCCTTATTCGCCTTGTACGACACCGCATGGGAAGTGATCGGGTGGTCCAATTCTACTCCGCCGGGAAAACAATCTCTTATAAGTACATATTAAATCATTATTCCATGAAGGATTTTTTTAAAAACAACTCAAAATAAAATCTTATATATATTACTAATAAAAGATTTAGTAAGATATGGCTTGAGGGAGAAAATAAAAGATAAACACAATAACTTTATCAGTCACAACTTTTTATATAATGACATTGATTTACAAAAAAGTTACAGGCTGATCAGCACAGTTGATATAACATAGAGATACAACAAAGCTAAGTTAAATTAGCTATGAGATTTCCTTTTGTTCTATGCTAAGGCTTACGTTAGGTACACTTGACGGTAATGTCGTCGCGGATCTTCCGTATCAGAACGCCAATGCATGAATAAAATAAATATCCTACGAAGTGCTACACAACTTACACGAGAGACTTTTGCTATGGATTCTAGAATGCTTAAACATACTTAGATGGTAAATACAAACATTCTACATAAACAAACACACAGAATAATACAAATGTTAATGCTCAGCAATTAAGTAATATTTAAATATATACCATTACGTAGGTGGTGTTCTCACGTGCCCTCAGTGTATACGAGAGTTCACCGCGAATATCGGCTATGTTAGCCATCTTCGAGATCAGCGCCGAGCCGACTAGGAGTCGAAGTGGTCACCATGGCCGAAATCGGTCGGAGGCATCATCATCATCATTATCTATTTACTGAGCATATTATTTTTTGTTTGTCTTTGTAAAAAAACATTACACAAAATTGAATCATATATTTGTATAAATTTATTTTCAGTACGGACGGTACCACTAATGGACATATTTGATTTAAAATTTCAAGAAATATATTTATTGGTCAATTGCATAGGGTGTGGGTAGTAAACAGTATACCTTGGGTCAGATTAAGTTGGCTATGGTTTATACTATTATTTTATACCTGCTGTACATATCTACATGAAAAATAACAATGACAGTTGAGACAAAACACAATCAAGTCCTTCACGCAACGTCGAAAATTGAAGCCTACGTAGTATATATTTTCTATTCGCTTCCATACCTCAAATTGTCCCCTGTCCACATTGTCAATAACTATTCGTATTGTGCTAACTTAATAATGTAACTTAATATAATGTAACGAAATCTGTGTCCAATAATATACCTAATTGAAGTCACATTTAGGTATCAATACTATCAATAGATTCTTTTGAAAAAATCCTGTGGAAATAAGCTAAAAAAACTTACTTATAAGTATTTGCTGATTTTTAGAAATATTATGTTTGTGTGACTACAAAATAGGATAATTCCAAAGCCTTTTGATAAAGTTCAATGTAGGTAGGTTCCTACATATGCTCCATTCGGTTAGGTACTTAACTAAATATAAACAATATTGTTGCGACTTTTCCTTCACGAGCATTACTTGCTCGCAGAGGGAGGCAGACTGATGATACATATTTATAACTAAATACGCCTTCAATTATTGGACGCAGGTGTTACACTATATTATTGTATTGAAAATTATCATAGCTTAAGAATAAGTTAACTACTATATTCTTACTACATATTCTATATTCTGTATAAAAATATATCTATCTATAACGTCTAATTTAGATCTAACAGGTGCCGTTCGATATAGCGACGGAGTTAGTGTCCCTATATCTCCGGGTAAGTTTGTCTCTGGCCAAAGTAATTAGCACTACGATGACGTGCATTATTATCAGTCCTGCTGCTGAGCCGAATACCACTCCTACCGTAGGCCCCGGATTACTCCAGTCCACCATTGGGTATATCCAAGATGTGCAAAATCTGCAACAAAAATAAAGTACCTATTATGATTTTACTTCAATAACTTCATTGTGAAGATGTTTAGTACTCAATCACGTACGGTTCTGGATGAAATTTGGTAGAAGGATAGATGATAGTTTAGAATGGGTAGGAACCCATTCTAAACTATCATCTATTATATCCCACAACTCTCAGGAGAGAGTTGTGGGATATGAATTAGAACGCCACGCTTGCAACAGCATATAAAACTATAGCGACGTAAATCAAATGCATGTGTATCTGCTTATCTAAATTCAGATCAAAATAGTCTTATATTAAAGGAAGTGTATCACTTTATTCAGATAGCAACTCTTCGAGGATATGATTCACTCAATTTCACGATAAAATGTAACAAACACGTAGTGGCATTGTTTCTAATCATAAGCAATTCTTGAGAGCCATGGTACATGGTACTACAATAAAAAAATTACAAACTGAAAAAAAAATGAATTTACTAAACTCTTTCTGAATGAATTTTAATAATTTTTAGCACCAAATAATGTGACAATGGGAAGCATATGATGACAGTCTTTGCACTTGGTCACCGTTATAATGAAGTGCGAAAATGTGGTGGATATTTTAGGCATATTTAGGAAATTAAGAATCATCTTTCTCTGAGCCTTTGCCCAACTCAGTTGGTTTTCCATCCCTAACTATAATGTGGCTGAACTACGATATTTTCCATTAAGCGACTGCCATTTTTTTCTTTTAAAAGAATATTAGCAACCGCAATTCCTAATATTCCCTCTAACCCTCCAACCTGCTAAATTGCTTGTGCTAGTAGTGGGTTCACGTTGGTAGTGTAATGACCAGGTTTCGAACCCGGGACCTCTCGATCATAAGGCCGACTCCTTAACCAATTAGCTACTGACGTTTGAACATTTTAGACCTTCACACAATTATGAAAAATAAGAATATTAAAAAAATACAATACTTACGGACTTAATGCCCCCGAGAAGTGGAAGATGATTGTGAAGACCATGTAGACGAGAGCGGCGCAGACCGGCCAGTAGAAATGCAGCAAATGGGTGGGGTGCCGCGAAATCACCACCAGCATCAGCATGAGCACGGCATTCACCGCGTGGATGAACAGGTCTAGTACTATGCCAATCGCATATGCATCATCTGAAACAGCGTCAAACTTCATCCATCTTTTCCCATGTGGTGTCGTACAAGGCAACTAAGGGATAGGGCTGTTTAACATCATACAGATATATATAGTCTAGACTTAGCTTCAGATGCATGGCTTGAGTCAATAATAGTGCCTGGAAGACGGCAATAGGATTGGTGAAATGTTTAATTCACCTCTGCCTGACCCTCTGGGGATAAAGGTATAATTATATGTAGGTATGTATGTATTTTAGAAGGAATTTAGAAGAAGCAAGAAGAAAATGATCAATCACCTAACATCTCAGTTTATATTCGAGTTTATATTGTTGCGATTCAGAAGGAACTTGGAAAAGTGAGAAGAGAATCATGAATCACCTTACAATCTTAGATGATATTATTACGTTTCAGTTGAATGTGCTAATTACGCAGTTACAAAATGTTTACATAAAAAACTGCGATTTTTTTAATCCTGTCATCAAGACGTAAGTTGATTGTATATTATGGAAATTTCGAATGTTTGAGATGTGTTCATGTAGTTCACTTGGTCACAGCATTCCCTCACTAATGGACTAGTCGCGGGAAGACCCATCTTGGATATTCAATTTTTCCAATCTCAATCGATAGGAATAGCTAGGTGGCCATTAGATGTCACTCTGACACTGTGCAGAATATACGAGCAAGAACCAAGCGGTTCAGAGACTCTTTTGTTTGCCGCACTACCAAGATCTGGAATTCATTACCAGCACACGTGTTTCCTTCTTCCTACAGTCCCGGGACCTTTAAGCGGGGCGTGAAAAAGCATCTGATGAGGCCGCCAAGCTGAGTGCCACCATTGTGGCACTTAGTGTCTGTAATGGTGACCTTCTTCCCTGAGACTTTGCCTTTAGCTTACCATCAGGCGAGGGGAGGTCAAGATGGCGTGTCCTATATATAAAAAAAATACAAATTCTTTAAAATTTTATTTTATCAAGATTCAAGAAGAATCCCAAAGTACAATAAACACATAAAAATTCATATTTAACTCCCATATTTTTAAAGTTCAGTTTTGATAGCAAATAGAATGAACTACAAAGACATGTATCCAATTTCATCGTACAAAATGATGTACCCCTGCGAGTATCACTAAGAAAAACTAAAGATTGTGACAAACACTACATCAACAACCAATCCACCGAACTTGACAGTAACATATATGCGCGTAAAGCGCAATAATTATGTATTCCACTACACTTCCTGTGATGTGTAAACTTACAATCTTAATTAAAAATCTATCCAAATACTGTGATAAATAATTGTATACACTTAATTGATACACAAGAGAATCAGGTATCGTTTTACGTGCGCAAAACTCCACGGATACCCCCCACCGGAGCCAGTGGGAGAGGTTATGTCGGACTCGAACCGACCAAAACACACGCCGCCTGTGGGTCGTTTTTGGTTGCCGAAGGTGAGGTTGACAGGCATATCCTTTGCACCCGGTCGACTCAGGGCCATCTCTCACGATCTGGCCCTCTCCTCGGGTGTGGGGACTACAGAGTCCTCAACTCGTCCCCGGAAATGGGGACGCACGCGAGGGGCGCCGCCGCCGCGGCCTGCTTCTGCCAGGGTGACAGGCGGCTCACACCCGCCACTCCTAGGCCTGCGCTCATGGGGGGCGGAGGTCCTTCATCGACCTCCAACGCCCGAGTTGCCTTCGTACGCGAGCAGCTTGGCTTACGATCCTTCGTCGCTCCCGCTGCCGCTCCCGCCCCACCTCCTCCTTCACGACCATTACTTGCTCGCAGAAGGAGGAGCCGGCCCCCCACGCATCCGCGCAGCGTACCATCGCCCCGAGCAAGGGGGAGAGCGTGAGAACTCGCACTCCCAGGGCCGCCACCAGCTCCCGTCTCGGCGTCTCCCACGACGGACACTCGGTGAGCGTGTGCGGCCCCGAGTTCTCACTCGCGTCGCAGTGATGGCACTCGGACGTTGGCTCTATCTCCATCCGACGCAGATACTTCTCGAAGCACCCGTGCTCGGTGATCATCTGCGTCAGACGGTGTGGCCTCTTGTAACGACGCGCTCTGCAAACGTCGTCACACCGGTTTTAATTCTATTTTTGAACGAAAAGTTTCGGAACGCGGAGTGAATGACATTTTGACGTATGGCTGTCAAAGCACCTTTCTTCCTAGCGTTGAGGCTGGATGGTCGATATTCATGGCTTCGTAACTTAATTTCAATAAATCTCATAAAAATGAGAGTATTTTTGCCTAAGGGATAATAGTTTGTGTCTTCACAACTATCCTCTTGTGGAATTATAGTTTATTTCTGCTCTTAATCTGAGAATATTATGATTTCTTTTGCTATTGGCATTGTTCCAGCAAATTAAGGCGGTTTCCAAATTGGAACCGCCTTTTTCTTTTTCCTTTGGACTTTTTCTTTGGACCTTTGTCTTCGGACATCTGCATTTCTTTATGGAGGGTTTGGACTTTTCGCCTCAAACCTGGATGTACCGCATGGGCTTAAACTGAAAACTTCGCCTGCTACGAGCTTTCTCGCTGCTGTGTTTACATATACTCGCCGAGGGATGCCGTGAGCTTACTTTAATTATATTTTAAATCTAAACTTCAAAATAACCTAAAAATGCATTGGTGACATAAGATCATATTGACATAAGATCATATTGACTTAGCTTATAAAACTCTAATTTTAAATTTAAGGCTAGATATACATTAGGAATGTATCCTTGCAACTATTTCTAAATGCACACTGGAGTGGACAATAAAACCTTAAACCTCACCGTTTGGTTTCATTTAGCTCACCTCCGGCAGATTAAAAGTTTCCAATCTCCGCTGATTATCCTAGGCATGTGTATCTCCAAGGCGCCCGAACTTTTATGGTAATGTACTTACAAACCAATTTTATTTCTATTTCTTTTAAATAGGAGATTACACACTTACTTTGTCACATTTAACTTGCTCCATTCAAGAGTAAACCAATGATAGGAACACAGAGAAATTAAAATCATCTTTTTTTTTTTATTATTACATCTGGCACATTTATTCTATTATTACATCTGGCACTCGCGAACAGGGACATGACAGTGTGCATATATCTTTATTCCTTGTCACCTTTGCATTATTTTTTACCTTATCATGTTAAGAACAGTGTTTTCTTCATGTATTTTACTGTTACATAACTGTGTATTACAGTAAATCTTTGTTATTGTTTACTTTGCAAAACTAATCATACTACAAGTTAGTACTATTGTTTGTATCTCTCAATTACAGGTGAATGTTTCAATTTGTATAACATGGTTATTGTTATAATTGTTTTATCTTATATAGCTTTTGTTTATTACAGGTAAGATTTTCCACTTAGTAATATTATATAATTACTAGTTCTTAACCTTTATTCACATGTGTGAAAACATAGTAATATTTGAATATTTGCTGTTTACCTTAAGTAGACATAAATAATTTATTTTGTGAATCACTAATGCATTTTTATCTTTATAGGCATTTGACCTAAATAATTTTTGCAACAATAACATTCCATTCTATGAGTTTGTTTGACTTTTGAGTTTAGCGTTTTGCTATCAATGCAATTAACTTCATTCATAATTTAATTAACTTTAATTAGAAACTTTAATTGATACTTTAATTAGAAACTTATAGTGTATTTAATACAACTTTTTATTAGATTTTCACATCCTTTTATAAATCAAACATGGATAAGGAAATACAGGTCCCGCCTTTGTTTGAGAATATTGTTAATGATGTTCCAGTTGGTACTTCTACTCATGTCATGGCTGATTTATCTGAAGTTGTTGATCCATTTTCGAATAGTCGAGGAGCTGGTGATCATAGTCTGAGAGCCGCATCTTCATTTAATATGATGAATGTTTTATTGAATGATAATTTGAGGAAAAACTTGCCTTCTGTTACTTGGATGATCTCATATTGATAAATTCTACATTCTCTGATCATTTAGATTATTTAAATAAAATTTATAAAATCCTTAAAGATGCTGGGTTAACTATTAATTTAAAAAAGTGTAATTTTTGTAAAGATAAACTGCGTTATCTTGGTTATATTGTTGATAGTAATGGTTTACATACAGACCCTGCTAAATTAGAGTCCATTAAAAGTTTCCCACGCCCAGAAAGCGTTAGACAATTAAGAAGTTTTCTTGGGTTATGTTCTTATTACCGTAGATTCATTGATAAGTTTGCTGATATTGCTTCGCCCTTAACCAAATTAACGGCCGGAAGCAAGAATTCTAAAGAATCTCTTTTCTGGAATGAAGAAGCTGAAGTTGCTTTCATAATTTAAAACTTGCATTAATTTCTGCACCAGTTTTACATTGTCCGAATTTTGAAAGACCATTCTCTTTACATTGCGATGCTAGTTCTGTTGGAATTGGTAGTGTCCTGAGCCAAGATGATGATAATGGAGATCAACATCCTGTAGCTTATTATTCTAGATCACTTAATAAATGTGAACGTAATTATAGTACAACTGAGAGAGAGTTGTTGTCAATATTGGATTCTATTGAACATTTCAGACCTTATATTGAAGGAATGAAATTTACAGTTATCACTGACCATGCTAGTTTAACTTGGCTTCTTAAACTTAATAATCCTAGTGGTCGTCTTGCACGTTGGGCTGCTAGAATTTCTCAATTTACTTTTGATGTTAAATATAAAAAAGGTTCTTTACATTTAGTTCCAGATTGTTTATCCAGAATAGAAATTTCTGCTATTAATATTCCTGTAAATAATATTATTGTTATGCCAAATGAGGATATCGTTGATCCTTGGTATAGAAAAATATTTGTAAATTGTCAAAAGTTTCCTAGAAAATATAAAAATTTCAAAGTTGAAAGTGATACTTTGTATAGATTTTGTAAAGATAAATATAATCCTAATAATCGTTTAAATTGGAAAATTGTCATACCTAAAGAACACATCTTAGACACTATTAAATCTAATCATGATGATGTTAATTCAGGACATTTAGGAATTCATAAAACTTTAAATAAATTAAAAATACATTATTTTTGGAAAGGTATGTTTATTGATGTTCAAAAATACATTTCTTCTTGTGATACTTGTAAAGCTTATAAATCTTCTACTAATCCACCTCATGGAATTATGGTTAATCCTAAGAAAGTTGATAAACCAATGTTAATGCTTTCTATTGATATTATTGGAACTCTTCCAAAAGCTTATTCTGGCCATAAGTATATACTTTCAATCATAGATGTTTTTACAAAATATTGTTGGATATTTCCTATGACTAGTGCTACCACTAAAGTAATTTGTAGGATACTTGAAAAAGAAATATTTCTTAAGTTTGGAACACCTAAAATTTTTGTTTGTGATAATGGAAGCCAATTTACAGCTAAGCAATTTGTAGATTTTCTAAAAAGTTATAATATTAGTAAAATATTTTATAATACTTTATATACACCTCAAAATAATCCTGTAGAGAGATATAACAAAACAGTCGAAACATGTATTTCTTGTTTTGTTAAAGATGATCATAGAACTTGGTCAAAATATTTGCCTCATGTTCAATTAGCTTTAAATAGTAGTGTGAATCTAGCTACAGATTTCACTCCTAATTTTCTCATGTTCGGTAGAGAACTTATTTTTGATGCTTCATTGCACCGTTTTAGTAATTCTTTTGATAACCTCAATCAACTTGATGTTGTTGATAGGTCTTCATTTGCTTTTTCACTTAAATCACTTAGTGATATTTTTATAAAAGTTCAAGCTTCATTGCTTAAAGCTTATAAGCGTAATGCGCGTTATTATAATATAGGAAGGAAGGTCATTTCTTTTGAGGTGGGAGATATAGTGTGGAGGAGAAGTTTTGTGCAGTCTAATGCTCCTGCATTCTTTTCGGCTAAGTTAGCACCTAAGTTTGTTAAGTGTGAAATAATAGATAAGATTTCCTCTAATGTTTATGTTTTAAAAGACCTTAACAAAAACTATACTGGTCGTTATCATATTAAAGACATAATTAAATATTAAAATTATTCTTGTTTTGACAATGTCTATCTTTGTCTTTGGTACTTTGTTTGAAGTATAATCCCATTGTAAGGTGATGTTTGTGAGGCTAAGGGATTTTGAAAGGAGATGTATGTTAGGAACTTCACAACAATTTATTAATTTCAATTTTAGTTTCCTTCAAAAATAACTTAGGTCATTTTAGGACTTGTTATTGTGTAACTCTACTCCATATTAACAAATTGTTCCACATCAAAAGATCTTATATTTTTATTTATCTTTGTTGTATAGGATTATTTTCCTGTATATATTTTTATACACTTGTATATTTAATATTGTATATTTTGTACAAATTTAGGAATTTAGTTTCTACTCTAATATAGGAGTGAAATTTAATATTCATTTTCTACATTAAATTCACTTGACTTATTTCCACTCACTTAGGGAATGGAAAATTAAGTTTCTTGAACTTTATTTTTGTACAGTTCTGGGTTATTTTCTTAGTATTAAGATTCTCGGATTGGACGCATTTTATGCAATTTTTACACACCTTGTTATACCATTTTTTGGGAAACTTGTGTCTTACTGGACTTTACAATTTTTTGTGCTATTGTGTTTCATACACATAGTCACACCTTACGCTTTGCGCACGGGAAGCTGGTGGTGTTGAGCCGGTCGTAATTGTCGTTTTTCTCTTTTTGTACGATTGTGTTTTTATACACATTGTTACATTTTTTATGCTTTGCGCACGGGATGTCGGTGGTGTTGTGCCGGTCGCAAATGTCATACTTTTCTTATGCGGTTGTGCTCAGAAAGTCAGTGGTGTTGTACTGGTCACAATTGTCATATTTTCTTTATATTTTGCTTGTGCTCGGAAAGTTGGTGGTGTTATGCCGATCACAATGCTTATAAATATATTATTACGACACTTTTGTTGTGATTTTGTTTTGACGTTTTGGATGTTGGAATAGGAATTTGAAGTCGGCGGCTTTTCAACCTAACCGACAGTGGGAAAACTTCATTGTTTTTACCGATTTTCTTTCAGATTCGGCAGCGTTGGTGCTTAACCGATATCTTGTTAGTTTCATATTTTTGTTTCAGGAATAGCTGGTATAGAGTCGGTGGCGTAGGAGCTCAACCGCACTTTTGTATTGATGCTAGAAGGCTGGTTAAGATCAAGGATTAGATTCGACGGCGTTGGTTGCCTAATCGATATCTGGAATGGAATTGAGTAGGGATTGTTTAATTTGTTTTATTGAAGGATTTGTTTTCACTTTTGTGTTGAAATAAGTTTTTACTCTTTTCTGAGTTTGGTTTCGGTTATTCCATTAAGTTGGATAGTGTCCTTTGTTTCCATTTGAAACTGGAAGTTCTTTTTCAACTTAATTCTTTACTTTTCGAGTGTTTTCACATTCTTTGATTTTTAGGAATGCTTTCCCATTCTTTAATTTATAATTATTTCTGCAATACCCAATGCAAGATGCTTTCGCATTGCCTTTTTTGTTTATTGAAAAATGTTGCAAGACATTTTGTCTTTTGAGGTTTTTTGGAATTTTGTTCTGGACTCTCATAATTTTCATCAGAAAAGGAAGTTTCTTTCTTTCCTTTTTTCTTTTTGGGGAGGGATGTAATGTAACGACGCGCTCTGCAAACGTCGTCACACCGGTTTTAATTCTATTTTTGAACGAAAAGTTTCGGAACGCGGAGTGAATGACATTTTGACGTATGGCTGTCAAAGCACCTTTCTTCCTAGCGTTGAGGCTGGATGGTCGATATTCATGGCTTCGTAACTTAATTTCAATAAATCTCATAAAAATGAGAGTATTTTTGCCTAAGGGATAATAGTTTGTGTCTTCACAACTATCCTCTTGTGGAATTATAGTTTATTTCTGCTCTTAATCTGAGAATATTATGATTTCTTTTGCTATTGGCATTGTTCCAGCAAATTAAGGCGGTTTCCAAATTGAAACCGCCTTTTTCTTTTTCCTTTGGACTTTTTCTTTGGACCTTTGTCTTCGGACATCTGCATTTCTTTATGGAGGGTTTGGACTTTTCGCCTCAAACCTGGATGTACCGCATGGGCTTAAACTGAAAACTTCGCCTGCTACGAGCTTTCTCGCTGCTGTGTTTACATATACTCGCCGAGGGATGCCGTGAGCTTACTTTAATTATATTTTAAATCTAAACTTCAAAATAACCTAAAAATGCATTGGTGACATAAGATCATATTGACATAAGATCATATTGACTTAGCTTATAAAACTCTAATTTTAAATTTAAGGCTAGATATACATTAGGAATGTATCCTTGCAACTATTTCTAAATGCACACTGGAGTGGACAATAAAACCTTAAACCTCACCGTTTGGTTTCATTTAGCTCACCTCCGGCAGATTAAAAGTTTCCAATCTCCGCTGATTATCCTAGGCATGTGTATCTCCAAGGCGCCCGAACTTTTATGGTAATGTACTTACAAACCAATTTTATTTCTATTTCTTTTAAATAGGAGATTACACACTTACTTTGTCACATTTAACTTGCTCCATTCAAGAGTAAACCAATGATAGGAACACAGAGAAATTAAAATCATCTTTTTTTTTTTATTATTACACTCTTTAGCCACTCCCCCATGATGGGTCTTACCGCTGCTACTACGGCGCGCCCTAACAAGTGTTACGTTTGCTTTGAGTTAATATAATTTGATGAGAATTTTACTCATTGTGATTTGATAATTATTTTAAAGACGTTTTTTATACCACAACTTGTGTATAAATATACGGACAGACAGGACAAACATTATAATTAAAAACGCTCACCGTTTCCAGTAAGTAAGGACCAGTAAAATATAGTTATAAATAACGCAATTGGCACGGCTATGTTGTAAAACGCCCAGTATGTCTTCACATACCACTGTAGTTTCAAATTGTCATCTGAAAATAGATAATACGGAATAAAGAAGTCTAAGACCAAAATGGTATTTTTTATGGAATCACTACCATAAAGCTATATATAGGCTATTAAACTGAATGATTTGGTTTTTATTGCATGCACTCTCAACTCCCAGCTAACACACCAAATATCCATAATTCTTAAAAATGAATCAACGTGTTCTTTTCTAGGCTACCATCAGTTTTGAATGAAATTGTTTAAGATAACATATCATATTTTAAGATTACAAAATATATTTTGAAATTGTTTACGGTTTGAGATATAGGCATTTTATATTTTATTTCTTACGATGCTATTTGTCTCACAGAGATAAGCGAAAAAGTTTTAAGGTTGAAAATGCCAATTTTGATGCAGTGTGCATGACCCTTCAACCGGGATATTATTCGATAATTAGCATATCACGATAAGACCTTATCATAATACACATATTATTATTACTCAATACGTGCTTATCATAATATTGCGGGCCGATAAAGGGTCATTATTTATTGTATCATTCAATAAAGCGTGAGTCGCTAAACTTCCCAGTATTTTTGTGCTGTCAGTTTCACAAATAGACTCAGGAGTAGACAAGAGTCTCGGGTACCAAAACTCTTCTATTGAGTCTATATGATAATTAAAGCATTTTATAGTTCTATCAATCTCATCGCACCGGTCGCCACGTACAGGGAGTTCATCCACACACATTACGACCAGAAACAATATGCACTGACGGTCAGATATGAAAAGAACTTCATCCGACGCCATAGCTGTGGAATGAAATCCCCGCTGTGTTTTTTCCAAGCTACTACAATATGGGGTTCTTCAAGAAGGGCATTAAAAAGTGTCTATAGTGTGGGCAGATATGTTATTATAAAAAATATATTTTTGCAAATTTATAGCCCAGCTACCATCGAAACTCATAAAAACCTTAAATGACTATTTGTTTTTACATCACTTTACGAATAGTTTTATGAATAAATATTTACCTGTAGGTTTTTGGCCGAACGCTTTCACAGAAACGAGAAAGCCAAATCCAGAGGCTGCAGTGTTAAATAATAAGCCCCAGTGGGTCAGAAAAATAAACCACGTTCCAATATTAATCTCAATAGTAGTGAGAGTCATTGAGGTTACCACTATACAAACACACCCTACAAAAATAATAGTCCTTAAAAACAGCAAGGGCAGAACAGATCGATTTCCTTGCCAGCAAGTCAGGTAGAAATCTGATGGACTGTCATGATCCATAAAGAGCATCTCTATTTTGAACTCTCTTTTAAAATACTTCTTTACACCACTCATTATTGTTATTTATACTTTATATTTACTTTGCGAAAAAATCGTTTTACTTTTCCCGTAATACGTCTGACGGGCGCTGTCGACACGACTCTTATCTCGGATCGTGGATTGTGTATCATCGAAATGATCTCTGATATCTCTAATTTTTGTTGATAACATGCTGTAACAAAATCTCGTGATTTAATGAAAATTTCGTAATAATGGATGTAATTGCATTAAAGGTGAGTGTTTAGGAGTATATTAGTCATGAGAGCTGTACTTATCGAAATTGCTGATAGTCTCGAGCACTTACTGCACCTTTTAGTACAGTACGCGAACAGTCTTAATAAGTTACCGTTTCTATTGTAATGATAGATGGTATTCATATCGTCAGGCCAGTACATTTAAACTGAGTTGAACAACGAAAATTATCTAAGACTTTTTGATATATGACTGATTTACGACATACTCTTATTATCAAAATAATGGAAATAGACAAGCAGTCATCGAGCCTTGGGTAGAAAGAACGTCACGAGTATTCTGACGGTAATTATAATTGTTATCATAACAGTAAGAATAGCTAGATTACATACGATAGACATTCAGTGATAAAAACCTTCTATGATATAGTGACGACAGATAATCGAGATAGTGACTTGAATGCTGTAAATTACAGAAAACATTACGGAGAAGTAGAATTCGCCACCGTATTTTTGTTCCCTCTAAATGATCGCTGTGTAACTTAAAGCTTTTATTAGATGCTTATCTATGCTTCTTATTTTTCCAACAAGAATAGTAGATATAATATTCATTTCAAATGGTCCATATAAGAATTTATCAATGATAATGAGGTGGGTAGTAGGTAGTTTGTAGTAATTTTTACGTTTATTACATGTTCAAGATTATGTAGATGTGTCTATTTGTTTTGTGAGATTATTTCTTAATAGTAAGCAACTAAATAAATAAATGGACATGAAATAATATTTTTAGATTTCATGAAACTTTAATACTTAAGTATCAACACTGCCTTACTTTATTTGTGTACTAGAGAGAAAGAGAGTGTTTTTATAGTTATTATAGCTTCTTGGCAATCTTGCGGTCTGCTTAGTTGTAGTAATGTTTGGAGACACGCTATTTATTTGTCCACGAGCTCTTCTCATATCTTATCGTGATCTTATTTCGTTGCACCATTATTGGTATGTTGTTCGTCTCAAATTGGGACTTCCACTACATCTGTATTATAAAACAAAGATAATATATGAATAAACTCTTCACGTTGAATTATAAATCTTGAACTTCTCTGACTTCAACAAACTTCACTGTAATTTGACAAATATTTTTGAGTTTCATGACTTCAGTTTCAAGTTGATTAGTTTGTGCATAGAGTTTTTAATATAAGCGTTAAAGCGTTAAAATTAGTCTTTCTTTTAGGGTTGTACAAGATATAATATAACTGTAAACATTGTAATGTAAACTGCTATTTTTCTTTTCTCTTATAACCGAAGAAGATATTACTTAGGAATATCTTATATTCTGTGACTTGATGCAAAATTGCTAAAGAATATTTATCAGGGGCAACTAAATTTTAAATGTGAAATTGCTAGTTGTATACTGTACCAAAATTAACAAAAATGACTTACAAAGCGATTCCATTATTAATGAAAGTTAACAAATAATGTTTGTTGTTGTAGAGAAAAGTAAGAACGTGTTAATTTTGTGGCCTGCCAAAATAGTCGAACAAATCGGTCAAATTAATTGAAGTCCGACCCGATCACATAGGTGACGATTAGACAGGTGAGCAAGTGTGTTTCCATAATAATAGAAAAAGCCCGGTTGTGAGCGTAACATGTGTGCTTTTTCTACTCATTTTTGATTGCAGATTCTCAACATTCACTTCCTTCCTGATCATATCATCTTTCAAATACTCGAATCCATCTCCTATTAGGTCTTCCTCTCCCCTTGTAAAAATGAGACATCAATAAAATTAAATAATATGTTACGACTACCTACACTACTTTCCTCCCTAGATTATTTTACTGGCCAACTGGTTTGCCACATTAAATAAATGGTTCGAAAGTTACTAACTTGACAAGGACCATTAATATAATATTATCTTGTAATTGTACGCGGTATTTAGAACATGGAACAAGCTATAAGTCTGTAATTGGAAGTAAAAAATTGGTAACCTAATAAAAATAGAATACCGTGACTTTTATTTTAACCAATCTTACCCAATGGAAGAAATTTCACTCTCATCACAGCGTTAGTCTTGGTTAATTCCAAAGCTTGCATTTTGGAGTCCAGGATTTCCTCTCCTGCTTTTACAGTTACCCTCCGAACCTGAGACGATATCCTGTGAAAGTGCATCAACCGCACTTAACAGATGTACTAGCTAGTAGGTGTGATTCACACGTAGTGTGGCGGCCCTGGGAGTGAGGGTTCTCACGCTCTCCACCTTGCTCGCGGCCATGGTTCGCTGCGCGGATGCGTGGGCGGCCGGCGCCTCCTTCTGCGAGCAAGTAATGCTCGTGAAGGGAGGAGGATCGCAAGACAAGCTGCCCGCGTACGAAGGCAACTCGGGCGTCGGAGGTCGATAAACGACCTCCGCCCCCCATGAGCGCCGGCCTGGGGGTGACAGGTGGAGCCGCCTGTCAACCTCACCTTCGGCAACCAAAGCGACCCACAGGCGGCGTGCGTTTTAGTCGGTTCGAGTCCGACATAACCTCCTCCACCGGCTCCGGTGGGACGGTATCCGTGGGGATTTTGCGCACGTAAAAAAAAATAAAAGTAGGTGTGATTGTCTTGAGCTGCGAAGATTTTGATCCCTGATTGTGGATATAATATATAGATCCACAATCAGGAAATCCCCCAATGAAACCAAACTAAACACTATTTATATACGACTAGCAATTAAAATATCAATATTTTATTTATGTTGCCATGAATGTACACTGCTATCATTATGAGTAGTACATAATAATCTTAAATTAAATACTGATAAAGTAACAAAATCATTCTAGGATAGATTTCAAGTACAACACAAAGATAACGGGATTAAGGAAACTTATGACATGCGATTATAATAGCAATCGCAAATATAGATGCCAACAACACACACCATAATACTGTATTAGTGTGTTTAGATGTGTTGTCCCAAGACTCATAGGGCCATAAGCCAAGGCAGCAAACGCATTACAGAAGCAAAACCTACATTTAGAAGGGCCTCTCACCAAAGTGCATTTTTTAATTTGGAAAGTGGTAACCGTGGTCTATGGACGTGTGTAACAACAGAGGAGTCACACTCGCGCCACCGACCCTGTAAGCTCAGAGTTTCAGTGCCGTTAGTGTAGAAGACAAAGCAGGGCAAGTCTTTAGTCTTCCCACTGACAAAACAAACTCTCCAGTGAGCTCTGGTTACCCTACTCACCGCTGGGAAAACAACACACAACGGACTGCTCAATTGGACGGCCGTTTCCTACCTCCTTTAAAGAGTGCATTTAGAACACACAAGTTGCCAAGAAAAATGTCATGGCAAGAAGCATTTGTGTAGAATTTGCTGTTTTGGTGTGTGGCACCCCTTACGCAGCAAATGTTTCTTGCTATCTCTTGTCAAGAAGCTTCTTCACATCTATTGTCAAGAAGAATTTTTCATAGCAAAATACTGCTTTGATGTATGGCCCACAGAGCTTTGCTTGGGTTATTGATAGTACTTTGAATTTAGATTTTTCGCCATCATGTAGACTTTCTGTTGCATTTTTTATGTTATAAAATAAGCACACATTCACTTATTTATACACAATAAATAGGTACAACAAAAAACAATGTCTTATTATTAAAATAATTTTAATTGTTAGGCAAAATAAAAAAGTGTTTTATATTTTATTTACATTAATTTCCTCTTATCACAATTTTCTTAAAGGTATCTTACATTATATATTGAATCAAGAATAAATTATTTATCCTCTTTCATCTTACATTACTACGATTATAGTTAAGAATAAATTAATATACCTATTTGTATGAGTATGTCGGATTTCTGTACTTAATAATATTTATTTTATTTATTACAATAATGATAATGTAGGAAACAATTTGCGTGGTGTAAGCAACAGTTTGCTTGAGGAATAAATTTCCCTTCCTGTATTCACCTGGGTGAACAAAATTGCATTTTGCTATTGTTTCTTCATATCACCTCAAAAACATTTCACACGGGTGAAATGGTTCGACACATTAAAATATATCAATTGTATTCTTGTCATGCAGCAATATTTACTCGAAAATAGAATCTGCTTAGTAAATGAATTATTGTGATTCTGGTCATATGAGTGACCATTTAATAAGATTATAGGAATCTATTGAGATCTATTGGAAATTCAAAAACTTTGCGGTTTCTAGCAGAATCACTCAATGCGGCCTTTTTAGACCCGTAGAAGCGATATTTTTACGTATTTTATTTTTCGGACTTGAATATTTTACTTGGGTATAAGATATTACAAAAAATCAATATAATGTGCGTTAGACATAAATAATCAATATAAAATAAAATTTCACTACAAACCGAGATACAGGCCTGTTTTAGTTCGGCTGCAGATGCTACCTATACGTATGTATAATTTAAGCAAATGCACTTGCATTTGTGTAATATAAAAACAAGAAAAATACAGTAATAAAATGCTTGGCCATCTTGGTTGTTCCAGATAATTACCAGTAGAAATGTATCCATCAGCAAAATTCTAATTAGTAGACTTGTAAGAACCATACTTCATTTCCACAAGTAGCCTAATAAATTCTTAGTTATGGATCACGTTAGCTTAAAATCAGGATCGTTAAATACTTTAGTACTGAGCATACATCCCTATGTGCCAGGTAGACAAATCCATAAACCCTTTATTTCTATCGGGCGTCTCCTAACTTCATACAAATGAAGGCAATAGCAATCTAGTAGTATAAATGAAGGCTGGTGAATATTTTCTGTAGGTAACACTGACCAACACACCTTATGCATGCAGTATTTACACTGTACACGTGTCCATTGTTGACGCTTAGCAATTAACGATATCTGTTGGTTATGTTGACTTTCTGTGCACTAACATAATATGTCAACAGTATTTCCATTACTAAGAAAATAACTAACGTAGATTTAATACACATTCATGAAGTTTGTGTTCCTGCAACTTCGGGTAAACCAATCTCTTAGGAGAGTTATGGCTACTACAAGGAAATGCATGACTACGAGTCCAGCGGCGGAGCCAATCACTACCCCTATCGTTTGTCCTGGCTTGCTCCAGTCTACCATTGGGTATATCCAGTCCGTGCCAAATCTGTAAGGAAAAAGTATGTTTGTTAAGTTAATTTATAACTACAGTTTTTTATCCTATTTGATTGTCTGACGAAGTTAAATAGTTGTTGTTGTTGAGTAATATATTTAATGAAGGTATAATTTGAGGATTACATTAGTTATTTGCTCAGGACCGTGAATGATAAATGGGGTATTTTATTAGTGCTTAACATATTGTGTAGATGCAAACACATTAAACACAGGAAAAGATTTTTGCAGGATCAATTCGAAACTCACTATTGTATTCTCATAGTAACCCGTTTAAGGTTTAGTTACTATCTAATTAAGACAATAACTACTGCTTTATAGTTCTTACCCATCTTACGTAATTATTTCGTATATTTCTTACGTGCTATTCGCTATGGCTTCACTTTACCAGACCTAAAGATCTGGTGGATATGTCGGGTTTGAGTAAAATAAAGCGGCACGTGTTGCCGGAGAACTACGAGTAGATGCGTGAGCCAGTTTCTACTAGGGCAGCGGAATAGGCTACTGTGCAGACTTTTCAATGGTAATTTAGACTCAGGAATCAGACTGATTGTCTGATTCCTCCCATTCGCGATTCTTACCAAATCATTTAAAAGACCTTGAAAATTATTGTAAATAACAATGACATACTCTTAAAACAAATTACAAACAATTTAGGTAAAGTTACAATAGTTCTACATGTGAAATTGTTGCAAATTTTACTAGTGTGTATATCAAAATATAGCGAGATTTTATGCGCAGTAACATATCATTATGTAACACTGTGTTATTTATTAGTCAATTAAATAAAATGTGGTAGACATTTGGATTCATTATTAGATAGAGAAAGTACACGCAGAAAAGATTTTCGGAGTAAATTTGTGCCTAGTCTCAACGTGATAAAGTATAGTACGCTTTATAACTCCATAAAATTATTTACCAAAGAGTGTTCGCAGAAAAAATTAAAGCTTTAAAAGGATGTTATTATTTTATAGTTGACGTGTTTCCTTCTTCTTATAATCCCGGGTCCTTTAAGCGGGGCGTGAAAAAGCATATGACGAGGCCGTCAAGTTAAGTGTCATTGTCACATGGTACATTCAGCTTACCATTTGGCGAGGCAAAGTCAAAAAGGCGTATCCTGTTTAAAAAAAACCTATACGGTTACCACTTAGCCACCAGTCCCTTTTATATCTACTAATTCATCCTATCCCTACAAGTGAATAAATCACACTTTCAAAATCATGCATAAGCTGTTGACTTACGGACTCTTTGCTGGTGAGAAGTGAAAGATTACAGTGAAGATCATGTAGACCAGTCCAAAACTGAGCGTCCAGTAGAAGTGCAGCAGGCGGGTGGGGTGCCGGGAGCACGCCACAAGCACTAACATCAGCAACGAGTTCACCAGATGGACGAACATATCCAGCACTTCATTCATGCCATAAGTGTCACCTAGAAAACCACTGATAAATTAACTTTATGTCCCAATTATTTTGTTTCTTCATCATAATCATTCTTTTAGGTCCATATTCCAGGACAATACATAGTCCTGAATTTAGATTTATAACTAGATTTGAGGATACGCATTCTAGAGTACGCGTCACGAAATAAGTTCATTGACCGCGACGTGGCAGTCGCAACATGTAAAATTGCCAGTATTGTATTTATATATTTATTTATTTATATTCATTTATATATTTTAAGACTAATACAGAAGTTGAGTATACAATTAACATTCACAGTTCGCTAATTAAAAGCCTCCACATTTAGGTAATCAAATAGAAAATAAAAGAAAACACAATATACAACCATAAAACAAAAATTACAGAAAACAAGATAGTGTGCATGGAACGTTACTTTAAATTAAGTAGCTAGTTATGTTTAAAGTAAGCAGTTATCTGGTCAAAGCAAGAGTCTGCTTGTTGTCGTTTAATTATCGCCACAATAGCGCTGAATAGGTCTATATCAAGATAGATATGAAGTTTTCAGTTCAAAGAAGGTCTATATCAAGTGTCACTAGTGGTATGGGTGATGGACTGCTGAGGCGAGGTCTCGGGTTCAATCCCAGGTTTTACTATATCACACGCCAGTGACTTTTCGATGATTTTCGAAGTTATGTGTGTATTTATCGCAGGTTTATTAGTGCCCGGTTAATGGCAATAGGCTCGCCACCTATTACATTGAAACCTAAACATAAACTGGCGAAATGTGGGTGCTAGCACCTCTGCCTACCCCTTCGGGGATAAAGGCGTGAGTTTATGCTATGTTACCAGATCTCTTATTGTTCAGATATGAATACTTAGTTGAATGCCAATAAGAAAAATAATAGGTATACTTAAACTTACTTAAATCTGTGAGTAAAGCAAAGTAGAATATGGTTATGAAGAAGGCTAGAGGTATAGACATATTGTAAAACACCCAATATGTTTTTATATACCAAGGCAGCGACGGACTCTCATCTGAAAATAATAAAACCATTTGTTCTTTAACTTTATTATTATTTAAATTATCAATCAATCAATGAATTAGCCAATCGCAGTCCACTGCTGAACTAGGCCTCTTCCAATGTTGGGTAGCTTTGCCCTATTGTTTCCACGCTGGCCAGACGGGTTGATACAGGGTTTTATTTAAAGGTTTCCTTCTCTCGCAGTGATATCGTCTGCGTATTTTTCCGTTAGTCGCCTCTTACGACACCCTTCAGATGAGATGGGGTATCACCAGATACTTGTATTCTTCGTCACCACACGGATTAAATTATAATATTAAAAGTTAGACTGGATTAAGACAGTAACCTAACTACAGAACTTCAATATCGTCAATTGGCTGTAGAGGTCAGATGGCGGTCGCTTCAATGAAAAAATCGAAGCTTAGCTGCATCAAAGTTATATTGCAAAGCTGACCCAAACTGATTTCGGAAACGCTCAGGTAATGATGATGATATGACCGTAAAGTTAAACTAAGTTGGGAATGGGCACAGGCTCTGGGAATGGTAATCAATAATATTAATAACTAAGACCTGCATATATTTTTTTGCAATTTCCTATTTGTATTCTTATTAAATAATATATCTTTCGAGCAAAAAAACAATCCAAATCAGTAGGTGGTTATGAATATTTAACTTGATAGATTTGTATCTATCAATTAGTTCATTCATTTCATTCATGGTTATGATAATGTAACTTATGAACTAATTGGTAGATTTTTATCTATCAATTAGTTCATAAGTTAGGTACATGTTCATAACCACCTACTTGATGACGGGCTGTAAATACTGTAGAGATGACCACTTCTACTCATTCATCCCACCCATTGTTTAACCGACTTCAAAATAGGAGAAATTCTCAGTTCAACTGCATGTTTTTTCACTTAATATTGTGTACCTATGTAACATTTTGCATTAATAAATAAGTATTACGACTGTGCCTCAACGCAAGTTGTAGACCTAAAACTAATCTAAGCTAAAATTAAACTAAACTACGTTAAACTAGAAGTAAGGCCTGTGCGAATCAAGAACTAATAAATGAAAGTTCAGTCAGTGTTTTTTCTTTTTTTTTCATTAATATTGCCTTAAAGTAGCAATATAACATTGCGTTTAACACATGGTTTGTGAGCATGGCGTCTGGAATTAAAGCGATCGCGGTATGGTGATGGAATTAGCTCATGGTCCATGTAGTTTATTGAAATGACACGAGTTTACCTTTCATCACCCGATCTATAATGAGTGATACAGGAAACACAAGAGTTTAATTCTCATAAGCATAACAGCAATTGTAATAACAACTGCGTCAGTACTACGATAGTCAAAATCAAGGAATATATTGGTTTTGTTGAAAATTGACTCTTAGGAGCCGAAGTATAGGCGAACCTCAAGGCGGATGGAACCACGTTGCAACTAATTTATTTATAGAATAGATATGGGTAAATTATGCATTATTATAAATGATTTATAAATCGGAAATAGTTTGGCAAGGACAAATCAAATACTACCCAGTTCTGAACTAATTAGATATTCATATAACTATAAGACGGCATAAAATAATAACAAAACTATAACCAAGTCACATTAGCATGCGGCTCAATATTCATCAACAAACGTAATAATTGAAAATGACGTTTTAAACTATCGCGGTGTGAATTCATAAAAATCGTGGAACTGCGTTGCAGCATGTTTTATTCGTGAAAAGTTCCAAACCGGTGTATAATTATAATTAAAATAATTAAAAATGACAAAACAAAAATATTTGTATTATAAAACTGCGGGAAGATCGCCATAAAATTCAATAAAAAATTGCATTACGAATTGTAGTTAGTGTTTCTGGACGTCACTTAGACTTTGTCATCAAGCGGGGTGCAGTAATGAGAATGTAAAGAACCAGAAGTAAAAATGAAAAATTACATTGGTACAACAAAGTACAGAAATAAACAGTTCAGGAACGTCTATAATTACACAGACTTCCTTGTTTCTACATCTTTAGTAAATAAATTGGAAATTTTTGGTTAGAAAATAACTAAAATTATTTTTAGAAGATGACTTGAAAGATAAACTAAGTTCAATTTAATAAAAAAGAATCCTGACATAATTTATTTAAATTGTCATCCTCTTAAAATTTTGTATTAAAAGTGATTTTATTTTGTTTGTTTTTTCTAACCAAAGTACCTAGTGTAGGAAGTAGTTTAAACGGAAACGATAGATAAAAGGGTTCGTTTCCATTCAAATTGATATTATGTGAGTAAGTATAGACTTTTAGATATGAATAAATGAGTGACTGTTAGATTTGCATTAGTTACGGAAGTGCCCTTGAGCTTATGTCTTCCTTCTAATATTTATATGAATAATTAAACCTATTAGTCATACTTGCGAATAAAACAAGTTTCACGAAATTCTATTCGTGCAACGAGTTGAAACGAGTTACACAGCACAAAGGGGTTTAAGGTTGATAGGCTCGCGTTTTACCCATGGGTATACTCGTTAGTAAGTGGCGATGTGGTTGACGGTGGAGCACGCATTCTTAGAATTATTCACTCTAGTCTAAGCATTGAATTAAATTCATACATTGAAGCACCCGTGAAATAAATCCGTTGAAAACTCTCATACATAAATTACTTAATATATTATGTACTGAGCCGTCAATAAAATATCCTTGAGATCATTCATAGTTCGTAAGAAGCAGTTTTCGCAGTACTTCATTTACACTGGAGCTGGTGCTAACATGTGAACATTGAAAACGTCAACTTCATTAATACCTAGGTGTCCGATCTCGCTGTTACACTTAATTTATCACACCATTGTAACTAAAACAGTTCTAAAAATATCGATATACAATTAGATTGTTTCTGTGTCTGAGGCTAGAGTAAAGTCATATCTTTTAATTGAGTAAGTTTTAACACTCTTTGGGGTGAAATGGTCATAAAATTATTTTATAGTTCATTCGTTTAGCTAACAATAAAATACAAACCGGTTGCAAAACGGAAGAAAAACAAAAGAGAAATAAAAAATCGACACTAAATGTAAAGGATGAGCCAAAATAAAGCTGGTGCTACCCAGTTTTGAACTAATTAGATATTCATATAACTATAAGACGGCATAAAATAATAACAACACTACAACCAAGGTACATTAGCATAAGGCTCAATATTCATCAACAAACGTAATAATTGAAAATGACGTTTTAAACTATCGTGGTGTGAATTCATAAAAATCGTGGAACTGCGTTGCAGCATGTTTTATTCTTGAAAAGTTCCAAACCGGTTTAGCTAACAATAAAATACAAACCGGTTGCAAAACGGAAGAAAAACAAAAGAGAAATAAAAAATCGACAGTAAATGTAAAGGATGAGCCAAAATAAAGCTGGTGCTAGTCTTCCGTAAAAAAAATATATATAAAAATAAGAAAACCTAATTGCTGCCTAAAAATCGAAAAAAGTTTGATGGCAGGCAATAATAAACCGAAAGAAAATTAATATATTTAGGGTACCACCTGCTATCATACTTGTTGCGCTCTTTTAGATAACAATCGGGTTTTGATCTATTAATCATAAATTGTATTTTATACTTTTTGTTATGATTTGTAATGTCCTTTTAATTCCCTTAATAGATATATTATCCGGGAGTGTTCTTAGCTATGTTTGAAAAAAAGTCGGTCTTAAATGGCCACCCCACAAAATGACGGAGTGCATATTTTTTCACAACTCCCTCAATATGGGTATCAAATCAAGCTTGACTAGTACATAAAATAACCTCCAAAAAGTTGAAAATAAATTGTGCCCTGTAACATTGATAAACCTAATAATATTTTTATTCAAGCGTTGCCATGTCCCCTCACATGGCAACGTTTGAATAAAAATATTACTAGTAGTATTTTGTGATGGGGGTTTTTAATTTTTAATTATTTTTTTATAGCACCAAATGTTTTGACAATTTATGTATTCTATATCCCTCAAAAGAATGATACCTTTCATTAGAGACCCAATTTTGGAAAATCCGTCCAGCCGTTAAGCCTGTAGAGGGGTACAAAGAAAACTACATAAATACGCGCATAACACATTACTCTCTTGCAGTCGGGTAAACACCGAAGAAATTGTGATGGAGTGGAAGAATGGACCTCTAAAATTGCAAGAAGTATACATTACCTCGAATTCTCATCATTTTAATTTCGCAGATAATGGTGCATCTAAGTTTATAATATTGTTTTATCTTTGTTATTAGATAAGTGTATAAGTATTTGATTAAGCTCTGCCCAAATATTTGTTATCGTGTCATAATTTAGCTACACGTTGGTGCATACACACACATAAATCGATAAATATTACGTAGGTATCAGTTCCTGAGATAAAGTAATTTGTCATCATACCGAGTATTAGTAGTCACTTTAAGCAATAAATTAATGATACTTGTAATTATATAGGTCTTATAGCTACTGTAACTACTGCTACTGTACCATAAGGTTTTACTAACAATTTTTTTTTCCACGACATTCTACACAACGCTATCTAGACCCATGGTAAGCTTAGCTTAACTAGCTTGTGTTATGGAATCGAGAATGCGGATAAACATACATAGATACTTTTTTTTTGTAAATACATACATATTATACATAGAAACATCCAGACCAACGCAAATATACACATTCATGCATACAAATATTTGCACTGAGCGGGAATCGAACCCGAGCTCCCTGCATAGCAGTCGAATGCTCTACCGCTACGCCACCGAGGTCAAACAATTACTAACAGATTCTGCCCTGCTTCACATATTATCATTATTACTTTTCTTAACTCAGTTGAGGTCGGCTATCTAGTATAACTGAACTTTGATATTTTCCGTGACTGCCATCAAACCTTCACATAATCATGTTTTACAACCATTTTTGGATTAAACGAACATAACATTATTAATGTTATCCTATCCATGAATATCATCTCAACCAAAACATATAAAATATATTAATACTATTTTTCTTGATTCTGTCCACTGAAGTGCACAGTTACTTAGGTCGCCTCCTCTCTGTTTTTGCTCGGTGGTTATATGAAGAAAACAAAGTTATTATGATGATTTTACAAACAACTAACAGAAGCATATACTAGCTACAACACTATCTATGCAATTTTCCGTAATTTTTCTAACCTATAAAGTATTGGGAAACTTAAAATTGGACTTATGAAATTGGTAAAGCTGTTCTAAACTTATAACATGAGCATGCATATTTAAGCAGGCACTTATGCAGTCATTTATTTTTATGTTGAAAATATATTTTCTCATTTATTTGAATAGGTCTTAGGTACTTTCACACCGCGAGCAGTTCGATCCACGGAATTTATTTCAAAGAGATCTTTTTGAATGGTCAGTTTCTCACAGCGGTCATCAATGGTCTGTTGTTATGAACGCTTTTTAAAGTAAATCAAAAGTGCTACAAATCCCTTATACATAATAAGAATGATTATATTATGTAGGTATAGAATAAAGTTTTTTTTTAATACAACTTATGTGTCAGACGAGCACACGGCCCACCTGATGGAAAGTGGCTACCGTGATCTATGAACGTGTGTATCACCAGGGGAGTCACACCCGTGCTGCCGACTCTGTAAGAACGAGATTTTCTGTGTCATCAGTGCAGAACACAAAACCAGGACAACATAACACGGGGTTATTATAGCCATGATATTCTGTAGGGTGGAGGTACTTCCCCAGTCAGACTGCTGAATTAGGACGGTAATACCGTCATGTCATACCTCGTATATAAAAGTTTACAAAAGACGAATAAAAGTAAAGAATAAAAAGCTTACTCACCGATAGATCCTCGACAGGTCGCCGTCAGAGAGATGACTAAGGCGAATATCGTGTTCAAAGTGTTCAAAATCAGCCCCCAGTGGGTTAAAAATATGAACCACATACCAACCGATATTGCTTGGGTCATAATGACCATCGAAGCTATCAATGTACCAGCACATCCCACAAAAAGTATAATCCTTATAATAAGTAGAGGTATTGGTGACTGGTTTCTTTGAAAACAACTTAAGTAGAAGTCTGATACACTGTCGTGTCTTAAGAGAAAACCGTCTTTTGAAAACTCATTGCTGCAATATTTACCGACGCGACCCATTATATAATCTGTTTCTTTTTTTATTATATTATTTAGTTAGTTAATTAGTTGTAGTTTATCGACCGGACGACTGTTTGCGACGGACACACACGCATTGTACTGTTATCTATATCTAAGTTGATTACCAACGGATTGTAGTTGTAGATGATTCACACATATTTGCTTGCTTTAGGTGTTACTGATAAGAAGAAATATTTAATAATTTTGCCAGTTTTGGATCACACTACTAGCCGTGCGATTAAGATCTTCTAAATAGATAATTTCAATAAAAGAAGTAGAAGAAGATAGTTAAGACTTATAAGATTAATACTGCTTACAAGCATTGAACTTAATTTTCAGGACTAATCTAACTCCTTTCACATACATCACTTCTATTTAGATTATTAAGGGAAGTACTTATTCTAACATCAAGTAGGTCTGTATCTTATTTATGTTACAAAAATGCTTTCAGTGAATATTTCTATCGGTAAAATATTTTTTTGCTCTGGTAACCTTCCAGGCGGACAATTGGGAAGAATAGTGTACTTTTGGAGAGGCCTATGTTCAGCAGATAGGCTACTTCAATTGAGTGCTCAACGGTGAACCATGCTTTTTGCAGACAATAGCATCACCCAAGGGTTCACTTGGTTCCCATAGACCTTTGTGCCACAGATACAGAGTATACATAGATTTAAATATTACAGGAAAGCATTACAGGACTGAACTGCCACTGTACATACAACTTAGCCTGTCTATCGTGGTTAATGACACCTATTGACCAAGTGAAGACCTACTTAACGTTCTTTTTTTTTGTCTTTGGTAGCAGAATCTTCTACTAAGTCTTTTCTACTTCCATCAGTGTTTAACTTCCTCATTTCCACTTATAAGGATCCTTACGGTTTTGAGGTAGCGCTATTAGGAACATCTCACATCCGTGACATCTCGCTTCTTGTACCTGCCTAGCTAGTCAAGGCATCTTCGACCAATACATAAAATATTTCGGATGAAATTAACAATATCACACAAATGAGGATCATAAATTTCGTGTTTTATTATCTTAAAACTAGGTATAAACAAAATTAATAAAGATACAGATAGATAGGGCAACGTAACGTATTTTTATAAATATGTACATGATAAAAGTATTATAACCTATGAACTTATGCTAAAATCACAGTGCGTTTCATTACAAACCTAGGTATATCTATTTCTACAGTATTATACAAATAGTAAAGTTTTTTTATACCACTAAGGTGGCAGACATGCACACGGCCCACCTGATGGGAAGTGGTTACCGTGGCCTATGGACGTGTGCAATACCAAGGGCGTCACACTCGCGGCTTTTGCAGAACCCCATATTGTAGGGTAAACATTAATATAACCTTTAAAATTTGATACAATACAGCCAGATCATCTAGATATGTAATTTATAAGAGTGTATTGTTAACGCTAAATTATTAAGAACACAAAATTATCTTTAATACATTATTTTATAATAATTCTTTAAATTATATCACATTTTAACACAACACTTTGCTTTGAGAGTTTTTTTATAATGTCAAAGTACACATTACAGTTAAACTTGTAACGGGATCACTTGTAATATGCTGTCCAATATTCTTTACCTTTTCAGGATTGGATTTAAACGAGTATTCAAGCACTACTCATTAATTATTTTCAAAAGGAGCACGTACTATTGCAGCTTAATTTACTATATCCATTTTAACACCTAGTTCCATACTGTCATCCCACCACCACTCTTGACTACCGACATCTGCTTCGCACTTGTTAGGAGTCTCAGCTCTTGATGATCTAGCTAGATGTTTGCTGCTACCATTTGTTATCCGGAAACCTGTAGCGTCTAGTCTAGATTCAGTAGTTTAGGGCGCGAACGCATCGTTGTAAACTCCAGTTGGTTCGGAATGTCTTAACTTGGCTAGCGCATCACGTGCTGTGGCTACACCCACCACTAACAGGTGCATGAGTGCCAGAAACAATGCAGTCAAAGTTATCACCACCAACGTCTGCTCAGGTTTCGCCCAGTCCACCACTGGGTAGATGAAAGGGTTACCCCAGCTGAAACAAGAAATTGACAGTCCATCACTAGTTTACACTATTATTTTCGATTCACTTGGATCAAAGTGAAATTATCTATTCCTCTTATTTATAGCTGATTTAAAGTTCAGTATAGGTCTACATATCAAGAAAGCGCCGGAAACTGTTCGGTTTTGAGTTTACTAATCATGAGGTGAGGAATCTCATTGGAACAGTGACTTAATTCTGCCACCTAAGATATCTATCTCAGCTAAATTGCTAGTAGTAAGAATTGAAACTTAGCGATCAGGGGATTCCACAATCAAACACCCACTCACACCTAATAAAATAGTTTACTACTTCTATTATCTATACCTATTAAAAAATGTTGTATATTCACATATATACATTAATTGTCAACGTTGTTATCTTCGATACGAAATCAAAGAATCAATTTCATCTATTTAGTTTAGGCTCATTAAGAGCACATATGAACGTCAAAATTTTACAATTATGTCTAGAAATATTATAAAAATAATAAGTAGTATAAATAAACCATTGAAAAATGATTGTTTATGTTGTGCAAGTAAGCAAGAGACTTAGGTTGACTACGTATTTACATCATCAAGATACTCATCTACTTTATATAACGTTTTTCATTAAAGTTTTATTCACTGCTATTTTAAATTTATTTAGTGGCATGTCAACTAAATTCTGAGGAATTCTATTAAATATTTTTATACAGCTGCCTACAAACGAATCACCAACTTTGTGTTGCCTAAGTTGCATGTGAATGTATGAAATATAACACAGCATTAGATAAGGAGCTTACCCAGTACCATAAATAGATTAGTCTTGTTTGACAAAATTTATGGAGATTATGGGATGTAGACCAACTTGTTTTAACGTGTAGTATCTTTCTCAGCTAGTGCAGTCGTTTGCGAAAAGGCAGCGTTTATATTTAGCAAATACTCATACGCACTTTAGTACATATTTGAGGTTTACATTCAAGGTTTAAGTCTTCGAGTATAAGCCAATACATATATGGTCGTTCACATTTCAGCAATCACCATGGATAATGTGTCTTAAATGTTATGCTAAAACTTAACAGTTGTTTCTAGGTGTACTAGGTAATTTCAGAATAGTTATTCAAACAAATTTAAAACTATACGGTAATTTCACAGCATAAATTCTTCAATATTGAATACTAAAGTCTTGACAATTGTAAAATTAAAGGCATGGTTTTACGAGTGGGTACCTAACCGATAGGTAGGTATATATATTTACTACCTACTAGTATCTGCCCAGTAAACAAAGAAACAAAAAGTACAGTCTGTAATGCAGAAGAAGAAGTATGGGTAGTATTTTTATGAACTGTGAAGTTACTATCAATAGTTTTGTCGCGTAGAAAATAAAAATATTGATTGAAAACACGCTTGCACGTTTGCGAGTAAGCATCTTTTTCATAGAACCACCAAATACTGACACTGAGTGTGTGGTTAATACCTCCATGCAATAATTCGTTGTTCAAATGTGATAGGCTATGGGCGCAATACCTCAAAAAGCTATTGTACCTTGCTTAGCAGTGACCTCCGAATATAGGAAATATTTTTATGAGATAGAAACTGTAAGGCCGTCCACTGCGTAGAGCGTGATCCAGTCGCGTGCGTATGCGGCTGGTGCGAATATCACGAACAAATCATGTGACAAACGCCTCGTCTCTGGCGTGAATTAAAAAGAAAAAAAGGATTTGGCACGGATAAGACGTGGTCGATTAAATTATAACTTATCGTACCGTATCCTTACCTCTTCCATATTATAATTGACTTCGCGTTCGTCCCCTGCCATAACTATGCGTATAGTTTTTGTAAAATATCTAATGTATTTTTAAGACACCGAACGTATCAAGCGCGTGCGCATGCGACTAGCGCTAATTTAAAACAGCGGATGGCCTAAAGCGATTGTCCATAATTATAAGAATTGACCTTCAGTTCGAAAATACAGCTATCATCTATTAGTTAAGTCGTTAACTAATAAAAATGAAACACGGTGCATGATCGGCTAGTTGCTTTAGTAATAAAAATAAATGGTACTAAGTATTGGTTGGCTAACACTAATAAATCATTAGAAGTGTGCAAAATCAAAGGAATCCGAGAAATTCCCATGAAATATCGCGCGTATGACAGAAACAAAAACATATTTGAATAGTTCACAGCTGGCGCAAGTATGACCGATTGTTTAGTGTTTTGTGCCTAGACAATACGTATTATATACATTGCTATTTTGTTCAGTTCCCATGTCATTTCGTGCAATATGTGAATTAAAGACAAATGTTTGTAATATTGACGACAAGGTCACAAGTATGACTTATATAAGGTAGAACGCTGACGTCGAAGGGAAGTGACAACCACGTCATACCTATTAAATGTTATTTTTTTTGGAACTTTAGTCTGTTTGTTTGTTTGTTCGCGATGCCTGGAAAAATTACTGAACGGTTTTACATGCGGTTTTTTGTTTAAAAGGTCTTGGCTAGACGTCAAATCTTACGTTTGCTTCATCGCAATCGGTTGAGTATATGACCAAAAATCGCAATTACCCTGGTACGAGAGGGTACCAGGGTAATTGCGATTTTTGACTGATCAGCTACTCAACGAAATATGAAATCCAGAATAAATAAATAAATTTAAATAAAAATTATATGCAAAAAAATCTCCACGGATACAGAGGGGTATCCGTGGAGATTTTTTTGCTGCCGGAGCAGGTGGGAGAGGTTATGTCGAACTCGAACCGACTAAAACGCACGGCGCCTGTCATTGTTGGTTGCCGAAGGTGAGGTTGATAGTCATATCCTTCGCACCCCGGCTGACCTGAAAAAGTACCTATAAACCTCGTTTCTATGGAAATAAACGTTGTGGAATTCTAATATGTAATAACCAAAAAGTTACGCAAAATTCATGTTATGATTTTCAATAGAGAACAAGCTTCAAAGTAAATGTCAATCGTTGCAAATTCTATTGAACATATTTAAAGCACTGTGGCACAGAAACGAGGACCTAGTGGCTAAGTGGTATTCGAGTAGGTTAGCACAATACAAGGCTAAGTGGCACTAGCCAGTATAGTCTTAGGATGGGTGATCATTGAGAACTACAATCATGAGATTTATATATAGCTACCTCTACGTGGTTATTTAGTAGGCTGCAAACGTACCGTACAGTTTTCCCGTTGACATCTCAGCTATTTAAGCAGATTCATTATGGATGCAAAGCGACTCATATCATGTGAGCCGACTGATGTCTCATTCTGACTAATCAGCTGTGTTAGTTTCCTTATTTTTATAGTCTGATCAGAATTATAAAACAAGGCAAAATGCATGCACACGAAACTTTTGTTAACCTTGTTTTTATTGCGTATTTTCTTGTTCTTGAACATTTTTGGTTAAGGTTTTATAGAATTACCTATGTCAATCAATGTCATTGTAATATTACATACATATTACTTGAGAGTCCTGAGTGTACGGCCTCGTATACAATGATTACCTCCTCTTTTGAGTAGCTGTCGAAAGTCTTACGACATGTATCACTAATCTCCAAATGAACAATCCATTGGAATTTGATCATTATGATCTTGAACTTTTCGTTGATGCAAGCTTGTCTTTGAAGAGATAGATGCAGTTGCGAAATTATAATTATGGTAATGAATTTTCAAATACTTATATAATACTTATAATACTAGCTACGTTAAAGTCAATATTTATATTTACATACGTCAAAAGCATCAGCGCGCTGTGTTGTTTGATTAATAATGTGATGAGGTCTCTTTATATCGGCGAATGTTTTGTTGGAAGGTTTTTGAAGTTTACTTATTAACGATGTTTGACCTTTGTTTATTAGAGTCTGTTTTAGATGCAACTGCTAATGTAGTGATAACGTTAAGTACAACTGAGTTAACGTTTAGAGCATTGGATTTACGGATCCAAGGATGTCAGATATTTTTTTTTACCAAAGAGTACTTGTAACCGAAATAGTAATTTTGGTTACCAGTATTTTCGTTCATCTGTCTAACCATACTAAATTGCTTGTGCTACCGATTGATTCGAATCCGGGAAGGCAAGGTTAATGAGTCGCGTTAAGTATTGTACTGAGCTACCAACATTAAGTGTGGTTTTCGATGAAAAAGAAAATATAGTAGGTAGAGTTTTTATAGATTAAACTTATTACAATGACCGTTAAAATTATAAATTAATACGTAGCTATTTATTATCTCGTATATCCGTAGTTTAGAAGGTTCCCTCCATGTATTGTGATGATACTTACATTATCATTGTTCTCATATTACATACAATGCAGACCATCGAATGTATGGAATATACATACAGGGTGTATTTTTACAGGGTGGGATAGTAATGACAGGTACCTGTCAGATATCTCATTTGAAGTCTGAGAGGGTATCCGCATGTAAAAAAACTGGTCAAAGATTAGTCGGACTCGCGCCCCGAGGGTTCCGTATAATTTTTTTAAAAGCAAAATATTAGCAACTGCAATTACTAATATTCCGTCTAACCCTTCCCACTAAACTAAAATAAACTGTTTGTGCTAGGAGTGGGTTCACGTCGGTAGTGTAATGGTCAGTATTCGAACCCGGGACCTCTTGATCGTTAGACTAACTCCATAACTTCAACCTTATGCTTATGCTAATTTAACAGCCAACTATTTTGATTGTGTTAATTTAGAAGTTTGATTTTTGCAAAATTTCGAGACGTGACAGACATAAGTATACGGTAAGAATTTCAATGAAATACTTCAAAGCATTCCTGAGAAAAAGTCTTAGCAGACAGAGTCGGAGACAGAGGTAGAATCGCCTGGTTCTCCAAGTGATCCTATATGGGTCCGAGGCGAGAGTTGTTAAAGTGAGTAGGTGAAAATGTATAGAAGTAGATATTGTGACTGAAATTTGGCCACTGGGCGATCTTGGTAACAAATCTTTACTCACGGGTCTTGTCCACCGGCGAAATAGTAGATGACGGTGAACAGCATGTAGGCTCCAGCGAACCAGAGCGGTTGCATCACGTGCATGAGGCGGCTGGGGTGCGCAGAGCACAGCAGTTCTACGAGCATGACGACTGAATTGATACCATGCAGCATTACATCCAGGACTGGGTTTGGTGCATAGTTCACTTTTTTCTTTGCTGGAATGAAGAATAACAAGAAATTAGTTTTGTTTGCCGTGGTCAATATATGATTTATTAGCAGTCATAAATAGTCGTTCGCCGCGTGGTTCCCAGCAGAGAATTTGGACCATCTCTTCCCATGTGGTGTCGTACAAGGCGACTAAGGGATAGGGCTGTTTAACATCGGACAGATATATACAGCCCAGACTCAGCCTCAGATGCGGGGAGTCAACAATAGTGCCCGAAATACGGCTACAGGCTCACCCCCTATTACGTTGGACCGAATACAATTATTGGTGAAATGTGGGTGATAATTCACCTCTGCCTAACCCTCCGGGGATAAAGGCGTGATTATATGTATGTATGTAATTAGTCGTTATTTCCTGTAATTGTTGTAAAAGAATGTCCGCTTTAAAACCAATTGTCTTCCAATTAGTGGTTCTCGAGTTCGTTCGTAATATTAATTTTGAATTGGAATCTATACTTAGGTATCAATCTGAACTTATTGAACTTATTATTTGTCTGGGGAATTACCATTGTTCTTTGCGCGCTCTATGGCTTAAGAAAGTACTCGATCAGTTTTCGTCATCGTTATCACTCAGTGATTAAAGGAGTGTCGAAATCTACGTATCAAAACTGCGTATATCATACATATAATCACGCCTTTATCTATGGATGGTTAGGCAGAGGTGAATTAACACCCACATTTCACCATTAATTTTATTGTATAAATCTATTACGTATTATATCTATGTATTTGAAAACTCAATCGGTACTCCATTAACATACCTACTGAGCATTTGAATTTTCTAGCACTGTTCAGATCTTAGAAGACTGAATCAGTAAGGGTATCATCTTGGCGGAGGCTACCGTGCACCCAGATTAAAAAATCTCATTTTTCCCCTCACTGATAAATGCAATCCTATGAAAGATTTGATCTCAGATTATATTAAGATTGCCTTCTTTTAATTCATAACTATGAATGCTCTTAATTCTGCAAATTATAATTAGATTACGTATTTGTATAAGGCGTGGTCAAGGAGACTGAACATCTCAATATAGACGTCCGTATAGGAAATAGCAACGATCAACACAAGTTTGCCAATTTTGGTCATATCCTTCATGCTTATCATTTACGACATTCTCCAACGAGGCCCTAGTTTAAATCAATATTTCTCTATGTAATGGAGCTAACAAGGAAATAAATAACAAGTGAGTTAAATGACAAAATGAGTTTAGCTAGAATACTTTGTGTATATGTATAAGTTTACATATAGTATAATATACATGTATTCAATACTCTGTTTCTCTACACCTGCCCTGCAGATAATCCTTACCTCCCAGCGATCTTTTTGTAATGAAGGATTAAGTTTTTCAAGTAACAAGTGCAGTCTAATAAACTCTATTTCATATCCAATTTTACGATTATTTGTATGAAAATTGATGCAAGCGTAGAATTATTTTTTTATACCACTTAGGTGGCAGATAAGCACAGATCCTGATGGAAAGTGGTAACCGTGGCCTTTGTACGTTTGTACAGAGAAGTTGACGACTTCTAATCTATCTGATATATAAAATTCTCGTGTAACAGTGTTTGTATGCAAACTTCTCTAAAATGGTGTGACAGATTCCTATGGAAATTCTTGAACAAATTAGGTAAGTCTGAGAATTGGTCGTAAACTATATTTTATCCCGAGAATAGGTTCTGTGGGTTATTAGTAAAATAAATTTTATGAATGTCCGTTGAGAGTTGCTTGAATAAACTTTAAACGTCTTACATATTTAGGGGTGGAGAAATAAGGTTGTACTGTAGTCGACTGTACTTTGTTCTACATTACCTAAATGTTTTTGCATTTAAAGTAAAGGTCAAGGGTCTATCACCCTCGTACTTTGCGGTAAGTGAAGCTAATACACCTGTGTTAACACTACAAAGCTTCAGTAATTAGAAACAAGGTTAAAGATATTCAAAAGTAAATTAGTTCGACACGTTTGTGTAATTCAATACCAAATTACAACAGCAGTTAAATTTATTGTTGTTTTGGTGGCTTACGTAATATTTTTACCTGTGACTTATGAGTTCGAACTACCGTGAGTTGCAAGCCAGTATACCTGCTTGACGCCCGAGGCTCTGGCGCAGGCTTTCCTCTCGGAGTTGGAAATTCAAATGGCAATCGCTCTAATCAAAGTCAACAACAATATCAGACATCAGACAGATATATACAGGCCAGACTCCGCTTCAGATTCATGGCTCAAGCCAACATTAGTTCCCTGAAAACGGCAATGCGCTCACCCTTACCCTTTTTACTTAATACCTACGTGGGACAGAATACAATGAAATGTGTGTGTTAATTCACGTTTGCCTAACCCGCCAGGGATAAAGGCGTGATTATATATATGTAAACCAAAAATCAAACTTCGGTAGCTTAGTGGTTAAAGTGTCGATCTCATTAGGTTCAATTCATGGCCAATATGGTACAAACGTGAACCCACTCCTAACAAAAGCAATTATTAAGCTTAGCTGGAGGGGTTAGCGAGGATTCTAATAATTTCAGTTACTAGTTTTATTTTAAATAGAAGAAAAAGTAAACGGATTTTGAGCCCCGTAAGGTGAAAGCTTCGAATGCAACAGAATACTATGCTAAGACATGAACAGTTACGAAATATAATACTCTTACCATTCTTTAAAATGCCCCAGTAGAAGACCGTGATGAGGAAAGCCACGGGTATTGTGATGTTGTACAGCAGCCAGTATGTCTTCACGTACCATGGTAAACCGAACGTAGCATCTGAAAAGGAAAATTTTGTATTAAATAAAAAATATTGACATAGCTCGCAGAAGCTAAAGTGGCAGTGGACTGGCCCCATCTGTCGAAGGACCGATGGCCGTTTGAGCAAACGAGTCCCAGAGTGGAGACCGCGAGAGGACAAACGGAAGATAGAACGCCCCCTAGCTAGATGGACTGACGACTTGAAAATGGTAGCTGGGACAGACTGGATGCGGAAGACGGAGGATCGGCATAAATGACGCGCATTGAGAGATGACTTTGTCCAGCAGTGGACTGCAATAGGTTAACTGATTTAATTAATGTTTTTTTTTACCAAAATCACTTTGTTTTCCGATAGCCAATCCCGATTGCATATAAAAGGAGAGACTGTTGCATGACCTTCTGACCCCGAGAGGGAAGCCTTGGCTTGTCCTGCTTTGTCTTCTACACTGACGGTACAGAAACTCTACTTACAGGGTTGGCAGCGCGACTGTGACTCCATCCTCTGGTGTTACAAACGTCCATAGGCCACGGTAACCACTTTCCATCAGGCAGGAGGTGTGCCTGTCTGCCAACCAAGTGGTATAAAAAAAAAATCTGACACAAATTAATTTTGTTGTTTACAACTAAGTAATGCACTTTTTATTTGCGAAACATTCTGAAATATCAAATAACGCTAAATACACTCGAGAGCAATGAATCCGGGTCACTTAAAGAATGTTAAAAATCTCGGAAACTAAAAATGATAGGTTAATGCAATAAATTGTATTTAATAGACAATGTAATACTCCTTAAATGAAAGTAAAAAAAATATGAGTCACCATACATTTTATTAACACAAAATTACATAAAGAAAAAAACTGCTGATCTCTCCTTAAAACAAAAATAGGAAACATGAAATTTTTGAACTTTATTACGATTTTCTTGAATTTTAATACTTCGTATTGCCTCCTCGTGCTTCCATTACTGCGTTTACGCGGTTTGGCATGCTGTACACCAAGTTCCTTATACGATTTTGGGGAATATTCTCCCATTCCTCTGTGAGAGCAATTTTGAGCTCACGAAGCGTGATTGGGGGAGGGTTTCGTTGTTTTACGCATCTGCCTAGCTCGTCCCAAGCATGCTCGATCGGGTTGATATCCGGGCTGCGCGCTGGCCACTCCATACGAGTAATGTTCATCTCTTGAAGGTAGTCATTCACAATCCTACCTGTATGAGGTCTGGCATTGTCATGCATAAATATAGCATCCTCACCTAAATTGACCATAAATGGACCAACGTGATCATTGAGGATTTCTTCCACATATCTTACGCTAGTTAAAGAGCCGTTTTCTATGATCACCAGCTCTGTGCGACTTTCAGAAGAAATTCCGGCCCACACAAGTACAGACCCACCACCGTAGGCTACTTTTTCTTCGATGCATGCTTGCTTGAATCTTTCCCCTGGTCTTCGATACACTCTGTGTCTTCCATCGTGCTTGTAGAGCATAAATTTTGATTCGTCGGAGAACATAACTTTTGACCAATCTTCAATACTCCAATTTACGTGGCTCTGGGCATAACTTAGTCTCGAAATACGATGCCCACGCTCCAGTTTAGGGCCGTTTGCAGGTCTAAGGGGTTTTAAGTTAGATTCAGCAAGCCGACGTCTTACTGTCCATGCACTTGGGTTACTTCCTCCGAGGCGTCGAAACTGATTGGTGAGTTCAGTTCCTGTGAGAAAGCGATTTCGAAGCATGGTGTTCACCAAGTATCGGTCTTCTCGTGCTGTGGTACACCTGGTTCTGCCCGTTCCTGGTCTGCGTAGGTTAGAACCAGTTTCTTCGTAACGTCGGAGAACTCTTTGTACTGTTGACAGCGACACACCGACAGTCCTGGCTGTATCGCGCTGACTCCGGCCGGTTTCCAGCATTGTAAGTATTCTGGTGCATTCTTCAGGCGTAAGCGACATAATTTCAGCTTGATTAATGAATATAGAGCACTATCAACATGGTTTATGTACCCACATAAATGACAGATTACAAACAAAAGCAACACCAAATGCTGTAATTTCGTAGTTCCATCTTCGAAAGTGGCCCTTTTTCAAATTTGATTTTTTTATGATATAACTTTACAATAACTAAGAAGTTTTAATACCTTCATTTAAGGAGTATTACATTGTCTATTAAATACAATTTATTGCATTAACCTAGCATTTTTAGTTTCCGAGATTTTTAGGATTCTTTAAGTGACCCGGATTCATTGCTCTCGAGTGTATATATAATTTATTTTAAGCTACGCTATATACATATGAGGAAATTTTCGTGAACACATCCATTCACAAAATTTCCTCATTGTCTGTCCGTACGTAGCGTAGTTTTCGAGTTGAACGTAATAACAGCAATCGCATCATGTTTTAGGAGTTGTTCAAGGAACTACCAGCCATTGCATCATTCGACCGCGTACTAGTGCGTGTATTATAGTGAGCAGACCAAGCCATGGGAATCATTTTAATTTACCTACGAAGTTGGATGTAATTTTATCTTATTATTTTGTGAATGTATTATGGTAGACATCTTCCGCTAGATTTACGTAAAGTCTGGCTCATAATGCTCCTGCCTTAAGGTCTACAATCCTTTGATAATCTAAGTGTATGCACGTATTAACTTTAACACTAAATGACCTGTGGGGTCGATGCATACAATTTTAGTTTCAAATAATTCAGGTACTTCTGGAGGGCACTGTATGTACCTTTTTTTTTTTACGTGCGCAAAATCCCCACGGATACCTCCCCACCAGAGCCGGTGGGAGAGGTTATGTCGGACTCGAACCGACTAAAACGCACGCCGCCTGTGGGTCGTTTTGGTTGCCGAAGGTGAGGTTGAGAGGCATATCCCTCGCACCCCGGCCGACCCAGGGCCATCTCTCACGATCTGGCCCTCTCCTCGGGTGTGTGGGGACTACAGAGTCCCCGCACTGTATGTACCTGGTCCTCAATTCTAATAAAGCAAAACCACTGTCATCCACAGACACTGCAAAAATGGAATTAAATTTTAGACTTTATTTCTATATGCTAAAGTCCTAATTGAAATGCAAAGCGTTTGATTACAATTTTACATCCACTTTACAAAAAGCGTTTTAATTTTGAACTTTAATTGTATTGTCTTAAAGTCTAAAATAAATGGATTTTTAGCAGTATTTGTGGTATGACAGTAGTTTTGCTTTAGCAGAATCGAGGCTCTGGTACATGCATAACCTGGGATTTACTCATGCATTGGCTGAATTCTATTTAGTTTACGAGATCATGATCGGGTAGTCCCTAACTGACTCTTTTTCCTCGAGTTTACAATAATATAGTTTTTAAAGATTATTATTTATTCTTTTAACCAATTAGTTTTCCATCACTATGGGTCAAAAATCGTTACTAACATTTGGTAAATGCCGATAAACGTGTTCATAATTTAAAGAATACTGTTAATTGACTAATATATTATACTCAAAAATATAAATGACAATGTTTACAATCAACTTACAACCCTTATTTTACACCTTTAGAAGTTAAGTTATGATTATTAATATTTTCTTATTGCTTACCTTATAAAGAGACTATGTTATAAAACACCCGGTTAATGGCAATAGGCTCGCCACCTTTACATTGGGACCTAAACATAAACTGGCGAAATGTGGGTGCTAGCACCCGTTCGGGGATATAAGCGTGAGTTTATGTTATGTTATGAAACAATATAACTGTTCAAGTATCATAGTTCTAGCTTCGATAGTGTCAAACATGTGAAGAAGGCTTTCTCCTATACAAGATTAGGATTGTTTTAGGTTAGTGACTAGAACTACTAGCATAATAAATTTATTCAGTGATGTTGTGTATAAGCGTTAGTTTATTAGACGAGATGAAAAAGATACTGTCGAGGTACTATATCGATAAGACCTTAACCGTAAAAAGTTGGAGGTCACGCGACCATACCCGAACGTGAGCTACACTCCCGCACGTGTCACGTACGACAGACAGACAAATCTTCACATCATTCATCACTCCGTACTTGGCATCTTGGCCCTATAGTATTTATTGTTCCATTTACGAGCTGTTGTACAGTTTAGGGACGATCATCTACTAAGCTGTATATAATTGACCTAGTGTGGGGACCTTCAGCAAGATGTCTGTACTTCTATACTACATAACATAACATATTCGCCAGTTTATGTTTAAGTCCCAATGTAATAGGTGGCGAGCCTATTGCCATTAGCCGGGCACTTATAAACCTGCGATAAATACACACATAACTTCGAAAAGCATCGACAACTCATGGGTGTGTGCCATGGTAAAACCTGGGATCGAACCCGAGACCTCGTCTCAGCAGTCCATTACCCATAACAATAGGCTACCGCGGTTAACTTTTATACTAATATTGTTTATAAAAGATTTGTAATTTTATAAGTAATAAATTAACTCAAAAACAACTTGAGCGATTTCAAATATTCTTTTGCTATTAGAAAACTATATTATTACTGAGTAACATAGGCTGATCACGTTACAACTCAAGCGAGCGGAGAATTAATCATAAATTTGAATGAATCTGGCAGATTCGTGTACATTATTTGAGATCTATTTATTACATTATGGTACATTATGGTAAGTAGGGTACAAAAGTATCTAATATAGGGGGTTAGCAATTTTTATATACCAGTTAGATGCGAATTATATCTTGGAACTTACTATTTCTGCCGACGTTTCGGATGCATTGCAGCACCCGTGGTCACGACTATATAATAATATTACGAGATATAATTCGCGAGAAGTCCCGATACCTAGTATAATTATGAATTCACACCGCGAAAGTTTAAAAATAACACCTGTTAGATGATAGACAAGTACACGATAACCTGATGAAAAGTGATTACCGTGGTCATTACACGTGTACAATACCAGGAGAGACACTCGTGCTGCTGACCCCATAAGAACTGTTAGTTTCTGTGTTGTCAGTGCAGAAGACAAAGCAGAACAAGCTTATGGCCTACCCACTGACAGCACAAAAACTGTCCATTGAGTTCTGGTTACCCTACTTACGGCCGGGAACACAACACTAGGTTATTACATATGGCCGCAGTATTCTGTAGGGCGAAGTTACTTCCCCAGTCAAGCCCCACAAGCTCAATTGGGACGGGAATACAGTCATGTCCTATTACCGATATTTTGTTGTGCTAAATATAAATATTTATCGCAGGTTTATAACTGCCCGGTTAATGGCGTTAAGCTGGCGAAATATGGGTGCTAGCACCTCTGCCTACCCCTTCTGGGATATAGGTGTGAGTTTATGTTATATTATGTAAATATAAATATAAAAAAGTTGGTTGTAATAATAAGTAAAACACAACTTTTTACGATTTCTATAAGAATCTTTTGCTACACAACTGACACCTGGGGAATAGATTTTTTAATATCTAGTGAGGTGTTGTAACTTTAAACTTTATTGAACAGCTTCGAAACATTTAATTCGAAGTTGACATTGAATGAATGGTCTAAATTTGCTTTAGGTATTATTCGACGTAGCATTTAACTAACCAGACATCTCAGTCAGTAAAAATTAGCTATAGGTATGTGAATTAATGGAAGAATTAATAGGAGAATATAGAAACTAGCTTTTGCCCGCGGCTCTGCCCGCGTGGATGTCGGTTCCCAGTGTGGACAACCCTTATTACTAAGGGGTATGAAAAATAGATGTTGGCCGATTCTCAGACCTACCTACTCAATATGCTCACAAAATTTCATGAGAATCGGCCACCCGTTTCGGAGGAGTACGGGAACGAACATTGTGACACGAGAATTTTATATATAAGAAGTCGATCAAGTGCGAGTCGGACTCGCGGACCGAGGGTTCCGTAACTTAAGCTATATAAACAGTAATATAATTATTATAAATACGTTGATTTAAAAGTTTGATTTTTGCATAATTTGAAGATTTTTTTTATACAACTAGGTGGCAGACAAGCACACGGCCCACCTGATAGAAAGTGGTTACCGTGGCCTATGAACGTGTGTAACACCAGTGGAGTCACATCCGTGCTGCCGACCCTGTAAGAACAGAGATTTTAAGTGCCTTCAGTGCAGAACACAAAATCAGGACAAGCCTTTGGTCTTCCCACTGATTGCACAAAAACTCTCCAGTGAGCTCTGGCCACCCTACTCACCGCCGGGAACACTATACGAGGTTATTATAGCCGTGGTATTCTGTAGAGTGGAGGTACTGTTATAGACCTGACTATGTGGTATGAATTTTAACATGATGGGGGGGGGGGGGGGGGGGGCACGCATTCCTGAGAAAAAGAGCTTGACACACAGACATACGGACAGACGTACAAAGAAGTAATCCTATAAGAGTTGAGGTATGGAACCCTAAAATAGTAATGTTATGAAAATAATAATTTTAAGAACTGATATTATATATACTGTCATATATATTAAATATATTAATCACTTACAATAAATAATTACGAAATAAAAATGTAATTTAACATAAATCTATTTATACTTCGAAAAGAAACAATTCTAAATTGTGAAATACATAAAGGAGGGTTTTTGAAGTTGATTTCATTTATTTTTATTGTATTTTTATTTCGTAATTTTTAGTTATGATTAATTAATATTATGTGCACTAGAAACTGATTTAGTTTTAGAGAGGTGTTTCCTTTGACCACACACCTGTAGCCCCAAGAAAATCAATGTAATTTATTAATGGTGTAGAAATATTAGAAATGAACAAAATCCATACCAATAGGGCGTTTGAAGTAAGCGTACGCTGACACTGCAGTTGCAAAAGCCGTAGTAAGTACGATTAGTAGGAAACCCCAATTCGTCACGAATATGAACCAATAGCCGAAATGTATATTCAGTGTCAAGGGCAGCACGACCACAGACGCGATAAGGACACACGTAGAGAAGAGGAAGAGGAAAAATCTAAGGAGCAGCAAGTAAGCGGCCGAACGGTTACTTTGCCAACAGCTCACGTAGAAGTTCGCCGGCAACGGATGTTCTAGCAAACACTTTCGCCACTGACACTGACTTTTCACACTTTTTACACACTTGTTCCAAAGCATAATGAACACTAACACTATTGCCTACAAATAACCACTTTGTTGTTGTTACAAAACCATTTTTACTGGAACAATATTGATTATTTGATATGATAAGCTATTGTTTATCTATAATATCGATGTTAAATATGACCGATAGACCGACTGCGTAAATAGTTACTCATAAACTAAGCAATGAAAACGAAAATGTGGTGCGAGCAGTGAAGCGTAAGCCTGATCTTGTAACTAGACTCCGTCTGCAATGAACTTGTTCCTTATTCAATCATCAAGGTTTTGCGACATAGATTTAAACAGCGTATTACGAAAAATTGTTTCTCTCGTTATTTCATTTATATTGTCTTCACTTTATTAGTTATGAAATAAATGTAAAAGCAAGAAAACACTAACACATTTTCATTTATATCACATCAAATCATTTATACTATGATAAAAGTATTTTATACATAAAATCTCGAAATCACTACTATGATTTAAATATTAAGATTTGTCACAATTTTTAAATGGTTAGAGCCCTTTGTTACTTGAATTACGCAGTCTTTGTTATTCTATGTCTTCTTTGTCTTTCTTATGCTTGTATCACTTATTTACATTAGTCTTTATCATGTTATTATACCACACGAACTAGCCGATGCTGGCCGTGTAATAAGCCTTGGTACTTTTTTTTGTGAAACAGAAACACGTTCACGGTCATAATGTAATTTATTTTATGTGAGTACATTGACTGATGCCATTTTTTACGACTAGTTGCATTAATTACTGTACTATTAGATTATATGAAAGAGTTTTGGATTTTCTTTTCATAATATCTGCTGCATTGTCTACTAGTACATACTATTTGTATCTGTTATAGGCACAGTCTTATCGATATGTAATAAATCGAGCGATATCGTACCTAGTGTATTACGGTGACTAAAAATGACCTATTTTGGTACCTACTATTATTAAGACAGGAAATGTATTACAGAGCACGTGCTTACTGTTAGAAGTATAATTATTTATAATTAACTATATATTATTACAAGCTTTTATGCTGTTGTTAGTGCCCTTAAAAGTCAGAAAGCCACCAAGACCTGGAATTTATTATCAGCACACGTGTTTCCTTCTTTCTACAGTCCCGGGTCCTTTAAGCGGGGCGTGAAAAGGCATCTGATAAGACCGCCAAGCTAAGTGCCACCATTGTAACATTACTTAGTGTCTGTAATTGTGACCCTCTTTACCATCAGGTGAGGTGAAGTCAAGTTGGCGTGTAAAAAAAAGAAAAAAAAAGAAAGAATGCAAAAAAAAAAGAAAAGAATAAAATAAGAATGCATTTCCATATCGCCAATGAGTTGTATTGCTCAGATGGCAAGCTATAGCTATAAAAATGCTGTCAGGCAATAGCTGATATAATGATAATTATGTCGTGCATAATAACTACGGTTTATGTAGATGCAGTATGGTACAACGTGTTTATTATCCTTCGGTATAATAATTGAATAATAATAAATTACACTTTCCAGTTTTTATGATTTTACTTAATAATCGAACATGCGTGACAGAGCCGGCTCGGCACATCTATTTATGAAGAATGTTGTTAAAAGTAGGCTAATAACAACACAATTAACTAACACAGATGTAGCTTGTATACTTGCATACACATAAGCAATAAAATATCAAGCATTATTAGTGCAGGTATTGTGGCTAGTCGAAGAGATACTCTGATTAGTGAAATCAGCAATGTCAGCAATTCAATAAATATGTTCTCCATTTGTTTGTTAACGATTAGAGTTCAAAAAAGTGTTGAAAACTATCAACTAGGTATTCTGAAATGTGAAAAAGAACATAGCAAATAGAAGCAGTTGATTTGAAAACTGTGGAATGACCTCCTTGCTGCGGTTTTCCTAAGCGCCTACAATTTTTCTTCTTCAAGAGGGGTATCAGAAGGTTTCATGGTCGGCAGCGTGAGTGTAACGCCACTGGTGTTGCATACGTCCATAGCCCACGGTAACCATTTCCCATCAGGTGGGCCGTGTGCTTGTCTACCACTGGTATAAAAAAGCGTCCTTTGTAACCCAATGGAATGGAATCAAATCATATAATGATTTGATTTGACGTACACCTAATTGGACAAAATAGGAGGCACATATAATATTTTTTTCGTGTTATATCAGACTATAACACGAAAGCGAAGCGGTAGAGCATTCGACAGTTATGCAGGAGGCGCGGGTTCGATTCCCGCTCAGTACAATTATTTGTATGCATATTTGCATTGGTCTGGGTGTTTCTATGTATAATATGTATGAATTTACAAAAAAAAAGTATCTAAGTATGTTTATCCGCATTCTAGATCCCATAACACAAGCTAGTTAAGCTATGCTTACCATGGGTCTAGATAGCGTTGTGTAGAGTGTCGTGAAATATTTAGTTATTTATTTATTTATGCTATATTTTTGATGCGTGTTGGCAACTTTATTATTTCACCAGAACCTTCGAGTTGTCAGGATGCTATTCGAAACACAAGGTGGAGCAACATTGTCGATTAGCTATGCATCAGTACCCGCGGAAGACAACCATTAATGTTTAATGAACAACCTGATATAATGATAACAGGGTTAACTACATGATTATGGCGGACGCATACGTATAAATTTATTATCAAAGGAAGTTATAACCCTAAAACCTTATAGCTCTAGGGTACTTGTTGTTTTTTTATTTTATTTTACATTTTGGGAAAACTTACAGCTAGTAGGTAGTACAAAAAAGTTATGTGTTCGAGGTTACGGTCAATTAATTTTTTTCATAACTATCATAAAAAAAGGAAAACATTAGTACTAATGCAAGAATTTCATAGAAGGTAGGACGCGGCGGTATTTCCGCCCAATTGAGCAGTCCGACTGGGGAAGTATCTCCGCCATACAGAAAATCGCGGTTATAATAACTTCGTTTTGTGTTCCCAGCGGTGAGTAGGGTAGCCAGAGCTCACTGGAGAATTTGTTTGGGATAACTAAAGGCTTGTCCTCTACACTGACGGCACAGAGACTATGTGCTTACAGGGTCGGCAGCGCGAGTGTGGCTTCTCTGGTGTTACGTCCATAGGCCACGGTAACCACTTTCCATCAGGTGGGCCGTGCGCTTGTCTGCCACCTAGGTGGTATAAAAAAAAAACACGCAATCGTACGCAACAAATACCCTTCTCCTACCGTTTAGTACGGTACAGTACTCGCTACACAATATCCTCCTTAAAGTAGGGACAAGATAATAGGTCACTTTTGACATTTCATCAAAATTCAACAACGTAACCTTGTAACGGCGGGCATAAAATAAGAACTGCACAATTGCTTAACTTTTTTCAATTACGTTTACATATTTATTGTAATAATGACCGATACGAGTAATTTTTAGATTTGCTTTCACTAATAAACCATTCTAAACATAATAAACAATTTCTGATCTAAAGAACTAAACGTCGTTACAATGTTGCGTCAGTCAACCCTTTTTCTTTTTAAACACTAGGGATGTTACTCTAAAAATCGAAAGCTGATAGGATTGTAAGTTGAATCGAATGCAATGATTACTTGTGAAGAAAAATCACCATAAATTTATAACCACGTTGTGATTATAATAAAACCTAATTATACATATTTATTATTCTTTTAACTAACTATAAAAATACAAAAAAATAACTAAATAGAAAGGTCATTGATGTTGGGTGCAATTTAGGTGGATGTTGCTGGCAACACCAGTGCCTGTCGATGACGCATGTCATGTCGCCATAACATGATGATGACGCAGTCTTTTGTTGTTGTGCGAAGTGACTGTGCGTTTTTGGTGTGCTCTCTGTTATTTTCTTCTGATCCGGCTTTTTCATTGAACTGATCTTACTGACTACGTTTACCTGGCTATAAATTGGACTCCGATTGCTTAACGATTATTAAACAAGAAAAACATTACAGTCTTACTATGTCGAAACGGGGGAAAACTCTAAACAGTCAATCTCGCGAACTAGTGCTGAAATTGTACAATTATTTTGGACGTGAATCAGTTAACGATGGGCCTCTTTTACCATTGAAACCACCGAGAGAACGCGTTGCCGAAGCATTGGGAATAGGGAAGAAGACAGTAACTCAAATTCTGAAAGAGAAATACGGACCATCAGGCTCAGAAGATAATACTTTACGTACACCGAAAAAACGAAAGAGGGACAAGAAAATTGTTGACGTTGATAATTTTGATGCTGCTGCAATTCGCAACCACATTTATGGATATTACTCGAGAAAAGAATATCCTACACGGGAAAAGCTATTGAGTTCGTTAAAAGGCGCAGGCTTATTTTTTGGAGGCAAATCGTCTCTATCAAAGGTTTTGAAATCGATTGGATTTAGATTTTAAAAATCCGACAAGCGGAAAATCCTGCTAGAACGCTACGATATTATTTTGAAGAGAATAACATTCTTACGTCAGGTAAATAAAATTACGGATTGGGACAGTGTCGTGTTTATTGACGAAACATGGTTGAATGCGAACCATACGGTTGCGCGGACATGGACCGATGATACAGCGGCCTCCACCTCAAAAGTTCCATCGGGAAAAGGAGCCCGACTTATTATATGTCACGCGGGATCAGCTTCTCAAGGTTTTATTCCAGACTGCCTCCTCGCATTCGCCTCTAAAACTACAACAGATTACCATGAGGAAATGAACTTTGATGTTTTTAAAAAGTGGTTTGAGAAGCTGCTAGTCAGCTTAGAAAACCCATCGAAAATTTTAATGGACAATGCTCCGTATCATTCTGTACAAGTTGATAAACCACCAACTCAAGCAAATAAAAAGCAAGAAATTGTCTCGTGGCTGGTAAGAAATGGTGTGGAGGCAAGTCCAACTTTATTAAAAGTTGAGTTGTTAAATCTGGTAAAAGCAACTAAGCCGTCCAAGCTCCGCTATGTAATCGATGAACTAGCCCTAGAGTATGGACACGAAGTTATTCGATTGCCTCCCTACCATTGCCAGTATAACGCCATCGAGCTTATTTGGGCACAAATAAAGGGTCATGCAGCGCTGAACAATACTGAACCACCCTTCAGTACTGCTAAAATGATGACTCTGCTACAAACTGCATGTGCAGAAGTCACTACAGAAGACTGGCGAAAAGTCGTGGAGAAGACAAAGAAAATAATTTTACAAGATTTTGAACGAGATGTGAGAATAGACAATATTATTGAAAATGAATTAATAATATCTCTGAGTGCTGACAGCAGTGATGAAGATAGCAGTTCCGATAGTTCAAGTGAATAAAAGCAATTTTTTTGTTAAATTACGTAGGTACTTGTCTTATTTTGCTCCTTTAATTTATGAAAGAAAAAATAATAATGGGACAGGGATTCGCATGATCATTTTTAAAATTCACATATGTTTCAAGTCTGTATCGATTCATTCGATTCATTCATTTAATCGATGTTTTTAAGCAGGTCACCTCACTATGAATATAAAACTGACATCTGTCAAAAGTGACCTATTATCTTGTCCCTACTTTAGTTGTGTAGTATTTATATTAAATCATGGAACTAATAAGTACTACGTACAACTGGAATGTGCACTCACTATAAGCGTGTACACAATATAAGACTTTAATGAAATGGGTGAAAACTGTATTTAAAACGAACGGGGAAGCGAGCCGATAGAGACGGCAAGCACGAGGTCAATGTGTCCCTTTCTATTATTGCCAGTACACATGACAATATTTTTTAGTAGTTTATTATATTTGTGAAACTATTATTAAATATTATAGTAAAAAAAATGTGTGCTCTTGACTCGTTTCAGTCATGAAGTACAAATAAAAACGTAACATTTTTTGATCAATAAAACATCGCAAGGTTCTAAACTGTAAACATATAATTCTTTTGGTAGTACAATGGTAGGATTTTGAACATTAACGTCGCAATCAGCTATCCTTAATGGCATAGGGTGTATGCGCTGATTTGTTCGTAGTCTCAAAGTAGTTTTATTACCAATTTGTATTGCTATCATGGTGAAAAGATGTATTAAAGGTTGCAGCAGTGAAACATTGGCAGCATGTAACATATTGTTACGATGGACGTATCGCCATTGATGTTGCTGGTCATTTTCCAATGACTGAAAAAGGTAACAAATACATCATAGTAATGCAAGATTACTTCACTAAGTGGCCTGAAGTATTTGCGACACCCAACCAGGAAGAAGTCACTGTGGCAAGGAAACTGGTTCAGGAAGTGGTCTGCCGGTACGGCGCACCTATGAAGATCCACTATGACCAAGGACAGAATTTCGAGTCTGCTCTATTTCAAGAAATGTGAAAACTCCTTGGAATGAACAAAACCCGTACGACTCCAGCGCATTCGCAGTCAGACGGAATGGTCGAGAGGTTTAACCAGACGTTGGAAAAACACTTGGCTAAAGTTGTCGATGAACACCAAAGAGATTGGGACCAGTAAAATCCCACTGTTCCTGATGTCCTATCGATTTGCGGTACATGACAGTATGGGACACACCCCAGCGAAAGTGAATTTTGGTCGCGAGATTAGGCTAGCAGTGGATGCAATAACCGATACGCCACCTGATAGTCCTAAGCCCGTGACGGATTACGTGAGTGAACTTCGAAACCGACTGGACGAGGTGCACAGAATGGTCCGGGAAATCAATCTGAAGACAGGTGAAAGGTGAAAACCCGGTACGATAGAAATGCAAACACCAACGGTTTTTAAGAAGGAACACTGGTATGGTTTCATAATCCGCTACGCAAGAAGGGGAAATCTCCAAAACTCCAAGCTCGCTAGGAAGGGCCCTATGCGGTTATTACGAGAATCAATGACGACGACCTCCGTGGCGTAGCGGTAGAGCATTCGACTGCTATGCAGGGGGCGCGGGTTCGATTCCCGCTCAGTGCAAATATTTGTATGCATGAATATGTATATTTGCATTGGTCTGGGTGTTTCTATGTATAATATGTATTTACAAAAAAAAAAGTATCTAAGTATGTTTATCCGCATTCTAGATCCCATAACACAAGCTAGTTAAGCTATGCTTAACATGGGTCTAGATAGCGTTGTGTAGAATGTTGTGGAATATTTATTTATTTATTAATGACATTACTTACCGCATTAGGAAGGGGATTAGGGGAAAACCAAAGGTAGTCCATGTGGATAGGTTGACGCGTCATCATGGAACAAATGATGCACGGGACGAGCATGACTAAAAGGGGGGTAATGTTACGACCGACGTCGATATCTCGAAAACTAGTAATCGAATCTTCAAGAAATAAAAACGCAAATTAAGAAAGATGTCAATTCCTATTTCTTGCAAAATATTTGGTCACCCTAGCAGAGTGAGATACAAGCACCTCCTGGTTGCTATCTCTTTCGGACCGTTTTCCTAGATCAGTGCACATTCCGGTTGTACGTAGTACTTATTAGTTCCATGTATTAAATATATCAATGTCAACTCTCCGCTACACTGCATTGTGCGTGTGACTCGCCCTGATCATGTATGAGTTCAGTCTGTAGGAGGTTTGGGCAAGAGTAGTATGGTTGCGCCGAAGTGGAAACTGTATTTTTGACACGGAAACCCACTCCTTTTATACCCGTCTCCTCTCCCGCACTAATCATAGATATGGCTTCCGTCCGCCATTTGTGAAATATAGACACCAGTCTCGCTTTGAACTAGCCAGCGTAAAGGCGATCGCGCGCGCGCGTCTCTCAGAAATGAATAATATTTGTTGTATTTTAACCGCTTCATAGACCTTTACCGATCGGATTGTGCCTCTCGTGTGTCCCTCAAGTGATCTAGTGATGTGGACGGCAGCTCCTGAGCAAGGAAGAGAAGATCCGTGTACCGGCTGCGATGAAAAACACGTGGGTCGTGAAGGTTAGTGCATCCTCTCCTAATTTCTCGGGCTGCATTCACTGCCTGGATCGAATCCGCGGCAGCCCGGCCACCTGTCTTGTTTTGTGTGTAAAGTGTCAATAGAACAGTTATCTGCTTCCCCGCAATACAGTCCACTCGCACACGTTGGCCCACGCGCCACCATTTTTTTGGTCCGGATCGAGCCGGATTCTTAGCCGTAGTTCGTATTTTGTTATTATTCTAATGGGAATGAGCGCACCGCACCTAAGTGCCTGGTTATTTTAGTAGAAAACCCCGCATCCAGACACTTAGGCTTAGAATTTGTTGTCCGTTCGCCGCTGGCTCGCATTGTACCTACCTAATACATAAATAGGTTAGGTATCATATCAACACTTAATCGTAGTTCACAATTTTCGCATCGCACCTAAGTGCCTGGTTATTTTAGTAGAAAACCCCGCATCCAGACATTTAGGCTTAGATCTTAGGTATACTCAGACACCCTAGTGCATAGGCACAGTGTAATACCTAACGCATTTGGCTTTGTTTTGTTTTTTTCAATTACGTTGTTCTCGGCTCACGTCGTATTTGCCTAGTACCTGCGTGGGTAGACACGTGGCTGTGCCTACCTCGCTCGCATCTCATCCCAATTCATACGAAAGTATTTTAATTTGAATAGATATTACGCAATACTTAATCTCGGAAATAATAGTTGAATCTAGACAGCGACCATCGCGTAGGTACGTACGACCTTGTTGCTATGCGCGTTTGTTCAAGCGTGCATTCACAGTTGTAGGTACCTACCTATCTGCCGAGTGTCGCTCGCGCCGCCTCGCTGCTCTGTGCCGCTAAGATTAAGTCATTTCATATTTGTTGTTTACCTCACTTTAGTTCGAGATTTAATTGTAAACATGTCCCCAAAGGTTGATAGGACCGGTAAGGTTCAATTGAAACTTTTAAACGCTAAAAAAGAAATGATTTACTCTCGCGTACAATCGATTTATGATAATGCACTTAAAACCTCTGATTTGGTCATCAGAGATTCGTTCTTGTGTTCTATAGAAAACTTAGATAGTCTACGCGCGGATTTCGAAACCTTAGTACATGACATCAACGTTTTAGAGTTGAATTTGAATCCCGATTACTCAGTGAGTTATCAGGCCTTGTCGTCGTTTGACGATTTGTATTGTCGTATCAAACGCGTCGCTAGGAGTTTGGAGAAACCGGCTGACCTACCCAACCCCACTCGCGACCGACCTAAGTTGCCACCAATTCAAATACCCGAATTTGATGGTAACATTCGCAATTGGTGTCTATTTATAGATAGTTTTGAGAATACGATAGATAAGAACGATTCGTTGACAGATCACGAAAAATTGCATTATCTCGTTGAAAAATTGACTGGTAAAGCTATAACCGTTTGCGCTGGAATTACGTTTAGTGCCGAGAATTATAATTTAATTTTAAATACTTTGAAAGCTAGGTATGAGGATAAAAGATCGGTAGCTAACGCCTATTTAGATCAGATGTTTGATTTGAAATCTATTACGGCATGTAACGATCAAAACTTAGAGAAATTTCTAGATACTTTCGCGTCAGCTGTTCGCGCCGTAAAGAACCTAAAGGTCGATGACCTCTGCGACTTCGTATTTTTGTATATGGGTTTAAGGAAATTAGATTCCGAAACCATTCGTTTGTTTGAGTCGGATCATCGCGGCAATAGGATTCCTAAGTTCGAAGACTTAGAAAGTTTTGTTCGCGAGCATATAAAGGTATTGCAACGCTCTTCATCGAAACATGAAGGCGCGAAGACAGTTGTTGATTCTGCACGCAAAGTAGATGCGTCATCGAAGTCACTGAGGTCAACTCATACTTATGTTAGTACCGCACCAGCACGTGTACAGTCACCTGTTTGCTCTTTGTGTAGCACTCATCATTCGCAACTGTACAGGTGTCCTGGTTTTCTAAAATTGTCGCCTAGTGATCGTTATAAATTTGTTCGCGCTAATAATTTTTGTTTTAATTGTCTCGGTACTAAACACCGCGTTGTTTTATGTAATAGTAGAAATAGTTGTCGCAAATGTCAAGCGAGACACCACACTTTGCTTCATTTTGAGAATAGTAATGCCGCATCCAATGTGAGCACGGTTGGCTCGTCGAGCGGTGACACACGGCAGCCTGCGCCGCAGCCGCAGCCCGCGCTCGCGCGCGCTCCAGCCCGCCCGGTGACCGCCGCGGATGACGTCACCTTGTGTTCGTTCTCCGCTAGTGCTGCACTCACTACTGTGTGTCTTGCGACCGCTCGCGTTGTTATTGTTGATGCATTAGGTAAGCCGCGCATTGTTCGAGCGCTGTTAGATGGCGCTTCGCAAAGTAATTTTATTACTCAAGATTGTTGTCGGCGTCTTGGTTTCAATGTTGATAAGCGTTCAACCCGCTCAGTGGTGAAGGGTTTTGGAAGCTTACAGTCAGCTGTTCGTGGCACCGTTAAAACAAGGTTTAGATCTCGTTTTAATAATAATATTTGGTTTGACATGGATTCGCTCGTTATAGATAGAATAGCTGAACAGTTGCCTACCGTCCCGGTTGACACGTCTTTATTAACGAAATTTAAAGATTTGCCTTTAGCAGATGAGACTTACGCTGTTCCTGGAGTCGTCGATATATTGATCGGCGCTTCGATTCTCCCGCACCTCCAGCTATCACGTAAGGTTCAAGGGGGACCGACGTACCCCGCTCCGCACGCCCTGGAAACAGTTCTGGGTTTTGTTATAATTGGTTCCGCACCCGCTTCTATAGATAGTTTTAGTCACTCGACTGCTTCGTTCTGTTGCACCGTCGAGCCGCCACTGGAGTCTACCATCCGCAAGTTTTCGCTCGGTGGCTCCCGTGTATCCGCTGAAAAACGCTTTCTTTGTTTGGAACGAAAGATGCAGGCGTCCCCAAAGTCGAAGCGGGCCTATGATGAGGTTGTTAACGAATATTTAGATAAAGGTTACATCTCACCTGCGCCTGCGGACACTGGCGGGACCCAGCCTTCGTACATTGTCCCGCACCGCGGAGTTATTGGAGAAGATAAGCTTACTACTAAAACTCCGTGTAGTTTTGGATGGCAGTGCTAAGATTAGCACTTCCGTGTCGCTTAATGATATAATTGTAAATTTTCGCATTAATATTAGTAGAATTTTAGCTTTTAGGACTCAACAGTCGCTTTGTGTTGGGCCCACTCTTCGCCCCATCGTTGGGACACATTCGTCGCTAATAGAGTGGCAAAATTCAATCTGAATTGGCGCCACATAATCTCTTTCACGTTGCTGGCACCGACAACCCAGCCGATTGTCTCTCTCGTGGATTGCTTCCTTCGCAAATTTTGGATCACCCGTTGTGGTTTGGTGGACCGTCCTGGATTCATGCCGCGTTAGATGGGTGGCCAGTTAGTCAATTCAATCCCACTACGGTTTCCGAACCACCCGAGGAGAAGAAGCACTCGCTTGTTGTATCGGTCCCACGTGAAGAGACCCTTATTTTGTTGTTGGCTAATCGCGTCTCGTCTTGGTCGAGACTGTTGCGTTGTGTTGTTTGTTCGCCTCTGCCCGCTGCCTAGCCAGCAGTAGGCACGAGCTCCAATCTAGGTTTATATTTTAGTTGTTATTTCCCAAACCTAGATTTAGATTAGACTTTAGATTTGTTTCGCATTTGTCGTTTCGAAGGTAACCCTTCAAGCCGGGGGGAATGGTTGCGCCGAAGTGGAAACTGTATTTTTGACACGGAAACCCACTCCTTTTATACCCGTCTCCTCTCCCGCACTAATCATAGATATGGCTTCCGTCCGCCATTTGTGAAATATAGACACCAGTCTCGCTTTGAACTAGCCAGCGTAAAGGCGATCGCGCGCGCGCGTCTCTCAGAAATGAATAATATTTGTTGTATTTTAACCGCTTCATAGACCTTTACCGATCGGATTGTGCCTCTCGTGTGTCCCTCAAGTGATCTAGTGATGTGGACGGCAGCTCCTGAGCAAGGAAGAGAAGATCCGTGTACCGGCTGCGATGAAAAACACGTGGGTCGTGAAGGTTAGTGCATCCTCTCCTAATTTCTCGGGCTGCATTCACTGCCTGGATCGAATCCGCGGCAGCCCGGCCACCTGTCTTGTTTTGTGTGTAAAGTGTCAATAGAACAGTTATCTGCTTCCCCGCAATACAGTCCACTCGCACACGTTGGCCCACGCGCCACCAGTATGTAAGAGGTATCTGACAGCGATAGGCGCAAATGCTCTGACGTTTTATTCGCCTAAACTTTGCGCGAGTTACTAATTATATAGGTAACATATACAGCTGGCTTCTTCTCCTGCACTAGATACCCTTGAGGTATGATCGGTGATTTGACTTGCTTTGGCTTTAGGAGATTAAAGCCGACCACGCCGAGCATATTCGAAATGCTTGTGAAATATTCGAAATGACTTCGAATTTGTACATGTGCTATATGTACAAATTCGAAGTCATAATACATTAGAATCCAGAATACATTAGATAATGTTATCAAAAGCGAAAGGAAATAACAAAGAAATACTAGTTGTATCTAGATACTAATGAAACAGGGCGTATTTTAAAAACATCGTAACTTGTGAGAGGGTCAGAGATCTGAGCTTTCCTTTTTTTTGGGATTGCAACAAAATAAGTGAGTTTTTGAAAATATTCTCAATGTGTCTCTGCATCACCCTAAGGTTGACTGTTAGATAATGCCATTGGCATTAAGTCCGCCTTTGTGCAAAATTACTGTGCATGAAGTTGAATAAATAAACAAATATTAACTTATTCTATATATATATATATATAAATGTTATGTTGGTCTGTGTACGCTTCAAAAACTTAAAAAGTTCGGCACCGATCGCGCTGAACTTTTAGCATGATAAATAATCCGCATCAAGAATTGTTTTTATCTAATTTTTGCATCAGTCACATATCTGCACCGCGAAAAATCAGTTTGCAAAATTAAACTTATATGACATGTATTCTTTGTTTTGTTTCTCATTTCGCAACCATTCAATCATAATGTGTCACAGCGGAGCGTGTCAGGGTACAGCTAGTAATTTATAGATTTTTGGGCGTAGGATCACGGAAAAGTCAGGTGACTCCTGCACCAGATCGTACCAGGTCCAGAGGCTGTCCATCGAAATAATAATAATAATAATAATTTATTTCATTAATTCAATAGTATATGTTACATAGTTTCATAATCTATTGCAATTTTTTATTTTATACTTATTGCATACTTTATACATAAACTCTACAATTGTCATTGTTGTAATTAATACTTAGCTTAATTAGTTACCTGATAATCCTCTACGCTTTATTGCGACGTATATACCAAAAGATGTTTCCAGTACTATGAAAGCAAGTCCCCAGTGTGTCATGTATAGGAAGAACATTTCTGTAGGCCCCCAGAAGAATGACATGGACCATAGCAAAATCACTAAGGCCCATAAGAGGATGGGGATCCTCCAATATAGAGGCGAAATTCTTCCAACGCATGGTCTCGTGAACGGTTCGCATAACACGTTCTCATCTTCAGCAAAGAGTCCAGTCATACAATTGAGGCTTTTCTTCCAGGAACACTGCATTTTCTTAACCATATTATACTTCTTCGATTTCGGTAAACTTCTTATATTTTATAACATCTTGATACGTCTTCAAAATGTTCATAGACCTGTAGACAAGAAAAAAATATGACTAATTTACCAAAAGTTTTTATTGCAGGTACAAGGCGACTTCTTTGGATTGATCGGATATGGAAGCCAATAAATCATAATTAGATATTCAAGACTGGCCCTGACTAGTGATGTGCTAGATTTTCACGGTTCTTGTCACTTTTACTATCGAAGTATGTCAGTAAGGCTGCGTTTTCATTGAACGAGGAACGGAGAGGCCGTTTGCTTAAAGTCTACGTCTTATCTCCATCTCATACTTCAATAGAAATAGTTATAGAGAAGATGAGCCGATCTGTAACTACTTATATGGAATGTGTGGAATGTATTTCATTTATTTTATTTATTATTATAAACAATTACAGTAGTTACACATTTCGTTGACAAATTATGATGCCACATAAACTCATTTGAGTTTTTCTGGGCATCATTATCATCGATATTCAGTTATTAACTTAGTCATAATAATACAATCAAGTACCTACACATTGCGTAGGGACGTGTTAAAATGAGCGAATGTGACGAACTATAGTGCAACGTGGATGTTGAAGAAAGAGGTGGAATAAAGCGGAGTGGACTATATGCACATTAAAAGATAAGTGTATGTTATCTGTGCTCTAAGTGTGCGACTTACACAGCATAAAGCATTCGACTTCACTGCAATGAAAGCGCCACTTTTCACAGCTCCGCTCAGCACTTCTCCGTCTCAGTGGAAACATATCCTAAGCAACTGTATTTTGCTGGCAGTGTTGACCTTCAAAAAAGGTGCGAGTATTATGTTTCGTCATATAAATTTGACTGCTATTTATTGATGTAATTCAGTTTTGTTTTTAATACTTATAGTAAATACCAGAAAAATGATTCTATTTATATTAGTTTCGTGGCTGAAGGTCACGTTTAGTTGTGGAATGATAGGGAAGCTTAAGGACCGGCGCACATTATCGACATTTCTGTATCATCTTCAAGAACGTTGCAGTGTGCCAAAGTTTGGTTTAAGACAGTGCCGACGGATGTTGAAGGATCATTTTCCCTGCCGATGCCGATAATGTGAGCTGGACCTAATTCGTCAGAATTATCAATAAATTAGTTGCGTTCAGTATTCTGGGTAAGTCAGGCGGCAGATAGATGTGAAGTACTTTCGGAGTTGTTCAGCACTTGGATGGACGAGGACTTCACTAAATCTGTGGAGGCGAAACCAAGGTTATCATCAGCTGGTAAACCTACTGAAATAGACAAAGTTCTGGCGGAGGGAATATACTAGCTCCAATCCCAGTTGTATTTAAAACTTACACTTTGGAGCCTCAGGGTTCACACTCTTACTCCTTCTTTCGTTATAGATTAGTTTATCTTTACTTTTACGAGGGTGACTGCCGTTTGACCTCCAAACTTAATTGCATATCATGGTATGCCAAATCTTAAAGCTATTATCGTGGGTAGCAACCCATGGTAATGTTTCCAAACCACATTGATTGCCAAGTCCCCAAGGTCACAATTGCGTTATAAACATCTTTAATAAAAGTTTTATAATACAATAATTTTTGACACGTATCTAGGACTTCGTCACCTCCACCTCGACATTAAACCGCGCGTATGTAACTTATAATATCATTAATAAAGGGAGACGGACAAATTTGGTTATCGAATAGACAGCTGTTGTGTAACGTAACATAACATAAATTCACGCCTATATCCCCGAAGGGGTAGGCAGGTGCTAAGCACCCACATTTCGCCAGTTTATGTTTAGGTCACAATGTAATCGGTGGTGAGCCTATTGCCATTAACCTGCGGTAAATACACACATAACTTCGAAAAGCATCGATAATAAAAGAATATTATAGAATGTCGTGGAAGATTTATTTATTATTTATTACAAAATAGTATTAGGCATAATATTGTAGTATGAAACGAATCCAATTTTGTAAACATATTTGGGAATATTTAATATGATTTGTAATTTGTTTTGTACTATTCACAATTCATTTTCAAAAAGGTGGTTAATGTTGCTTAGATAAAAATCAGTATAAAAATAATCTTAAAATCACTGATTAATAAATTTAAATGTAACGTAACAAGATATTTTCAAAGTCTGTAACACCCGCGTGGTACCCGGCAGATTAGAATTTGGGCCACCCCCTCTCTTCCCATGCGGTGTCGTACAAGGCGACTGAGGGATAGGGCTGTTTAACATCAGACAGATATATACAGCCCAGACTCAGCCTCAGATGCGGGGAGTCAACTATAGTGTCCGATTTACGGCAATAGGCTCACCACCTATTACGTGGGAGCGAATACAGTAATTGGTAAAATGTGGGTGTTAATTCACCTCTGCCTAACCCTCCGTGGATAAAGGCGTGATTTTGAGTGATTTTGTGTGTGTGTGTGTGTGTGTGTGTGTTGCCCAAAAGTTGCTATTCTGTGCTTGAGTTGAGCAATCATTTGTAATGAGCATTCTAGCGAATGTAATCCCTCACAAAATAAATAAGAGCAGGAGTGCTAGCGTTCCAGCGAGAGCCTGTTGCTTCGAGTTTTATCCCGAACCGAGCAATACTGGTTGGTAAGTATCTGTTCCTGCATTTACCTCTCGCAGTATTTACTAGAAGCTTTCGCTAGAATCATCATGAAACAGTTCGTAGCTATGGTTGGTTATATGTTTTCCGAGTTCGTTGCTCAGTTCGACATTTAAAATACCAGTGAATGTTCCGTTACAAGTGACGCTCAAGTCTGACAGCGGCTTGATTTAAATTTTTACTGACGGTCATTGTTTTAATGTGTCTAACTATCGATTGCATTTTAGTGCGCATGAGCTATAAAATGTGATGTAAAAGTCAAGGTAAGACTATTTATGCGGCATTTAATAATTTAATTTTACCTTTTAGTTAGGTACGTTTATTATCAGGGGTCAGATAGTTACTGTTATTACCAAACCGAAGGGTTGCAGTATCACAAAATCATGGTTGATTCAGGGTCAAATGCCTTATCTCACACCCAGAGATGGAGTGCCGTTTTAGTCAGTTCGGTACAGTTATGTTAAATTTATTTTTATATGACTGTACCACTTTGTGCCGATAACGGTGGAGACCTTGGGGTGCTGGAGCAAGGAGGCCAAAAACCTTTAGGGGGTACGCCTTCGAGTCGGCGAGTCTCCTTGCCGGAACCCCACCATGAGATCTGGAGGCAAAAGCCCTTTCAGCGCTATATCAGTACCGAAAGGTGGCGCGGGAGCGGGGACACGAACCCGAGCCTGGAGAAATCCGGGCCATGAGGTCCCTGCTCCACCAGGACATGGTGGAGGAGTGGAAACTACGACTTGGGTAACCACGCGCAGGGTATGCCGTGATAGCAGCGGTAAGACCCATCATGGAGGACTGGCTAGAAAGGCCTCACGAGAGCTTCTCGTACCGCCTGACGCAGGTGATCACCGGATAAGGGTGTTTCGGTAGTTACCTGCATCGGATCAGGAAGGAGCCAACTCCCGAGTGTCATCACTGTGACGCAAGCGAGGATATGGGACTGCACACACTGACCGAACGCCCAGCGTGGGAGACACCGAGGCGTGTCCTTTGGCGGCCCTGGGACTGGGAGTTCTTTCACTCAGCACGTTGCTCGCAGTGATGATGCAGAGCGCGAGTGTGTGGGCTGCTGCCAACTCCGTCTGTGAGCAAATATTGCTCGAGAAGGAGGCGGGGGAACGGGGCCGAAGGAGACTTAGGCCCCTACCGTCCCTCATAGCCCGTAATGCGCCTAGGCGACTCTGGCATCGGAGGTCATTAAATGACCTCCGTCCTCCATGAGCACAGGCCTGAGGATGACAGGTGGAGTCACCTGTCATTCTAGCAGAAGCAGGTCGAGACGGCGGCGGCGCGATTAGTGCCTCTCCGCCTTTTTCTGTGGAAAGATGGGGACACCGTTTTCTCACACCCGATGGGGCCTTCTATAGCCCTGGTTCAGTCGGGGTGGGCGAGGGATATGCCAGACGCTACCTCACCCTCGGCAACAGATGGCCCAAGACGGTCGTGCGGTTTTAGTCAGTTCGAGTCTGACATAACCACCCCGCTGGCATCGGCGGGGGGTATCCGAGTGGATTTCCGCACGGTTAAAAAAAAAATAAAAATAAAAAGGTCAGAAACCTTGTGAAGAAATTGGAAACAGGGCTCATTGAGATAACTGGTGACGACCATTACAGAGTGTTCCTGGTGCAAAGGCTGCCATCGCAGTTTTCAGTGTGGAAACGCGGCGAGTGTGATGGGCACTTTTGCGCCGGGAACGGTCAGGGGTCGGTTATTTGTTTAATTTATTGACTGTACATTTATTCGTTTGACGTAAATAAATTGTGTTCTTCTTCTTATTTTTATCAGTTTGCCGCGTGGTTCCCGGCAGAGTAGAATTTGGGTCACCCCATCTCTTCCCGTGCGGTGTCGTAAAAGGCGACTAAGGGATAGGGCTGTTTAACATCAGACAGATATATACAGCCCAGACTCAGCCTCAGATGCATGGCTCGAGTCAACAATAATGCCCGGAATACGGCAATAGGCTCACCCCTATTACGTGGGACCGAATACAATTATTGGTGAAATGTGGGTGTTAATTCACCTCTGCCTAACCCTCCGGGGATAAAGACCTGATTATGTGTATGTATGTTCTTGTTTTTATATAGAGTTGGTTGGTATATATACTTAATGAAACGTAGAATGAAACTGGTGATGAATGAACCGCTCTCATTTTACATTCTAAAAGCCTTAAACATTAGCTGTTATAATATTATTTAACATAATTTGCAGCTGGCTATTTTTTTAGTTATAAAAACATAACAAAAACTCACGCCTATGGCCCCGAAGGGGTAGGCAGAGATGCTAGCGCCCACATTTCGCCAGTTTATGTTTAGGTCCCAATGTAATAGATGGCCTATTGCCGTTAACCGGGCACTTATAAACCTGCGATATACACACACGTAACTTCGAAAAGCATTGAAAAGTCATTGGTGTGTGCCATGGTAAAACCTAGGATCGAACCCGAGACCTCGTCTCAGCAGTCCATTACTCATACCACTAGGCTACCGCAGTTATAAGCTGTACCAATTTTATATCTTGAATAAAATTTGAATCTTACATGCCTACCTAGCTTGTTTTTGATCATGATTAACTATTCCTTTAATAAATCATCATTTTATGAATATTATCTTTACAAAACAGTTGCGGTGACAACAATTTTAATTTGTAACAATACTTGAAAATAATATTTCGGACTTTCTGAATGCTATGTTATACGTATACTTAATTCTGAAGCGGCTCACGTGTATCGTTTCGGTCGTTAGATAAGTTCAAGGTCAAGAAATTTCGCTATATGCACGTGCATTTATTCTGCGCTCATGAATTTTAGATATAACGTCTTTGGCAACCACACAAGTGTGCAAAGTGGCATATTACATCCTCCCTAGCTTGTAGTAGTCCCCACTACTTTACTGAGCAATCATCTCATTACTCGTAATCATTAATCATCATCATCAAAATCATCAACTCATCGTCATCATCAACAAACATTTTATAGGACCGTAACTTGAAAAACTTGATATTGGTGTCTCACCATTAATAATTTTAAAGACATTTACTTGACATTAGCAAAATTGCGGCGATTCGCTGCAGAAGCGAATAATGAAAGAAAGAAGAATGAATGAATATTTTACATTTTATAGGTTATAAGTAGGTTTTAATGGTGGTATTAATGGTTAGAAGTTTCACATGTTTATGTAAAAGTAAATACACCGATGACGTGTGAAATGTTAACTATAAAAGTGTAAAGTTACAATATTTATAGATACGTGCAAAATAATAATTTTTGTTAAGGTTAAGGTGTCAAAGTGCACCTAAGGGTCAAGTGCGCCTACTGCAAATATCTCAAAAACTATCTATTGGATTCTAATAGTGACACCTTACGTCGATGCTACAAACTAAATTATAGTTTTTGATACTGGTCACAGATGGCTTAAGCCATGTGAGGTTGACACACACACCATTTTCTTTTCACTGTTGTGGTAAGTGGTGAGCAGAGATGACCATGGTGTAATCATCGTTATAAATCTCGACAAATTGGAGTTTTACTGACGTACGAGTGAATTAATTACACAATTTAAGTATTTAGCATTAGGATTCTAAATTTATATCTCTCCTATCTAGTAAATTTTATATATTTTTTGTAGCTTAAATATTCTGACCTTAAAATTTCATAGTTGGAAAAGCGCGCCATACTGACTTTTATATGGCGCACTTTGCCGCAATCCAGGGTATACAAACCTTTTAAAATGTGTCAACTTGCAATGTTTGTTTCTTTGTATGGTGGTCAAATCTTGCTATTGAGTTCTAAAGCAGTTATCTTCAACCGATTGAAATGTACCTAATTTTCATACTCGTATAATAGTGAAATATATCTACACCAGTTTAATATTGCAACAAGCTTTTTAGAACGAGGTTCCTTAACGCGGCTTACGACAAATGTGACGGCAAAACCCTAGTGTCCTTTACTGCCAAAAATATTACTTAGTAGTCGTGAAGCTGCCCTGCGTTCATGCGCTTATTTTTTTTTTGCGCCTATTTTTTATTAATACTTATTTCACTAGTCCTCTTTTTTAATCTTATAAGGGTAACATACCTACCTTGTTTGATATATGTTACTGGACTCTTTAGTAACTTATAACTAATGTTTAGACGATGTTTTTCTTTAATTGTCTTTCCGTTTATCTAGTTGTGTTAAGCATTTATAATAAATATTACATTTAAAAATTATATTTCCATGTCTAATTTCTCATTTCAATCCCTTTTCAATCATCAACATAACCATATTAAGTTCCATATCATGGTATTTCAACACAAATAAAATGAAAAATATACTTGACACTTGATTATCAATATTTAGAAAAAAGGTTTACAGCCTCTGATTTCGAATGTATGGCGCACTTAGCCGAAATTAGGTTTGAAAGTCATAGAGTCTTCCAGAATGGAGCTAAGAAAAAGAATTAAATGTTATGCGTTTCGTTACTTATTTTTTTATAATAATAAGTGGCGGTTTTTATTCGTGTGCGTTATATTTGCGTTGTACTAATACTAGGCGCACTTCCCCGATTTGGCAGCAAAGTGCGCCTGGCGTCATGCTTTTCTTAATTTTGTGCAAAAAACATTATTTTAAATGCAGATTCTAATGACGTAACATTGGGTGTACTTGCAAATAATCATAGATCCTTAAGATTTCACTACAAGACCCATTCGTATACATAAACGCAAGATATCTTGCATCAAAGTCAACTATGCAAAAAGTATGGCGCACTTTGCCCCCCTCACCTTAATTGTGAATATTCACGGCTGTAAATCCCGAAGGGATAGGCAGAGGTGTATTTTGAGAACTAGATATTTATATACGAGTATATCTGCTGATTTACTAATGCATAATATGTATGTATTCCTAAAGGTAGATTTTTTTTCTTTAAGCGAGATAATAGTAGTGTATACCCATCTATCTATAATAAACGAATTGTAAAGTGGACAGACATGTCTGTACATTAGAGATATTTAAAAATAAAATTGTGATGTGTTATTTTAACGATACCTACTGAAAATTTCTTTTGTTGGAATTCTTGTCTGTTTGGACTGTTGTGAATGTGTAGGAACGTGTTTGTCCACGATGGAAGCAAAAATTACTGTATGAATTTTGATAAAGTTCTTTCGTTTGTTTCATCGCAATCGGTTACCTACCAATATTCGCGCGGGCGGAAGGCTAGTATAATATAAAAATCTTTTGCTTGTATTACCTTCTTGTTAACTGAAGCAACCTACTCGTATCACCGCTTACTAGCGTATCACGCATGCACAAAAAGCACAAATTTCACAAAATGAATTGTATGAAATTCACACCATACACCATGCACCGAACATGCAGGAACAGCGAGTCGGTGTGAGAGTCTTTGAATATTTGTAAATTTTGAGAAAGAATTGAGAATGTCTAGAAATACTTTTTGTAATTGGATAGGCATAGTGCTCGGCGTAATTTACATTCACGCAGATTTTGAGGGTTATCAAATACATTCCAGTAACATAATATTGTCATTAAGTAAATTACTTATTTTCTACCTTGACCGTGTGTGAACTATCTAATGTTTATAATTACAACGATGAAGGTTAATTCAAATAATTATTGTGTTTTTTTTTAAATATCAATGAAGGTAAAAATTTAAGTATAGCGAATCAAAATCATTACATACATTATCTTACACACAATTAGTTTTTAATTGGGCTATTTATGACATGCATCAAACCAGAACGTTTTTGCGTTAGCATTGAAATAATGTTTTACACTATCTAAACGTTCTAAACTATAATAAAATTGTGAACGTAAAAATACCTCTACGTTGTGTTTTTTTTTATTACGAAATCATCATGAATTTTAGCATATTGCAGTTCACTGTTGGGCATAGGCCAGGCCCTCGACTATATGCCCTGAAACCACTGCGACGGACACAGTCAGACCACAGACACTGCAACAAATAGCATTAAATTTTAGACTTTATTTCTATAACGCTTAATGTCCAAAATTAAATGAAAAGAGTTTCATTACACTTTTTTATTCACTCTCCAAAAAGCTTTTTATTTTGAATTAAGTGGATTAAGTGGATTTCTTAGCAGTCTCCTTGGTATGACAGTGGTTTTGTTTTAGAAGAATCGAGGTCCAGGTGGTAATCACCGGATTCTCTGCATTGAGTACCTATCCAGTTTATCTCAACTATCTTTTTCGAATCATCCGTCTATGTGGCTGGAAGCGTTTTATCTTTCGTTTGCCGATTCACGGTATCCACTTTAGGATTCATTTGCGCTTTGGCCATCGGTGCTTCGTCTTCTGGTCTTGGTGCTGGATGGACATTGCGAAGGTGTCACATAAGCGCATCAGGCTATCTCAGCATTCTGAACACATCGATATATTAAATTAGGGATGAATGGAAATGAATTTCTATACAAACTTTTATCCATTATTTACCTCCTTAGCAACAAAATTTCAAAAATGTCATTCTTAGTGGATGCTAGCAACGTGAAAAGTATCTACTGCCATAATTTCAAGTTTATAGGATCAGCGGTTCAGTCCCTGCGTTGATAAATCATACTAAGGGAACAAATTCAATTCCCGTTCAGTGCAAATATTTGTATGCATGAATATTTGTATGGTCTGGGTGTTTCTATTGTATAATATGTATGTATTTACAAAAAGTATGTTTATCCGTATTGTAGATTCCATAACACAAGCTAGTTAAGCTATGCTTATCATGGCTCTAGATAGCGTTGTGTAGAATGTCGTGGAATATTTAATTATTTATTTTTAGTTACTTTGTATGTAATGGATATGACTTCTTCCAATTTTAAAATCGCGAGTACTCCGAAGTGGCGACCCGCACAAAAAAAATTAGACGACCATTTTTTTAGGTAATTACTTGATCTACAACTTCGTCCAGCATATTGTTACAACAGCACTTGCTGTTTACGAGAAAAATGCAAGAATACAATAATTTTGACCTTTGACCTTGAACAAAAAATGTAGATGTCCAATCGATGGGGACTTTTGATATTTCTTGTATTATGGTGTATTTAAGACCCTAAAACTTCTAAAACTTTAATTTTAATTTAAGGCTAATTACATATTAGGTATGTCCTTAAATTTATTTCTTAATACACACTGGAGTGGACAATAAAACCTTAAACCTCACAGTTTGGTTTCATTTAGCTCACCACCGGAAGATTAAACGTTACCAATATCCGCTGATTATCCTAGGCATGTTTATCTCCAAGGCGCCCGAACTTTTATGGAAGATAATGTACTTACAAACCAATTTTGTTTGTTTTTATTTCTTTTAAATAGGAGATTACACACTTACTTTGTCACATTCAACTTGCTCCATTCAAGAGCAATCTAATGATAAAAATACACACATTCAATATGTAATACACATATATTTTTTATTATTACAATTGGCTTGCAATTGGCCTTTCAACTTTATTCGAATTTATGCAAGTTCAAATCTTTATTTTGTCTGGATTACAATGTTCATTGAGTCATTATGAAATAATGTAATCACGTGCATTAACATATGTAAGTACATGTACAGAAGAACGAGTTTAACCGAACAGCAAATACAAGCTCCAAGTTCAAGTTCAAGTCTCCGATAGATGCTATTGCGCAGTCGCAGCCTTAACCTACATATTATATGACGTAGAACGAATCGTTCTGTTCGTGAATTCGGTATGAATTCTAATACATACATTTCTAAAACATTTTTACATAAAGAATGTTCATAAATAATAAGTGGGTAAACAAAACACGGCCTGCGTGATGGTGTGTGAATACCGGTGTTTATAAGCGCTTGCAATACCAGAGGTGTCATTCTCGTACGATCCATATTCCGATTTTTTTGAATGCGTGAAATCTTTTTTTTTTATATACCACTTAGGTGGCAGACAAACGCACGGCCCACCTGATGGAAAGTGGTTACCGTGCCCTATGGATGTGTGTAACACCAGAGAAGCCACACTCGCGCTGCCGACACTGTAAGCACAGAGTTTCTGTGCCGTCAGTGTAGAGGACAAAGCAGGACAAGCCTATAGTCATCCCACTGACAGCACAAATTCTCCAGTGAGCTCTGGCTACCCTACTCTCCACTGGGTACACAACACGAAGTTATTATAACCGCGGTATTCTGTAGGGCGGAGGTACTTCCCCAGTCAGGCTGCTCAATTGGGCAAAAATCCGCCGTGTCATACCTCCTATAAAAATCTTCTTAGGCTTCTGGCACTCGGCTCACCGGAGCTAGAGATGATATTGATATACCAAACTCAATCTAACTAATACTGCACAGTATTTCAACAAAACGATCTGTGTTGCCCGGAGGTGGGTGAGTGAGATGAGTGGGAGGAACTAGGTATACAATAGATAAGATATCCCTGAAACCATGACCATGACATATCCTAGGACCTTCCAATTCAGTCCCAGAATAAACAATTCACATACGTCAGTGTTGTTTATAGAACATTTTTTTGACATGTTATGTGTAGTTTATTAGAAGTAGGTGACTAACGGACGAGTTCATGGCGCAGGGTTTCCTCTCGGGGATGTTCAAGCGAGAGATGCTTCCATAAAAAGCTGTTTGAATCAAATAAAAATGAAGAAAAGAAGAAGACTACGAGTGGACCCCGGACTAATAGGTGGTGCAACTGAAAACATTACTAAAATTATGATGATTATGGTCACGTACCTATTGCCCTTGCTCTCTTTACCATTACTGTAACAAAGGAGATTATAATAATAGTAAAATTGATTCTAATATACTCGTACCTCGTGTTGTCATTTCTTCATGCGTGGTATATTTCTTGCCTTACTTGTTGTTAACGCAACGTGTATACATGGTCTCGGTCATTGTACTGAATTGTAATTGATAAAAGTGACCGTGAGTTTCTTTATCAGATTCTTTTCTCACAATCAGCTCACAGATCTAATCTATGTACCCATAAACCATCGTTTCATAACACACCATAACTTGAGAATGAGTTTACGGATTTCATTCGAATCATTCTTAAGACTATAATTATTAGCCAGCACAAAAAAACAGGATATTATTTTTAGTCATACTATTATTGACTTATTATTGTGACTATAATTAGCCAGTCTAAAAAATTGGAATGTTTTTATCGAATCTATTATGAGTTAGCAATAAACAAGGGAAAAACATATCTTTTTATACACAAGGATGAAGGTTAATGATATGCCCTTAAAAACATTCATAACAATATTTCTATTAATAATACCTAAACAAACAATTTTACGTAGACCTCCTCTGTGACGTGGCGATAGTGGCCGCTACGCAGGAGGCATAGGTTCGATCCTCGTTCAGTACAAATATTCGTATGTATGAATACGGGTATGGAATGAAAGTGGAAAGGCGCACTTAGCCTCCCTTTTGGGCCATTGTGCGTGCGGAGTACTGGCTAGAGTAGCCAGCCTAGCTCCGCCCAGAAGCGCAGAAGCTTACTGGGGGCTTCACAGGCTTCGCGGAGCGACCTCACTGTACCGAGGATTTGTGATCGTTAATAGGCTACTGCCTCGCATTCCAGTATTACGTAGGCGGCCGTTTCCTCGGCAGCAAAACATCCCCTGCAAAGGGGACTGTCCGTGACACCAATGGTGTATAGGTGCTTGTGGAGGGGCAGTGGCCCGTTATAGTTCCTATTATTGTTCTTAGACTTGTTCTGTCTAGTTTTAGGAGACGTTTCGTGAGTCGTTTGTTTACTGATGGCATAACCACTTTTGACTGCCTGCAGTCGGTGGCTTGTGTCCATCTTTGGATATGTATTTCCGCGGATCTCTCGCGTGTCCAAGTGCGGAGTTGCGAGAAAGGGATTGGTAGCAATGGTAGCGGGCCATCAAAGCTCATACCAGAGCCTCTCTCCGCGGCATCATTGCCGTAGGACCCGCTATGCCCCTTTATCCATTGCAGCGTGTGAATACGGGTATTTGCATTGGTCTGGACGTGTCTAGGAGAGCACGTTAAGCCGTCGGTCTCAATTACCGTACGAACATCTAAGGCAGTCGTTATGGGTAGTGGAGCCTTAAAAAATCCAGCAACTGCTCTAACTGCAATGCTTCGATATCGCCATTAGGTTGTGGAGGTCAGATGACAATCGCTTCACGGAAATTATCGAAGTTCAGCCAAATCAGCAGTTAAAGTGTTAAAGCAGACTCCAGACTCCGAGGTTGAAAGCTTCGGATTTACTGAACTGGGATTATCGTTCAGATGATGATGAAGAAAAAAACATGTTTACCTAACCCCACCAATATCATGTCTTCGGGGCCCAAGCAAACCTTTGTAATCTGGTAAACCTGCTCTTTGATAGACAAGGTTCTAGCGAAAGCTTTCCTCTTGGGGTTAGGAGTTAGGTCTCTCTTCTGAAGATAGACCAAATTAAGGAAAGGAGAAGTGGGAGAGCGGACTCCAGGCGCTAAAGTGAAGTTGTGGATGCAAATGTGGATGATGATGAAACATCTTGTCAACATTTGAACGTACGCGTCTAATCTGAATGCTTTGATGATACCTAATTAATATGGAAATAACGCTGATTAATAAATAAAATTATCAAACGAGATAATGATAATTGTGCCATTAGTATGCTAGTAGCTGCACAGTCAAAGCATAGAAACATATAAATATTCATCTAGATATATACAATATTAGCTAACTATGTATATACAAGTAATAATGTATTTAAACTATCATGATCCCTCACATCAGTATCAAAATAATCGGGATATTTTATATCAATTATTTTTTTCCGTTTATTTGATACTGAAGTAATTATGTGTTTCGAAGAGCAGAGTAGGTCTCAGTTGATATACGAACATCTTGGCATCCCTTACGGGTGTTGCCTTAAAAAGGTTGTAGAGGTCAGCTTCGCCGTCGTTTCACGGAAAACTTCGAAGTTTTCTAGTAAGATTGAACGCCGCTATCCCTAATAGTGTTGGGAAAAGGTACTGACTCAAGGTCAAGAAAATTGAGATCATAATAATTGCTTTGAATACCTTAAGAGTGCTGCCCCCTAGACAAATGACAATTGTATTTGACGTTTATGACAGTCGTTAACGTATGTCATCAATGTCATACGCGTCAAAATACGTGTCAATCTCATGCTGTCACCATTCTATTCTACACTATGTCGGCCAATGAATTGCTACTTCTCTGAGGGCTGTCCTTAATTTAAAATTAATTCAAGTTATCGTTTATTCTTCACAATTTCCTCATACACTCAGCTATTGAACGCATCGCGTGGAAATCATTTCAAGGGCTGAATAGAAACTGAGGAAAACGTTTATTACTTATCCTAACATTAAGGACGCGCGCCACTCACTATACCACGATGTTTTTGTAGAACTATGACATTAGGAATATTATTATCCTAGAAATACGACTATATACTATTCGTTTCAAAATAAGGTAGGACATGAGGGTTTTTTCTATACCACTTAGATGTCAAACAAGCACTCGGTCCACCTGATGGGAAGTGGTTACCGTGGCCTATGGACGTGTGCAACACCAGAGGCGTCACACTCTGGCTTCCGACCCTGAAGAAACCTCCTAATGCCCCTTTTGAAGAACCCTGTGTTGTAGGCGCATGGGAATACCGCAGCAGGGAGTTCATTCCACAGCTTGAGTGTGCGTGGGATGAAGTTTCTTTCATGCCGCACAGTGCGTACCGTCCGTGCGTATTTCCAGCCAATTGAGCAGTCCGACTGGGGAAGTACCTCCACCCCACAGAATACCACGGGTAATCTAGTATTGTGTTCCCGGCGGTGAGTAAGGTAGCCAAAGCTTACGGGAGAATTTTTGTGGCGTTAGCAGGAAGACCAAAAGCTTGTCCTGCTTTATCTTCTACACTGACGTCTAAGAAACTCTCTCTTCTTACAGGGTCAGCAGCACGAGTGCGACTCCTCTGGTATTGTCCATAGGCCACGGTAAATACTTTCCATCAGGTCACTGACGACCTCTTTAGAGTAACGTAGAGCGCTGTTGCTCTTGCCAAATTTTGAGCTTTCTACAAGGTCAGCAGCGCGAGTGTGACGTCCCTGGTGTTGCGTACGCTAATGGGCCACGTTAACCATTTTCCATCAAGTGGGCCGAATGCATGTCTGCCACCTAAGAGGTATAAAAAAACTCTGTGAGGAAAACCTGTATCAGAGCCTCGACTTTTAAATTAGCAGATAAACCAGGTTTGCAGGTGAAGTTTTTGTGAGCCACTGGACGCAAAGGCTTTTTTTTTTTTTTTTTTTTACGTGCGCAAAATCCCCACGGATACCTCCCCACCGGAGCCGGTGGAGGAGGTTATGTCGGACACGAACCGACTAAAATGCACGCCGCCTGTGGGTCGTTTTGGTTGCCGAAGGTGAGGTTGACAGGCATATCCCTCGCACCCCGGCCGACCCAGGGCCATCTCTCACGATCTGGCCCTCTTCTCGGGTGTGGGGACTACAGAGTCCCCAACTCGTCCCCGGAAACGGGGAGGCGCGCCACGCGCGCCACCACCGCGGCCTGCTTCTGCCAGGGTGACAGGCGGCTTCACCTGTCACCCCCAGGCCGGCGCTCATGGGGGGCGGAGGTCGTTCATCGACCTCCGACGCCCGAGTTGCCTTCGTACGCGGGCAGCTTGTCTTGCGATCCTTCGTCGCTCCCGCTGCCGCTCCCGCCCCGCCTCCTCCTTCACGAGCATTACTTGCTCGCAGAAGGAGGCGCCGGCCGCCCACGCATCCGCGCAGCGAACCATCGTCGCGAGCAAGGTGGAGAGCGTGAGAACCCTCACTCCCAGGGCCGCCACAAGCTCCCGCCTCGGCGTCTCCCACGCCGGACACTCGGTGAGCGTGTGCGGACCTGAGTCCTCGCTCGCGTCGCAGTGATGGCACTCGGACGTTGGCTCTTTCTGCATCCGACGCAGATACTTTCCGAAGCATCCGTGCTCGGTGATCATCCGCGTCAGACGGTACGAGAGGCTGCCGTGTGGCCTCTCTAGCCACTCCCCCATGATGGGTCTTACCGCCGTTACTACGGCCTGCCCTGCGCCTGGTCGCCCAAGTCGTATCTCCCATTCCGCCACCATTTCCCTGTGGAGCCGGGATCTCACGGCCCGAATTTCTTCGGGCTCGGGATCGTGACCCCGCTCCCGCGCCGCCTTTCGGAACCGGTATAGCGCCGAAAGGCATCTCGCTTCCAGGATCCATGGTGGCGATCCGGCGAGGAGACTCGCCGCGTTGAATGATATCGTGCGGTACCCCCTTATGATGCGGCACGCCAACTTCCGCTGCGGACGCTGCAGCAGGAGCATGTGCCGATCACTCAGGGTGTCCGCCCACACGGGACACCCGTACAGGGCCATGGACCGCATGACACCCGCGTAGAGTCTCCTGCAGGAGTCCTCCGGGCCCCTCAGGTTGGGCAGTAGCCGCGCCAGAGCGTTGGCTGTGCCCGCCAATTTGGGGCCCAGACTTCGGAAGTGCTTCCCGAAGTCCCACCGGCCGTCGAGCACGAGCCCCAGATATTTCATCTGGGGCTTGATGCCGATGAGAGTGCCTCCCACTGTGAGACTGGAACCAGGTGGTGGCGTGCGCCGAGGTCCATGAAAGAACATGGCCTCGGATTTATGCAAAGCCACCTCAAGGCCCAGCCGCCGGATCCGTTCCACGACTTGAGCAACCGCGGTCGTGGCCCTCAGGATCGCTTCGCGGTGTGTAGCCCCGCTCGCCGTCACTAGCGTGTCGTCCGCATAGCACGTGACGGCGGCGCCGTCCGCAAGCTCACCGCGAAGCACCCAGTCGTATCCAATGTTCCACAGTAGCGGCCCGAGAACCGATCCCTGTGGAACACCGCACGACATCTCACGCCGACCGACGCCGGTCGCACTTGGGTAGATGACGGCTCTCTCCGTCAGGTACGCCCCGACTATGCGGCGGAGGTAGAGAGGCACACCGTGGTACACGAGTGCCTCCCTGATGCAACTCCAGGGCAAGGTGTTGAACGCGTTGGAGATGTCCAAGGACACCGCCAACGTCACCTCACCCCGGGCAACTGCCTCCTCCGCCAAAGTCCTCACGCGCATGATGGCATCCACGGTGGACCGCCACCGGCGGAAGCCATATTGGGCATCCGCCAGGTCCGGCCCCCCACCAGAGAGGTGCTCGACGAGGCGCTTCGCAATAACTCTTTCAAAGAGCTTGCCCACCTCGTCGAGCAACACAATGGGCCGGTAGCCGGACGGTTCGTCCGCCGGGCGACCCTCCTTTCGGATGAGGACCAGTTTCCCCGTCTTCCACATCTTCGGAAACTGGCCCCGCTCCAAGCATGCGCTGAGGAACCCTCTCAGCCGGGGTTCGAGACCGTCTTCTCCCAGAGCTAGGACCCACGCGCGGCCTGGAATGCCGTCGGGTCCCGCGGCGGTGCTCTTCTTGGCTCTAAGCCTTCGCACCGCCAGCTCCAGTTCTACCCAAGTGACCTCGGGGACTTCGTCGTCAACTACCACACTGGGCGCCACAGGCGACCGAGGTGGCGGAGTCATCTGCGGCGGAACGTGTTCCGCTCGCGCCGGGAACAGGGACTCGACCACTCCACCGAGCAGAGCTGGCTGGAGAACCCGGGTCAACGGCGGGGCCCGGGGGCGCAGCTTTCCTCTTACCATAAGGTAAGGCCGCCCCCATGGGCCCCCTCCAGCGTCTCCATGAGCTCCTTATAAGCCGCGGCTTTCGCCCGCTTAACCTCCGCTCGGAGGGCATCTCTGGCCTCCCTGTATCCCACATGAAGCTCCACCACTCGGGGCTCCGTATCTGCGGTTCGGCTACGCCTCCTACGGAGTCTGGTCCACCGGCGGTGAGCGATCACGCAGGCTTGCCGTAGCCTCGCGATCTCCGCAGACCACCAGTAGACCCGACGCCTCGGACTATAGGGTGGTGCCCTAGGCATACCCGCATCGCAGACACGAGTCATGGCCTCCCGGAACCACACCGCCTCATCGTCGATATCGACAGGCCTGTCCGGCGCAATGGCCCAGGCCTGTACGATGGCGGCCTCCAGGAGGACCTCCCGATTCAGTCTTCCAAGCACCCAGCGTGGCTCGCGTGGGGCCGGTATGACCGGCGCATCACCCGCGGGGGGGGGGAGACATCAAACCGAACGTATCGGTGATCCACCAGTGTCTCCACCCCCACAACAACACGCCAGTCCCGCACACGGTGCGACAGCGAAGCGCCTGCGAACGATAGGTCGATAATCGAACTGCGCTCCGCGGCCACGAACGTGGCTTCGGCCCCGCGATTCTGGAGAACTAGACCGTGATTAGCGGCCCAGCTCTCCAGAGCCCTCGTGGGTTCGTGTGCCGGGACCCCCAGGTCACTGACCAGGCGTTGAAGTCCCCGAGCACAAGAACCGGATGAGGGTGGCAGGCGTTGACGACGTCGGTCAGTCGCTCCAGCGACTGCCGGTACTCCCCTATGCGTCGGTGTAGGCTCGGCGTGAGATAGACGGCCACGACCGCAATCTCCCCCACACGCGCCGCTACGATGCCATGCTCCCTTGCCACGACAACAGGGGGGGGGGGGGGGCACCCATAGCGGCGTTATAAACCAGTGCCGCCGACCCGTCCAGGTCGACCACCCAGGCAGGCCCAAGGGGCCGGTGAGTGTACGGATTGGCGACAGCCCCCGCCTTGCGGCTTCGGCTCCCCCCCGGTGCAGGCCTTGCTGCCAACCCTATGGTCGGCCGGTTTGCCCCCCGCTGCACACCTGAAACAGTGCAGCGGAGCTTCGCATCCACCGGCCGTATGGCCGGGTTGGCCACAGCGGAAGCAGCGGTCACCGACCGTCACCGCCGCCGTGCACTGCACCCCCACGTGGCCGACCGCCAGGCACCTAAAGCACCTGGTCGGTCGAGCCTGCAGGAGCCGGACCTGCACCCGCACCACGCCTCCAACGGCGAGGAACCCCCGGTCGGCAGCCTTTTTGGCTGCTGCGATGGGGCAGCCGACAACTGCCGCCCCCAGTCCACGGCGGCCGAAGCGGATCGCTCCGACCTTCACCGCCTCTAGGGGGCAGCCCCCGGCCTCCGCCACGGTGAGGCAGATTTGCTCCGCCGTGATGGAGTCGTCCAGGTCCGAAATGCGCATTTCTGCGCATTTGTTGGGCCTGGACACCCGGACGTCGGCTGCGTCTAGCGTGTCCCGAAGCCTAGCCGCTAGGGCATCGGCTTGGGGACCGCTTGAAGCGCCGGGGATCTCCAGTAGCCGAGCACCCGTCCGAGTGGGTTTCACCCGGATGGGGCCCGGCATGTCGAGAGCCCTCATGTCAACGCAGGCTCTCGCCTGCGTGACAATCTGGGCGTACTGCACGCCCCTCTCCGCTGCCTCCGCCGTCATCGTTAGCACGACGGCCGTTGAGCGGGGGACGCGCAGCCTCCCCGGCACTCCCCTCGCAGCAACCTCAGCCTTCTTGGCATTTTTGGCTGCCTTCCTCTTGGCCTTGCGCCGCTTCTTGGAGGCTCCGGCCACCTCCCAGCCTCCCTCCAGCGGGGAACTTGTGGAGGCAATCCCCACCGGGGTCCGGGCCGGCGCTGGGGCTGAGGCTAGGGCCGGGGACTTCTTCCCCTTGCCTTTCCCCTTCCCCTTGCCCTTGGCCCGGGCACCCTGGGAGCTCCCAGCTCCCACGTCGAGAGCGACAGTGGCTCGAGTGACCGGAGTGGCAGGAGCGGCAGGCGCAGCGGACGGGCTGCGGGCCGACTCCTGCAGGGCCCCTGCGACCGCCGGACTGGTGGGACCTCTTCTAACCGCTCCGGCATACCCCATCGGCGGCGCCAAGGGCGGGCGGCGGCTGGAGTCCATGACCGCCTCCATGAACCTCCGGGTGCGCTCCTCCTGCGTCACCTGCCACCTCCGCTGCTCAGCCAGCGCCGCCTCCTGCCGCTTTTCCATGGCGGCCATTGCCGCCTTGCATGCCGCCAGTGGGTCCGCGGGCCTAGCCGGCTGCAGCACCGGCGACTCCAGCCGAGCGGGTTGCGCCAGTGACACCGGCCGCACCGGTGTCTCCGGCCGCGCCGGTGTCTCCGGCCGCACCGGTGTCTCCGGCCGCACCGGTCGCACCGGCGGCCTTGACCGCACCGGTGTCTCCGGCCGTACCGGTGCCTCCGACCGCACCGGTGACCTCGACCGCACCGGTGACAGCTGCGGCGCCGACGGCACCGGCCGCTCCAGCTGCACCGCTAGTCGCCGCCGCGCCGACCGCGTCACGCGCTCCGCGGGCAGCCCGGCGACGACCTGACGGAGGTTCGCCACTTCGGCCGCCATCCTGTCCATCTCCTTGCGGTGCTCAGCCGCTGTACGCTCCACGCTGTTGAGGAGCTTGCCTCCTGCCAAGTTGAGCTCGCTCGTTCCGGGACTCGGCCAGCTCCGCCTTGAGCAGCTCAAACTGCTCAACGAGGCGCGTCGCAGCCAGCCGGACCCGGTCCTCCTCCGGCGTTAGAGGTCCAGAGCGAGCCCCGGCCAGTCTCTCCAGGGCCTCCATCACGTCCCTGGACGTGGAGCCGTCGGTACGAAGCGCCTGCGCCGCCGAGACGGAGGGACTCGGCGGCGCCCTCACATCTTCCCCGGCTGAGGCCCGTGAGGGGGCGGCTTTAGTGCTCCCGCCCTGCAGTTTTCGGCGGCTCACCGCAAACTGTTTGGGTGGGGGGGGGGGGAGCGCATCGTCTCGTCTCCATCATGACTGCTCGCCGACGACGAGTCAGTCAGGGTGAGCTCGAGATCCGAGTCAGTTTTTGGTGCCGGAATCATCTTCTTCTTCCGGTTTCGTTTTCGCCGTGGTGCAGATTTCCGGGTCTGCAGACCCACCGGGCTGTTCGCCCTGCTCCTCTCAGTGGCGGTGTCGAAGTCCTCCGACACCGTCCCTGCTTGGGACGCGACCTCCGCGTCGTGGTGCTGCGCGACCTCCGCGCAGACTGTTTCGCTTGGTGATGGTTGTTTTAGTTTTAAAGTTTCAGTATCCATAAAGATCCCACGAGTAGAGACGATCTAAGATACACTTCCCGGGTGACGCTCATTCCGAGAAGCGGGGTAAATACTGTGGATTTCCCCAGGTGTCCACAGGTTTTAATCGACTTCGCTGTCGGGTTTTTCAGACTTTTCCTTGTCGCGGGCCGGCCAGTTAAGGCAAGCCCCGCGGCCTTCAGAATATCGGCTTCCCAAGTGTGGCTAGCACTCAGGTCGTTGTCGATATCCTGGAGGTTACGCGACGCGGGAGAGCAGCCAACTCTCCCAACACCGACGGTGGCACGAATGCCTGCCAGCCTCTGCGCGAGCAGTAGGCCGGCCCGTCCCTGGATCCCATGGATCCTTGTTTCGCCCCCATGTCCCCTCTGAAAGCAGAGGGATACCGGGAGCGACAGGCTAGCCCTAAAAAGGGCTGTTTGGGATGGAAGGGATTCTACGAATCCCTTCCCGCGAGCCTTGCAGGTCCGCCATACCACGACCCCCTCAGGGTCAGCTAGCCCTAAAAAGGGCTTGTCGGGTTATTTGTCGACGGCTAGCAGAGCTCCTTCTCCTTGGAGTCAGAGTCTACTAACCGTCGTCCAGGGTGCACCAGCCTCCCCGCTTCCGTTCCCCAGGACCGCGGTCCAGAGGGAAAAGAAACAGGTAAGCCAACGTGGAGGTTACCCAACCCGCACCCCGGACGCAGAGGCTAGGTTTCCTTTGACTTTGGCGGGAGTCGAACTTCGGGTTAATGTTCTACTAACGTATACATGAATAGGTACGTAATACGATTTATTATTAACTGCACAGCTAACTCGGGGTACGAATATAGACGACCTATTTTTAATAAGTGGTCTTATGAAATTGTAATCGTAGCTAATGTTAAGATAGGTCGATGCTCTTTCTTTGTGCAAGATTTAGGTATATGATTTTATAACATAAGTAACGTTTATTAAAATAATAATGTATTTTTGTTATCATTTTTTATTTTATTTATTTCAACTTTATTCGTGTGTACCAGATAATCAAGCAATGGCAGAAGTAGAGTGAGATAAGATAGTAGTTTTACTAATATTATGTAAATTTAATATTTTATTTTATTTACCGGGTTTGTGCAAAATAATTTAATTAGTAGCTATTAATACACCTTTATATTATTTTATTGTTAATTATTATATTTTCTATGTTTTAATTATATGCATTACCTTGATGGCGATTTGTGACTGAACTATTTATCGTGTGTGATTTACCCTTTTATCTACTGCAACAATAGTAACCTACTCCTTATTTAAGTCCGTTAGAAAGAAACAACCGCGGTAGCCTAGTGGTACGGGTAATGGACTGCTGAGACGAGGTCTCGGGTTCGATCCCAGGTTTTACCATGGCACACACCAATGACTTTTCGATGCTTTTCGAAGTTATGTGTGTATTTATCGCAGGTTTATAAGTGCCCGGTTAGTGGCAATAGGTTCGCCATCATCACACCACCACATTGGGACCAAAACATAAACTGGCGAAATGTGGGTACTAGCACCTCTGCCTACCTCTTCGGGGATATAGGTGTGAGTTTATGTTATGTATGTTATATTATGTTTATCATGAATAATACCATACCTATATAATAACATACCATCCGTCTTGGAATCTACCAATTACGGAAGTTTTCCTTTATGAATAAATTAAATCAGCATGTAGAATATGTTCAATAATAAGACAATAAAAAAATAAAGTGCAATGTAAAGAGTAAAGTATAGGGGTCGAATCTACCCACTCAAGAAGAAAACTAAGTAAACGATAATCTAATTTCATTTATTTTTTGTGTACCTGTATTGTGTAAACAAAATCACGAAATATCAATCGACTCAATTGACGACGGGTTTGGATGTTGGGTATCAAAAAATGTACCCTAATTATGTTGAATTTCTTAACAATAGCATTGTTAATAGAGGATAAAGGAAGTGCACACACATACTTAACAACTTTTTTAAGAACTATATATTTTAAATATTATATATATAGCAATATTTGAGCTATAATTTATTTAGTGCTTCCGTTTTCATTTGTTATTTCCATTTTGACTTTACAGTCTTTATACGAATATTGATGTAGGTACGTTTTAGCATTTTACACTTGCAAATTTTTTTAACGTGCTCAAAATACCCACGGATACCCCCCCCCTCCCCCCCTCCGGAACCGGTGGGAGATGTTATGTCGGACTCGAACACACTAAAACGCACGCCGCCAGTGGGTCATTTTTGGTTGCCGAAGGTGAGGTTGACAGGGCCATCACTCACCTCGGGTGTGGGGACTAGAGAGTCCCCAACTCGTCCCAGGAAACGGAATTTCATAAGAACCTCGATCGTTCATCAGTAGATGGACCGGCAGGTGAGGTTGTTTTAGACTCCAAAGATCTAAGTGGAACCCGTTGCATCCTGGTGGTGGTGCTTCTGCAGTCGGAAAATTCTAAATTCTCCTTCTCTCTTAAGCATTAAATAAATTCTCCTTCTCTCTTAAGCATTTAATAAATTCTCCTTCTATCTTAAGCAGCGGTAGACTTTAAAACTGTAACCCTTCGATGGCAAATCATTGCTTTGCCTACATTCAATACTTTATTTTAACAAGTTGTATCATTCCTTTTTTGTATGAAATATGTAAGTGATTAACCAAATTAACTTTTTTCTGAAGAAAATTTGTGGTTCAATGGGTTCCTTACCTTATTTGCAGTACTTAATATACGTTGTACTTAAAAGATAGTTTGGGTCGAGGACTTCTGCTTAGGACTTAGGTACCTAGTTATTTCTTCCATAAACTGGTTGATCTATCGTAATTATTCGGACGATTAAAGATCCTTCTTATTTCGTAATAGATGCTTATATACCTATATGTATATTAGCGTGTAATAAAAACATAACATAACATAAACTCACTGAAGGGGTAGGCAGAGGTGCTAGCATCCACATTTCGCCAGTTTATGTTTACATAACATTACTTCGAAAAGCATCGAAAAGTCATTGGTGTGTGCCATGGTAAAACCTGGGATCGAACCCGAGCAGTCCATTACCCATACCCATACTAGGCTACCGCGCCGGTGTAATAAAAAAATTGTATTAAATGTATTTTAAGGACCACATGTACTTTTTGTATAAAGTCCTTAATAATAAAGAAGGATAATTCCATACTAATATTATAAAGTTGAAGAGTTTTGTCTGTTTGAACGCGCTAATCTCTGGAATTACTAGTTCAAATTGAAAAAATCTTTATGCATTGAATAGTCCGTTTATCAATAAAGGTTTTAGGTTATATATCATTACGCTACTACTCACGGGAGCGGAGCAGTGATCATAAATTTCAACAAATTCGGCATATTTCCATACGTTATTTAAAGATTAAAAAATTACGGGTTCAAATTGGTGATATGATGTTTAAAATATGCCACGGGTGAAGCCGGGGCGGGTCAGCTAGTGTAATAATAAATGTATTTTTATGTATCACACGTACTTTGTATCCTTAAAAATAAAGAAGGATAAATATATGTATCGGTGATAAAGAGGTAACAATGTGACTGCTATACATGAGGTCTCGGTTTATTTGCTGGATCACATTGAGGAATGTTACAAAGTTTTGTAACATTCCTCAGTCAGGGAAAGGTCGCAAAGCAAATGCGGGTGTTTTTTATTATACCACTTAGGTGGTAGACAACCACATGGCCCTCCTGATGGGAAGTGGTTACCGTGGCCTAAGGACGTGTGTAACACCAGAGGAGTCACACTCGCGCTGACGATCCTGTAAGCACAGAGAGTTTCTGTATGCCATCAGGGTACACGACAAAACAGGACAAGCCTTTGGTTTTTACACTGACAGCACAAAAACTCTCCAGTGAGCTCTGGCTACCCTATTCACCGCCGGGAACACAACACGAGGTTATTATGGCCGCGGTATTCTGTAGGGCAGAGGTATTCCCCCAGTCGGACTGCTCAATTGGATGGAAATACCGTCGTTTCCTACCTCCTATTTTATGAATGCCTGCACCTCGTGAGATGGTATAAAGCTGAGGAACAGTCCAAAATATGCGAACCAACATTTCAAATGCTGTTGATTTTAAGTTGATCGTGAAGTACAACTCTGCAGGCGTCTTCAATAATATTCAGATGCCAATCTGTATTAGTCTGTATATAAAAATAAACCTTCTGCATCGTACTATAGCTACCTTTTTCAGGTCATTTGTTCATCTGGTTCAAGGCATATCATAATTCTTTCTCTTATTCGCAGCCACCATTCTAGGACTTATTTGCGACCATCGGTATTTTGGCGGGGAGGCCAGTCTTAACCATTTAATTTTGTTTATTCTGCAAGCTATATTGGTAACTACAGAAAAACCCTCAAACTCTCAATACAAATTTTGTACGGAACTCTCAGTACGTGTGTTCGACTCACACTTTACTATTTTTTTCTATTGTTGTCCTTGCATATTTGACTGTACATTGTTGGTTCAACCGATACGTCAAGAAATCATAACATTATGTATGTAAATTCATGCTAAGATTTTAATGGATATCGCCGTTTTTATTATTTACGTGCGATATTATAAATTAGTTACAAGTACCTATATATCAAATTCGCAATATAAATACCGAAGGCCTCACAGTTTTTGGAATGTCAATTAATAAAAATAGAAATTATTTGGACGTAAGTAGATTAGGAATAACATAACATAAACTCACGCCTATATCCCCGAAGGGGTAGGCAGAGGTGTTAGCACCCACATTACGCCAGTTTATGTTTAGGTCCCAATGTAATAGGTGGCGAGCCTATTGCCATTAACCGGGCACTTGTAAACCTGCGATAAATACACACATAACTTCGAAAAACATCGAAAAGTCATTGGTGTGTGCCATGGTAAAACCTGGGATCGAACCCGAGACCTCGTCTCAGCAGTCACCCATACCACTAGGTTACCGCACACTATTAATAACACAAGTTAACACAAAGATTTTTTTATAATAGGAGTTAAGACGAGACCTTAATTCTTTGATCTCGATTCACACAAGTAATGTCTTCCATGTCATTTCAAGATTGTTGTAAGTATAAATAAGACGAGTTCTTGAAAACAGTGATTATGTTATCATTAAACAGTAAAAACTACTGACGACATATTACCTTTTTAAAAACATAAAAAGTACTACTTAGTTGAATGTTGGATCACACATTACTAGTAGTATAATGGGGTCTGAATTCACCACCTCTCGGTCAAAAGTCCAACGATTTTACCATTGCGTTACTGCTGAGTTTTATTTTATTATATTTGCATTGGTCGGGGTGTTTCTATGTATAGTATGTATGTATTTAAAAAAAAAAAGTATCTAAGTATATTTATCCGCATTCTAGATCCCATAACACAAGCTAGTTAAGCTATGCTTATCATGGGTCTAGATAGCGTTGTGTAGAATGTCGTGGAATATTTATTTATTTATTTAAAACACTATATTTTTATTACTATCTTATTATTTTTAATTATTTTATAATTTAAGTTATATTTATAATTTATTTACCTATATCTAGAACTGTAAAGTATTTTTCAAACACAAAAATACATACCAAGTTTAATTAAATTCGTACACACACACACAACACCGATCAATCAACTTAATTATTTTCGGATCAAACACGAATTCCGAATATAAGGATTGATCTAAAAATGCGCGGTTACATAAATTTTATCTAAGTACGTAATGCGCGTGCGCGTGTTACTGCGCGCGAGTGCCGCACGACTGCTGCTTCATGCGTTCTAAGCTGGATGCTGCGTGCAGTGCTACGGTCGTAAGGCCAACGCTCTGCCAGGGTTATGTTGTTCATGGAAAATAAACAAATCTACTAGCTTTCGAGTCCGAATCCCCATGGGTACGTACATTTGTTAAATATTCGGTCGGTTAATTTGTCTGCACTCCTCCCCCTCCTCCCGCCGTAAGGTGAAGTTCAAAAGTTAGGACCACCAATTCCTAGAATTGGTGGTCCTAACTTTTGTCTTTTGTCGTCAATTCTAAAATGAGAGACTTGAGTTTCATGGTTTTGACATAATGCTGAAAGAACTTAATATTAGAAAGATGAAAATACGTGTGAGGGTACACGTTTCAGGTGCGTGACCGTAAGGTAAGGGAAGAAGTACTGAACCATATTCAGCTGTAGTTATTATTAATATTAAATCGTTGTGTTTTTGGATTTCTCGTGCGACTTGATACTTTAAAAGCATTAAATTTCTGTTGTGATGGATATTAATTGGTCAGTTACCGTAGACCAATTACTCGTACCTATCTGCTGTTATTATTTATTGTCAGTTAATAAATGCGATGATCCAACCAAGTATCACTGTAATTGTTATAGGTATGAATACAGCAGCAATTGAGCGCTCACAACACACACGTTTAAAACAATCTGATAGAAATACGAACATTTCTATTTTCTTCTCTAGCTGATATCCGCGGCTCTGTCTGCGAGTATATCGGTTTTATGATTCTATTTTTCATCATATCTCCGCTTTTCTTCAAGCAATGACATTCAAATCATACGGTAGTTTTTAAGTTCGACTAAGATGTTGTTAAACAAACCGCATCAAAGTTCAATCAGTAGTTTTTGCATCCCACCCGAATAGACCAGGATCCGCACATGAATTCTTAAAATAGGTCAATAATTGAACTGCTGTCATACTACCAATTGTAAATGTACCGTAAGTTCAGAGTTCGGTTCTTTTTTTTATACCACTTGTTTGGCAGACAGTCCACCTGATGGAAAGTGGTTCCCGTGGCCTCTGGACGTGTGCAACACAAAGGGAGTCACACTCGCGCTGCCAACACTGTAAGCAGGACAAGCTTTTGGTCTTCCCACTGACAGTACAAAAACTCACCAGTGAGCTCTGGCTACCCTATTCACCGCCGAGAACACAATACGAGGTTATTCATTCATTTATTCATCAGACAACATTAAGTCCATTTGGTTAATAACAATCAATTTCTTACAGTCTATGTTAGAAAAATTAAAATAAATTAATCAAAATAAAATCCAATCAAACTAAATTAAATAATAAAATCAAATTAAATATAATCAAATTATATCAAAGCAAGTAAAATTAAATTAAATCAGATTGTGGCCGTGGTATTCTGTAGGGTGGAGGTACTTCTCCAGTCGGACTGCTGAATGGGACGGAAATATATATATTTATATGGGATTACATACCTATTTATATATTCAGTAAATTACTGCCGTTCAATTATTGCCCTGTTTTATTTACTACATATTGGCGAAATTGCGGTGATTTGCTGCAGAAGCCATTAATAAAAGAAAGAAGAAGACTTCATGGTAAGCCCACTGAATGAAATTCTAAAAAAATATATTCGTGTTTAGGATCGTCAATTTAACAGGTAGGTAATATGCTAATAGTTTAGATTAATAGGTTTATTAGACCCTATCAACACCAAAATAACCTCTCCTGTAAGTGACCGGCTAAACAACGGACAAGGCTCTGGTGCAGGCTACACACTTTTAGCGGTAGTAGATCAGCTGCAGTTTCTTGCGGAAAAGTTAACAAACCATTTAAAAACCAGTCACGGAAAAGTATGTACGATGATATCACTGCGAGAGACGGAAAACTTGAAATAAATATCTGCACCAACTCGTCTGGCCAGTGTGGACACTATAGACCAAAGCCTCCCAACATTGGGAGAGGCCTAGTCCAGCAGTGGACTACGGTGGGCTTGTTGTTTGTTAAAAACCATAAGATACATAGGTTACACTAAAAGTTTCCGGAACTGGCCACTTACATAAACAATATTTAAAAATTTATTACAACATTTGAAAATAGAACTCTTTGGCTGTAGAATACAGTTTGTTTCATCTGACTGTCTTTTGTTTTTACCTTGTGGCGCCATTTAAAAAATTGTGTGTCTGCATCAACATGGATTTAACTCAGGAAAATTTTCGTAGTATGATTTTCTACGATTTTAAGTGTAATTTGACGGCTCAACAGAGCATCGCTCGGCTTGAAACAGCTTTTGGCGATGAAGCTCCATGCAAGACGACTGTTTATAGCTGGTTTGCAGAATTCAAGCGTGGTCGTATCAATCTCAGTGACGAATCTCGCGATGGTCGGCCGTCCACCGCTGTGACCAACAAAAACATCGATGCTGTGCGAGTGCGCCGTATGATTGAAACAGACAGGCATGTGACCTACCATGAAATTCGCGCATCCTTAGAAATAGGCATGAGTCAAATACAATCAATCCTACACAAACATTTGGGTGTGAGAAAGCTGTGCTCGCGGTGGATCCCACATAACTTGACCGAGGATCAAAAAACGGACCGCGTCAATTGGTGCAGTGCCATGCTTACCAGATTCAACGAAGGTGCGTCAAATTTGGTGTGGGACATAGTAACAGGTGACGAAACATGGATTTATTGCTACGATCCCAAAACAAAGCAGCAATCGAGCGTATGGGTCTTTCAAGATGAGCCGAAACCAACCAAAGTGGCGCGCGTGAAAAGTGCATCTAAGCGGATGATTGCTTCTTTTTTTAATAAAACTGGACACGTGGCTACTGTTGCTTTAGAAAATCGTCGTACTGTGAATAGTGACTGGTACACGACCATTTGTTTGCCGGAAGTTATTGACGAACTCCGTAAAAATAACCGTAAACGTCGTATCATCCTGCACCACGACAATGCTAGTTCTCACACGGCCAGACAGACAAACGACTTTTTGAAGGCGAAAAATGTAGAACTCATGAGCCATCCTGCATACAGTCCCGACCTGGCACCTTGTGACTTTTATCTGTTCCCAAAAATTAAGAACCAATTACGCGGCCAACGATTTTCATCACCAGAAGAGGCTGTCGAGGAGTATGAAAAACACGTTTCAGAGGTCACCACAGAGGAGTGGCACAAAAGTTTTCAAAACTGGTTTGATCGAATGAAAAAGTGCATAGACGCCAAGGGAGATTATTTTGAAAAACAATAAATTAATTTTGTACCTTTAATAGTATTTTTTCATATTCATTCCGGAAACTTATAGTGCGCCCCACGTATAAGAATAGACCTCGGGCTCCAAGGTCCGAACTTGGAACGCTACTGGGAAATCGCTAGACTAGAAGGATGATGAATAGATGTCATTAAATTTGGCAATTTTTTCCAATAGACACTTAGCAAAAGAAAATAGTTTGCATTAGAGGCGTTTTTGAGCATCAAATTTTGGCACCATTCGTGCAGTTAATGTTATTCGTCTATCACGCTGGCTCAGTTGTTCAAATTAATTTCTTGATGATGGAAATGCGTGGTCAACCTAAGTCTCTTGCTTGCACGCACAACATAAATTGTAAACAAAACCGAATTTAAATAGAAGATAATATAGTTCTAATATAGCTCTCTGAGATTCTTGGTGGTATCTTCTCAGTAGAACTAACGTATCGAACCAGCGAAAGAATCATTTTCCAATGGTTTATTTACATTAAGATGGTATTCAATATTTTTATAATATTTCTTGATATAATTGTAAAATTTTGACGTTCATATGTGGTCTTTATGTGCTTAAAATGAATAAATGAAATTGAATTAATCAATCTAACCAGTGAATACACGAGAGAGCACTGCTTACACGATGTTTTAAATGAGAACCTAAGTACTTACGTTAATTTGCTAAACTCATGCGTCCAACGTTCCGTTTTTTGTGTTTTTACTCTCTTGTCTGTTTTGATAATTAAGTTCCGCATAGGTCAAGTGTAAAAACAATAATCAAGTTAAATAAATAATTTTATTATGTATGTATTACGTTCAATCCAGATCAAGATCCAGATTTGATAATTAGGACAATATACCTACTTGGTAGAAAACAAATAATTCGTAACCAATGTAGAATTAAAAGGCATCTTGGGTTTAATACTATGATACAGAGTATTGTAGATGATTACTTACTATTTCATTTGGATTGTAATTCTATTATTGCTTCATATTTAATAACTAATAATAATAAAATAAAAGAAATATTCCATCACAACGACTTGTCGATTTTATTAATTAAGGCTAGGAACGATTCATATCACTATTTCCTATAATTAATTTCTACTATTTTTTAGCCTATTAATTAGCCACCATAAAAGGTGAAAAGGCAGAGGTAGGCGGCAATTGTTCTGATTGTTTGCTCTATTTCTAATGAACATGTTTAAGAGTATATACATTTATATATAATAAAATACTTTATACAAAACATAAAACAAATGAAATCTTTGTGATGAATAGTACCTAACAGATCACGTGAAAATAATCTGAGAGAGACAATTTGGTTCAGAATGAAATATTTTCACTCATTTACCTGCTAATACGCACAAAATGACTTTTTAAGAAGGCGTTTGAAGTAAATTTGTTTGATTTGTAAAAATAAACATATTTTTAAATAAAGTAAATTGTATATAACTATATTTTTAGAACATCATGTTGTGTTCCCAGCGGTGAGTAGGATAGCTAGAGCTCACGGGAGAATTTGTGCTGTCAGTGGGATAGCTGAAGGCTTGTCCTGCTTTGTCCTCTACACTGACGGCACAGAAACTCTGTGCTTACAGGGTCGGCAGCGCCAGTGTGGCTTCTCTGGTGTTACACACGTTCATAGGCTACGGGAACCACTTTCCATCAGGTGGGCCGTGCGCTTGTCTGCCACCTAAGTGGTAAAAGAAAACATCATGAATTCATAGAGTGAATTTGTTCGTATATATTTATTTGAAAAATTATATTTGAATAAGTATCAGTGTCACAGATATTCATACTCACAGATACTCACCGATATTCGAGGTATACTCAAAAATCCTCCTAAATCTCCACGGATAGTAGCGACTGGCGACCCAAGAGCTCTTTGGTATAACGCAATGAAGGCACATCTTCCGAATATCTGTGCTTATCTCTATCCTTCTTTCGCCAACTAGATTTCAGAACTATTTTAAACGTCGTGAATAAAATATTGATTTCTATGAAAATTGCATCTTTATCTGACTCTATGTGTAGATCTCAAAACTCTGATCACCTTCTATTTATTCATACCCTTTCACACATGGTCTAATATGAAAATGTCGTGAATATATTATTTCAATAAAACTTGTCACGATTTGAAAAATGTACCGTGTTATGGTACAAGTCATAGTTTGTTCTCTTTTCTACTCACTGATTAGTGCATGTCCTATTGCACTCATACTTTTTTTTTTTTTTTTTTTACGTGCGCAAAATCCCCACGGATACCTCCCCACCGGAGCCGGTGGAGGAGGTTATGTCGGACTCGAACCGACTAAAACGCGAATCGAACGATCTGGCCCTATTCTCGGGTGTGGGGACTACAGAGTCCCCAACTCGTCCCCGGAAACGTGGAGGCGCGCCACGCGCGCCACCGCCGCGGCCTGCTTCTGCCAGGGTGACAGGCGGCTCCACCTGTCACCCCCAGGCCGGCGCTCATGGGGGGCGGAGGTCGTTCATCGACCTCCGACGCCCGAGTTGCCTTCGTACGCGGGCAGCTTGTCTTGCGATCCTTCTTCGTCCCGCTGCCGCTCCCACCCCGCCTCCTCCTTCACGAGCATTACTTGCTCGCAGAAGGAGGCGCCGGCCGCCCACGCATCCGCGCAGCGAACCATCACCGCGAGCATTGCACTCATACTTGCGTTATCCCAGTTTCGACTGACCGTTAGTTCTAAGCGCCAGTGTCAATTCAATCTACCTATTTTTTAAATATTTACGATTACTACTAACATATTCTTCTTTCATCTTGTTTTATAGGAGTGGCATTACTAGATATTCACGATATTTACTATAATAAAATAAACTTACTTACTATATAATACTTTTAAAAAATAGCACTTCGGTAGCGGAACATTTCAGACACTTTAATATAGCGTCTATTTAAAACCTGACAATAGTATAAAGAAGGAAAATAAAATACACTATAGTACATATATAATAGCAAGCGATGACGTCATGACGTTTGATAAAAAGTGATTGATTTGTTCAACTACCCTCGTATGTTGAAGGTCGCGAGAATATAAGGGGACTAATTCACACATAAAAATGTTTAGATATTTTTATTAAATTATCACATGTTGTTGTATAAGTTAACACATTTTTTTGATTATCTTTGGGCAATAATCATATTTAGGGAAAGTGAAAAAATAATAATAAACTACCTCCATTTTTGGTAGCAATGAGTGAATGATTCTTTCTTTTCTTAGATTATAATCTGTATAACCACGATGCAAGAAGATGTACTAAAATTTTTATGTTTGGATTACCGGAAAAATTAATGAACGTATCAACTTGTCTAATGTCTATACAAAAGGTTTTATGATGTTTTCCAGTTCTAGTTGTTATTAAAACTCAAATAAATTGAATAGGTAGTGCTAGTGGTCATTGCACTTTTAAACAATATATATTGTTCGTGAACAAAATAAAACAATTAAATTCCATTTCAAACATATTCACATGAGATCGTGGTCATACAGATGTAGAGGCCAATGGTAATACTTTCAAAAATGTTCACATTATAGACAGGAATTGGAATCTATCGCTGTAACATTTATAACATAGTAGGCACAGGGTACAATAACTTTCGAAAAAATGTACTTTTTATTGTACCGAGTGAATGATCACGAGTAGTTGAGGGTTAACAAAATGGTACACATTTTAGAAACATTAACGCGATTAAATCCCATCCCACTTCTAGTACATTTTATAAAGTTTATGAGCATCAAAATACAGGTAACAAGGATAAACCATCCCATCATTGACAACCGTACCATTGTTGGCACTTTTGAAAAAAATTAAAATTAAAATTACCTTAAAAAGTAATGACAACCTTACTTCATTTACATATTCCTTGTTCCTTTTTCAAAATAATGCCAGTTACTGGTACCTTTCCGTCAATAATAGGATGATTTCATAAACATTATATCTCTAAAAAAAGTATTGGTACAGAATGATTGTTAAATTGATTGTTAACATTTCGATTCAATAACAAGATGTATCAACACACGTTATATTTTCTCCATTACCACTTGCAATGACATGATCATCGCCATTGTTAATAAAAATATTTCAAAATAAATAGTCACATTAGACACTAGTGAAGATACTGAATTAATATAATAAATAATTTAAATAAACAATAATGTTTGTAAATACATAAATATCACAATTCGAGTAATGACTAAATAATACGATCGAGGGCCGGATCCGCTCCAGCACTTTTGTAACAGTGGTTATGTGTTGAATCAAAGATATCGATTTCTTTTGTACTCTAAGACTTTGTTGTATGTAGGTAGATTATGGCACTAGATATTTTAATATTTTCCAAACTAAGTGACGAAGCTCCTGTTACCACAATTTAAACTACAGTTTGTAATGTAATGTAAGTATATGAAGACAAGACTTGCGAGGCCAAATCAACCACAGCTGTAGGAGAGTATACCGGTAGGTTGATGGACGAGGCTATGGTTCAGGCTTTCCTCTCGAGGAGGTCAGACAGCAATTTCTCCCATAAAAGCCGTAAAGAATGAGTTGTCAAGGTCCGAGGTGGAAGCCTAAGATGCAACTGAGAACAATGCTAAGATGATGATTCGACTCGTAAGTAACCTACCTCCTTAATGACGTCGTTGCTATATTAACACTAAGAGAGGTGAGTCAAGGTAAAAAATGTTAACAAACTCGATTGCAACCGATCCGAGCTGTAGCCTTCGGCTGATTCTTTTCTTATTATGGGACCTTCCGAGTAGACCATAAAACAATGAACATATTTGTGTAGATAGACATTTCTTTGCTTTGGCTTTGATCATTGTTAGGCCCATCTGTTGGTAGACACTACACAGAGAATATTTTGACCATTATGATCAAGTTGCCAAGTGATTCCATCACTTTTAAGTAAGTAATATGTCTTCACCGGTCTTAGCTTTGCGAACATCATTCTCATGGTCCAGAAACTATACTCAGTTTTATATTTATTTAGGAAGTGAGTACGGAACATTTTGTAGATCGTTAAGCAAATTATATCTGTGATCAAAATGTTCCAAAAAACATATTTACTTACGGCTGCAAAGTCGGTGTCTTGATCAAATTCTTGTGTGCCTAGTTTTTACCGCGGTTACAGAAGCTCTATTGGAGATAAAATAACTCGGTTTCAACACACAACCACGTATGTATATTAACATGTAACTTACATCTTTATGATAATAATAATACATTTCAATAATAATAAGTTTCTAATAAATATTAGGATAGTTTAGTTACATGCGTAAACGCATTTAGGAAGTGCATTGCAAAAATCAAGTGCAGCTAATATTCTCTAAATCAAATATCTTATTGCTATTGATCTTTGGAAAAATAGGAATGTCATAATATTTAAGTCATATACATTCAAATATATCTAAATATTTGCTAAGACACTTAATAGCAACTTTAAGTTGCCAAAATTGTTATTAATTTACCGAGCAACAATCGATATGTCAAATGTGCATTTTGGCAACAAAAACTAGATATTGTAGATCTAAAAGATAGGATTAAAATACTTCTCATAGTAATAATATTGCTTGCATGCAGTCTATAGTTACAATGATTATCTACTGTAAATTTTCTAATCTATGTATTATAAGTCATCGAAAAATGCGAACACTTTGTTACTATTTAAGAACTCATTGCAAATAAAATATTACTGACGTCTTTTCTTGACATTCATCAGTTTTGTTTAGTTTCAGCTGAGGAATGTCAAATTGAGCACATTACCACAATAAGTTAAGACAGTCTGCACTTTGTACACATCTTCAAATAAATTAATATTAATAATATTAGGTATGACAAATTGTTTTTCATTTATTTTATTAATTTATTATTTAATTTATGCAATATTATTAATTTTTTGCTTATCTAGAAAGCAAAGAATATAATAAAGACACAGGTGTCTGTTATTAGGTAATCTTTTCAGATATGAAAGGATTCGAATTACAATTATAGAATATTACCAGTCATTTGTGGCTCAACTCATTACAGCGTTTTAGAAGGACACAGTAAAGTCAATTCTTAAAAAAAAAATAAAACGAATTACAAAACGATGGCTCACCTCGGGCTTCTACTACCGTTCAATTATTGATCTCTTGTGGCTATCACAAGGAGTTCGCATACGAATAACCTTTCCTATTACTGGTAGAGAGAAGAGATGAGAATGTGTAAGTTCGCGCCTTCAGGCGGTTCATGATTCAGTGCGTAGGAAGTGTGAGGCGGTCGCCAACGCGCTGGCGGACCGCGCCCAGGCGCCGCGCCAGGCGGATCCGCGCCGCCGCGCAGCACGTCGCCAGGGCGTGAGCGCACACCAACACTACTGCGCACAGTGCCACGAACCCGAATGCTGAGCCTGTAAACAAAATTGCCAATTGATACCATGTGATAATAATAATAATATATCTCTTTATTGTATGTACACAGAGAATTGATACAGAAAGACAAAATTTGGTACAGTTTTGTGGCATAACAAATAGCGGTCTTATTGCACAAGGCAATCTCTACCAGGCAACCATGGATGGAGTGAGTTAGTTAGTTATCTATGCAGCTTCCGGTGTACATATATTATTTATTTTATATTATTATTTATACACACATATACATACATATAATTACGCCTTTATCCCTGGAGGGTTAGGCAGAGGTGAATTAACACCCACATTTCACCAATAATTGTATTCAGTCCCACGTAATAACGTCTAACGGTTACAGGTAAGGCATTCCACAATCGGACAGCTTGGACTGTAAAGGACTTATCCATGAACCTCGTAGAATGTGCTGGCATTCTCAGCCTCAGATTCTCTGACGATCTCAAGGCTCTAGACTGTGAGTCTCTAAGGAATTCGAAGCGTTCTTTTAGGTAGATAGGAGTAAGAGGATGAAATAAAATAATAATAATAATAATACTCTTTATTGCACTCCAAACATAGGACACATACAATGGATACATACATTTTAGAAAGTTGTACAATGGGTGGTCTTATCGCGGTTTGCGATCTCTTCCAGACAACCAGTATATGGACTATACTGCCAATAATCAGGGTAGTTTGCGGTGTACACTAAATTATAACTATTTAACATTATTTATATATCTATTTATCTATCTATTTGTAAAAATTTTCCGTGGATCTTAAGAGTCTGGAATTGTTCTCGCACAGAAATAGAAAACGGTTTTTTTTTGGATAGAGAGGAGTAGTCGGGTTAAGTATTAAAAAGAAGAGAGAGAATATGAGTATTCCGGCGAAGGCTGATTGAATATTATACAATAGATAAAGAAAGTAAGCATTCCGGCGAAGGCGTATGGGTAACCACTTGAGCTTTGTACGAAATTCTGAGATATGATCATATTTGCGAAGTCCAAATATAAATCGTATGCAAAGATTTGAAGTCTCTAGTGTATTTAGTTGGTTTTCAGTGAGATCTGGAAAATTGGCATCGGCATAATCAAGGATGGGAAAGAGAAGAGTTTGTGCAAACGCAGTTTTCGTGGCAATGGGTAGAAAATTTTGAAACCTACGTAGGGACGCCGCGGAGGCAAACATTCTGCGGCTAATCTCTTGAAGCTGAGGACTCCAAGACAAGTCCATATATATTCCAAGATTTCTTACCTAATCGCTATATTGTATCACTGTACCAAGTTACATATCTTCCAACCAATTAACCATATCTTAATTAATGATGCCGACAGTATCCGCCAGTTTATCTGGAGTAGCTCTGGAGTAAATCTGTAGATCATCTGCGTTTACGTGGTAGGAAGAAGAGAGATGGTTTGAAATGGATTTTATAAAAACAGTGATGAGTAGGGGAGATAAAACGCCACCCTGAGGGACGCCAGCAGTCGTTAAGCACCAAGAGGAAACAGTGTCATCTACGGGTACGCTGCCGACCACCATACAGGTAACTTCGAAACCAGTCAATCACTGCCGGAGATATGTTAAGGGAGCACAATATCCCGAGTAATACGTCAAAGTCAACATTATTGAAGGCATTGGTAAAGTCTAGCAGTGCTAGGACTGTTAGCTCACCATTCTCCATCCTCAATCTAATATCTTCCGTAATATGAACTAAAGTAGTCGTGGCACTGTTACTTTTCGCCATCTTTATAAATACAATCTCCGAAAAACTACTTTCATCCTACCACCTTTATGCTGATGACCTACAAATTTACACCCAAGCTTCTCCAAATGACTTATGCGATGCTTTTGCTGTACTCAACAACGACTTGGAGCGGATTTGCGAATGGAGCAAAAACCATGGACTCACCCTAAATTCGTCCAAAACACAGGTAATTGTTATTGGTAGTCCAAGGTTGAGTTCTAAAATAGATTGGACCCAGCTTCCTCAGGTTACTATGGATGGAGTAGTGGTGCCATTTGGTGACAGTGTCAAAAACTTGGGTATCTTCATGGATAAATCATTTTCTTGGAATATCCAGTTACAGGAAACTAGTCGAAAACTTTTCGCGTCAGCGGGTGCCTTACGAAGGCTCCGAAACTTTCTCCCAATTGCCACTAAAACTGCGCTCGCACAATCGATTCTTTTTCCTGTCCTCGATTACGCCGATGTCAGTTATCCTGATCTAACAGAGGAGCAACTAGATAAACTTGAGCGACTTCAAAATTTTTGCATAAGATTCATATTTGGTCTACGCAAGTATGATCACGTGTCTGATTTCCGTAAACAACTCAAGTGGCTCCCAATTCGACTTCGCAGGAATGCCCATATTCTAACATTGTTATATAATGTATTGTTTAATCCCAACACTCCCTCTTATCTCAAAGAACGATTCCAGTTCCTCTATGACACACATACGAAGTGCCTGAGGTCGTCCGAGAATTTGAGCCTGAGTATGCCAATACATTCTACTAATTTTGCTGACAAGTCTTTTACTGTCAGGGCGGTGCGCTTATGGAACGCGTTGCCACTGAACATCAGACGGGCAAAGTCCCTAAATGTATTTAAATTAATGGTCAAGAACCACTACCTATCATGTTGTGCACAGTAGGTAATAGCTCACAATTATGTGCTCACTCACTATTTTCCCTTCGTATTAGTATGAACTATCTACTTTATGTATATATTTATTTAATACATGTGTATGTATTTGTATGTCAGTATTTATGTTGATATTTTTGTGTAAAGCCGTATATTAATTTTATTTTACTTACTTTTCTCTCTTTCTTTTGTTTTAATACACTATCTATTCAAGTTTAGTCGGTAACTACACCATATCTTTTGTTTTCATAACATTACTGTCCATCCCAAGGTTGCCTGGAAGAAATCGCTTCAGCGATAAGGCCGCCCATTGTACATTGAACTGTATAGATGCTATCTACTTGTCTTACTGTGAATCTGTTGGTGTACAATAAAGAATTATCTATCTATCTATCTATCTATCACTGTGACTTGGACGAAATCCGGGTTGGGAGAGGTTCAAAAGAGATTTTTTTGAGAGGAAACTAATTAATTGAGAGTGTATCAGACGTTCAAGGACTTTGGAAAGGAAGGAAAGTATAGAGATAGGTCGGTATTCGGAGAAGGATGAGGGATTGCTCTTCTTTGGAATTGGAATTATTTGGGCACCCTTCCATGCGAAAAAATGAAAATATGACTAATTATAGGGACGACTTCGTCAATGATAGGAAAATCATATTACGGCTGACACAGTCGACTCCGACCGCATTGGAAGTGATCGACATTATGCTCTTCTGTATTATGTTTAGTTGCCGCGTCAAATGTTCACGGGGCAGAGAAGTGTTGGTTAAGGGAATTTATATCTACATTTTTGAAATTGTGTTTTGTCGTGATTTAATTTCTGATTATATGTATATATGAATATATAATTATATATATATGATTCTGTTATACTCGTAGCGAACTAGAACTATGTGCTTGGCGTCAGCGCCAACTAGCGGCCCTATCTGAAAACCAGCGCTGCGTATACTCGCGTTGCGGTGTACGCCGCAGCATCTTATGCAGATGGGGCCCAATTGGGGGCTCGCACAATGTGAAGTAAATTTATAAATAAATTACTTTAAATAATGTATCCATCATGCATTGTGTGTGGTCGCAAATAAAATGATTTCCTTCTTTCTTTTCTTTCATTTACCGACTCCCAGTGATCTTAGAAACACTTCTGTACTGAGTTGCTGGTTGCCAGAAAAATATAAAAAAAAATCTAAGTTGCATGATTTTAAAATTACAGGCATTTTAAGAAAAAGTGCAAAATTACACACCCTGTGGCAGTCTTTTTACTCCTGTTGCCACAAATCTTAACTTTTTCCAACAATTTTTTTTGCTTTGTAACCCTGAATAATGCGTCTCTAAACTGTAATACAAATTTGGAAATCAGCTGCTCTATCTTTCATAACAATAGGACTTATTTCTTAGAAAACAACTAAATTAACAACATTACCTAGTTTTTATTAGTTTTTATTGAAAAAAAAGTGCACCACGCGAGCTTGGCAAGTTATGTCAAAAGTTGGCGCATTTAGTAAGGATTCACACATGCCAAACACAAATCAGTACGTTACGCTCCTTCGTTTACTGCGCTTATTTTCGTATTCATTTGTGTTGATTTCGTACTGACTACTTTTGGCTTCGTTTATGGACTTGTGATTGCTTGTGATTTGGATTGGGACTGTTTGTTTTTCCCTAAACGACGACTTTTGCTTTCTCCTGGACTTCACGTGACTAGTGCCAAGATGTCTGTGTATACCACTAGTGAATACACTAATATGCACCTCATTTATGACGAATGCAGGTGCAATGCTAGTGCTGCTGCCAGACTTTACCGTGAAAGGTACCCAAACGCTGCTCGTTACCCCGATCATCGCGTGTTTACGAACGTACATCGTTTACTCTTCTCAGAGGGCCGCCTACCAAATCATGAGCATGTTGGAGGAAGACCCGCTAACCCGATGGAAGACGAAGTGCTTGCAGCTGTCGAAGAAGATCCAAGCACTTCAGTAAGGGCTATTGAGATAACCACTGGCGTGCCAAAAAGTATAGCCCATCGAATTTTAAAAAGGCACGAATTACACCCATACCACGTACAGCGAGTACAGACGTTACTACCCAGGGACTACCAACCTCGAATAAATTTTTGCCGTACGATGTTGGAGAGGTACAGGGATGACCCCCTTTTCTTAACAAAAATTTTATGGTCTGATGAATCAACTTTTAAAAAGGACGGCTACATGAACATGCATAATTTGCATGAATGGCATGTAGAGAACCCTCATTTACTGAGGCAGGACCGGTCCCAGTACCGATTCAAAGTCAACATGTGGACCGGAATTTTGAATGGTCAAATAATTGGTCCTTTTGAGCTGCCTAGTGCGTTGAATGGCGAGGCCTATTTGGACTTTCTACAGAACCATCTACCAAATTTACTAGAAGACGTGCCATTAAACATTTACAGAGAAATGTTGTTCCAGCAAGATGGGTGCCCAGCGCACTATGCTCGCTCAGTTCGAGAATATCTCGATGAAGAGTTTCCCGGAAGATGGATCGGACGGTCTGGTCCAATCTCGTGGCCGGCCCGTTCACCGGATTTAAATCCATTGGACTTTTTTTACTGGGGAGCAGTCAAAGAAAAAGTCTATTCAAAGGCAATCGAAAACGAATTTGAACTACGGTCAAGAATAGCCGAAGCAGCCGATTTCGTAAATAATGGACGATTCGCCCGAAAAATAGCTCGATCTCTTTTAAAGAGATATCGGGCTTGTATTGCCGCCGAAGGAAGGCATTTCGAACATTTGCTGTAATAAAAATATTTAATTGTAAATTTAATAAATAAACCTCAGTATTAAAAATTTAGTTTTAGTTTTAATTAAAATTTTACAAAAACATCGTGCCTATTCCAATGCACACACTAAGAGTACTTTAAATTTAGTGAATAAGCTGTTTATTCATAGTTTTTATGATAGACAAGTACAGGTGCCAGTGAGTTAAATTTATTCAGTATCTGAATCGGCCCTACAAATTTACTAAAAAAAATTTTTTGCCCACGATAGCAGCAACAACTTACTAAGTATTATACCATTTTGGAATCCTTACTAAATGCGCCAACTTTTGACATAACTTGCCAAGCTCGCGTGGTGCACTTTTTTTTTCAATAAAAACTAATAAAAACTAGGTAATGTTGTTATTTTAGTTGTTTTCTAAGAAATAAGTCCTATTATTATGAAAGATAGAGCAGCTGATTTCCAAATTTGTATTACAGTTTAGAGACGCATTATTCAGGGTTACAAAGCAAAAATTGTTGGAAAAAGTTAAGATTAGTGGCAACAGGAGTAAAAAGACTGCCACAGGGTGTGTAATTTTGCACTTTTTCTTAAAATGCCTGTAATTTTAAAATCATGCAACTTAGATTTTTTTTTATATTTTTCTGGCAACCAGCATGACTTGCCTTTTCACCCGGTCCCGGGTTGACGTCGAGTTTCGGGACACCCTGTATATATGAATATATAATTATATATATATGATTCTGTTATACTCGTAGCGAACTAGAACTATGTGCTTGGCGTCAGCGCCAACTAGCGGCCCTATCTGAAAACCAGCGCTGCGTATACTCGCGTTGCGGTGTACGCCGCAGCATCTTATGCATCTTATGCTGATGGGGCCCAATTGGGGGCTCGCACAATGTGAAGTAAATTTATAAATAAATTACTTTAAATAATGTATCCATCATGCATTGTGTGTGGTCGCAAATAAAATGTTTTCCTTCTTTCTTTTCTTTCATTTACCGACTCCCAGTGATCTTAGAAACACTTCTGTACTGAGTTATGGATATTTTGGCGTTGAGCATTCCTACACACCTTACCGCAATGATTTCGAATCGCTACATATTTTTCCCTATTTAACTCCGCAGGACTACTTCTAAATTTCGACTTGGCTGCAGCTTTTTTTGATATGAGTTTTTTTATATCATCCGTTAACCAGGGCGATGGTAAATGTTTGACTTTGATATTGCGTATAGGTGCGTGCATTCGAAGACTTCCTCTGCCTCATGCGTGTAAGCAATATGTATCGTGCGAATTCATATAATTTGCGCCTCCACATGGGGTGGACGCGTAAGGCAGTGAGTGGCCTTAGTTCTAATACTTTTGATTGGAAATGTTGAAGATCCATTATCTCGGTCCCCCAACCTCCGTGAACAAAAGAAGCATTCTGCACTTTTGCCCAAAAATATACACTTAGGTGTTCAATTCCAAGTAGATGTTTTCCAAATATTAAATTAGATCATTAAAATAGGTAGGAACGCCGCGTGGTTCCCGGCAGAGTAAAATTTGGATCACCCCATCTCTTCCCATGCGGTGTCGTACAAGGCGACTAAGGGATAGGGCTGTTTAACATTAGACAGATATATACCTACAGTCCAGACTCAGCCTCAGATGCATGGCTCGAGTCAACAATAGTGCCGGGATGACGGCAATAGGTGCACCCCTATTGCGGGGGACCGAATTTAATGATTGGTGTAAAGTGGGTGTTAATTCACCTCTGCCAACCCTCCGGGGATAAAGGCGTGATTATACGTATGTATGTAAAATAGGTACCTCTTTACCTAACTTCACCTACAAGGCTTAATTGGGCGCTGTATGGTCTCGCAACATAAATGTTTTTAATTACAAGTCTTGACAACGGTATCCAAGCAATTACGTGTGGAGTAGGTAGATACATTTCAAAATAATGTTATTTTTTATAAATCTTCAAGGTGAATGCTCTCTCCCGATTCCAAAACTAACAGTTATACATACATACATATAATCACGCCTTCATCCCCCGGAGGGTTAGGCAGAGGTGAATTAACACACATTTCACCAATAGTTGTATTCGGTCCCACGTAATAGGAAGTGAGTCTATTGCCGTATTCCGGGCACTATAGTTGATTCGAGCCATGCGTCTGAGGCTGAGTTTGGGCTGTATATATCTGTCTGATGTTAAACAGTCTTATCCTTAAGTCGCCTTGTACGACACCGCACGGGAAGAGATGGGGTGGTCCAAATTCTACTCTGCCGGGAACCACGCGGCAAGTAACAGTTATAATTATGATATGGCCATACACATAACAAGGATACTGTCTCGCCACGATATTCGATAGGTAATCAGGGTATAAGGTCCCAAGAAGAGGGCCAGATCGTGAGAGATGGCCCTGGGTCCGCCGGGGTGCGAGGGATATGCCTGTCAACCTCACCTTCGGCAACCAAAACGACCCACAGGTGGCGTGCGTTTTAGTCGGTTCGTGTCCGACATAACCTCCTCCACCGGCTCCGGTGGGGAGGTATCCGTGGGGATTTTGCGCACGTAAAAAAAAAAAAAGGGTATAAGATAATAAGGTAGGTTAATCCCGTTTGTTGGCTATTGCGGCATCGACATTAGAACATTCGCGTTTTCAAGTGTCTCCTTCAGGCCAGTGTTTATAGAGACTTGCTATACAGTCCTATACTCTCCATAGGGAAGGGTAAAAACGTATTTCTTTCTATACCAATTGGTCTACCTGATGGAAAGTAGTTACCGTGGCCTATGGACGTGTGCAGCACCGAGGGAGCCACACTCGCGCTGCCAACCCTATAAGCACAAGAGTTTCTGTGCCGTCAATGTAAAAGACAAAGTAGGACAAGCTTATATGGTCTTCCCACCGACAGCACAAATTTTCTCCAGTGAGCTCTGGCTACCGTACTCACCACCGGGAACACAACACGAGGTTATTATGGCCGCGGTATTCTGTAGCGCGGAGGTATTTCCCCAGTCGGACTGCTCAATTGGACAGAAATGGATTTATGAATCTAAAGCAATGGATTTCCATTGCTTTAGATTCATAAACTCGTCGCAGAACCGATCTCGATACGCCGATTCTGAATTCAACTACCGACTCAAGAATAAATCCAAGAAAACAACAAAGTATTGAATGATGAATAAAGTTTATCAATTAAATACAATAATGGTAAATGAATTACCTGGTTTATTCCAATTGAGAGCTGGGTATATAGCATGCTGTCCGATACGGTCTGTGCCCCCAACCGCCCAGTAGAACGCGCTAAATACACCATATGCAAGGCCGGCACCGGCGCTGTATAGCGCATGCGCTGCACGTATAGGATGCGCAGTGACAGCCAGCTCCACAAGCATCAACAATGAGTTGCAGCCGTGGACTAGGATATTTAGGGTATTTACTTCGTGTATTTCTGGAATTAGTAAAAAAATATATAATTAAATTGGGATACGAGTGGATCGCGAATGTTCTATCGAACAAGTCATGTTCATATGGACGGTTGTAAATTTTGACGAGCGGTGGTAAACTATTTGAAACATCTTAACTAAAGAATAAGTATACTTTATGATGCGAATTCTGATTTATTTAGTAACTAGCTGACCCACCCCAGCTTCGCTCGGGGTATATTTTGAAGCTTCATATCCCTTTGAGTTCGTATGTTTTAGTCTTCAAAATATGTATGAAAAATTGCCGGATTTGTTAACATTTATTATCAATGCTCCGCTCCCATAAGTAGTAGCGTGATGATATATAGCCTAAAACCTTCCTCGATAAATGGACTACCCAACACTGAAAGAATCATTCAAATCGGACCAGTAGTTCCAGAGCGTTCAAACAAACAAACAAACTCTGCAACTTTATAATATTAGTATAGATTGGTTTACTCGAACACGAAAGTGTCGGTAGCTTAGTGGTTAAGGAGCCGGCCTTACGATTGATAGGTCTCGGGTTTGAGTTCTGGGCATTATACTACCGACGTGAACAAGCATTTTAGCTTAGTTGGAGGGGTTTGAGGGAATAATATCAATTGAGGTAAATATTCTTTTTTAACATAAAAACTTGATTTATTAATGATTTATATCCACATAAAGTTAAGATAAAAGTTTTAGGTACGCCATATTCATATTTGTTGCTAAGAAGTGCATTCATTACATGCAGCGCAATTATGGACGATAACCACATATGAGCGATTCACGATCAATAAAATACTGTTACTGTTAGTCAGTTTATCTTACTCCTCCATAATTTTGGTAAGATTCTGCACTGTGCACTGGCAAAAATAACAGGAATCAGTACACATCTGTGCAATCAAAACAGATGAACAGATGGCTCAATATTTTCGTATATATGCGTAAAACTGCGTAAAACTGCGTAAAACTTGCTTATATTTTTAGTATACATGTCGCAGCCATCTGGTTCCATTAGCCAGTTAATTTGACACATAGGCCGTTCATTTAACGATGGTATCCGATAAATACCAGGTGTTTCTGCCTCACAATTTTAGCAAGATAGGATTTATCCACAAAAATCAGTTACACAACATCACACTAATGTTACGTGCTAAACTTATTTGAGTAGGCGCTGTTAAAGTTAGACAACATTTATATTCAAACTTGTCCAGATTAATTGTATTTTATAGTAATTAGAATTTAGATCAGTATATAATTAGTTATAGCTCTCCAAACGCAATATACTGTGTGATTATGCACGCAAGATCTCCAATACTTCTAAAAAAACGCGAAAGTAATTCCGCTGTCAAATCTGTTTTCTCAAATAATCGCGACGCAATGTGAGGTAATTTGAAATCGTTTCATGCGAATTCAAATCACATATTTTGTAGGTACCTAGCAGATGTTAACAAGACATACAGACCCACCGGAAAAAAATAGCTGTAAATGTGCCTAAATTCAGAATTCACTTTTAACAAACATTGATAAATAATCAGCATTGGAAACAGTAGGCCAAAGCCTCCCAACGTTGGGAGAGGTTTATGTCCAGCAGTGGACTGCAATAGGCTTATTGATTGATAGAATTATTTTTCTTTTCTTTTTAAGCTGCCTTTTTTATTATTTTATATTAATATATTAACTACCTAGAATTTTATGTGAAATAGTTAATAATTACTTACTAGGATCGTGTACTAGGGCCCAGTATACTAGGGAGATGACGAAGGCTAGGTCTGTCGCGATGATGTGCGTAAGCCAGTAGGCGCGGTATAGATGTGGAGTGCGCAACCGTCGTCCCATCGGGATAGCCATTTCATCTTCTTCACAAGCTGGAACAAAATGAAGTTTTGGGTAGAAAACTATTTAATAGTTATACCTACTAGCAGTCCCGGCAGGAATCGCCCTGTCCAGGAAAGTAGCACACATACCGACAGCTGCGCTCTAATTGTGTTTTCAAACCATCCAGGAACCAATTAAAAGAAACATACAAAATTTCATCCACTTCGGTTCAATCCTCAGGAGGAGTTAGGTGACAAACACATGTACAGAAGAATCATGTAGAAAAAGAATTATTTATAAAATATTTTTTGTTAATACATATATTTCTTTTGATTCTTTATTAAATTTGCGAAATAGCCTACAAGAGAAGTAGTTAAAATGAGATATAGACAGTTTAATAAGTGGACCCCTGGCGATACACACGTGGGGAAGAAGAATAGGCGTCTGGTTGAGGTCGATTTTCTTTGGTTCTGTTGATTTTTTATTGACTTACATTTGTTACATACGATATGCGGAAAGCAAATTATTTAAACTGAGAATGAAAAAAATAAACATTAAAAACCGCCTACAGAGTCTGCAAAAGGGCAGAATAATCAAGAAACAGGTTTATCTGTTGTCTTCTGTTGAACAGGATTGTATTTTTAATTTCTATCTTTTCGGCTTTTACATTTATTTGCCTGTCTTTTTAATGTCTTTTATTTGATATACATATCAATAGAATTTCAAAGTACTAAAAATGTGCCATTTTGGTTTATCAGTTTGCTGCATCTATACTTCATCCGAATGTCAACCTCGGTTGCATTCAATACTTGCATTTTGGACAGCACTTTTCTACAACTTCATTATTTAGTTTGTTTCCAGATATAAAGACAGATCTGAAGACATACCATTTATTGAAACCGGTTCAGTCATATCTACAGGTCAACGAAAATAAGGAGAGCTTATCCTCCTTTTATGGCTTTGCCCTGATCGGTTAAAGACTTGTTTTAAAGAATAATCTTAGTTACTAGCGTCCATTCGACTGCATTTTAGTGTCTAACAATAGCTGCGGTATTATACACCACAAATGGGCTCGACTCGGCTGGAACGAGGAACCAATAAGGATAATTTGAGACATAATGGACAGCGGACGGCTAGTTCAAGACGTCAATTGACGTGAAATTGTTACCAATAAAGAGCATATGACCTCTTTGACTGTCGATAACGTGAACACCGAAAATCACTTACCAATGTCGCCTCCCCATTAAAAATGGCCTTGAAATACCAATAAATAATATTGGTACCAATAACGATAACATTATGATTTATCTTCTGAATTGATGGCTGTCTAGACATATTAATGTAAATTGGATGAACTAAAAAGAGATGAAACATGTGATCAATAGGTCTCCAGTAGTTGTTTTTTTAATGGAGACACATCATGCGACACAATTATTGGTACTAATTGAATCGCGTGAGCTGTTCCTTCGTTCAAGGAAATTTTGTGTAATAAAAGCTCCCACGCACAACATGACATTGGTTCTATGACCTAAACGTAATTTGTGAACTTTGTGCTCCCGTTTAGACACTGAAAGCACAAAGGCTTTCAGTGTCTAAACGAGACTGCAGCTAGGTACTGTATCTATATGCATTGGTCCAGATATGGAACTCGACTAAACACTCCAACATGATTCGATTGTGAATACATAAAAAATATTTCCAGGCATTTTTTACATGTAGTACAAAATAGTAGTTACATACACAGTGTACATATTCAACATCGTTCAATGATGGAATAGTTACAATTTTCTTGAGAGCTTAAAGTTAGTCAGGAAGCTAACTAGAAAGAGAACTAGGAGATAGGAATAAATTTTTGATAAGTAGATTGGAGATTAATTAAGATCTCAGTCATCAAATAATGTTAGATAATGTCAATCAAATAATCTCAGTCATCAATAATGATAGGTATACATTATGATGTGTTTTTAGGTTCCGTACTTCAAGAGGAAAAAAACGGAATCCTTATAGGATCGTTTCGTTGTCTGTCTGTCTGTCAAGACCTTTTTCTAAGGAATACGTGCAGGTATCAAGTTGAAATTTATACCACATACTCTACCCTTTACCGTAAACTGTGCAAAAATTAAGTTTCTAAGTCAATGCAATCAAAATATATTGCGGTTTATGTACTATAGGTACATCTCTATGTCCAATTTTGTACGGAACCCTCGGAGCGCAAATCCAACTCGAATTTGACTGGCTTTTTTGTATGCTAGTAACACAACGTGCCCCAACGTGTGAAAATACGGTCATAATAGTTTTTTGTTCGTTTAATATATTTTTGTTCTCTGCACTGCTCCTCCACATAAGTTATCTAAGCCAAATCTCATTCTCCTACGTGGTAATATTCCTGAAAATTTTGGCTTCACTTATTGAACTGTAGATGTGGGCTACTCATTAGTAGTATTCTTATAACTAAGCTGAGCTTAAAGCTTAACTGTATTAGTAACAACTGTAATAACTTGTGTTAGTGAGGGTGAGGTCAGAATCCGCAACGTTCTTAAGTTCAACGACTTAGCATCACGCAACTGCTACAATGGTCTGCCAATCAATATTATACTGCTGTCTGCCATTTGAAATACTTTTTTCTTTCCTTTTAATTGTCTATCCTCATTTAATATATTATTGGTATTAGAAACTTACGAATATTATATCTTTCTGCTCTGTATTGGTGGACGACGGTGACAGCTAGACCCGCCTGTAATATCAGCAGGAGGAAGCCCCAGTTAGTGAAGTAAATGAACCATTTGAAGTAGTTGAGCTCTATTTGAGGTCCATCGTAGTTTTGCGGCAGTCGCTGGCAGGCAAAACTAGCAATGCCAACTGACACCACAAACATGAAGAACAGCCATCTGAGGAACAAAAAAATAATAATTGAAAATCATCAATCAAAACTAATGTAAGAAAGCATTGGTTCTGATTTCGAATATTTGTAAAAGGATTCTATAAATCTTTAAGGTAACTGATTCATGTCGGTCAGGTTTAATAAATAAATTTGATGAGCAGAATAAGTGACTTGATTGAATAGGGTAAGAATAAGTGAACTTTGGTATTGCCCATAAAATTTAAACTAGACTTAATACTGTAGGAGAAACAAAGATTTGAAATGATCATCGTGCGAATTAATACTGCACCATTATTATCCTCTGAACCGAATTTTTTGCATGGTACAATTTTTTTATGAGGTCCAAATGGTTTACGAGGTCGAGGTTCAGCAGAACATGAATTTTAGATAAGTGTTAGGGAAAGATCTTACCTATATAAAAGGTACGACGTGGAGGGATACTGTTGGTTTTTCTGCCACTGGCAGCAGGCGAATTGGTATAGAGGTGAGTGTTCTAGGTTTAGTGCACGGCGACAGGCATGCCACATCCGACCAAACATCGCCGGTTTACAGGATTTCTGCATCGCTGCCACAAAAAATTATAAACCTTCATTATAGGTTACAGAAAATAATTCGAAATGGATGATGATTTTTGAAACCATCCCTAGTGGAGATGGCAATCCATGGATTAACATGTATGTTGGGTATATTTTCTATCATGTATAAATAAATACGCATTTCCGTTAAACCAACGCATTAAATTTTCGATATTACTTTTTTCAATTGAATAATTATTAAGGAGAGCTATTTGAATTCCTTGCGAAGTTTTCTGAAAGTTTGACTTATTTTGTTTTTTTATGTATCAAATTTACATTTTACTTTTGATCGAAGTACAGCAAATCAAATCCAAGTTTTTTCTATCCTTTTTATATTCGAAAGTAGACTACTTTCAAATAGTATTTCTTTAGTAACTACCTATTTAAATAATTACATTTTCCGTCACTTTTTCACAGCCGGTAAATTTTATTTGTGATAATATTACTCTTAAAACATTTATAAACTAGGTTCAAGGTCTTCTCAATTAATATTGCAAAGAATAGTTGATCCGAACAGTTATTGATATGAATTTTATCGGCAATTTATAGGTCGACAGGCAGACCTAGTTTACAGCTTAATAGTTCAAACTACTTGCTATCAATTAGGGCATTGACGTACAATTTTCCAAATTGATGAATATACTTATAAAAATTGTAACATAAATTCTAATTAGAGCACCGTTCAATAAGACTACGAGTGTGTCACCGATCGATTTCATAAAATAGAATAGTGTGTCGTTAGACGACTGTAGTGTTAACCCCCGCGAGTAAATACAGTTTCCTACCCCTCTAGACAATTAAAATGGCAATTGAAATTGAAAAACGTACAAATTTATTTAATACCTGTGGCAATTCATCATTTTCCCGTAAAACCTTATTAATTTGAAAAAGAACACTTTTTTTTTATATTCTTTATTGTACGCCAATTACAAGATTCATATTACAGAAATTGAGAAGACAAGAGCAGTACAAAGGGCGGCCTTATCGCTTTACACAATTTCTTCCAGGCAACCTTTGGATGGAAATGTATGTTGGTTGGAGAATTTGGGAGTTGTTGGCGTTTAATAACAAAAAAATTAATAATTTATACATACTTATATAAGTGCATATAATAAATATATACATACTTAAAATACTTAATAATTATATAAATACAATAAACTACCTTCAATATACAATATAATACTACTACAATTTAATATATAATTATGCACATATACATACCTAAACAGATATGATGATATACTATGTTACAAGTGACACCATCGACAAATAGTGCTCCTTGACCATTCTTTTAAATTTCAGTAACGTCTGAGCTCGTTTTATTTCCATTGGTAGTTCATTCCACAGGCGTACAGCAGTTACGGTAAAAGAATTATCTAAGAACCCTGTGGAATGTATTGGCATCTTTAGGACTAGTCTCCTCGATGATCTTAAATATGCATTAACATTTTCGTGCGTATCGGAAAGGAACTGAAAGCGATCTTTTAAGTACAAAGGTGTTGAAGGATTAAACAAGATGTTGTATAGCAGGGAATGGATATGGAGTTCCGGCGCAATCTAATGGGTAACCACTATAGCTGCGAACGGAACTGTGATACATGATCGAACTTGCGCAGACCATATATAAATCGTATACAGACGTTCTGTAGACGTTCTAGTCTGTCAAGCTGGTTCTCGGTCAGATCCAAGTAGCTGACATCAGCATAATCCAAAATAGGGAGGAGCAAGGAGTTTGCCAGCGCTATTTTTGTGGCAATCGGCAGCAGATGTTTCAGCATCCGAATTGATCCTGCAGAAACAAACACCCTTCTGCTTACCTCCTGCAGCTGTGTGCCCCAGGACAGATGGGAATCGATAATTATACCCAAATTCTTGACCTGTTTGCTTATCGGAATTACAGTGCCATCAAAAATAACTGGAGGAACATGTGTCAGGTCTATGGCTGTTCTAGAACTGCCAACTACTACCACTTGTGTCTTCGTTGGGTTAACATTGAGCCCATGAGATCTGCTCCAGGAACTAATGTGAGATAGGTCATTATTAATTTGATCTATCGCATCTCTCAAAAAAGCTCTGGGTGCTTGCGTGTATATTTGCAGATCATCTGCATAAAGGTGGTAAGAAGAACGAAGTTCATTAGATACAGAATTTATAAAAATTGAGAAGAGTAAAGGAGAGAGAACGCCGCCCTGGGGCACGCCGACACTGGTATTACACCAACTCGAAAAGTCATCTTCGATGCGTATGCGCTGGCGACGGCCACACAGGTAACTACGAAACCAATCTATTACCGTCGGAGATATGTTAAGAGAGCGGAGTGCATGTAGTAGAATATCAAAGTCCACGGTATTGAAAGCGTTACTGAAATCTAGTAAACAGAGAATAGTTAGCTTCCCGCTTTCCATACCAGACCTAATGTCATCTGTAATATTCACTAAGGCTGTAACTGTACTATGACCAGAACGAAAACCGGACTGACAGGTATTGAGGAGATTATTTTTGGAGATAAACGCACTTAATTGGTTATTAACGAGACGTTCGAGAACTTTAGAATGGCAGTATGGATATCGGGCGGTAATCGGTCAATAACTGGGGTTTGGATTTCTTCGGTAAGGGAGTAATTAAGGCATCTTTCCATGACGATGGAAAAGTACCACTCGTTATGGAATAGTTCAGGAAGTAACAGATGATTGGGAGTATTTCATCGAGGATGGGGAGGATCATGTCCCGGCTGATACAGTCACTACCAACTGCTTTGGACGTTATAGCCATAATGCTCTTCTTAACATCACAAGCGGTAAATAGATTAAAAACATGGTGAGTGGTTAGGAGCTGAGAATGATGAAAGATAATTAATGGTATGCGCCTTTGTGGTCCTATCAAAGTTGGACGAGGCCGTGAAATGCTGATTAAGAATATCAGTATTTAAATCTTTTGAAATCATATCATTACGTGTTTTTGCAACTCCCAGAGTTTTAAGAAATTTCCAGACCCTTGACGGGTCGCCATTTTGTACAGAATTATGAATATGCTGGCGTTGTGTATTACTACACATATCTCACAGACACATATCTCTGCCAATTAGTTTCATTAGGCTTAATTTTGTATCGAAATTTAGCAGCAGCTTTTTTTGATATGAGCAATTTAACCTCATCTGTCAGCCACGGCGATGGTGGATGCTTGATTTTAATTGCTCGGATAGGAGCGTGCTTGTCATAGAGCTGAATAAGGTTCGAGGTAAAAATGTCAACTTGCTCGTCCACAGTTGCCAAAGAAAACAATGAGGTCCAGTTAATGTTATTGGCGTCGCTGCGCAGACTGTCGAGGCTCATATCGCGAAAATTGCGCTGCATGCAGATTTTATGCTTGGCCTTAGGTGGGCGGACTTTAAAAGAAAGGAAGAGAAGATCATGATATGAGAAAGCATCCACCGCACATTGTCCATGTTTAGCTACCCGTTCTAAGGAAGAAACCATGATGAGATCAAGAAGTGAAGGATTACGCTTTGGAACGTGGTGTGTGGTATTATGGAAGAATAGAGAGGTTACAAGATTTAGTGATAGTGTTTAGAGTTAAGGAGCGCTCATCCTTTTTGAGAAGGCACGTATTAAAATCTCCCATAATTATGGAATGAGAGTAGGCATAAAGTTAACTAGTAGTGTTTCAAAGGAAGAGAAGTAATTAATTTTAGACGAGGGACAGTAATACACACCGAGTAGGAGTTTAGTGTGGTTGAGCTCAACTTCGAGAAACAAGTGCTCCCCGGCATTTGGCGGAGGTGGTTGTTGTGACATGCTTATGACAGAAAAAGGAATATATGACCTGAGGTATATGGCAACACCACCGGCACGCCTGCCCGTGCGATCGTTTCTAATGAGTTGAAACCCAGGAAGGCTATACGAGACAGTGGAATGAGAGGGCTTAAGCCATGACTCGGAAACAAGGACCGCATGAATGTTCTTACAATCAAACGTAGCCAGCACAGAGGGGAAATGTTCAGGAATACTTTGAGCATTAATATGGACGATATTGAAATTTCGATGAACATCAGAAAACTGAGACTCAAGTTTTTCAGCTAACGAAGGCAGCACAGCAATATCTTCAACAGAGCTTCAATGAATAAAAGCTATCAGTGTCGTTATCATCAAAGCTATTCAATGAATGGAAGCTATCAGTGTCGCTTTCACTCATAATATGTACCTACTATAATAAAATAATGTTTAAATTAATATAAATAAAATAATATTTAAGAATAACAATATCACATAATAATATTAAATAATAATAATATATAAATATTTATAAGCACTGGCCAAGCACCAAAATACGTTTGCCACCCGCCAGTTGTGCTTCCATTAAATTAAACAACAGTATTGTATACACAATCCACATCAAAAAACTCAACAGTCAGTATTCACCACGTCCGGGTATAATTTATTAGGGTGTTAAATATTAGCAAACTGCAATCTTTAGAGAGAAATAATAATTTTAAAACAATAGGCATTAGGAGAAAAAAAAATGTTGTTGCTAAAGGACTTAGGTTTAGATTTAGTGTTAGCAGTGACAGACGTCAGTTGTTTCACTTTGTTAGCTTAAAAAGTGCGCAGAAAACGGTCGGTCACGTGATGGAATATCATCTGCGCGTGACGTCATTAAATTATATCTACGAAGACGCCAACCAAAGAAAGTTACAAAATTTTTCTAACGACAACAGATTTTTTGTCTTTCGTCTCATGTGAAATAAAGATATTATTCTCAATTTCATTTGGTAAAATAAATTACTTAAAATTATTACTTTTGTGAAATACATTTTGTATAGTTATTAGCTGTCATATCCAATACATTTCATATTTTTTTATAATAGTTGTCAATACCCAATTCGTTGGCCGGCGTATTGTACAATAGAATAAAATAAATGTATGAGATTTGACGTTTATGACATGCGTTAACGACTGTCATATACGTCATACCTTTGACATTCTGTTCTAGAATACGCCGCCCAATGAATTACCATTTGTATAGGAGGGCTGAGGTAAAACCCAACAATCTTAGCATAAATTCATCCCTTTGAGGATGTTGGATTTTACAACAATTCTAGAGGCAATATGTACACTATGTGATTTATTTCCACGAGGACGATATGATTCTGAAGGTTAATAATTAAAATACTCGGAACTAAATTCTGCGTAATTCTGCGCTACAGTGTGACATTTTTGCCTAAGTAATTAACTGTTGTACGCACTTATTTTTGCCAATTATAAGCATATACTAATGTTTCCTCATTATAAAGTAGGTAAATGCAACAAATATTCATTTAGGATACGAAGTTTGTATGTTATACATCAAGTTGCTAAATAAACATGAAATTCAATAGGCTGAATGGGAAAGTACTTCCACCCTGCAGAATAAACTCGTGTTATGTTCCCGGCGGTGAGGGTTGCCAGACCTCATTGGAGAGTTTGCGTCAGTGGGAAGACCAAAAGCTTGTCCTGCTTTGTCTTCTACACTGACGGCACAGAAACTCTCCGTGCTTACAGGGTGTGTGTTACTCCCCTGGTGTTGCGCATGTCCATAGGCCGCGGTAACCACATTCCATCATGTAGACCGTGTGCTTGTCTGCCACCTAAGTGGTATAATTGGTAACAGAGTACGTATATTTTTCCCTGAACACAAATTAACAATTTAATATAGAAAAAGAAAAACGTTTGCACTGTAATTACGTCGGTAAGGTCACCCAAGTTCAGTCCGTCAACAAAATTCTGCACGCGATCAATAAAGGCATTAATTAAGAATACGTTATGAGGTCCGTTGCGATAACAACAGAATATCACCACAATCAAACGATCCTTTCAGGTCGCATACATTAAATCAGTTTCAATGTCTTTCTCATAAATGCTCTCGGTTGAGCATAACGATAATGAAATGAAAGTTACTATGCACTTGATTCTAGTAACAGTGAATGAAAACTGTGATAAGCTAAGCCAATAAATAAATAAATTAATATTGATTTAGTTCTTTAGCCAAACTGTGGCTTCTTTTTCCTTTCACTAACTACAGAATTAAATGGTGATTAATATCGAGAAGATGATATTTACGTTGATGGGTTTACGTTCGGTGAAGTCTATGCACAATAAATTGAGAACCACCTGCGCTGATTGGACGGATTAGCGAGTGGGCGCAGCATCTGTTCACAGAATGATGACCAATTAATACGCAAGGTCGGAGAGGACCGCAGGAGTCCTACATGCTCTGATAACAAAATAAGTGACACATTAGGTTAGCATACATACATATAATCACGTCTTTATCCCCGGAGGGTTAGGCAGAGGTGAATTAACACCCACATTTCACGAATCAAATCCTCGTAGTCTAAAGTCTTCTGGCCACTATTGTTGACTCAAGTCATGCTTGAGGCTGAGTATGGGCTGTATATATCTGTCTGATGTTAAACAACCCTGTCCCTTAGTCGCCTTGTACGACACCGCATGGCACGCGCCACGCATTTAGGTTAGCAAAGCTACTAAATTTAAAATTTATATTGAGAGTATTGACCTTAGTGTAATGTGAAGGCACTTGACCTTAGCGTAAGTTTGATATTCACTGAGGCTTAGAAAACGCAAAAGCAACTGAAATATCTTCTGCAATTTACACTATTCTTGATGCGTTTCTTGTATGAACTGAGTATTCTTAAAAATACCGTTGTTTTGAAGTACCTGTGCAATTTATAGGTGATAGGGGTATTGACCTTTCCTTCTTTCATGTGCTCAATCATTTGTACCAATCGTGTCCAGTTCTATATAGTACATTGACCCAGCAGTAGTGCGCATTAGCACTTAGTATTCTATGGCAGTGCTAGAATTTTATTCAAGTCGAAACTGTACACATAGTTGCAATAGTATTGTTCTAAAAACAAAGTCCAAAACTAGCAGGTGTTACATTCATTGAATAACAACACCATGTTCGGTATGATACGATCTAGGTTATGCCCTGTACAATACTACCTGCAATGTTAACTGTACTGTGATGTCACTGTACACACACGATTTAACACGAGTATGTCGTGGGATGAGATCGGGACGGTTGGTGGACCTAGTCAAATGTTAGAAATACAATATAATGGATTTTATCTCTTACACATAAAGGATTACATTGCTTTGTTGCACACGTGGACGCAAACAATGTAGAAAAAATCTGTTACATTGACTGTGAACATAATATAATTATTATTTATGTTTTATGTTGTTTTTTATAGCTTCTGTGGCATGGCGGTAGTGAACGTGACTGCTAGTAGGAGGCGCAGCTTTGATTCCCGCGCAATGCAAATATTTTTATCATGAATATAGCTATTTGCATTGATCTGGTCGTGTGTTCCGAGGAGCACTTTAAGCCGTCAGTCCTGGTAGTCATGTGAACATCTAGGGCAGCCATTACGGGTAGTTGGAACCCAGAAAAGCCGGATTAGTCTAACTGCAGCACTTTGATATCGCCAATTGATTGTGGAGCACAGATGGCAGTCGCTTTCACGGAAAATATAGAAGTTCACAGTTAAACTAATTACTATTTAAAATTATACAAGGATTCGGGACTTTTCGCTATTACTTACCCGAACATATGTATGAAAAACCGTCAGTTCAACAAATCGGCAGTAGCAGAACATCTTGAGTCGAGTCACTGGATTGAGCTTCATCAACCCAAAGTTCTCTCCACTCATCGCCACTACTATTCACGGACTGTGCGTGAAGCCATTGAAATCAAAAAATTTCAATAGGGAAAATGGGTTCAAACTATCCGGAACGTGGAATCCAGTAATTAAAATACTAAAACCAAAAAACACAGTGTCGTTAAAAACTAAAAATCGGCTTTCGGATCCGACAGGAGAGTGCACTATCGGAGTGTCACTGTTGGTGATACGAAAACCTTCCCCATCGTCGTCGGGGTACACCAAGGAACGGATCCTTAGTGTCTTAGTCCTTATTTGTTCTGCGTGGTATCTGACGCTCGGATAGCATCAGAAACACACATGAGCAACCTCTATGGTTGGTCATGTATGCTGAGGATATTGCGCTGATGCGACGCGTGAAAGTGTGAAAGGAAGCGTTTAAGAATGGCGTCTGAAGCTAAACGTAGCGAAGACAGAACACTTGGCGTTAAACTCAACAGATCGCACACCCATCCGCATAGGCGATGATCTGGACGAGAGCACGGATACCTAGGTACCTGGGATGTGTACTTCACGTGACTGGTGAAATCGATTACGACCTCGCGCGCCTCCCTATTTCCGGGGACGAGTTGGGGACTCTGTAGTACCTAAACCCGAGGAGAGGGCCAGATCGTGAGAGATGGCCCTGGGTCGGCCGGGGTGCGAGGAATATGCCTGTCAACCTCGCCTTCGGCAACCAAAAACGACCCACAGGCGGCATGCGTTTTAGTCGGTTCGAGTCCGACATAACCTCTTCCACCGGCTCCGGTGGGGGGGTATCCGTGGAGATTTTGCATACGTAAAAAAAAATGGCACGCGTTGCCGCCGTGTGGGTTAAGTGGCGGGAAATAATGGCGTCACATGCGATCCTAAAATGCCAGTCAGGTTGAAGGGCCAGATCAATAGATCATTAGGCCTGTCCTTTTACACGCCTGTGAGGCGTGGATGCTGCTGGTGCTACACAATCAAAAGCTGCGAGTCACGGAGATGAATATGCTGCGATGGATGTGAGGAGTCACATGTAAAGATCGCGTGCGGAGGGTAACAAATACCTAACAATGGCGCCTCCGCCGGGTTCAGATGGAAGGTAGAATGCGTGCCGATGGTCTCACTACCATGGACGCCCAAGATCCTGCGAAGTGGAGTAGGAAGAGCCCGAAGGCGGACCCTGAGCTCTGAGGGTACTTTGACCGTGGATGCAATCAGGAAAATACGTCTCCATGTAAATGATGAGTTGAATAAAGGTTCAGAGAATGTTGGTTGTTTTTGTGTATATTTATTTATTTCATAATTGTATTTTTGTATGTGTACAAGTAAGTGTACAAGACAAGTGTCGTACAAGGCGACTAAGTGATAGGACTGTTTAACATCAGAGAGATATATACATCCCAGACTCAACCTCAAATGCATGGCTTGAGTCAAAAGTCAAAAATAGAGCCCGGAAGACGGCAATGGGCTCACCCCCTGTTATGTGGGACCAAATTTAATGATTAGTGAAATGTGGGTGTTTATTCACCTCTGCCTAACCCTCCGGGGATAACGGCGTTATTATATGTATGTATTTTTTTAATTGTGTAAAGTCAAGTTATAAATGTATTGTGAATTGATGTAACTAATTATTTTGTATTGAAGCCTTTTCTGACTCGTTTTTGTCATTGTGTACCTAGTTGGAAGTGTCTCGCTCTGATGAACGCGTCCGTCATTTTTGCGATAGTCATCTGGCCTCATATCAACATACACATCAAATCCCACTACATATAAATCTCTTGCTCCCCTGAAGAACATAAAAAAGTATATCTAACAACTGAGTTGGAGTATTCAGTTATACTTTTTTAAATTCTAAACTGGACTATCGTCGCAAAACAATTAGAATTTCACAGTGGAAGAAGATGCTAAGTATTCCATATGAATCTAGGACTTGTTAGGACTTTGGAACTATTTTATGCTTACACATATCTATAAAGGTAGAGTAGGAAATAGCAGTATATTTCACGAGCTTTGTCGACATAAAACCTCGAATTGTCACCAGGACACCTTGCGCTGTAGCCGTAACCATTGTGCTGTAGTTGTAGCCGTAGTATTTATTTTATTAGACTACATCAGATTTAATCGTAAAATAATGGAGTTCAATTAAAAATAAACTGCGTACCTAATCACATTCATTGAGTAAAATATGAACGTGGGAGTTTAGGTATAAGTATTTTTACTAGGGAAATGCAGCCTTATATTAAAAAAGCGCATAGGAACGGATTCACCAGCAAGTCTGCAGATGATGTAAAAAGTTATAGATGAAGTTATAACTGTGACAAAAACTTACAAAAAAGAATACAAAAACATAGTTCCTGGTCGATCACCATTGCACATTCAGAAAATAATTTATTTATTTGATAATATAAATATTCTCTTTTCATAGATACATTTTTTAGACTGATTTTAATTAATTTATTATTTATAATTTGGAATAAACTGTAAGAAGGTCTTTGATCTTGTTGGCATATTATTTTTCATATTTATTTAAAACGATATAGTCACGGGAACCCCGCCAGCCTGGGCGAGAAGTGTATTGATACATTTCACCAATAATTTAAATTATTTGAATTAATGCAACATAATGATGTAAATTGAAATAAGTGTCCAAAATATCAATGAAGTAAAGATTGTACAGATTACAAACGTCAATTTTTTACTTCATAGATTAAATTGAACGTTAGACAGATCAGATAAATATATTTGTGGTTAAATTATAAACTTTTTTGCGACAAACAGCTTTTTCATCCTGAAAGTAGTTATTTATAGAGCGTATTACGAGTACCTATGGATTTTGTTTAAACAAGCATCAACATAATTCTGGCGTTGAATCACATTCGCAAGAGAGCGCACAGACTTGACAGAGAATGACTTATCAACAAAATCAGTTGAATGTATTGACATTCTCAGTCTCAAATTCTCGGTTGACCTCAGGCATCTCGTAAGTGTGTCGTGGAGGAACAGGAATCGTTCTTTGAGATAAGAGGGAGTGGTGGGATTAAACAATACATTATATATTAATGTTAGAATATGCGCATTCCTGCGAAGTCGAATTGGGAGCCACTTGAGTTGTTTACGGAAATCTGACACGTTATCATACTTGCGTAACCCAAATATGAATCGTATGCAAAAGTTTTGAAGTCGCTCAAGCTTATCTAGTTGCTGCTCTGATGAGATCGGAATAGCTGACACCGGCGTAATCGAGAACAGGAAGAAGAAGCGTTTGTGCGAGCGCAGTTTTAGTGGGTTTTATTGTACACCAACAGATTTATAAGTTACATTACGACCATTGTCTTTTTATGATGTCACGTTAACACTACTGTGGGTATCCACTACCCTTCCTTAAGGTTATTCTTGTAATTTACCTAATATTTATATCGAAAGCCAAACTGTGTAACTGAATTATAAAAAATTAAAATTTATCGTGAAAAAATGCGATTGTCTACATGGGATTTAAAAAAAAAACTGTGACGGTTTCATCATACCACAGCATCTTGTAAATCTTTGAATTATGAGACAATTTGGTATTGATGACAGTCTATAGGCATAATTCTCGTAACCCTATACGTAAACCCCTGAAGGGTTGGTGTATAATAACAAAAATGTCCAAGCGAAACGAATCTCGGTAGCCTGGGTACTTGATATTGTATACGTAGGCAGAGAAAGGGAGTAGATAATAAGGGATGAATAAAGTCAATGAGTGAAATAAAATGGTCACTAGAGAGATAGTAAAGTTTTAGTGCTTTTATGTAAGCCTAAGAACACTACAATAACATACAAATATAATTATTTAATGAGACCAAAAAGATAGTGTTAGGTATCCTTAGGATCAATTCATATATGGCGGAAATATACTCCAGGACTTTATTCCACAGTGATAAAGTTCAGCACAAGAGTGTTTTTTTTACCACTTAGGTGGCAGACAAGCACACGGCCCGCCTGATGGAAAGTGGACGCTGTCAAAACCAAGAGAGTCACACTCGCGCTGTCAACCCTGCAAGCATTGAGAGTTCAAGAAAAGACAAAGCAGGACAGGCTTTTGGTATTTCCACTGACAACACAAAAACCCTCCAGTGAGCTCTGGCTACCTTACTCGCCAGCGGGAACAAAACACGACATTATTATGGCCGCGGTATTCTATAGGGCGGAGGTACTTCCCCAGTCAGTCTGCTCAATTGGACGGAAAAATCGTCATGTCCTACCTCCTACACCTGCTTATGAATATTAATAATAATAATAATAATATATCTCTTTATTATATGTACACAAAGAATGGATACAGAAAGACATTTGGTACAGTTTTGTGGCATAACAAATGGCGGCCTTATTGCACAAGGCAATCTCTACCAGGCAACCGTGGGATGGAGTGAGTTAGATAAATAGATAGATATAGCGGGACAGCTTCCGGTGTACATATATTATTTATATTATATTATTGTTTATACTCTGATATATTATATAGTTATAGATATAATACATACTACTATACTTACATATATACTTATTACAAAACGGTACCTACCACTAGGCACCTACATATTATTCTTATACTGAACACACCCACACATAATATACCAAAAACAGCGTAGACGAATAAAGGAGATATGAAAAGAGAAGAAGAAAGATAATGATTATTATCATTCCCGCAAATAGTAGGCTGTAACGAGGTGTTTAAAGACGGGCAGAGATTGCGCTCGTCTAACGGTTACGGGTAAGGCATTCCACAATCGGACAGCTTGGACAGTGGAGTACCTATCCATGAACCTCGTAGAAAGCGCTGGCATTCTCAGCCTTAGATTCTCTGACGATCTCAAGGCTCTAGAGTGTGAGTCTCCAAGGAATTCGAAGCGTTCTTTTAGGTAGATAGGAGTAAGAGGATGAAATAAAATATTATACAAAAGATATTCCACCGATTCTGAATTTATTTATTGTTTATTGTGTGTAAATTTATTTATTGTATGTATTATTGTATTGTGAAAATTATTCATGAATAAAACAAACATTTTTAACTGTCACAACACAATAGAATTAAAAAGAAATATACCTACCCATTTTATGTATCACGTTGTGAATAAATAAAATTGATTTTATAATAAATAAGATAATTAGCAATATGAGGGGAAAGGGTATTCCTATCTTCAGGTCAACTTTAATACTTAGTTGCATATCCACACTGCTACTGCCGTAGGTATGTACCGTGTAACGTGAGGAGGACCTAAGATTTTTTTATTCTTCGGTACTGCCCCTTTTCTTCGTACCTCCTTTAGGCCAAAGTTCGACTCAATGGAAATGCATGTGTCTTTTCATACTATGTAAAGCATACGCGGTTTAAAGTAAGGTCTACATGGTAAAGTTTTAATCAGTATTTATAGTAATGTTACCTGACCTACAATGACATTGTAAACCTTTGAGGATGCCGTAAGGCGAAACCGGTCAGGTGTAATAAGTAATAAAGTAATATGGAAAAGTACAAGTGAGTTATCAATATGTGTAACAACAAATTCCACCAAGTACCACCAATCAACAGTATAAATAATATAGTTACTTATGTTGTTTGAAATTCCGAAAATATTCAGTCATAAAGATTTTAAGTTAAGAATTGTTGAGTATTCTCATTAGTAAATGACAGAAAGTTTATAGTATCGTGTCTAGGCTACTTTTATAATAACTCATTACTTCTGCAGCTAACCTAAATTTTATTGTATTAACAGTGAGTTCACGTCAATGACATAACTTCTTAATTGCAAGTTCAATGGCTTAAGCCGGGTACTCACTAGCGATTCGTACACTGACTCACGCGATTAAAAAACATTGTGTGATTGTGATTCGCAAGACTGCTGCGAACCATGTCGAATGTGCCGACCATATCAGGTACTCGTTCTGTAACCGTGACCGTAGCAAATAACTGTTACCCAAAATAATAATAGTGTGTACGTGGTTCGCGAGCACGAATCGCATTAATATACCGACCGATGACTACAGCGCGATGTTTGGCGATCTCATTTCACAGTATCGTAGACGTTACGTCTACTTGTATCTTTTGGGATACAGTTATATGTATGTATATAGCTGAATCGGTGTGAGTGCTCGGAGCAAAGTCTGTTTTACGTTAGTTTCACGCATACACGCTAGAATACTGTAGGTATATTTCTAATTACCGTTACAACTAGCAGTACACCACTGCTCTCAAAGCACAATTCCTATGCTATATTAAAATTGGTTTCTGTGATTAAAAAATACACATATTGATATCCAATAAACACTAAATTTTGTATTTATTGGATAGAATAAGAAACTAAGCGAGCCCTTGCAAAGCGCTACTTTTTGCTAATAAAATATAATTATAAATCAAATTTCTGCGTATGTCCATACACCTTTATTAAATTAGATTTCAGTTCTTCGTCATATATTTCTTTATCACTCCAAATTCTCTTATAAATCTTGTCCTATCAGGAACTTCTGGAAGCGATACCACGCGGTCCGGTCGCCAAATGTAAAACAGCTTTAAATTTTAATGTGCATATAATCTTCATTTTGGTTAGTGTCGTGTAGGTGTAATAGTTTATCTATCCATTCATCTAGATGCTCTTGTAATACCTGCTCTCAAATATGCACGTGATGTAACTAATGACATTTAGAATACATTGTATAGTTTTATTTATGCAACAGTTGTCTCCTAGTTTGCTTACTAGCTATTTAGACTCTTGCCAGACAGTACGCCTTCCGGCGCAACCCTGTTCTATATGCTTCGTCATTGTCATGCATCCGTTGTAGTTTCCTAGAAGGACATCAAGGCTAGCCTATAGCCAGCATATGCAATTTTAGTACGGTAATGATAGTACCAGAGCCGATATCACTAACTCGAGTCTGATCTGATTCCCAGATGATATGATGCGTCGTCGATGCATTAGATGCGTCTTTAATTGGAGAGCACGAAATGGCTATGCTGTAAGGTTAAATACTTGATGATGATACCAGAAACCAATTTAATAAAATCAGTACCTAATAACCTAACGGTGGTAGTTGCAGCGTTTGAAGGTCATCCTTGGGGCAGCTTGATTTGTTGTTTTCGCTTTCTTATGTCAGAAGATCATAATAGCAAAAAAAATAGGGCTCATCTGAAAGATGATTAAATTGTGTGTATGAAAAACTATTGTTTCAATTCCAAATCACTGGTGAAGTTAGTTGTTGCTGCGACTGAAGGTCACCCGTGGCCCGATTTAGCATTTCCGTATTTCATTTGAAAAGTGATTCCTCTTCAGTAACATGACATGTTGTAATTGTATTGATCCAACATTTGAAATAATGTTTGGCTATACAATAATATGGATGAGCGAGCAAAAGTTACCTTCTGGTTACATTCGTAGTCATAATATTTCAAAATTCGAACGAACCAGTTTCCTAGTTTCAGGCGGTACTTTGAAAGCTGCTGCTACTGACAATGCCAGTCATAGAGGCTTGCAGTACTGCACTATCATATAGCCCTAACCCTTCTCTATTTCCAAGAACAAACGAAATTTGATAATCTTATTATTACTGTATTGCTTTTTTTTGCTATCTGAAATGGTTTTTGTAATCACCGCCAGGATTTTAACCTTGCAACATTGCCATTTCGTGTTGTTAAAGACGCGTCTAATGATACACATATCATCTGGAAATCAGATCAGACTCGAGTTAGTGATATCGGCTCTAACACTATGTACTATGTAATGATTTAATGATCAATCTATGTTATAATACAATTGTTGTTCAATTCAACCAAAATGACGAAGCTCAAGAGTCGTAATAAAATTGTTACTCAATGGGGTACTTGTTACAATTGAACGATTGGAACAACATGTTAAATAAATGTCGTGCGTAAAACCGTGCAGAACAAATGGATCATAAATTATTCCGATACAAGAAGATCACAAACATTTTCACACACAACAAGTACCGTGCAACCGCAGTAAAAGTAACTCATTTATTTTTAATAAATGGATTCTACTTTATTGTTTAGGCTCTCAATCGCGTTAAAAGTTTACAATTAAGAAAAGCAAACATGAATCCTCGTTACATTGGGATTACTTGCTTGCTTGCTTAAAGGAAAAACAGTTTTTCAAAAATTATCTCATCTTCCTACAGGTCCCGGGTCCTTTAAACGGAGGGTGAAAAAGCATCTGATGAGTTCGCCAAGCTGTGTGCCACCATTTTAATATACTACGTCTTTGTAATGCTAAACCTTTACCTTGAGACTTTGCCTTCAACTTACCATCAAGTGAGGTGAAGTCTATTTCATGTGTTCTATATGAAATAATATAAACAAATAAAAAAAGGTGAATATCTCGGTGAGTGTTAAACCATTAATGTGAATGACCAATGACCATGTCAATCTCAAAACAATCACTTCGCCCAATGGTAAGCTAAAGGAGAATTCTCTGGCGTGATTACAGATATAAAAAAATACTAGATTTTTATTTTAATATATTTAGGTCGCTTAGTGGTTAAAGAATCGGCCTTATGATCGAGAGGAAAAAAAAGGAATCGCGTGTGTTGTTAAAGAAATGCAAACTTTGAAATCATAGAATATATTTACAAACATTTACCTATTATGTAAAACACTATAATACAAATTAATATTCAAGAAATTAAATGTGCAAACATTTAATTCAGTTGCTAGGTCTGTCTGGAGGTCAGTTTATACGTAAAATAGCTCATATAATATACTACTATTGCCCGCGACTCCGCCCGCGTGGATGTCGGTTATCGCTTAGTGTTGAGTCAACGCTATTGAGCAAAAAACATTTCTAAAATAAAAGTAGTCTACGTTACTCCTTATTACATCAGCTACTTGCCAATAAAAGTCCCATCAAAATCGGTCCAGTCATTTCAGAGATTAGCCGAAAATACAAACAGACAGACAAACAAAAATTGAAAACAATGTTATTTTGGTGTATTGTTATTATATTCATATGCATGTACTAAAAAACAGTTATGGTGGTTTTAAATTTTGCAACATTTTATGATAAGGCAAACCTGTAGATGGCGCTAGCATACAGAAATTCGTATATTATAAACTCAAAAGTTACTAATCTTATATAGCCTGCATCTCAAAATCTTTTCTGAGGGGATGCCTACGTCATAGTAGCTTTATACATGCAAAGTCTCAGCCCGATCGGTTTAAAATTGACAAAGTTTCATCCAAACTTTCATCCCCAATTGTAACCCCTTGGGGGTTGTAACGACGCGATCTGCGAACGTCGTCACACCGGTTTTAATTCTATTTTTGAACGAAGGGTTTCGGAACGCGGAGTGAATGACATTTTGACGTATGGCTGTCAAAGCACCTTTTTTCCTAGCATTGAGGCTGGATGGTCGATATTCATGGCTTCGTAACTTAATTTCAATAAATCTCATAAAAATGAGAGTATTTTGGCCTAAAGGATAATAGTTTGTGTCTTCACAACTATCCTCTTGTGGAATTATAGTTTATTTCTGGTGAGTTGTCATTTTTTAATAAGATTCACTCTGATGGAAATCGCCACGCTCCTAATTTGAAAAATAATTGTTAAAATTCTATTGTTTCAGCTCTTAATCTGAAAATATTATGATTTCTTTTGCTATTGGCATTGTTCCAGCAAATTGAGGCGGTAAGTCGCGCAAATTTATAGAAAATTAGGACCTCGTGTCCATATAGGAGTTTGTTCTAATGACATGCAATTTTATTACAGGTTTCCGGATTGGAACCGCCTTTTTCTTTTTCCTTTGGACTTTTTCTTTGGACCTTTGTCTTCGGACATCTGCATTTCTTTATGGAGGGTTTGGACTTTTCGCCTCAAACCTGGATGTACCGCATGGGCTTAAACTGAAAACTTCGCCTGCTACGAGCTTTCTCGCTGCTGTGTTTACATATACTCGCCGAGGGATGCCGTGAGCTTACTTTAATTATATTTTAAATCTAAACTTCAAAATAACCTAAAAATGCATTGGTGACATAAGATCATTTTGACCTAGCTTATAAAACTCTAATTTTAAATTTAAGGTTAGATATACATTAGGAATGTATCCTTGCAACTATTTCTAAATGCACACTGGAGTGGACAATAAAACCTTAAACCTCACAGTTTGGTTTCATTTAGCTCACCTCCGGAAGATTAAAAGTTTCCAATATCCGCTGATTATCTTAGGCATGTGTATCTCCAAGGCGCCCGAACTTTTATGGTAATGTACTTACAAACCAATTTTATTTATATTTCTTTTAAATAGGAGATTACACACTTACTTCTTTCATTGTCATATGACACATATTTTTTTATTATTACATCTGACGCTTGCGAACCAATTTTTTTTTTACTTTGTAATAACATCATATTTTTTAATTATTACAATTGGCACTCGCGAACAGGGACATGACAGTGTGCATATATCTTTATTCCTTGTCACCTTTGCATTATTTTTTACTTTATCATGTTAAGAACAGTGTTTTCTTCATGTTTTTTTACTGTTACATAACTGTGTATTACAGTAAATCTTTGTTATTGTTTACTTTGCAAAACTAATCATACTACAAGTTAGTACTATTGTTTGTATCTCTCAATTACAGGTGAATGTTTCAATTTGTATAACATGGTTACTGTTATAATTGTTTTGTCTTATATAGCTTTTGTTTATTACAGGTAAGATTTTCCACTTAGTAATATTATATAATTACTAGTTCTTAACCTTTATTCACATGTGTGAAAACATAGTAATATTTGAATATTTGCTGTTTACCTTAAGTAGACATAAATAATTTATTTTGTGAATCACTAATGCATTTTTATCTTTATAGGCATTTGACCTAAATAATTTTTGCAACAATAACATTCCATTCTATGAGTTTGTTGACTTTTGAGTTTAGCGTTTTGCTATCAATGCAATTAACTTCATTCATAATTTAATTAACTTTAATTAGAAACTTTAATTGATACTTTAATTAGAAACTTATAGTGTATTTAATACAACTTTTTATTAGATTTTCACATCCTTTTATAAATCAAACATGGATAAGGAAATACAGGTCCCGCCTTTGTTTGAGAATATTGTTAATGATGTTCCAGTTGGTACTTCTACTCATGGGTTGCCTCATGTCATGGCTGATTTGTCTGAAGTTGTTGATCCATTTTCGAATAGTCGAGGAGCTGGTGATCATAGTCTGAGAGCCGCATCTTCATTTAATATGATGAATGTTTTATTGAATGATAATTTGAAGAAAAACTTGCCTTCTGTTACTAAGTTGCCTGATTTAAAACGAAGTAAGCTTTTGTATGATGGTAAATCGTGCGTTAGGGAATTTATTACTCAAGTGGAAGAATATTTCTTGTTTAAAAATTTTAATGAATATTTTTTGGTTAGTTCATTCTCTGATCTTTTGTCAGGCACTGCGCTTAAATGGTTTCGTAGTGTTCGTATTCGTATTGCTTCTTGGCAGGATTTGAAGGCTGCGTTGTTGAAACGTTTTGATAGAATTGAATTTGATTATCATTTGGAACATGAACTCCGTACTCGTAAACGAAAGATAACTGAGTCATTACCAGATTTTATTACAGACATAATGGATATGGCTAGCCGTTTGTCTATGCCTGTTTTTGATGCTACCCTCATAACTATTATTAAACATAACATGTTGAATATTTACACACCTTTTGTGTTTGGTAGAACTATTTCTTCTATCGACGAATTTATTAACCTCAGCAGAGAATTAGAGAATTTTGTGTCAAGAAAGAACTTGAGTGAGAATAAAAGTATTAAAAAAGAAAAATATTCTGCTCAAATTAGTGCTGTTAAATCAGATGATTTAACTTGTTTAAAATGTAAGTCCTCTGGACATTCTTATAAAAATTGCCCTACATTTCCAGGTGTAATTTGTTTTAAATGTCACAAGCTTGGCGTCACTACGAAGAATTGCGAAGTTTGTAATTCAAATACTGTTCAGTCAAAAAACGTATCAGGTCCCATCGAGCCCTAGTTTTTGATAAAACTTCTGGTGACTCGATGTTGAAAAAATTTAGCAATGCTCCGAATGAAGCCACTTGTAAGAAAGAATTTAATGAATGGTTGGATTATTTGAAAGTTTTCTTTAATAATATCAGGGCTGCTCCTGTTTTGTTTGTTAAACATAAAGACACTAGACCTTATTTAAATTTTAATATTAATAATAAATTTTATTCAGGTTTGTTAGATAGTGGAGCTTGTAGTTGTGTACTCGGTTCTAATATTCATCAAACATTTTTGCAATTAGGTTATAAATTTAAACCTTATAAAGGTAACGCCGTTACTGCTGATGGTTCTGCACACAATGTTATTGGAACTATGGTTTTACCTATCACTTGTGATAACTTAACTAAAAATGTAGATTTTTTGATAATACCTTCTTTTAAACCTTCAATTATTTTGGGATTTGACTTTTGGTTGAAATTTAATCTTGCTAAAGACTTATGGAATAATATTACTTTTGAATATGAATCCACTACTTGTGTAAATGCAGTTACTTCTGTTTCTGAACTCTCTCCTTCTGAGAAACACGAGTTAAATAAAATTATTTCACTTTTTGAAAATATTTCTTATGAAAAGAGAGGCTTAGGTCTTACTCATTTAGTTAAACATAAAATTAATGTTACTGGTGAACCTTTTAAACAACGTTATTGGCCCCTTAGTCCTGCTAAACAAAAAGAACTTTATGATGAAGTGGAAGTTTTATTAAAGGAAAATATTATTGAACCTTCTAAATCTCCTTGGTGTTCTCCAGTGTTAGCCGTTGAAAAACGCGATGGTGGAACAAGATTATGTTTGGACTCTAGACGTTTAAATTCAGTTACTGTTAAAGATTCTTATCCTTTACCTTACCCTTCTAGAATTTTAGATAACCTTCGGGGTGCTAATTATATAACTACTATTGATTTGTCTAAAGCATTTTTGCAAATCGCTTTAGAAGAATCTTCTCGAGAGAAGACTGCTTTTGTTGTTCCTGGGAAAGGTTTATTTCATTTTACCCGGATGGTGTACGGTTTGACTAATGCACCTGCAGAGTTGCAGAGACTCGTAGACAAGTTGTTTGGACCAGAATTTGATAATGTAGCATTCTGTTACTTAGATGATCTCATATTGATAAATTCTACATTCTCTGATCATTTAGATTATTTAAATAAAATTTATAAAATCCTTAAAGATGCTGGGTTAACTATTAATTTAAAAAAGTGTAATTTTTGTAAAGATAAACTGCGTTATCTTGGTTATATTGTTGATAGTGGTTGCGCCGAGGTAGAAACTGTATTTTGACACGGAAACACACTCCTTTTATACCCGTCTCCCCTTCCGCACTAACCATAGATGTAGCTTCCGTCCGCCATTTGTGAAATATAGACACTCAGTCTCGCTTTGAACTAGCCAGCGTAATGACGGACCGCGCTCGCGTCTCTCAAAAATGATTAATATTTGTTACATTTTTACCGCTTCATAGACCTTTACCGATCGGATTGTGCCTCTCGTGTGTTCCTCAAGTGATCTAGTGATGCTGACGGCAGCTCCTGAGCAAGGAAGAGAAGATCCGTGTACCGGCTGCGATGAAAACACGTGTGTCGTGAAGGTTAGTGCATCCTCTCCTAATTTCTCGGGTTGCATTCATTGCTTGGATCACTCCCGCGGCAACCCGACCACCTGTCTTTTGTGTGTAAAGCGTCAATGGAACAGTTAGCTACTTCCCGCAATACAGTCCATTACCGCACGTTGCCAAGCGCCACCATTTTTGGTCCGGATCGAGCCGGATCCTTAGCCGTAGTTCGTATTTTGTTATTATTCTAATGGGAATAAGCGCACCGCACCTAAGTGCCTGGTTATTTTAGTAGAAAACCCCGCATCCAGACATTTAGGCTTAGAATTTGTTGTCCGTTCGCCGCTGGCTCGCATTGTACCTACCTAATACATAAATAGGTTAGGTAGCGTATCAACACTTAATCGTAGTTCGCAATTTTCGCACCGCACCTAAATACCTAGTTATTTTAGTAGAAAACCCCGCATCTAGGCGTTTAGGCTTAGATCTTAGGTATACTAGACACCCTAGTGCATAGGCACAGTGTAATACCTAACGCATTTGGCTTTGTTTTGTTTTTTCAATTACGTCGTATTTACCTAATACCTACGTGGGTAGATACGTGGTTGTACCTACCTCGCATCTCATTCAAATTCATACGAAAGTATTTTAATTTGAATAGATATTACGCAATACTTAATCCCTGAAATAATAGTTGAACCTAGACAGCGACCATCGCGTAGGTACGATCTTGTTGCTATGCGCGTTTGTTCAAGCGTGCATTCGCAGTTGTAGGTACCTGCCTACCCACGGAATATCGCTCGCGCCGCGTCGCTGCTCTGTACCGCTAAGATTAAGTCATTTCATATTTGTTGTTTACCGCACTTTAGTTTGAGATTTAATTGTAAACATGTCCCCAAAGGTTGATAGGACCGGTAAGGTTCAATTGAAACTTTTAAACGCTAAAAAAGAAATGATTTACTCTCGCGTACAATCGATTTATGATAATGCACTTAAAACCTCTGATTTGGTCATCAGAGATTCGTTCTTGTGTTCTATAGAAAACTTAGATAGTCTACGCGCGGATTTCGAAACCTTAGTACATGACATCAACGTTTTAGAGTTGAATTTGAATCCCGATTACTCAGTGAGTTATCAGGCCTTGTCGTCGTTTGACGATTTGTATTGTCGTATCAAACGCGTCGCTAGGAGTTTGGAGAAACCGGCTGACCTACCCAACCCCACTCGCGACCGACCTAAGTTGCCACCAATTCAAATACCCGAATTTGATGGTAACATTCGCAATTGGTGTCTATTTATAGATAGTTTTGAGAATACAATAGATAAGAACGATTCGTTGACAGATCACGAAAAATTGCATTATCTCGTTGAAAAATTGACTGGTAAAGCTATAACCGTTTGCGCTGGAATTACGTTTAGTGCCGAGAATTATAATTTAATTTTAAATACTTTGAAAGCTAGGTATGAGGATAAAAGATCGGTAGCTAACGCCTATTTAGATCAGATGTTTGATTTGAAATCTATTACGGCATGTAACGATCAAAACTTAGAGAAATTTCTAGATACTTTCGCGTCAGCTGTTCGCGCCGTAAAGAACCTAAAGATCGATGACCTCTGCGACTTCGTATTTTTGTATATGGGTTTAAGGAAATTAGATTCCGAAACCATTCGTTTGTTTGAGTCGGATCATCGCGGCAATAAAATTCCTAAGTTCGAAGACTTAGAAAGTTTTGTTCGCGAGCATATAAAAGTATTGCAACGCTCTTCATCGAAACATGAAGGCGCGAAGATAGTTGTTGATTCTGCACGCAAAGTAGATGCGTCATCGAAGTCACTGAGGTCAACTCATACTTATGTTAGTACCGCACCAGCACATGTACAATCACCTGTTTGCTCTTTGTGTAGCACTCATCATTCGCAACTGTACAGGTGTCCTGGTTTTCTAAAGTTGTCGCCTAGTGATCGTTATAAATTTGTTCGCGCTAATAATTTTTGTTTTAATTGTCTCGGTACTAAACACCGCGTTGTTTTATGTAATAGTAGAAATAGTTGTCGCAAATGTCAAGCGAGACACCACACTTTGCTTCATTTTGAGAATAGTAATGCCGCATCCAATGTGAGCACGGTTGGCTCGTCGAGCGGTGACACACGGCGGCCTGCGCCGCAGCCGCAGCCCGCGCTCGCGCGCGCTCCGGCCCGCCCGGTGACCGCCGCGGATGACGTCACCTTGTGTTCGTTCTCCGCTAGTGCTGCACTCACTACTGTGTGTCTTGCGACCGCTCGCGTTGTTATTGTTGATGCATTAGGTAAGCCGCGCATTGTTCGAGCGCTGTTAGATGGCGCTTCGCAAAGTAATTTCATTACTCAAGATTGTTGTCGGCGTCTTGGTTTCAATGTTGATAAGCGTTCAACCCGCTCAGTGGTGAAGGGTTTTGGAAGCTTACAGTCAGCTGTTCGTGGCACCGTTAAAACAAGGTTTAGATCTCGTTTTAATAATAATATTTGGTTTGACATGGATTCGCTCGTTATAGATAGAATAGCTGAACAGTTGCCTACCGTCCCGGTTGACACGTCTTTATTAACGAAATTTAAAGACTTGCCTTTAGCAGATGAGACTTACGCTGTTCCTGGAGTCGTCGATATATTGATCGGCGCTTCGATTCTCCCGCACCTCCAGTTATCACGTAAGGTTCAAGGGGGACCGACGTACCCCGCTCCGCACGCACTGGAAACAGTTCTTGGTTTTGTTATAATTGGTTCCGCACCCGCTTCTATAGATAGTTTTAGTCACTCGACTGCTTCGTTCTGTTGCACCGTCGAGCCGCCACTGGAGTCTACCATCCGCAAGTTTTCACTCGGTGGCTCCCGTGTATCCGCTGAAAAACGCTTTCTTTGTTTGGAACGAAAGATGCAGGCGTCCCCAAAGTCGAAGCGGTCCTATGATGAGGTTGTTAACGAATATTTAGATAAAGGTTACATCTCACCTGCGCCTGCGGACACTGGCGGGACCCAGCCTTCGTACATTATCCCGCACCGCGGAGTTATTAGAGAAGATAAGCTTACTACTAAAACTCCGTGTAGTTTTGGATGGCAGTGCTAAGACTAGCACTTCCGTGTCGCTTAATGACATAATTGTAAATTTTCGCATTAATATTAGTAATTTTTAGCTTTTAGGACTCAACAGTCGCTTTGTGTTGGGCCCACTCTTCGCCCCATCGTTGGGACACATTCGTCGCTAATAGAGTGGCAAAAATTCAATCTGAATTGGCGCCACATAATCTCTTTCACGTTGCTGGCACCGACAACCCAGCCGATTGTCTCTCTCGTGGATTGCTTCCTTCGCAAATTTTGGATCACCCGTTGTGGTTTGGTGGACCGTCCTGGATTCATGCCGCGTTAGATGGGTGGCCAGTTAGTCAATTCAATCCCACTACGGTTTCCGAACCACCCGAGGAGAAGAAGCACTCGCTTGTTGTATCGGTCCCACGTGAAGAGACCCTTATTTTGTTGTTGGCTAATCGCGTCTCGTCTTGGTCGAGACTGTTGCGTTGTGTTGTTTGTTCGCCTCTGCCCTCTGCCTAGCCAGCGGTAGGCACGAGCTCCAATCTAGGTTTATATTTTAGTTGTTATTTCCCAAACCTAGATTTAGATTAGACTTTAGATTTGTTTCGCATTTGTCGTTTCGAAGGTAACCCTTCAAGCCGGGGGGAATGGTTGCGCCGAGGTAGAAACTGTATTTTGACACGGAAACACACTCCTTTTATACCCGTCTCCCCTTCCGCACTAACCATAGATGTAGCTTCCGTCCGCCATTTGTGAAATATAGACACTCAGTCTCGCTTTGAACTAGCCAGCGTAATGACGGACCGCGCTCGCGTCTCTCAAAAATGATTAATATTTGTTACATTTTTACCGCTTCATAGACCTTTACCGATCGGATTGTGCCTCTCGTGTGTTCCTCAAGTGATCTAGTGATGCTGACGGCAGCTCCTGAGCAAGGAAGAGAAGATCCGTGTACCGGCTGCGATGAAAACACGTGTGTCGTGAAGGTTAGTGCATCCTCTCCTAATTTCTCGGGTTGCATTCATTGCTTGGATCACTCCCGCGGCAACCCGACCACCTGTCTTTTGTGTGTAAAGCGTCAATGGAACAGTTAGCTACTTCCCGCAATACAGTCCATTACCGCACGTTGCCAAGCGCCACCAGATAGTAATGGTTTACATACAGACCCTGCTAAATTAGAGTCCATTAAAAGTTTCCCACGCCCAGAAAGCGTTAGACAATTAAGAAGTTTTCTTGGGTTATGTTCTTATTACCGTAGATTCATTGATAAGTTTGCTGATATTGCTTCGCCCTTAACCAAATTAACGGCCGGAAGCAAGAATTCTAAAAAATCTCTTTTCTGGAATGAAGAAGCTGAAGTTGCTTTTCATAATTTAAAACTTGCATTAATTTCTGCACCAGTTTTACATTGTCCGAATTTTGAAAGACCATTCTCTTTACATTGCGATGCTAGTTCTGTTGGAATTGGTAGTGTCCTGAGCCAAGATGATGATAATGGAGATCAACATCCTGTAGCTTATTATTCTAGATCACTTAATAAATGTGAACGTAATTATAGTACAACTGAGAGAGAGTTGTTGTCAATATTGGATTCTATTGAACATTTCAGACCTTATATTGAAGGAATGAAATTTACAGTTATCACTGACCATGCTAGTTTAACTTGGCTTCTTAAACTTAATAATCCTAGTGGTCGTCTTGCACGTTGGGCTGCTAGAATTTCTCAATTTACTTTTGATGTTAAATATAAAAAAGGTTCTTTACATTTAGTTCCAGATTGTTTATCCAGAATAGAAATTTCTGCTATTAATATTCCTGTAAATAATATTATTGTTATGCCAAATGAGGATATCGTTGATCCTTGGTATAGAAAAATATTTGTAAATTGTCAAAAGTTTCCTAGAAAATATAAAAATTTCAAAGTTGAAAGTGATACTTTGTATAGATTTTGTAAAGATAAATATAATCCTAATAATCGTTTAAATTGGAAAATTGTCATACCTAAAGAACACATCTTAGACACTATTAAATCTAATCATGATGATGTTAATTCAGGACATTTAGGAATTCATAAAACTTTAAATAAATTAAAAATACATTATTTTTGGAAAGGTATGTTTATTGATGTTCAAAAATACATTTCTTCTTGTGACACTTGTAAAGCTTATAAATCTTCTACTAATCCACCTCATGGAATTATGGTTAATCCTAAGAAAGTTGATAAACCAATGTTAATGCTTTCTATTGATATTATTGGAACTCTTCCAAAAGCTTATTCTGGCCATAAGTATATACTTTCAATCATAGATGTTTTTACAAAATATTGTTGGATATTTCCTATGACTAGTGCTACCACCAAAGTAATTTGTAGGATACTTGAAAAAGAAATATTTCTTAAGTTTGGAACACCTAAAATTTTTGTTTGTGATAATGGAAGCCAATTTACAGCTAAGCAATTTGTAGATTTTCTAAAAAGTTATAATATTAGTAAAATATTTTATAATACTTTATATACACCTCAAAATAATCCTGTAGAGAGATATAACAAAACAGTCGAAACATGTATTTCTTGTTTTGTTAAAGATGATCATAGAACTTGGTCAAAATATTTGCCTCATGTTCAATTAGCTTTAAATAGTAGTGTGAATCTAGCCACAGATTTCACTCCTAATTTTCTCATGTTCGGTAGAGAACTTATTTTTGATGCTTCATTGCACCGTTTTAGTAATTCTTTTGATAACCTCAATCAACTTGATGTTTTTGATAGGTCTTCATTTGCTTTTTCACTTAAATCACTTAGTGATATTTTTATAAAAGTTCAAGCTTCATTGCTTAAAGCTTATAAGCGTAATGCGCGTTATTATAATATAGGAAGGAAGGTCATTTCTTTTGAAGTGGGAGATATAGTGTGGAGGAGAAGTTTTGTGCAGTCTAATGCTCCTGCATTCTTTTCGGCTAAGTTAGCACCTAAGTTTGTTAAGTGTGAAATAATAGATAAAATTTCCTCTAATGTTTATGTTTTAAAAGACCTTAATAAAAACTATACTGGTCGTTATCATATTAAAGATATAATTAAATATTAAAATTATTCTTGTTTTGACAATGTCTATCTTTGTCTTTGGTACTTTGTTTGAAGTAATGAACCATTAAAAGGTGATGTTTGGTAGGTTTATGGTTCTTGAAAGGAGATGTATGTTAGGAACTTCACAACAATTTATTAATTTCAATTTTAGTTTCCTTCAAAAATAACTTAGGTCATTTTAGGACTTGTTATTGTGTAACTCTACTCCATATTAACAAATTGTTCCACCTCAAAAGATCTTATATTTTTATTTATCTTTGTTGTATAGGATTATTTTCCTGTATATATTTTTATACACTTGTATATTTAATATTGTATATTTTGTACAAATTTAGGAATTTAGTTTCTACTCTAATATAGGAGTGAAATTTAATATTCATTTTCTACATTAAATTCACTTGACTTATTTCCACTCACTTAGGGAATGGAAAATTAAGTTTCTTGAACTTTATTTTTGTACAGTTCTGGGTTATTTTCTTAGTATTAAGATTCTCGGATTGGACGCATTTTATGCATTTTTTACACACCTTGTTATACCATTTTTTGGGAAACTTGTGTCTTACTGGACTTTACAATTTTTTGTGCTATTGTGTTTCATACACATAGTCACACCTTACGCTTTGCGCACGGGAAGCTGGTGGTGTTGAGCCGGTCGTAATTGTCGTTTTTCTCTTTTTGTACGATTGTGTTTTTATACACATTGTTACATTTTTTATGCTTTGCGCACGGGATGTCGGTGGTGTTGTGCCGGTCGCAAATGTCATACTTTTCTTATGCGGTTGTGCTCAGAAAGTCAGTGGTGTTGTACTGGTCACAATTGTCATATTTTCTTTATATTTTGCTTGTGCTCGGAAAGTTGGTGGTGTTATGCCGATCACAATGCTTATAAATATATTATTACGACACTTTTGTTGTGATTTTGTTTTGACGTTTTAGATGTTGGAATAGGAATTTGAAGTCGGCGGCTTTTCAACCTAACCGACAGTGGGAAAACTTCATTGTTTTTACCGATTTTCTTTCAGATTCGGCAGCGTTGGTGCTTAACCGATATCTTGTTAGTTTCATATTTTTGTTTCAGGAATAGCTGGTATAGAGTCGGTGGCGTAGGAGCTCAACCGCACTTTTGTATTGATGCTAGAAGGCTGGTTAAGATCAAGGATTAGATTCGACGGCGTTGGTTGCCTAATCGATATCTGGAATGGAATTGAGTAGGGATTGTTTAATTTGTTTTATTGAAGGATTTATTTTCACTTTTGTGTTGAAATAAGTTTTTACTCTTTTCTGAGTTTGGTTCTTTACTTTTCGAGTGTTTTCACATTCTTTGATTTTTAGGAATGCTTTCCCATTCTTTAATTTATAATTATTTCTGCAATACCCAATGCAAGATGCTTTCGCATTGCCTTTTTTGTTTATTGAAAAATGTTGTAAGACATTTTGTCTTTTGAGGTTTTTTTGGAATTTTGTTCTGGACTCTCATAATTTTCTTTAGAAAAGGAAGTTTCTTTCTTTCTTTTTTCTTTTTGGGGAGGGATGTAATGTAACGACGCGCTCTGCGAACGTCGTCACACCGGTTTTAATTCTATTTTTGAACGAAGGGTTTCGGAACGCGGAGTGAATGACATTTTGACGTATGGCTGTCAAAGCACCTTTTTTCCTAGCATTGAGGCTGGATGGTCGATATTCATGGCTTCGTAACTTAATTTCAATAAATCTCATAAAAATGAGAGTATTTTGGCCTAAAGGATAATAGTTTGTGTCTTCACAACTATCCTCTTGTGGAATTATAGTTTATTTCTGGTGAGTTGTCATTTTTTAATAAGATTCACTCTGATGGAAATCGCCACGCTCCTAATTTGAAAAATAATTGTTAAAATTCTATTGTTTCAGCTCTTAATCTGAAAATATTATGATTTCTTTTGCTATTGGCATTGTTCCAGCAAATTGAGGCGGTAAGTCGCGCAAATTTATAGAAAATTAGGACCTCGTGTCCATATAGGAGTTTGTTCTAATGACATGCAATTTTATTACAGGTTTCCGGATTGGAACCGCCTTTTTCTTTTTCCTTTGGACTTTTTCTTTGGACCTTTGTCTTCGGACATCTGCATTTCTTTATGGAGGGTTTGGACTTTTCGCCTCAAACCTGGATGTACCGCATGGGCTTAAACTGAAAACTTCGCCTGCTACGAGCTTTCTCGCTGCTGTGTTTACATATACTCGCCGAGGGATGCCGTGAGCTTACTTTAATTATATTTTAAATCTAAACTTCAAAATAACCTAAAAATGCATTGGTGACATAAGATCATTTTGACCTAGCTTATAAAACTCTAATTTTAAATTTAAGGTTAGATATACATTAGGAATGTATCCTTGCAACTATTTCTAAATGCACACTGGAGTGGACAATAAAACCTTAAACCTCACAGTTTGGTTTCATTTAGCTCACCTCCGGAAGATTAAAAGTTTCCAATATCCGCTGATTATCTTAGGCATGTGTATCTCCAAGGCGCCCGAACTTTTATGGTAATGTACTTACAAACCAATTTTATTTATATTTCTTTTAAATAGGAGATTACACACTTACTTCTTTCATTGTCATATGACACATATTTTTTTATTATTACATCTGACGCTTGCGAACCAATTTTTTTTTTACTTTGTAATAACATCATATTTTTTAATTATTACAGGGTAGAATTTATTAAAATCCTTTCTTAGCGAATGCCTACGTCATAACATCTACCTGCATGCCAAATTTCAGCTCGATCTGTCCAGTGGTTTGGGCTGTGCGTTGATAGATCACTATGTCAGTCAGTCAGTCAGTCAATCAGTCAGTCAGTCAGTCACCTTTGAGTTTTATATATTTAGATTATTATGAGTGAACTATTTCCTAAAATTCACAGGTCACTCTTTTCAATCAAACACCGTATAGTGATTGATAAATGAAATGAATGATTTTAGTATACCTATTGGAAATTAACTTCACAGTAGTGACGAGGGGTCCTTATAACCCGATTCCTGCCGGCTTCGAAACTAGATCGTAGTAAGTATTTTATCCACCCTTCGCCATTGCTTCACTCTAGGACTCATTTGTTCCAACAGCCATCGATCCTTCGACAAACGTGGCCAGCACACTTTTTTTTACGTGTGCAAAATCCTCACGGATACCTCCCCACCGGAGCCGGTGGGAGAGGTTATGTCGGACTCGAACCGACTTAAACGCACGCCGCCTGTGAGTCGTTTTGGTTGACGAAGGTGAGGTTGACAGGCATATCCCTCGCACCCCGGCCGACCTCGCACCCCGGCCGGACGTGGCCAGCCCACTGGCACTTCAGCATGCTTATTCTGCGACCTATGTCGGTCGCATAATTTACATTTTATGATTATATCGTGAAAGTTTCTAAAATAATGTATATCACATAGGTATAGATAGTTCAACTCAGATGTGCGCGCGGCCCTATGTGTGGGTAAACCTTGTACATAATATATACAGTGACTTTGTGTGCGTCACAAGAGGTACAGTCGAGTATAAATACAAATACAGTTATTTACGGGTTATATACGGGTTTTTAAAAAAAAGGGTTATTTTGTAATTTAATGTTTATTTATTGAACATTATTAATCAAGTAGCGATTCAGAATAATGTTCAATAAATGAACTTAATGTTTATTTATTGAACATTATTCCGAATCGCTACTTGACAAATGAAATGATGAATTTTCGGCTTCGCTGCTCTCACCAAGGTTAATTATGAATTCTGACTCCATGTCAAAATGTCTATAGTTTTCTTCTTCTTTCTTTTGTACATGTCGACAAGTATTACCCCACATCCCTTCATCAATTTGACTTAAACGTTCATTTATGAGTTTCATTATTTCCGTCACATTTTGGTCGACATTATGCAAAGCAATATAATGTTTTAAAATTCCCCATACATTTTCTATGGGGTTTAGTTCAGGATGATATGGTGGCAGTCGAAGAACTTTTATGCCATATGGCTGAAGCATGTCGTCAATCTTGTAACAGATATATTTTTCTTTATTTTTTTAATCAAATCATACAGTTAAATTTTTTCATATCTTCATTAAAAGCTATATTTTTTTCTGTCAGCCATCTCTGCATTTCTATTTTTTTTGGAATTAGAATTTGGGGCTCTGTCATTTTGAACGTTATGGTATGAAGCATTAGCAAGCACAACCACAGAGTTAGGTGGAAGATTCGGTACTAGACGTTCTTTTAGCCACTTTTCATAGTTTTCTGCATTCATGTTAGAGTGGTAATCACCAGAAACACTATTTACTTTGTATGTCAATAGTGCGTTAGGTACGAAACCTTGTTCTGAACCAGCTTGCACGTGATAATTCTTTGTCCTTTCGACAGCTTTCTCTTTAAAGGTGGGTCCATCTTTATTACCCCATCCTTTGTTTTGCACATGATTAGTTAAGATGTAGCTCTCATCTGTATATACGATACACCGATTTTCTTGACGGTATCTGGGTAAATTTTTTAGATAGGAAAATCGTAGTTTTTGGATGTCATGCCACTCTATAATAACACTTCTATTATCCACAGTTTTTCGCCATTTGTATCCCCAACTTTAACAAAGCTGTACGCAGAGTCGAAATACTTCCATCATAGTTAAGTTTATCTTAAAATATTCTTTTCAACTTTAGCAAGGTAGGTAACTCGCGATGTTCTAAATGATAATTTTGAATAGTGGAACGTATAACATCAACGTTAAAGTTGTCTAATTCTAACTTTTTTAAACGTTTCTTACGGTCTTTATGCGGAGATTTAAATTTAGAGTCAGATTCTTTTCCTTCAGCCAATATTTTAGTAATTGTTCTCTCTGATACCCCCACTGCCGTTGCTGTTCTTTTCCGTACGCTATTTAAATGTTCACTTAATTTCGATATTAAAATTGGACTTGCACTGCAAACTGGATCACTTACTAGTTCCAATATATTTCTCGCATCTATTTTCAGAAATTTGTATACCTTAGCAATGGTTTCTCGAGTCTAAAACAATAATACGTAAACGTCAACAAGGATATATTTTTTCGTATATATAATCATAATAAATATTAATTACATCTAAATTTAAAATATATTTACCTGACAGTTTCGTAAACGACTGTATCCTTAAGAAAAAGCGATAAGAACACGTCTTGCTCGGCCGACGACTGACGCGTCACTGCTACACGACACGAATGAAAGTTGTTTATTTACAAGCGCACGCACACATAGGGCCGCGCGCACAACTGAGTTGAACTATCTATAATGAGTTTCGGTTGGTTAAGTTCATGTTAAATTTTCATGATGACATTGTGATGTAACAATGCATATGCAAAAAGTGAACACAGAAATATGATTAAAATGTAATGGACCGTTGTACCTACTTTTTATTTTACGTGCGCAAAATCCCCACGGGTACCTCCCCACCGGAGCCGGTGGACAAGGTTATGTCGGACTCGAACCGACTAAAACACATGCCGCCTGTGGGTCGCTTTGATTGCCGAAGGTGAGGTTGACAGGCATATCCCCCGCACCCCGGCTTTTTAAACGAGTTTACTTTAATCTGATCAAGACCTTCCAAAGTAAAAAAGGTTAGTAGTATTATATACTTATAGACATATAGCTTTCAACTCGGTGAACAGGGACACCTTGTTGAACCAAGCTAAATTAGAAACACCCAAAATTTATAATTTTCTTTGGCAATGTTACAGATACCCCTCCAAATTATTATACAAGGACAACCTTTTGAAATCAGCTGTTGGATGTCAACAAGGAGACCCTCTTGGACCGGTAATTTTCAGTTTAGCTATTCAGCCCATTATTCGGCGGTTAAATTCTAAATTTAATGTATGGTACCTAGACGATGGGACTCTAGGGGGAGATGTGGAGACAGTTTTACTTGATTTGGTATTTATTAAAAATGAATTTAGATTAATTGGTTTAGAACTAAATGACAGCAAATGCGAGATTTTTTTAAACGACGTTTCGGACAAAATTTCTACTATTTCTAAATTCAATTCCGTAGCTCCCACCATCAAAATTTTAGAAAAAGACTCTTTACGTCTCTTCGGGTCCCCAATCCTAGAAGATGCCTACACCTCATTTATAGAGGAAAAAGTTCAAAATTTTAGTGACATTTCGGATCGCCTACTCAAAATAAATATACACTCGGCTTTCACTATTCTTCGGTATTGCCTATTCGTTCCAAAATTCACCCATGCCTTACGATCGACGCCATTTTTTAAACATATTACAATTTTGAAAAAAATGGACGAAATTATAGAAAATACCCTCACCAAAATTTTAAATGTGGCCTTGGATGACCGAGCTTTACTACAAGCGACTCTACCGATTCGCTTGGGTGGGCTCGGTATTCGCAAAATTTCAGATGTCAGCTTACCAGCGTTCCTGTCTTCAGTCCACAGTACGGAAGAATTAACTAGGAAAATCCTTGCACCTACACTAGTTAATTCTGAAGTATTGTGTAAGACTGATGCAGTGAACGCTTGGAAAATTGCATGTCCAAACACCGATCTCCCAAAGAACCTTTTCTCACAGCGTCAGTGGGACGGGCCGCTCTGCAGCTTAGTTGGAAAAAAATTACTAAATACATGTTCCAATGCTGCTGAGCGTGCCCGTTTACTGGCGGTTGGAGTGTGGGAATCGGGTCTTTGGCTACAAGCTCTTCCGTCATCTAACGTAGGGACTATGTTAGATGACACTACCTTCCGCATCGCAACTTGTCTCCGTTTAGGTGCGCCGTGTGTTTCTCCGCATCAATGCCGTTGTGGAGAAGCCGTTGACAGACTCGGACACCATGGTCTGTCGTGCTGCAGGAGCGCTGGGCGAATTCCACGGCTCGCCAGCCTCAACGACATAGTCCGCCGTGCTCTTGTCACCGCCGGTGTACCAGCTGTACTAGAACCAAACGGTTTGGCGCGTGACGATGGCAAGAGACCGGATGGCATGTCGTTAATGCCATGGAAGATGGGTAGGACTCTGGTGTGGGACGCCACATGCGTTGATACCATGGCTCCTACCCATATAACTAGCACGGCTGGCTGTGCTGGTGCTGCTGCTGCTTCTGCAGAGGCTCTCAAGCGGCGCAAATACTCCAATCTCATCGGAGATTATGAATTTGTGCCGTTTGGAGTCGAGACTTTGGGGTCATGGGGTCCGAGCGCTCGCAACCTCTTCCGTGAGATTGCGAAGCGAATGGTCGACGCTTCTCGTGACCAGAAGGCTGGCCTCTTTTTAGGTCAGAGAATAAGGATTGCCATACAACGTGGCAATGCTGCCAGTCTTCTGGGAACGCTACCACAAGAGGCATGCGATGCGGAGGAATTTTACGACGCATTTTAATTGTTCTTAGCTATAAGTTGTATAATAGTTATTTTATTTTTATTGTATTTAATATTTATAAATTATTTCTTGATTTGTTTATTAAAATAACAATTTTTTTTCCTAATTTAAGTAGGCTTCTAGTAGCACTAAATTGATTATTGATTACTGAAATAAATAAACTTTTTAGCTAAAAGTAAATAATCACAAGTAAGCTCTTATAGACAAGAATTTTAAATTGAGTTATATTAGATTAACAATTTTAATGTTCAGAATTATTAATCTATTATAACCCAAGTTTCCTTTATATTTATAATAGTATCCAAAATGTTTGATCGAAAAGAAATTGACAAATTATCACTTCCTAAAAATACCGCATAATTTTATTTGCCAAATGATTACTTAGTAAAAAATCTCGTCATATATAATTGTAACACAAACGTTATATTTGGTTAGTGAACGTTTAAACGAGAACTTGTTTATCAAATACAACTTTTATCAATTTTCATTTAGTCAAATGTTTTAATTGGAACACTTTTTACGCAAAATAAAATAAGACTTGGAACTGTTTTGGAATTACACTATCGAAATTGATGTTGGTTTTGGATGGTTATAAAAAATAAGCACGAAGGCTAAAGCGGGAACTCCGCTGCCGCATTAGCCTTCTAACCTAACCTATCCAAGTCGAGGTGCTCAGTATAGACTTCGAACCGTTTTGGAGTTGCACCGTTGAAATTGGTAATTAGATTGGAGTCTTAAATAAAACGTTAGGTAGGTACATTAAATAAAATTGTATCATTATAATATAATTACCAAAAAATTGTACTTTTATGTCGCAGTAAATCGTTAGACGAAACGTTTATTGTCTAAAGATTGTTTGCTGTAATAAATCATTTGATCCTTGATAATATTCTGCCAAACAAAATTTTAACGAAATGAAAAAGTGCGTTCAAAAATGATTCCTAATAAGGCAATTGTAAAAAAAAGGTGTCCAAACTATGTTTGGGTAATGAAATTTTATCAAAACGGCAGGCTACCATCCAAGATCGAGTTTGTCTAATATATTATGGAATTAATTTAGCATATCTTCTGAAATCTTCTTTTGAGAGCACTAGACCGTTTTTCATACCGCTTAGGTGGCAGACAAACACACGGCCCAACTGATGGTAAACTGATGGTAAGTGGTTTGTTTTATTTTTTTTATATAGGACACGTCATTTGGACTTCGTCTTGCCTGATGGTAAGCTGAAGGCAAAGTCCCAGAAAAGAGGGTCACCATTACTTACACATACCGTGTGACAATGGTGACACTCAGCTTGACGGCCTTATCATATGGTTTTTCACGCCCCGCTTAAAGGACCCGGGACTGTAGGAAGAAGGAAACACGTGAGCTGGTAATGAGTTCCAGGCCTTAATGGTGCGACAGAGGAAAGAGTCTCCGAACCGCTTGGTTCTTGATCGGATGTTTTGCACCGTGTGCGGATGACATTTAAGACCTGCACGCGTTGTCCTGTGTAGGAAAGGGGAGGGTGGGACTAATTGGAAGAACACTCCCCATGGTACAGACGGTAAAATACAGCCATGGACGCAACATCTCTACGCAGTGTACGTGTGCGCATCAGGAGCGTTATTCCGTTGTGTGTTAATATTATTTCTAAAAATGTGCGCTGTGTTTTCTAAATAAAACATATTTTCTTTCTTTCTTCTTCTTTCTATGTACTATACTCGTGCTGTCGTTGTCGTAAATTTATAGATATATTGAACGTGTCATTTCAATTCGTTTAAAAAGTAAAACGTAAGAAAACGCTTTGGTATTTTCGTTTGGTTTATCAAAATAAAAAATACCTAATTTTTTGTAAGGTTATTAAACTTTCAGAATCAATCATGCATATTGTCAGTTAGACAGTTTTTCAATCATACGCTTTAAAAACATACTGAATCAGGGCCTGGATTTAATCTGGGAACGTGTCCAGTAGAAAGTAATATGACCATTGAATCTATCACATTATGACTATGACAATAAATATCGCCGAGGCGGGAGCTTGTGGCGGCCCTGGGAGTGAGAGTTCTCACGCTCTCCACATTGCTCGCAGCGATGGTCCGCTGCGCGGATGCGTGGGCGGCCGGCGCCTCCTTCTGCGAGCAAGTAATGCGTAGGCGGGGCGGGAGCGGCAGCAGGAGCGACGACGGATCGCAAGCCAAGCTGCCCGCGTACGAAGGCAACTCGGGCGTCGGAGGTCGATGAACGACCTCCGCCCCCCATGAGCGCCGGCCTGGAGGTGACAGGTGGAGCCGCCTGTCACCCTAGCAGAAGCAGGCCGCGGCGGCGGCGCGCCTGGCGCGCCTCCCCATTTACCGGGAACGAGTTGGGGACTCTGTAGTCCCCACACACCCGAGAGAAGAGGGCCAGATCGTGAGAGATGGCCCTGGGTCGGCCGGGGTGCGAGGGATATGCCTGTCAACCTCACCTTCGGCAACCAAAGCGACCCGCAGGCGGCTTGCGTTTTAGTCGGTTCGAGTCCGACATAACCTCTCCCACCGGCTCCGGTGGGGAGGTATCCGTGGGGATTTTGCGCACGTAAAAAAAAAAATTACAATAAATATAGCTTGTAAAAGAACGTATACCGAACACACCTCTGCTTATATTTTCGGGGACAGTTGTTATTATGAAAAAGCTATTTAACTTTCTAATTTAGCTGAAGTCATTCACGTCAAATTAAGGTCAGACAGATAAATAATTCATTTTCATTTATTAATACATAGAAATAGGTGTTATTTGGTAATTGTAAAACTGGACTTTATAAAACTTTCATTCTACCGAAACCTGTTACCGGGATAAAGAGTCGCCTTGTACTATGTGGTAGGACTGGTAGGCCTACATCTTTGGGGCCAAAGCCAACTTTACCTGCTAGTGGCGCACCTGCTAAACAACGGACAAGACTGCTTTGGTTCAAACTTCCTTCTAAAGTTAAGGAGGTCAGAGGGCTGTCGCTTCCAGAAAGCCCGCCATGCCAATAAAAACAAACTGATTTAGGATGCCAATTTGCAAACATTAGAAGCAAATGGGTAGTCGCTATGAGGAGGAAGAGAAGCCTTGTACGGTACTCTCGGGTGAAATAGGGTGAAAATAGGGTGACTTTGTATTTATCCTCGCCGGGACCGAAGGGGTAGGCAGGGGTATATTAATACCCATGTTTCATCTACGTAATAGGGGTTCAGCATATTGCCGTCAAGTGGGCATTTTGTCATGGGCTGTGTGTTTACTATCAGACGGAGAACAGCCCTATCCCTTAGGAAAGCTTGTTTACTCAACCGGGAACCAACACGCCAATGTTTATAATCAGGTATAGTGAACTAATGGCAATTACAAAATGTGGCGATAACGGCGATAAGAGGATATGCTTTTTATTGCTACTCTCTTATCAATGGTTAGGAGTACATATAGCTTTGCACATCTAGCAAAAAATAGATGCAGATACTTTGGACTTCTATTACTTAGGGGGTTAGAACTAATAGAAGTGTCTCTTATAGGAGCGACTGATATCTGACGTTCTAATTCTGGAATAAAAGCCTACGCCTGGACCTCATACGACCATCAGACAAGTATACTGACCTGCAAATGAGGTTGTATAGCATTACCAAAGTGAATTTAATTTGTTCCATTAATATGTATTTTCCCCCGGCCGGTGGGAGAGGTTATGTCAGACTCGAACCGACTAAAACGTATGAGGCCTGAGGATCGTTGTTGGTGGCCGGAGGTTGGCGGTCGTAGGCCATCACTCTCGATCTAGCTCTCATTTTGGCTTAGCTTGAAGTACGTTTTTACCTACTAAAGTTGCAAGGCATGGCATTTTGTATTGCCAATTCTGTGGTAAAACCAAACCGGTTCGGTTGTCTAACCTATGAAGTAAAAATGAATCGTTAGGTCATGGAGTTTGTTTATTACACAATATGTGCTGAGGAGTGTCTCGCAGCGCGCGAAATTGATTGCCAATTAATTGCAGCAGTACGTTATATTAAACAGAGTTAAGCTCAATTAGTATTCCATGTCAAGGATATTTCTAAAAAAATGTTTGTAATTTTACTATAGTGTCAATAATAGACGGTTCTTACTAATATTAAATACCATGGTATATTAGTAATTGCGGTTGCTAATGCTAAAATTCTTAAAAAAAGTCAGTGTAAATTTGCGGTCAATTTTAATCATCAGCGCGGCCAAATTTGAATGCTACCCAAGTTAAGGGCGTGCCCTTGACCTATAGTCACTTGTAATTTACCGAATTACTATTTAATTGGACGGTCGATTTTCGCCACACGGCAAAATTCGTGCACAAAAGACAATGGCAAAAAAATCGGGACTTGAAGTAAAGTAATAAATTATAGTTTGGAATAGCATATAGGCGACTTTTTTTTACAACAGCTTACGTTACGACAAAGGAGTAACATCAGGTTTCGATCTCAAACAGGATGCATTTATGTTCACAAAAAGCCGTGGACATTCTTGAAAAAAAAAAGAATATCATTAGCTTCTCAAAAGAATTTGGATACGTCCGATATTTTTTATTAACGTCCGGCAAACAAAATACATTAGAAATAGATGAATATTCTGCGGTGTCTGTACCTTTAATTTTATTTCTAAATTAAGATCGCATAATAATATGATTTCTGATTTATTTTTCAAAGTATACCACGTGAATTTGACTTCGCCTCATCTGGGGTAAACTAGATATCAGAAATAAATTGAGAGAGTGCTACATTACTAATTACATTACTAATAGATAAATGTTATTATGCCATTGACGAAACATTAAATAATGGTAAATTTTGATAATTGTTTTTTTCTTTTTGCATGATAATGTATATGATAATTTTAACCATCGAATAATTTAATTTTAATTGTAAGACATATTTTTGTATGCCACACAGTGGTATTTCTAAGTTTTTATGGTGATAAGAAAAGATGGTATGGACAGTTTATTACTTGGTTTAATAAAGTACTAATCTCTTAATGAATGTCATGTTTTTTTAATCTTTTCGTTTCACACATAGGTAGGTTACTTGTATTTATTGAATATGCAACAAAACAAGAGTTTGACCTTTACGAACATTATGTTATCTCATTAAATTGCAGCATTGTAGTGATTATTATCAGCAAAGAAATGTATCACATGACATTCGAATAGTTTTCACTTCTACATTATTCTCAAAAGCAGTGATTTATCATTTTTATTCATCCTATACTTGCTATATGGGTACTAGCACCTCTGCCTACCCCTTCGGGGATATAGGCGTAAGTTTATGTTATGTGATGCTATATTTTCATTTTTTTACAGTTCAATACAATTTATATGTAACATTATAATATTCATAAATTAGATACAATAAAACTAAAATAACTATTAAACAACTTGTAGCTAAGAATCATTAAAATGCGTCGTGGAATTCCTCCGCATCGCATGCCTCCAGTGGTAGCGTTCCCAGAAGACTGACAGCATTACCACGTTGTATGGCAATGCTTATTCTCCGACCTATTAATTTCATAAATGTGAAAGTTCGTGAAGATGTTTTTTTTTTCAATCACGCTCTAAAAGTAGAACGGATCTGGGTGGATTTGGTACAGGGATAGATTATACTCTAGAGTAATACATATACTACCGTGAAACCCGGTAATAGATACCTATGGGTAACAGGAACGATATCAAAATGACAAGTGGGTGGAACCTTTGTCATCAGTTAGCTTAGCTTTTAATAGAGTTTCTTTCAATTTATTTCTTTATCAATTCATTTATGGTTATGTTCTACTCTTATGCTGGAAGAAATGTGTTCTACTGTTGGGCATATTTTACACAACACGTAAAAAATATTTTTTTAATATTAAGTGTTATTACTCAAAGTAACTATTAAGAGTATTAAGAGAGTAAAAAATTGAATTTAATAAACACTACTATCTGCATTGTGATGATGATTGCCATATTATTAACGAATAGAATAATTGATCAAAATGTGGGTAATAATCACCCACACCTGTCTGTCCCTAAAGCAGAGGACAGATGTGTATTTGTACCCCTACATTTGAATGGGCGAATGATTCGGGGGTCTAGTTTACGGTCATCTATTGGCCACATTTGTAGACTGCTATGTGCTTTGTTTATTTTTCTCGACCCAAGTGATGAACCCAATCCCGCTATCTGTTGTGTTGTTTTGGCAAGATTTTAGTAGCAGTATTCTACATTTTGTATGAATACGTGTACGTTTTTGCTCTGTCCCAGTTCCAGTCTTCTCCTTTTTCCTCAATTCATCGCATCAGAAGTTACTCTAGAGTTGCTAACGGCGGAGAAAGTGGAAACAGCTTACCACTTCATTTCCTACCTCAGTAATAAGTTAATAACCATCTATTTTTCTGGACGAATCCGTTGATCAGTACGTGGATCTGTTGGCAGGTCAATTTGCTTAGGTCCGATTTAAGTAGAGGCATATACACTGGCGGTTATAGAAAATGATTAGGTAATAGGAAGAAGAATACTACGCGAGTAGTAGTGTTGATTGAAGGAGGATGTTATAAAGGTTAAGAAAGAGGTTTACGTACGAAGAATGAACGAATACTGTCGAATGACAACAAGTATATGAGGGCAACGCATAGGCAAGTCAGTAAATCGATCGACGTCGACCTCGCAGATAATGCATCAATTAAATTGCTGATGTTCATCGATACATGGTGACGTTTTGTGCGTATAAGTGGGTATAAACTCATACACATAGTATTTTAGCAATATGTTCATTATGCGCCCAGTTAAGGAGTTGAATGCCCAGCCTGAGTCTGTTTTCGAAAAGCTGGGAGTCTACAAGTCAAATGAATTCTAGACAAACGTACTTCATCATCGATGATGAAGTACGTAAGTAAGAGCTGATGTGATCGATCACATCATCTCTTACCAACAGGTGGTCAAATGTAAGGTGATTAACACCTGAAACTACCTATACAAGATGCAATTGACAAAACATTGGAATTACAATTAAGATTATGCAGGCAGTATCATATATCTGTCACGGTTGTACTGTACAGGATCTTTTTTTTTTCATCCCATATTTGACACAGTTGTCACTCCAGTCGGCTATTAGGGATTATGTCGGACTCGTAACACACGCCGCCGGGTCTCAATTACTGGGGTGTAAGGTAACCCGATAATTATTTTCCCTCGCACACCTAATGACCTTGGGTCATCTACGTTCAAAGATGGGTGTGACAAATAAATTATATTCTTGCCACGATTGGTGCTTGGGTAAAGGAGGTGTATGACAGAGAGAAGTTAGCGACTCAGTCTCTTGGCAACTAAATCATAGAGCAAGCGGCCGGATGAGGGCCAGCTCAATAGAGGTGGCCCTGGGTCAGCCGGAGTGCGGGTGATATGCTTCCGACAAGTTCACCTTCGGAAATCTACAACCATCAGACGGCGTGCGTTTTAGTCTGTTCAAACCCGATATAGCCTCCCCCACCGGCTCCGACGGGCCGAGGTTCGAGTCGCCTTCAACTAGTCCACTGTGCGTAATTGCCCTATAACCTATATCCATCTGAATTACCAACCTTCTATGCAGGTAGCAACATCCGACTAACACTATTAGTGTATATAGATCCCTATTTTTCCCCTCAATCCCTCAAAATCCCCACGGATACCCCCCTACCGGAGCTGGTGGGAGAGGTTATGTCGGACTCGAACCGACCAAAACGCACGACGCCTGCGTGAGGTTAAGATGCATATCCCTTGCATCCCAGCCGACCCAGGGCCATTTCTCATTCATTCCTTCATTCTGGCCCTCTCCTCGGGTGTGGGGTCTCCTCGGTCAACAGAGTCCCCAACACGTCCCCGGAAATGGGGAGGCGCGCGAGGCACGCCGCGGCTGCGGCCTGCTTCTGCCAGGGTGACAGGCGGCTCCACCCGTCACCTCCAGGCCTACGCTCATGGGGACGGAGGTCATTCATCGACCTCAGACGCTCGAGTTGCCTTCGTACGCATTACAGATCCCTGTAACTTACCATCAAATGTGCAGTGTATTTGTTTGCCACCTTAATAGTATAAAATATATTTGGACTCATGCACCCTCCAACTATTCTTACCACTATTATAAATGCAACAGTTCTAGCCGAATAGGTGGATATTTGTTATTCAATCACCCTAGAACGTCAGAATATGTTTCATTCTTATGTTTATATAGGACACAGCAGCAGGATCAGTATTCTATGTCGGCGTATCTAGGAGCAATAGCTGGTAGCTAATAAGTATGAAAAGGAAGCCGATCGAAACAGCGTCAAATGATCTATTCATCACTTGTAACTATAACTAAAGGTAGGTACGCTATTACTGTTCAAACTCTAATGTGTAGCTATAACATTTTTCATTCAAAACCTGACTGACTGAACTAGCAAATCAAATTACATTTTTATGTAACAGCTAATGTGGCATAAAATCGCAATTTCATGAACTAGAGAGAAATGTAATCGAATTCGTGATATAGACTTACATATATCCAATTTCGGCCACTTCATCCTTATCATAAATTTTAAGATTCGACACTCGGCAACACGGCTACCGGCGGCGTATCATAATTCCACGCTATTAAATTGTTTACAAGTTCACATTACGATGTTTTGAACGTTGCAGATTGTGTTCAGTTCGCATGCCGTGTTGTTTTTAAAAGGAAATAGTGCACTGATATGTGCGACTGTGCGCATGTACGTGGTGGCACTGCGGACTCCTGACATCGAATCGCGCCACGCAGCGTCAATATATTAACAATAACACGGTCCTCGTACGATCTCGATTAGAATTAACTCACAAGATAAGTGGATGTTCCGCATCGGACCTTCTGTCCCCGGTACAATCACGGCAGATCAATGCCACCGCACTTTAGACAGCTATCGACATTACGATTAATAGCCCCACATGACAGTTAATACGGACAAATAGGTTCCTAATTTAAGACAATTGGTCGGACCGCGAAACTATACGATGACCTATAATGATGAAATTTTAAATTTATTGTTATTGCTGAACAACGTGAAGGACATCAATGTTACAGACAAAACTAGAATGAGTTTTATAAAACTGTTATTACTGTTATTAAATATGTTTAATGTTACAAAATTTATGTAATATCAATGGTACTTACATTTTGACTTCCGAGTTATAAAGTAAAGTAGCATGACCAATAACGGGTAAATTATTAATGATGTCTCCATTTCAACAAGTTTTCTAAACACGCTGTGACCGAGGAAAGACAAACGTATTACTAAGTGCAAGTGGTTCGACTGATTAATAAACGTAACCACCTCACACGATTAATAACAAACCAGTAATCGTTTTACAATAACAATAAAAATGAACCTAAAAATGTGTGAAATGGTTTATTCACTACTGAATAATAGTACCAATACCCGCACTACTTTGTTTATACAAAAAATGCAGTTTGTAATAAAACAAATCTTTATTTACTCACCTGCATCCCCGGTTTTTTTCATAGGCACTATAACAACATTTTTGCACATTTTTATATGATTAAATTATTATGCACGTTACAGATAAATGCGTTGTATAATATTATTATTGAGTTTTAAATGTTTATCTTTAATTTTTAATTCATAAACTAGACGTTATTATGTTTATTTAGCGGTATTATTATGCATAGGTTGGATTGGGAGCCGTGTGGTCGCCGACGCGCGTGGCGGTGACTGCGAAGCTAGCCTTGCATGTGCCCACACTAGACGACGCAAGCCGTGCGCCGGAACCGGAGGCATGCGCAAACGAGCCGGCTATGACTGCGTGCCGACAACCCTTTCACAATTACCTTCGCTCTGAAAGCATCTTGCCCAAACTTAAAGAACGGTACAAAGGTACAAAAATATCTGTTTACTCATCAGCAACACCTTTATGAGGACATGTAAGGTGTTTAATAACTCAAGTATTTAATTTAGAAATCATGATCGGTAAAAATACTTCCTTGTGTACGTGAATACTTCTTAAATTCAATAAAAAAAATCTGCAGTCTAATGTATCAGTGAAGGGATCTCCGTGAAAGAATTCTTTGACATAATATATCATAATATTTTTTTGCATAAATTTTAAAGGCATAATAATACTTTAACATACTATTTTTTTAGTATTATTGTTCAATTAACTTATAACTAGGCATACCTACCTATAATTTAAGTGCTAGTAGGTATTTTACAGCCGCTAAACAATCTTGTGTCAACAGGTCTTATGGCTTAATAAAATTGCTCTCAGAATAATTACAAAAAATAGCATTTCATTTCATTTTCAAATTAGTAAAACTGTTATTTTAAAGAATAAAGGCTTATAATAATAATCTTGAAACTGAAGATCTTGGTGGCGTAAGTACATTCTTATTCAATAAAACTCATCATCACGATATCATTTTGTCCGGTTGCATGCAAGGCGCCCGGGTTTTCTTCACTTCGGCCATTGAAAGCCTGAAAAGGAAGTAAAGGTATTATTATATATTAAAGTATACTATTTTAAAATCATAGTTTTGGTGTTATCAATTTCAAAAGATATATTTTTGATAGATTCATTAACAATCGTTCACTGTATTTTCAAGGTAGCGACCTTGATGCTTAACTTCTTTTTTATAAATTAATATAAGTTATCAAACAAAAGATTATTGCAGTTTTATATTTTTTTGGCTAAATACATCATTTCCCGCACACTAACTGACGGGTGACTAACGAAAGCCAATTACATTGTCACTCAAACTCATTACAGATCATTGTTTGAGGACTAAAACGCCAGTCGTCTAAATCAGTGGATGGACATCTGTCAGTCACTATAATAACTGTGACAGAATAATTAACAATAGAGCAAATTTGACATTTATTTGGTACCTACCTACCTAATTTTGTCTGCCTGTTATTAATTAGGCTTTTCTTGCTTAGTCTTATGCACTGACGGTACAGAAACTCTTTGTTCCTACAGCGGCGTGCGACGAGTGTCACTCCCCTGGTGTTGAACACGAGCATAGGCCACGGTAACCACATTCCATCAGGTGGGCCGTGTGCTTATCTGCCATCTAAGTGGTAAAAAATGAACGTATTCATTATATTAGAAGGTTTCTAGGACTTCTAGGTAAACAGGACAAAGAATGAGGAAATTTTACGAAAAAGAAAGAAGCATAGAAGACTTTATTAATGAAGGCGATTGAAACATTTGCATAATTCCCTTTTTACCCAATTGCGCCAGAGAGGGTTATGTTTTGTATGTAGTTTTTTGGATAGAGCGAAACTTAATTTCTCAGAATGCTTATATGAAATATATTGTACCTGATGTGGTAATAAAATTATCAGAAGGTTTTAATCACTATTATGGTGGAACTAACGAGGATGGTGGTTGATATAATAAATAAATAAATATAAATATTCTACAACATTCTACACAACGCTATCTAGACCCATGGTAAGCATAGTTTAACTAGCTTGTGTTTATGGAATCTAGAATACGGATAAACATACTTAAAATTCTTCTTTTTCTTTTTAGAAATACATACATATTATACATAGAAACACCCAGACCAATGCAAATATCCATATTCATGCGTACAAATATTTGCACCGAGGGAGGATCGAACCCGCGCCTCCTGCGTAGCGGTCGGCTGTTATCTTGAAGACTAAAGTTTTTGAAACATCAAAAACAGTCCTTTTCGATTTATTGATGTTTATTTTTTAGCGATAGCTTTATTCGAATTATTGATCACAATAATAATTGTTGATGAATTATTGAATACTAATTATGTTCGTTTTGGTTCCCGTTAGAGTAGAATATGGCCTCCCCATCTCTTCCCTTGGGCTTCATAGAAGGCGACTAATGAATAGGGATGTTCTCCATCCGGTAGTTAATATACAGTCCATGACTATGTGCCCGCTGGACAGTAATAAGCTAAGGTTATTTTTGTTAGTCTTTAACGTTATTATGTAGTTTTTGGGGTCCAAGACAGCCTCATTTGCGAACTGGTACACCTGCAATCCATGTAAGTAGGTAATCTAGCACAGAGCAATTTAAAAATTTTGAAGTAGACACCGCTTTTGTATAAACCAAAACCAACAACAGTTACTTTACATATATTATATTAGTGTCGTTAAGGTGAGTTAAATATAAACGATGATGATGTTTTAAACGTTTATAGGTTAGGGCAATCGCTTAACATCAAGTTTATATATGATTTAAGCTATTTAGAGAGGTTGGAGTGATCGCCTAACTGGGGCAGTAGACACCTTTGCACACACAGAAAGGTAAATAATTTTATTCGCATATGTTGAGTATGGTTGCCAGAATGTATCGGGTAGTTGGTGTAGGTAACACGCATGATAACCTCTGGCGATGTTGGTATTGTTATAACAATTTTCTGATTCTTTTTCCAGAAAGAGTGTATAAGTATAGAGGGGATAGCTTGGTTCAACTCTACTGGCTTCTATTGTTGACCATATCATTACATATGGACAGTGGATAAACGATACTTATCCAGACAAAATAAAGATTTGAGCTTTAAAACTCTACCCCGGCAGTTTGATAGGGCACGCCGTAGTAGCAGCGGTAAGACCGATGGGGGGAAGGGCTAGAGAGGCCACACGGCAACCTCTCGTACTGTCTGACGCAGATGATCACCGAGCATGGGTTCTTCGGGCAGTATCTGCGTCGGATGGAGAAAGAGTCAACGTCCGAGTGCCATCACTGCGACGTGAGTGAGGACTTGAGACTGCACACACTCACCGAGTGTTCGGCGTGAGAGACGCCGAGACGGAAGCTGGTAGCGGCTTTGGGAGTGAGAGTTCTCACGCTCGCCACCTTGCTCGTGGCGATGGTTCGCTGCGCGTATGTGTGGCCGGCGGTACCTCCCACTGCGAGCAAGTTATGCTTGTGAAGGAGGAAGTGGGGCGGTAGCGGAAGCGGGAGCGAAGGATGATTGTCAACCAAGCTACCCGCGCACTGAGGCAACTTGAGCGTCGGAGACCGATGAATGACCTCCGTCCCCCATGAGCGTAGGCCTGGGGGTGGCGGGTGGAGCCGCCTGTCACTCTGGCAGAAACAGGTTGCATTGCGCGCCTCCCCGTTTCCGGGTAAGGGACTATGTGGTCTCCATACCCGAGGAGGGCCAGATCGAGAGAGATAGTCTTGGGTCGGCCGGAGTGCGAGGGATATGCCTGTCAACCTCACCTTCGACAACCAACAACGACCCACAAACACTGTGCGTTTTAGTTGGTTCGAGTCCCAGATAGCCTTTCCCACCGACTCCGGTGGGGGAAGGGGAGATCTGGGGAGTTAGATTTTTTGCACGTAAAAATAAAAACAAGGTTGATTTATACGACAAACAAAAAACATGTTTACTTCTCCTTAACATTTTTGTTTACCACATTTATAAGCGAATCAATTCTATTCTTTTCTGGAGACATTGATGATTATAGTAGTTAATATTGAATTGAATAATGTCTAATTATTTGTTATGTAAGTCAAGTTTATTATGAAGTAAATGTTATCTGCAGTTACAACCTGCCTCACTGAATCGCGACAAAGTATTAAAGGTTATCAGATTTATGAAGTAAATGTTAGTAAATATTATTAATAGTAATAATGGGCCAGCTTGCAGCAAGCTGTATGCGCGTGGCTACGCATTATTGCGGTCCTTATTTGGCAGGGAGCTTGAGGGCCTCATTGTCAGCTCGGAGCGAGGGAAATGTCTTATGAGCCACCTTATACCCTGGCGTCTGTAGACCCGAGACGCCGCGCGGATTTAGTCAGTTTGAGTTAAAAATAACCACTCCCGCCAGTCGACGGAGAGGTATCCGTAAGGACAGCCTTTACTGGTAGCGGATGAATAGAGCTCTTCAACACAGCGTTAGTGCCGGTGGAATCTATCTTAATACACCTTCTCTTAAGTTGATTTTCAGTACTTTCACGGGAGCGACTGCCGTTTAACCCTCTCATCCCTCCGCCTTGGTTTCCGTAGGTCTTGGTGATGCCCCAAAACATCCGAAAACTCTCACCTATAGCTTACCTTAGTTGGCTGATCAGTTTGTCAGAGGGAGACAACTAGAGTTTTAGTAGACTTGGGGATAGAAGTTTCATTTGTATAACTATGGGGAAACATGCTCCAGGTTTGGCTCACGATGATGAAATCCGCCTATATTTTACATAGATTTTGCCATGACATCATCCTCATTTAAATTTCTTGGTTGCGTCCGGGTTCTTGGTATTTGAAAAATATTTTGCCGGTTCATTATCAATATCCCAGTTACATAAGATGTTTTAACGTCGGAGACTGAGTTATATATACATATACTCCTCTCTCTTTTTACGTTTTGACTTAAATACCTACGATTACGACTTAAGTCCCTCGCCTGTATAAGTATCACAGAATTTTACCTGTTGTAATCACCATTATTTGTAGGTAACACAGGATTTTACCGGTTGTGATCACCATTATTTGTAGGTAACACAGGATTGTACCGATTGTGATCACCATTATTTGTAGGTAACACAGGATTTTACCGGTTGTGATCACCATTATTTGTAGGCAACGCAGGATTGTACCGGTTGTGATCACCATTATATGTGGATTTCCAAGGTTGTCGTCCAAGGTGACTAAGGGACAGGGCTGTTTAACACCAGACAGATATATACAGCCTAGACTCCACCTCAGATGCATGGCTCGAGGCAACAAGAGTGCCCGGAAAACGGCAAAATGTTCACACCCTATTAATTGGGACCGAATGAATACAATGATAGTGAAATGTGTAAATTCACCTCTGCCTAACCCTACGGGGATAAAGGCGTGATTATATGTACGTATGTATGTAACACAGGATTGCGATCACCATTATTTGATAAGCAGCTTGGTTTCTTCTTATAGTTTCTATTAATACTTGCTAGTTCTACTCTTAGTAGGTACGTTGGTTATTTGCTAGGATATCTTACACGTGTCGGAAATTACGCTAACACGCCAGAGAATCTATTTATCCCGTTTAAAGTAATGATTGAAAATTGGTATTTCCTAGCTGTAATGCGTTTTATATACAATGAGTAACGTGCACTTGATTAATAGTTATTAATTGTGTGTTTGATCTGCGATAACCGTTAACTTTCCCAGAGTTAGAGATTGTAGCTCAAGTTCAAATGGTAGATGCAACTTTAGGTTTACTTAATCAGAAATTAATTGCCTCTTTCGTTGTGTATGTTTCGTAGTCCCACGCACACTTAAGATGTGGAATGACCTCCCTGCTGCGGTTTCCCCAAACACCTACAATATGGGGTTCTTCAAGAGGGGCATCAGAAGGTTTCTTCATGGTCGGTAGCGAGAGTGTAACATCCCAGGTGTTGCATACGTCCATAGGCCACGGTAACCACTTTCCATCAGGTGGGCCGTGTGCTTGTCTGCCACCAAAGTGGTATAAAAAAAGTGAAGCCAAATGAGGAATTGACGTTAGTTCTGCTTGATTTGGTTTATCTTTGCTTTTACGGAAGCGAGTGCCATCTTACCCCCAATCCTGAGAAGAAAAATTGTGTCAATGCTTTGTACATAATAAACTGGTGAGCTTGTCTTGGGTCTCGAAGATGATGTAAGTTTATAGTGGTGTATGGAATCACCGCTATGTAGAATTTTTAAATTACACATTCACTCTTTGCTATTTTTTTTTTTTAAGTTTGAGAGTCGAGGCGCTATCGCAACGATACGATAAAAAGAAGTTTCAATTGCTACTAAGGGTAGTAATTGTACCTATCAAAAAGTGCAATACTGTTTTCTACTTAAATGTAGCACCAGTAATAACACAGGTGGTGATGGTGTGTCATCGCATTACAATAAGAATTATATTACTCCACATGTTTGGCGAAATAAGAGCTTGTTTTTGTTATTCCATTCTTCATTTCGTTGGATAACGGCGTATTCTGTCTAGGGTTGCCACACCGAATTACAAACCTTGTATTTTAATAGATTAAATAAACTCAACCACAAAATGTCAAGTTATAACCAGTACACTTTCCATTTAGCGTCAAATTTTTTTTTTAAACACATCATGAATTTTATAAGATGCGAAACTGACGATACTTTAGCTGTCGCAATCCATCCAGCCAGTTTAAAGAAACAAGATGGTGAGGGATTTAAAATATACATGCGAAATACGCGGGAAGAATATAGCTTTCACTTCTATTTTTCCTGGACTGAGAAAAATAAAGCGCTAATGGAAGAGCTTTTGAATTCTGACGTTGAGCATATTAATCAAGCGTAAAAAGGCAAGTCAGCACAGCCCTAAAAATTTGTTTACCTGGCGGTATCCCTAACGGTTTTTGCATCTACTTTAATGACTGGGTGGCAGTTACATTGTCATGCAATAAAAGTGACGCTGACGGTTCTTTCACCCAGATTTATTTTTCTACTGGTTTGTAGGTTGCAAGGTTGTAAGTATTAATGGCATGTGGAAAAAAATGTCGTTTAAAACCACCAGCTAGCGTTAAACATGGTATAGTTAACAGCATATATCTTGATCCCTCGCGAAAGAAACGAATCACTAAACACTTGATGATAAATTTCGGAAATCTATCTTAAAAGATGTAGAAATTTATTTAATACCTCTTGCAATTCATCATTTTCCCGTAAAACTTTATTAATTATAAAAACCACATTTTCGCTACGTTAGCTTAAAAAGTGTGCGAGAAACGGTGGATCTCGTGATATTCTGCGCGTGACGTAATTAAATAATATCTACGAAGAGACCAACCAACGAAAGTTTCCATTACGCTAAGTAAAATTTTTATAGTACACTAACTGTTAACAGATTTTTTCAATTTGCCTCATTTTAAATACAGATAAAAGACTTAGGTATCATTCTATTTTATAACAATAAAATATTTTAAATTCATCTTTTTGTGAAATACATTTTGTATTGTTATTATTTACGTATCAGCTACCATAATAGCTGTGTGATGTGTGAGTGATATATGTATCATGTAATACATTTCATATTTTTTTATAATAGTTGTCAAATACCCAATTGTTTTTTTTACCTATGTTTGGTGGTAACCCCGTACTATCCTCCAAAGACACCCAAAATACCGTAGATTTACATATTACACCAAAAAACCTAATATATACTGAAAGCTTAATACTTAACTAAAAACTTAATATATACTGAAAGTTTCTGTAAAAAACGCGCACTGCGCATAGCATATGGAGTACCTACATTTTGTGACGTGATTAAGTTGAAAATATCGGTTCCTAGTGGTCAAACTTAGTAGTCAAACTGATTTGACCACGAGGAATTTTATACATGTCGGTAAGTAGGTACCTTAATACAGTACGCACGGGACTAATGTTTAAAGAAAATATATGTAATTTAGTCTAGGTATGATTTTATTTTACTACTGACACTGACACAAATTTATAATATAGATAAACTTAGAACGCAATGTTGTGTCTTTATCGCATGGTAAAGAACTGCAATACTCTTACAATCCCGGGTTCTTTAAGCGGGGCGTAAAAAGGCGTTATTCTCCTTCAACCGAAGCTTTCAGCTCGAAATCTGGGGTTCACTTTTTCCAGTCTAACTGCGGGTTTGGTTGAACTTCGATATTTTCCGTGAAGCAAAATTGTTGGATTTTTTAGGGCTCCAACTATCCGTAACGACTGCTATAGATGTTCGTATGTCAACCGAAACCAATGGCTTAACATGCTCTCCGAAGCACGACCGGACTTGTGAAAATACCCATGTATACAAATATTCGCACTAAGCAGGGATCGAACTCGCGCTCCCTGTGTAGCGGTCGCCTTCAATACCGCCACGCCACAGAGGCTATCCTGGCGAGGCGTAAAAAGCATTATCTTTCTGCCGTATCTAGAATGGTGGCTCGTTTCTTCTGGACTACACCATTAACATTCTAAGACCTCCAATCACTGTTATCTGAACACAACGTAAGCATAGCCCCTGAAAATAGTTCTATGAGTTTCAGAATGCGAATAAACATTTTTTACTCTTGAATTATTTAATTGAGATATATTTTTAATTGAGCCCACCGCAGTCCATTCTGGCCTCTCCGAATGTGCGCCATTTTATCCGATCCTCTGCCTTCCGCATCCAGTGTGGCTTTGCCACCTTTTTCGGGTCGTACGTCCATCTTGCTAGGGGGCGCCCTACCTTCCGTTTACCTTCTCGCGGTCTCCACTCTAGGACTCGTTTGCTCCAACGGCTATCGGTCCACTGCCACTTCAGCTTGCTCATTCTGCGACCAATGTCGGTAACTTTAGTTCTATGTCGGATAACCTCGTTCCAAATTCTACCCTTCAGAGAAACTCCAAGCATAGTTCGCTCCATAGCCCGCTGCGCGAGTTTTAAGCTATGGACCAGCCCCACTGTAAGAGTCCACGTTTCGGCACCGTAAGTCATATAAGGTAGGACGCACTGTTCAAAGACCTTTGTTTTCAGGCATTTGCAGTAGGGGTGAAGAGAAGACCCGACGTGGTTTGCGAAATGCTGCCCAACCCAGCTGGGTCCTTCGGGCTAGTTCTTTCTCGAAGTTGTTTTTACTGAGCTGGGTAACTTGCCTGGGTAAAAATATTTTTGAACAACTTCGAGCGTCGCCCCTTCGATGACAATCGGTCTTGATGCAACATGTTCGTTGAATATGTAGCACGGATAAACATAAGTACTTAATTATATTTTTTTATCGACTTCAAAGAAGGAGGAGGGTGTCAATTCGATAGGTATGCTTTTTTTTAATTGTAAGCAGATACAGAAGAATTCTAGCAATATAAGTACTGTATAGAGGGCCTTCTCAAGGTCACATCTACATATATATCCTACATGTAAGTACTTGCAATACATACATACATACATTCACATATACCCTCTTTTCATACATACATATACATAAACTTTTTCACACATACACTAACTCGCTAAGTATTAATAATGAACTATTTAACCTGTGACGTTCATTGTTCGTTTGTTCTATATAATAAAATTATAATATTATCTAATTGACGTGTTCTATATATATATATAAAAAAATGTTAGCTTATACGCGGGGCTTGGTAACCCACAACTCAAGTTTAATCTTATAGTGGGTGCCAGGGTACTAATTCGTTTTGTCTCATTTATCTTCGTAACCTCTACAGTTCTATAATGTGTTGTATTATTTTTGGTAAATAAATGTTATTATATTATTATTATAGTCATGCATATATAAATATTTGCATCAAGTGGGACTAGAACCGGCAGCGTTCGTTTTGTCGCTACGCCACTGAGGTTCACATTCGCACTAGTTTTACCCAATTAACCTATTATATAACAACAGGGATTTCCCTAAGCCGATCATGTGTTTCATCGTACGATTCTACACGTTTTGTCTGTAGGTTTATCCTTATTAATTATTATTTGGAATAATACACTACACATGCTATTTATATAGTTTCCTGGTCCTGATATTGTGTTTTATATATGACCACCATGTCGTGTCAAGATCGATTACGTCATTGAAGGGCAATGTTCTACGACATTGTAGCACTATCTAGACCCAATGTAGTGCATAGCCTAACCAGTTTGTGTTAATGCGGATGAAGATACAAGTACTCCATTCGGCTAGGTACTAGGTACCTACTGATCTAAACGTAAACGACCTAAATGTGTCTTTTTAATAAGTCTTATTTCAAAACTTAGTTTATTAATATTTTCCAACATTTTTTCATTCAACTTAGGTGGCAGACAAGCACACGGCCCACCTGATGGGAAGTGGTTACCGTGGCCTATGGACGTATGCAACACCATGTTACACTCGTTCTGCCGACCATAAAGAAACCTTCTGATGCCCCTCTTGAAGAACCCCATATTGTAGGTGCTTGGGAAAACCGCAGCTTGAGTGTGCGTGGGATGAAGTTTCGAGGATACACAGTGAGGATGATGATGAAATAGGTGCGATGATAGAAACGATGATGATAGTTCCTGTTTGGAAACTTATTTTAAAGACTAAAAACTTAAATTGAACCACTGGAGAGTCAGTAAGTTAGGCTGAATAATTTATTCAGTACGTGTTTCTTATAAAAAGTAGCTAGGTACAGTAGGTTTTGTAAATACATACATATTAACATTATACATAGAAACCCATACCAACGGGTCTAAAAAGGCCGCTTTCATGAAATCGTACCAGGATAATAGTATGGGTCATATTGAAAATCGTAAAAGGAATAACATATGAACTGCGCTCAATACTGATTCCGCAATTCAAATGCTTGACAGTTTTGTATGAAAATCCGTAAAAATGTTCATAAATTATGAATTGTTTTGATGTCAGTTAGAAGAATCGAAAGCAGCAACATCTTGTCATTATTTTTGCTTATTTCTTAATAAATACGCTATAATATAAAGAAAGAAAGTTTTGTATTGTTTCGTGCTCAAATTAATCATTATTACTTAACTTAAACCATTATTTATATGAGGGGCTACAGCACCATCTAGCGAAAAAAGAGTAGTTCAATGTCAAACACGAGAGTATATCACAGATAACATAATAAAAAAATAATTAAAAATAAACAAAATACCACAGATAACATAATACCTACTAAAATGCAACCAAGCTGCTTATGCTAACAGATAATGGCAACACTTATACTTTGAGTTCGTTCATATAATTTTATTGCCGATAATTCTATTGCGAGTAATTTATATTTCATCGTTTTAATCTACTCCGATGACCATTTTGACACGACTGGTTTTACTCGTTTTCTCTATTTTGGTGCGCTTAATATTGGACAACGAACTGTTAGACGCATAACTAAAGAAAATAGAGACTGGTAAAGAAGAAAATAAACTTCACACACCAAAAAAGAGAAAACGAGGAAATCCAGTCGAATTAAAACGGCCATCATAGCGTACCGCAACTATAGTATGCCAAAAAACAGTGAAAAAAAAATCTCGTAACAACGCGATCTTTCTTTTTGTCATGAGGCAACATTTACTTTAAATTAGAATCTGGTAAACGAATTGTTGTAATTCTGCTCAGGATAAGTGACCATTTTATGAATTTTAAAGGAATCGATCGAGATCTAGTGGAAATTAATAAAGTTTCTCGATTTTGGCGGAATCGCTCAATGTGGCCTGTTTAGACCCGCAAGGCATACATTTTCATTTGCACTGCAATATTATTTCGGTATATATATGTATTTAATTCTGATAAATTGATATTGCGTTGAAATGCAACATTTATTAAAGTCACCAAATGCAATTTAAATTTTTTGAATGAGTAATAATTCAATTGGTGTGAAATTAAATCCAAGTTTGGTGGACCGCTACCCAAATTCCACGGCCACCATATTGGAAAAGGGATGAGAATAGTTTTTACTAATGTTTTAACTAATGCGTCGCAAAGAAATAATTTTAAAATCAGTTTTCTTGAAAAAATAATTTTGTACAAATTTTAATTAGAATCAAAGGCTACAAGTACCCGTTCAACCTCGAAGATTGAACCTCATCAAAAAAGTGGTTTTTAAAAAAAGGTCTTACGGGTAATTTTGCTATAATGTTAGGGTTACCCACGTAGTTGAACTAAAATAACAATGTTATTAACGATAAGTTCAAAACTAAAACCCGACTACTGAAAAAGTATAAAATCAGAAAATATCAAGAAAAGCCGTGGTCGTATGCCACTTTTCCCTAGAATGTTGTTTTGTTATACTAAGTGGCATACGACCACGGCTATCCTTGATATTTTCTTATTTTATACTTTTTCAGTAGTCGGGTTTTAGTTTTAAACTTATTTTTTATTTATATTATTTTGGGAGGCAAGCAAAAGCAAAAAAAATTTATACATATTTGTAATGTGCTACTCAAACCCTTTCAATTGATACCAAACAAAAACAAAAACAATACAAAAAAAATAAATTTAAGATAAATGTATCTTAAATTTATTTTTTTACACAGTACTTTATGACCGCTAGAGGGCGAAACATTACATTTGGCGACACGTTATATAGCCTATGACCAGCGGACGCCTAAGATGCTTCTAACGATACCCTATTTGTCCAGTTCTAATAAGTGGTTGAGGAGCTATGAGGGAACAGATGAACCTGCATACATACAACCCTGTCTGTCAAAATCATAACCCCTTTTGCTTCGCCGTAGTCGGGCAAAAAGGAACAATTGTACTTGAACCCGCGACCATTCCTTTACAGAGGCCATTATGGCCTGGAAATCATTACCAGTTCACGTGTTTCCTTCTTCCTATAATCCTTTAAGCGGGGCGTGATTAAAGCATATCGACGCATGAAAGGCAAAACTTACCAAGCGACATATTGGAAACTTTACACCAGAGCGGTTTTAAGTTATTTTTTATTTAAAAAAAATCGTTATAAATCGCCTATTAATCACATCAACATTATTTCAACGAATTTTAAATGAACTTTAAAGGCTTCATAAACTGGCATTTAAAAAAAATGATTATTTTCAATAGTTTATGAAATAGTGTCGGTTAGTAATAATTTTATCAAAATCACAAACAGGTAAAAGTTACTTACCGACAATGAAATTTCATAATTAAATAAGTAAAGTGAGCTAAATCCCATTACTTTATGATTGTGCTTAAAGTAAAATGACGCATCCAGGGGTAATGCACGTTGGTCATTTAGGTAAAATTATTTAAATAGAAAACAGGAACACTTTTTTGCCAGGCAATATTAGTTATATTACAATTTAAATACAGTTAATTTGTAATTTTTGAACCAAGTAACAATGAATTTAGGTTTCAGCAAACAAAATCAAAGACTTTCATCTTTGATTTTATCTTGATCTTTCTTCATCTTTCAAGTCACATTATAGATAATTTATTTATTTATATATATTTTTTTATTTTTTGTATACATATTTTCTATATATTATATATATACTTATATGTATATAGATAGTTTAAAGCAATGTAAAAAAGAACTAAAATAAAAAATGCATTTTAATTAAAGATATTTATTTCAAACATTTTTGAAATCATCCCTTTTTAACAGTCCAAAGAATCAAAGAATCAATTTCCTTTATTCAGTTTAGGCACACAAAGAGCACATATGAAAGTCAAAATTTTACAATTAATGTAAAAATAAACCATTGGAAAATGAAAAATTCTTTCGCTGGAAACGAAAAGAAACTCAGCGAACTATATTAGAACTAGATTATCTTTCTTTTTTAAATTTGCATTATTTTACAATTTATTTTGCGCGAGCAAGCAAGAGACTTATGTTGACCACGCATTTACATCATTAAGATACTCATCAACTTTATAGCAACCTTTGCTCATTAACGTTTTTTTTCACTTCTATTTTAAATTTATTTATTGGCATATTAATCAAATCCTGAAGAATTTTATTAAATATGTTTAGACAGCCGCCTACAAATGAGTCACCAACCTTGTGAAGCCTACGTTTTGGTACAACTAGCTTATTTTTGTTTCTCGTATTAAAATCGAAATCAGATAGTTTTTTGAAAAGATTTAGGTTTTTTCGTACATATAAGATATCATAATTGTATTGAGAAGCAACTGTTAAAATATTAATTTCTTTGAAAACTTCTTTCAGCGAGTCACGGGGTCTGAGGCTATAGATCGCTCGTATCGCTCGTTTCTGTAGTACAAATATAGTCTCAATATCGGTAGCTGAGCCCCACAGCAGTAGACCGTACGACATAACGCTATGAAAGTAGCTAAAATAAACTAATCGTGCAGTTTCCTCATCAGTTAGTTACCTTATCTTTCTAACTGCATAGGCAGCTGAGCTGTCTTCCTACCAAGGCTGTGATATGAGAACCTCCTTCGTCCTTTAATACTACTGTCTCAATGAATTCAAAATAGAAAACTACAAAAACATATTTTTTTCAAAAACTCTTTTCAAGGAACATAATAACTATAAATCACATAATTACTTACAAAAAGATAAAAAAATGACACACAAGTCTTAAAAATAACAAAAACTTTTCTGAAATAAAACAAGATAAGATAAAATATTAAAAAATGAAATTAAGATCTAGTTCCCACAACTGTGAGTTTAGTTATATTTGGCATATTAGGTAAGCTTATAAATAACTATATTACAAGACTTAACATAATGGCACATAGAAAATAATACTTAATACTTTGTACTTTTTTATCACAATGAAACATAACTTAACCCTGTGTAGTTACTAAGCTAAATAGATGTAGGATACGAACTTAATAACTATTATGGACAAAAATGAGATGCATCAATTTTAAAATCACATACATAAAAAAAATAAGTAGTAGTAAAAATATATTAAAAAACTTTTGTACTAATGACCAAAGTAAATCAAGCTTCAAATATTTAAGCACCACCACTCGCTACGTCTTCGATGTCTGATTCAGGCAAAACATCTTTCGCGGATGCAGACCAAGGTAAGTCAGTAAATTCTTTTTGAAATTGAGCAGGTATAACTTTGTCCTTGCATAGTTTAACAAGGTCATTGTATTTGGCTTGTGCTATCGGCAGACGTGAATGGTAGCACGACATTAGAGGTACCCTAGTCTTAGACTGGATTTCAACCACGCTCGACTCAGATGTTTTGTTCATGGGCCACGGTAACCGCTTCCCATCAGGTGGGCCGTGTGCTTGTCTGCCAATTAAGTGGTATAAAAAAAATGGAATATTTGACAGATACTTTTTACCTTTAAAGTACTTTTCAGCAATAGAATCGCACTTATAAAAATCTTCAAAGGTCAGTTTTTCAACCTCGTAGGGGAAGGGGTCCTTTCGAGCAGTGGTAAGAACAGTATACCATTGAGATAGTGCATAAATAATTGTCTTATTTAAATTAGCTTCAATAACAGCATGAACACTGTCGACCAGCATATATGTATGACCAGTAAGTAAATAATTAATCTGTATGTTTTCTAAATTTTTGCAGTGCTGTAACGTGGCGTGTATCATTGCCAATACCACTCGATTCCGGTTTTGCCCGGGGCAGCAGTCACAATACAGTAGTAAATTTTTAACATTATTCCTCTCATCAACCGATATTGTATATCTATGCAGAACACTAGATATTTCATAAACGTACAATAAACGTAAGTCTTCTGTGAACTTGTTTCAATTGTTGTAGGGTTTTATTTTTAGTACCAGTGTTTTCTCTATATGTTGGTCCCTGAAAAATAAATTTGATATTAGTAGTTACATTTTTTTATATTAGCCTACTATAGTGACTCGACTCTGCGTGATGGAAAGACAGTCTTCGTAGGGCGGAGGTACTTCCCCAGGCGGGCGGCTCAGTTTGAGCGAGTAAACTCGATGTGCCCTACCTCCTAACAATTGAGAGAATTATGAAGTATTTAACTAAGCAGAATGATACATTACCAAGGGTAAATTCCTGCTATCCACACTTGCGTTGCACATAGCTTGGTTAATTATGTTTTGTACCTACTCGAGTATTGCGATTCATTATGTTACTAAAACACTAAATATTATTAATAATAAATCGTGTTAATAATATATTTTAAAAATTAAGACATATAAATATTATTAATTAAAGAACTTACCGATTACTTATCTCAAGTCACTATGTGACGAAGTAGGTACCTACTATGTGCAGTCCGCGAGAGCACGCGGGTCACCCATGCGACAGTTGGATGAACATTAATCGATATTTTATTGACCAACAGCCACTAAAAATTAACTAAATGACAAAAATAGTAAAAAAAACGGCAGGTAAAATATTACCAAACGACAAAATTATATTCATTTTAGGCAGGACAAATACTACTATTTAAGGTTTTTAAGTGCGTTGCGATTAGGAAAAAAGTACAAAATGAAAATTTGTACCTAATTACGGTAAGGTAAAAGGTATTTAATGGTGAATAAAAAAGTAAAATAACCGGGCAAAATTTCTTAAGCAATATTCATACCGTAGACAGTAGAAGGCAAAAAATACTTAATGTATAAACACGTTAATTTGAGACAAAGCAGAAATTACTAGGTAAGTTTAAATAGTTAAATACGAATTCCCTACCAAGTGAAAGTTATTCATAAATTGGTAAAAAAATTGTCACTTAGTCGCCGAAAACAGTGAAAATTTGACTTTTTTTAAATTACCAAGCGACAACAAAAGTCATTCTAGCGGTACAAGAGTGGAATCAATCGACGCAAATTTTTTTTCTGATTTCAGTGATATATTTAACTCAATATCGCAATATATGGGGGCGAAAAGTGGCTCACGGAGAGCCGTTTTGCTACGTTGAATGTTGGAGGAGGAATGGAAGAAAAAATGAATGATGTTTGTAAGATGATGGATGAAAGAAGGATTGATGTGCTTTGTGTGAATGAGACGAAGAGGAAAGGATGTGACACCACCAAGCACGGACCCTACACCGCGTACTGGTCGGGAGTACCCAATACCGACAGAGCTTGCCAGGGAGTTGGTGTCATCCTATCTGCTAGAATGGCTGAGTGTGTGAATATATTCGAATGTGTGAATGCTAGACTGATGTGGATGAGAATGAAAGTGGGACTCACTCGTATTTTTGTCGTAGGGGTTTATGCTCCTGTAGACTCCGGTACGAATACGTCCCAGGAAGTACAAGAAGAAAGAGAACAGTTTTGGGAGAGTTTAAGAGATGTATTAAGAGAATGTAAGGATAATGAAAGAATAATAATGCTAGGTGATTTTAATGGATGGGTAGGACTGAAACGAGATGGATTTGAAAGGGTTCTTGGCAAGTACGGAGATGAACGAGTGAACGAAAATGGTAAAGGTTTGCTTGAAGTATGTTTGGAATGGAACCTTTGTGTGTCAAACACGATGTTTCGACATAAAAGGATTCATATGTATACAAGAGAAGCGAAGAATGTCAGTAAAAGTATGATTGATTTTGTAATAGTGGATGAAAGATTGAGAAAAAATATTCTAGACGCTAGGGTATATCGCGGTGTGGGTATCCATACAGATCACTTTTTGGTTATGTGCCGTATAAGTGATCTCTTTAAAGGATGGAGACGTAGAAGGCGTGAGCCCATAAGTGTTCTAGAAAGAATAAAAGTAGAAAATTTGCAAGAAGATAAAGTGAGAGAGGAGTATGGAAGCAAATTAACTGAAAGGTTTCATGATCTTGATAGTATTTGTGAGATTGAGGAGTTATGGAAGGTATTCAAAGATGAGATTGTGAGTGTGGCTTCCCAAGTATGTGGTATAAGTAAAAGAAGTAAAGTGCAAAAGGTGAAGCATGCATGGTGGGATAAAGAAGTGCAAAAGTTGTTATGTGAGAAAAAGAAAGCGTGGCTTGACTGGCTCTCAGTCAGAGCTAATGAGAGAATGCAGCAAGCTACAATTGAGAATGTGGATGAAGCGAAAGATAAATATAGAAGACTGAAAGGGATAGTGAAAGGAGTGATTGCTAGAAAGAAAAAGGAACAAAAAGACGTGTTTGATGAAAGGTTATCTGGGGATTTCCAGACGAACATTAAGTTCTTTTGGAAGTCCATTCGTTTAGCCAGAGGAGAAACACAGAGCTCCGAGCTGAACGCTATTAGAGACCAGAATGGAAGTATTGTAAAAGGTGAGGAATGTGTGTTAAAAAGATGGCAGGACTATTTTGAAAGTTTGTTTGAAAGAGAGGATGGTGTACATGCACTAACCTTGGTGATGGATGACTATGTTGATGCTGATAAAAGTGGTATTAGTATGAATGAAGTTGTGAGTGCATTAAGAAGTATGAAAGCTGGTAAAGCAGCGGGATATGATAAGGTGACAGTCGAGATGCTGAAGGCTGGACAGGGCCTTGTAGCAAGTCAGTTGTGCCGCCTTTTCAACATATGTTGGGTTAGCGGTCGTGTACCAAGTGATTGGTGTAAGGCCGTTATAGTTCCACTTTACAAAGGAAAGGGCTCGCATCAAGACTGCAAAAACTACAGGGGCATTAGCCTACTCAGCGTCGTCGGCAAACTGTATGCGAAAGTGTTGATTGAGAGAGTTATGAAAGAAACCGATGAGAAAATATGGGATGCACAAGCGGGTTTTAGAAAGGGAATGGGATGTACGGATCAGGTCTTTTCATTGCGAAGCATAGCCGAGAAATTTTTGGCCAAGAGTCAAAAGGTCTATTGCGCATTTGTGGATTTGGAAAAGGCCTATGACAAAGTGGTGAGGAATGAACTTTGGTCGGTACTGTCTATGTATGGGGTGAGCAGCAACCTTATTCGAGCTGTGAAGTCTCTCTATGAGGACTCCAGAGCTTGCGTGAGGATACATGGGTCATACACTGAATGGTTTAGTATCCAAAAGGGGGTTAGACAGGGATGTGTAGCGTCACCATGGCTGTTTAACTTATTCATGGACAGTTGTTTGCAAGATTTGAAAGATAAAGAATGTGGTTTAAAAATGAAGAATTTACTCGTCAAATGTCTTCTTTATGCTGATGATCAGGTTTTACTGGCGTCATCGGCAGATGAGTTGCAGGAGATGGTAACAACTATGCATGAAGCTTTTGAGAGGAAAGGAATGAAAGTGAATGTTAGTAAGACAAAAGTTATGGTTTTTGAAAGAGATGAATGCGTGACAGAGTGTAGGATTTGTATAGATGGAGAAGAAGTGGAACAAGTGAATGAGTTCATATATTTGGGAACATTGTTTACGAGAGATGGAAAGCATGAAGAAGATGTTGAAAGGAGAGTGATGGCTGGAAATAGAGTGAATGGGGCACTACACAACTTTATGAGCAGCCGGAAAGTGTCCGAAAAGGCACGACTGGCTGTACATGGAGGAGTATTGGTGCCGACTCTTATGTATGGTAGTGAAAGTTGGGTGTGGCAGAAAAAGCATCAGAGTAGAGTGAATGCAGTAGAAATGCGTGCGTTGCGAAGTATGTGTGGCTTGACCTTGAAAGATAGAGTGAGAAATAGCGTGATAAGAGAACGATGTGGAGTGATAGAAGATGTAGTGATGAGAATTGAGAGAGGAATGTTGAGATGGTTTGGTCATGTTGAGAGAATGAATGAAAGAAGACTAACGAAACAGGTGTATGAGGCGAGTGTGGATGGTACCGTCGGAAGGGGAAGACCTAGGCGCACATACCTGGACCAAATCGGGGAAGTTTTAGAAAAGGGGCAGGTCAGGAGTACTCTAAACCGACGAGCATGCATGAAGAATGTAATGAGAGTGAATGAAGCGAGAGTAATATGTCAGGATCGTAGCAAATGGAGATCCGTGATCTCTGCCTACCCCTATGGGAGACAGGCGTGATTTTATGTATGTATGTATGTATGTAATATCGCCCAAAATGTCGCTTGGTAATTTTTGCCTTTCATGCGTCGATATGATGAAGCCGTCAAGCTGGGTGCCACCATTGTAACATGGTATGGTATATATGTATGTAATATCAAAGTCTCAGAAAAGAGGGTCACCACTCTCTTTTCTGAGACTTTGCCTTTAGTTTACCATCAGGCGAGGCTAAGGCTAATTAACGTATCCTACATAAAAAAATCATGTTCTATTCAAGTTTCATTTTTTCAAACTAAAAAGAGGAATAGTTAAGTAAAATACTTAGGGTAAACCGGGATAGATGCCTCATTTTTTGAAATGGCCTCGTAATTCTAAAACTAAAAATTGTATATTATTAAATTCTTTGCATTCTACTCGTTTAATCATTCACCGTTATTAATTATTGTTATTTTTGCCCGACTGCGCCAGCGAGTCACAAACATACATCAAGGCGTGTTACGCGCGTATGTATGTTTGTATGTATGTATGTCATCAAACTACATCGAGAGTATCATCAAAACAGCTGCGCGTAAAGCCGGAGTCCTGAACAGACTGAGACGTTTTTTCACGTCGGAGCAGCGATCTTCTCTACAAGACACAAATTCACTCCTGCGTGGAATACTGCTCGCATCTCTGTAAAGATGCTCTCGATATAGGTACATAAAATATAAACAAAAACTAGGTATACGTTTGATTTTTGGTGCTAAAATGCGGGTTGTCAAAAAATCATTTAAAATATAAAAATGAAGGGCATTTGAAGGAGATTCCATAAACATGTATACATGCACATATCACATGATAAGGAATAGTTTAAAATAAAAGTAATTATTAAAAAAATGCCCGACTGCTTAATGCTGTAAGCATTATTTTTCTTTTAGTGGCAAAGGGTACCGCCGGCTATCAAACTTGTTTCGGTCTTTTAGATAGCAGTCGGATTTTTAATTTGTTTGATAATTTTTTTTTACCTACTTATTGGGTATTTGACAACTTTTACAATAAAATATGAAATTTATTGGATATGATAGCTTATATGTAAATAATAACTACATAAAAGTATTTCACTTTAATATGAAGTGTAAATAATTTATTTTTACAAAATAAAGTACGTTTTTTTAGTCTGTATTTTACACAGCGCAAATCGCGAGCGAATCAGTTGACAGTTAATGTGACGTCACTGAAATCGCGCATTTCGAGTCCCGTCTGTGTTTATAATTTCCTTGCTTACTTTTAACTAATAAATAATAATAAATTATATTCTTATTGTGAAAAGTAGAGGTTTGCAAGGATATTATAAAACCTACAGTCTAAATGTTCCTAGGTTTATTTATGATAGTAAATTCTTTGGATCTAATACCTACCTATTGCTCGGGACATACCTTGGACCTAAAATGTGCTCAAAATGTGTTCTATACGCGCAGTACACATTTCTTCAGTATCTTTTGAAGATAGCACGGGGTCAGCAAAGGTTACTACATAACAATCTGGGCGCGCCAGGTTTTAGTTTCGTCTCGGATTTAGGTCTAAGAAACGTATCCTGAGGTATACTAACTTTTACTCTGCCGAGTTTTGGAATGCAATACTTCCTAAAAGTATCATTATACAAAGTAATAGAGCGTTATATATTAACAAAAACGATCGAACGAGCTAGATAATAAAAAGACCTGAAATAGTTTACAGATAATATTTGTGAATTACCTATACTATTACATATCTACTTATAATAGGTACCTGCGATAAGTTTCTATAGGCTCATTATACTATATGTATATATTGTATTTACGTAATTATTATATCACTAGCACCGCGTCGCGGTTTCACCCGCGTAAATCCTGATCCCATGGGAATATCGGGATATAAAGTAGCCTGTTACTCACGAAGAATGTAGCTTTCTAATGAAAAAATAATTATTAAAATCGGTCCAGTACTTTTTGAGTTTATTCGTTACATACAAAAATACAAAATGTTTCCTCTTTATAATATTAGTATAGATTAGGGAGCTGTAAGAGATATATGGTATTTATGCCTAGATAGGTAGAGATAGTGACTACGAGAAGCGCTATACTAATGTCAATCTTGCCAAAAGTTATAGTCAGTCATGGTCAATTATAAATTATTATTCTGTATGGTTGCAGGTTAAATTAATTTCTTACTTTCCTAGGTAGTACATAAAAGTGGTCATAAAAATAAGAACAACGAATTCATCAACCGTAAGCTTTGGATTTTGGTGTGCTAACTGATACCACTGATTTCTACGTTTGGGATCATTATTTGAGTGTTCTAATGAAAAGTATAGCTTTAACCTTTTAAAACATGTCCTGTAACAACTACTCGTCCAACGCCGTGAGTTGCAGTATTCGTCTTTGGTCAGATATTGTTGTATCAGTAGAGTAATATTGAGAGTTCTAACTCACTTCGTTCGTTGAACTCTCAATATTACTGATCTAGAACTCTCAATAGCACATGTACGATTGAGAGTTCTAACTCACTAATATTGAAATATTTACGAACGAAGTGAGTTAGAACTCTCAATCGTACATGTGCGATTGAGAGTTATAAATCAGTATTCGTAATCATCAGTACTCACTTCGTACGTTGAACTCTCAATATTACTGATCTAGAACTCTCAATAGCACATGTACGATTGAGAGTTCTAACTCACTAATATTGTAATATTTACGAACGAAGTGAGTTAGAATTCTCAATCGTACATGTGCGATTGAGAGTTATAAATCAGTATTCGTAAAATCATTTACCTAAGCCAACGTTCGACATTTTAATGCTGTTCATACACTTTCAATACACTACCGTTCCATCGGTTATAAATACACAATGTCATAATTACATCTGTTCATAATCAGTCCGTCAGCATTGCATCAAACATGAAATTCATTAAACAAGCACAATCGTTACAGATTAGTATAATCTGTAATGATTTACCCAAAATCAAGTTACGCCATGGAGAATTATTGCCGAATACAGTACGTTGCATCATTTGCGGACCATCAAATTGTGGAAAAACCAATTTGTTAATTGGTCTCCTTTTGCACGAAAATGGATTGACATTTCAAAATGTTTATGTATATTCTAAAACTCTATATCAACCAAAGTACATTTTTTTAGAAAAGGTTTTACGAGGAGTACCAGGAGTCAGTTTTCAGAAATATCAGGCAAATGATGACGTTATGAAAGTTTCAGATGCAAAACCTAATTCAGTAATTATTTTTGACGATGTAGCATGTGAAAATCAAAGTAATATGCGTGATTATTTTGCCATGGGAAGACATAAATTGATTGACAGTTTTTATTTAAATCAAACTTATAGCAAAATACCTAAACAACTAATAAGAGATAACGCTAACTTAATTGTGCTTTTTAAGCAAGACGAAATTAATTTGAAACATGTTTATGAAGAACATGTTAACACTGACATGACGTGGTTGGAATTTCGTAACATGTGTTCTCAAATATGGAAAGAGCCTTATGACTATGTTGTGATTAATAAAGACTGTCCTACAAACAACGGGTGTTATAGAAAAAAGTTTGACACTTTTGTAGAATTAGATAAAATTTGAATATTTAAATAGACTGCTTTTAGTTTCTTGTCATTCTTTAATCGACTCTTATTGGATTACCATCTATTTTACATAATGGAAAAATCATTGAAAAAACAAATTGTAGATGCAACACAAGCTGTAAGAAAAAAAATACGTAATGGTGGCGCTTGGCAGCGTGCGGTAATGGACTGTATTGCGGGAAGTAGCTAACTGTTCCATTGACGCTTTACACACAAAAGACAGGTGGTCGGGTTGCCGCGGGAGTGATCCAAGCAATGAATGCAACCCGAGAAATTAGGAGAGGATGCACTAACCTTCACGACACACGTGTTTTCATCGCAGCCGGTACACGGATCTTCTCTTCCTTGCTCAGGAGCTGCCGTCAGCATCACTAGATCACTTGAGGAACACACGAGAGGCACAATCCGATCGGTAAAGGTCTATGAAGCGGTAAAAATGTAACAAATATTAATCATTTTTGAGAGACGCGAGCGCGGTCCGTCATCACGCTGGCTAGTTCAAAGCGAGACTGAGTCTATGTCTCACAAATGGCGGACGGAAAACTATATCTAGTTCTACACTATGGTTAGTGCGGGAAGGGAGATGGGTATAGAAAGGGTGTGTTTCCGCGTCAAGAAATACAGCTTCTACATCGGCGCAACCATTCCCCCCGGCTTGAAGGGTTACCTTCGAAACGACAAATGCGAAACAAATCTAAAGTCTAATCTAAATCTAGGTTTGGGGAATAACAACTAAAATATAAACCTAGATTGGAACTCGTGCCTACTGCTGGCTAGGCAGAGGGCAGAGGCGAACAACCGGGCGCAGATACGATCCGGTTGCAGTTTTAACCCGTACAACACGAGTTACCCCGCGGGAGTCGGGAAAAACTTCCTCTACTACTCCTCGGTGCGGGATAGTGTACGAAGGCTGGGTCCCGCCAGTGTCCGCAGGCGCAGGTGAGATGTAACCTTTATCTAAATATTCGTTAACAACCTCATCATAGGCCCGCTTCGACTTTGGGGACGCCTGCATCTTTCGTTCCAAACAAAGACGTTTTTCAGCGGATACACGGGAGCCACCGAGCGAAAACTTGCGGATGGTAGACTCCAGTGGCGGCTCGACGGTGCAACAGAACGAAGCAGTCGAGTGACTAAAACTATCTATAGAAGCGGGTGCGGAACCAATTATAACAAAACCCAGAACTGTTTCCAGGGCGTGCGGAGCGGGGTACGTCGGTCCCCCTTGAACCTTACGTGATAGCTGGAGGTGCGGGAGAATCGAAGCGCCGATCAATATATCGACGACTCCAGGAACAGCGTAAGTCTCATCTGCTAAAGGCAAGTCTTTAAATTTCGTTAATAAAGACGTGTCAACCGGGACGGTAGGCAACTGTTCAGCTATTCTATCTATAACGAGCGAATCCATGTCAAACCAAATATTATTATTAAAACGAGATCTAAACCTTGTTTTAACGGTGCCACGAACAGCTGACTGTAAGCTTCCAAAACCCTTCACCACTGAGCGGGTTGAACGCTTATCAACATTGAAACCAAGACGCCGACAACAATCTTGAGTAATAAAATTACTTTGCGAAGCGCCATCTAACAGCGCTCGAACAATGCGCGGCTTACCTAATGCATCAACAATAACAACGCGAGCGGTCGCAAGACACACGGTAGTGAGTGCAGCACTAGCGGAGAACGAACACAAGGTGACATCATCCGCGGCGGTCACCCGGCGGGCCGGAGCGCGCGCGAGAGCGGGCTGCGGCTGCGGCGCAGGCTGCCGTGTGTCACCGCTCGACGAGCCAACCGTGCTCACATTGGATGCGGCATTACTATTCTCAAAATGAAGCAAAGTGTGGTGTCTCGCTTGGCATTTGCGACAACTATTTCTACTATTACATAAAACAACGCGGTGTTTAGTACCGAGACAATTAAAACAAAAATTATTAGCGCGAACAAATTTATAACGATCACTAGGCGACAATTTTAGAAAACCAGGACACCTGTACAGTTGCGAATGATGAGTGCTACACAAAGAGCAAACAGGTGACTGTACACGTGCTGGTGCGGTACTAACATAAGTATGAGTTGACCTCAGTGACTTCGATGACGCATCTACTTTGCGTGCAGAATCAACAACTATCTTCGCGCCTTCATGTTTCGATGAAGAGCGCTGCAATACTTTTATATGCTCGCGAACAAAACTTTCTAAGTCTTCGAACTTAGGAATTTTATTGCCGCGATGATCCGACTCAAACAAACGAATGGTTTCGGAATCTAATTTCCTTAAACCCATATACAAAAATACGAAGTCGCAGAGGTCATCAATCTTTAGGTTCTTTACGGCGCGAACAGCTGACGCGAAAGTATCTAGAAATTTCTCTAAGTTTTGATCGTTACATGCCGCAATAGATTTCAAATCAAACATCTGATCTAAATAGGCGTTAGCTACCGATCTTTTATCCTCATACCTAGCTTTCAAAGTATTTAAAATTAAATTATAATTCTCGGCACTAAACGTAATTCCAGCGCAAACGGTTATAGCTTTACCAGTCAATTTTTCAACGAGATAATGCAACTTTTCGTGATCTGTCAACGAATCGTTCTTATCTATTGTATTCTCAAAACTATCTATAAATAGACACCAATTGCGAATGTTACCATCAAACTCGGGTATTTGAATTGGTGGCAACTTAGGTCGGTCGCGAGTGGGGTTGGGTAGGTCAGCCGGCTTCTCCAAACTCCTAGCGACGCGTTTGATACGACAATACAAATCGTCAAACGACGACAAGGCTTGATAACTCACTGAGTAATCGGGATTCAAATTCAACTCTAAAACGTTGATGTCATGTACTAAGGTTTCGAAATCCGCGCGTAGACTATCTAAGTTTTCTATAGAACACAAGAACGAATCTCTGATGACCAAATCAGAGGTTTTAAGTGCATTATCATAAATCGATTGTACGCGAGAGTAAATCATTTCTTTTTTAGCGTATAAAAGTTTCAATTGAACCTTACCGGTCTTATCAACCTTTGGGGACATGTTTACAATTAAATCTCAAACTAAAGTGCGGTAAACAATAAATATGAAATGACTCAATCCTAACGGTACAGAGCAGCGAGGCGGCGCGAGCGATAACCGTAGGTAGGTAGGTACCTACAACTGTGAATGCACGCTTGAACAAACGCGCATAGCAACAAGGTCGTACCTACGCGATGGTCGCTGTCTAGGTTCAACTATTATTTCCGAGATTAAGTATTGCGTAATATCTATTCAAATTAAAATACTTTCGTATGAATTGGGATGAGATGCGAGCGAGGTAGGTACAGCCACGTGTCTACCCACGCAGGTACTAGGCAAATACGACGCGAGCCGAGAACAACGTAATTGAAAAAAAACAAAACAAAGCCAAATGCGTTAGGTATTACACTGTGCCTATGCACTAGGGTGTCTAGTATACCTAAGATCTAAGCCTAAATGTCTGGATGCGGGGTTTTCTACTAAAATAACCAGGCACTTAGGTGCGATGCGAAAATTGTGAACTACGATTAAGTGTTGATATGATACCTAACCTATTTATGTATTAGGTAGGTACAATGCGAGCCAGCGGCGAACGGACAACAAATTCTAAGCCTAAATGTCTGGATGCGGGGTTTTCTACTAAAATAACCAGGCACTTAGGTGCGGTGCGCTCATTCCCATTAGAATAATAACAAAATACGAACTACGGCTAAGAATCCGGCTCGATCCGGACCAAAAATGGTGGCGCTTGGCAGCGTGCGGTAATGGACTGTATTGCGGGAAGTAGCTAACTGTTCCATTGACGCTTTACACACAAAAGACAGGTGGTCGGGTTGCCGCGGGAGTGATCCAAGCAATGAATGCAACCCGAGAAATTAGGAGAGGATGCACTAACCTTCACGACACACGTGTTTTCATCGCAGCCGGTACACGGATCTTCTCTTCCTTGCTCAGGAGCTGCCGTCAGCATCACTAGATCACTTGAGGAACACACGAGAGGCACAATCCGATCGGTAAAGGTCTATGAAGCGGTAAAAATGTAACAAATATTAATCATTTTTGAGAGACGCGAGCGCGGTCCGTCATCACGCTGGCTAGTTCAAAGCGAGACTGAGTCTATGTCTCACAAATGGCGGACGGAAAACTATATCTAGTTCTACACTATGGTTAGTGCGGGAAGGGAGATGGGTATAGAAAGGGTGTGTTTCCGCGTCAAGAAATACAGCTTCTACATCGGCGCAACCACGTAACATGAAGGATTTTGAAGAAAATAACAGACAAGTGCTTGATACAGTTTTTAAGCCTGTTACAGAATCTCTTAATTTAATAGCCAACACCAATAATCAACCAGTTCTAACAAAAAATGAAGAAAAAGGAGAATTTCATGATCAAATTTCCAACCACGACTTACAGAATGATCAACATATAGAAGAAACAAATGATACCAATGATGATTCAGAAGCCGATATTGACTCTTCATTTGAGTCAATAGTCGATACTAATCCAGATCATGATGTATCATCTTGGTCATTATCTTCAGAAATATTAGCGGATGTACCATTTGGTGTAAGAAATGAACGTGGAAAGTTAATGTTAGGTTTCTCTAGTATAACGATTGGTGATGACGTTATTACTGTAGCCGGACACAAATACAAATGCACACCTGGCTTGCGACAGTTGCTCTTAAAAAAAGACGTTGATCTGAGCTTTGTTACAGATTATGACATGCAAAATTATAAGTCGATGTTACTTGTAACAAATGCACATCGTAGAGATTTTGATTCAAGAAAACCAATTAAAAGTAATAAAGGACAAAAATATATGCAAGTTATTAAACCTCTTTTCGATCAACAAAGTAAAAGTCCAAACTGTGAACCAAAAGTAGGAAAAGGATTACCTTTAACAAAAATGTGGAAAAAAAACACAGATTTTGTATATTGGGATGATCCAAATGAATTGGTTGATAGATTAAAGTTATTAATTGCTTCTCGAGATGCTGGCAACACAGGACTAGATAATGAAATAATATCTATCGTTGAAGAACTACGTGAAAGCAAAATCATTAAATAGACTTACTAATAAGAAATGTCTATCATTTTATTGTACACCGTTCAACACAATACATCTTAAATATGAATTTAGACAAATTTGGTCATTATATTCATAAGCGATTACGTATATCAGAATTGCTGGAATTTTATGATAATGCATTGCTCAAATCTGAAAATGGTGATTACGATTTGAAGACATCGAAGCTAACAGGGGTCAAACCTCCTGAAGATGCAGATGATGCAGTAAACAAAGCATATGTAGATGAATTGAGAACTAAACTAATAACCGACTTACAAAAACTGCAAAATACTATGTTAAACGATGTTCAGATCCAGCTGGAGAAAGCTTTAAAAACAATAGTATCTGAGGCAGTGGTTCACTTGGAAAACAAATTTTATAGTCGGAAAGCAGTTGATGAGATAGTTGAAAACGCAGTTAAATTTGTATTAGATCAAAAGCATAAGCTTGAAAGTTCCTCAAAATGACAAAACAACAAATTGTTAACGAAATACATAAAGCTGCACGAAAAAATTATCCTCGTCGATCTGTAATTTTAAAAGGTATTGATGATTTGTGGCAAGCTGATTTAATCGACATGCAAAACTTGAAAAGATTTAATAAAAGTTATAACTATATTTTAATAGTTATTGATTGCTTCTCAAAGTACGTTTGGATAGAACCACTAAAAACTAAAAATAAGTATGATGTTTCTAACGCATTCGAGAAATTGATATCGACTAACCATCGGATACCAGCTCATCTCCAAACTGATTTGGGTACCGAGTTCTATAATTCAGCATTTCAAAAGCTTATAAAGAACTATAATATTAATCACTACTCAACTTTTTCAACGAAAAAGGCTTCAATTGTAGAACGTGTTATCAGAACTATTAAAAATAAATTGTATAAGTACTTTAGTCTCAGCGGGCACTATAAATGGATAGATTTTGGTTTGGAGAGTGTTGTAAAGACATATAACAACACAAAACATAGCACTATTAAATTAGCACCCGTTGATGTCAATAAATTGAATGAAGCAGATGTTAAAAATAATATTAAGAACTCAATAAAAACGGTATCCTATAAACATAAGCCCAAGTTTATGATTGGTGATAGAGTTAGAATTAGTAAATACAAACAACTATTTGAGAAAGGTTATACACCTAATTGGTCAACGGAACTATTTAATATAAAAAGTATCAATAACACTGTACCAGAAACATATCACATCGAAGATCAACACAAACAAGTTATATCAGGAACCTTTTACAAACACGAACTTCAAAAATCATCTTGTCCAGGTGTCTATTTGATAGAAAAAGTTTTACGAAGGAAAGGAAATAAACTGTTCGTAAAATGGTTGGGCTTAAGTAATAAAGAGAATAGTTGGATTGATAAGACTGCAATAGTGGAATAAATTATATACATAACAGTTATTAATTATAATATTTTGTTCATTATACTATGAGCTATGCAAGGTGGTGGACTACTCAATAGTGTTATTAATCATTTGCCATTTGAACTCCACTTACCCGGCTATAATTATTGCGGACCTGGAACAAAACTTTCAAAACGTTTACTGCGTGGTGATAAAGGTGTAAATAAGCTAGACGAAGCATGTATGTATCACGACATTGCATACGAAAACTATACAGACTTGTCTAATCGTCACAAAGCCGATTTACAACTTTTAAATATGGCCAAACAAAGAATGAAAGCAAAAGATGCTAGTAAAGGAGAAAAGCTGAGTTCGTGGGTAGTGAGTAAAGTTATGAAAGCGAAACTCAAATCTGGTGCTGGTGTTAAGACATTTCATAATTTGGTTACAAAAATTAAAAGAAAAATCAAGAAACGCGTACCCAAAGATGGTAAATCTTTAATACATGCAGCTTATATGGCTGCTAAAAAAATTGTTCCGTGCGTTCCAAAACTTCGAGTACCACGAGTCATACCTTTACCAAAAACAGGAGGCATTCTGCCTTTAATCCCGATTTTTGCCGGTTTATCAGCTTTAGGAGCTTTGGCTGGTGGCGCAGCGGGTATTGCAAAAACAGTGAATGATTATAAAGAAGGTCAAAAAAAATTACAAGAATCTGAACGTCATAATAAGACTATGGAAGCTATAGCATTAGGTAACGGTTTATACATTAAACCACACAAAAAAGGCAAAGGATTGTTTATAAAATCGTCAAAAAACTAAGTAATAAGCTACCTAATCGTGCCTTAACTAATATCGATATTCAAAATTATGCATATGGTATTCCTTATTTTCGAGGAGTTTACATGAAGGATCAGTTACCAAAAATCCCTAAACGAATTGAATGTGGTATAGTTAACTTAGATAATTCAGAAAACGATGGAACGCATTGGGTAGCTTATGTCAAGGTAAATAATTATTGTGAATATTTTGATAGTTTTGGTGATTTAAGACCACCAATCGAATTGATACGATATTTTAGGAACTGCAATATTAATTATAACTATACAAGATATCAAAAATTTTATACAATAATTTGTGGACATTTGTGTTTAGAATATCTACAATCTTTTTGGAATAAATACTATAAATTTTATACTGTTCTTTAATTTTTATCATTTGCAAGATGACACTCACCTTGTCTATAACTGGAAACTCATCGGTATTAACTACCTTCTATCCAAATACGTTACAATTAATCGGAGAGTATGAATGTGCATTATTACATTTATCCACATATAATTCTATTCCAAATATTGATAAAACAAATAATAAGTTATACTATGGTTCAAATAATGTTATTGAAATACCTGAAGGTACTTATGAGTTGCAAGATATCAGTGATTATTTAAAATCTGAAGTAAAGGATGCATCCATAAAGCTTCATTGCAATAACAACACCTTAAAAACCATGTTATTTTGTACATCAACTATAGATTTTACTAAAGATTGTACGTTCGGAGGTTTGTTGGGGTTTAAAAGACAAGTCTTGGAAGCCAATAAATATCATGTATCAGAGTTTCCAGTCAACATTTTGCCTACAACCGTGATAAGAGTTGAATGTGATATAATTAGCGGTTCCTATATAAACGGACAATCCAGTCACATTCTACATGAATTCGCACTTAATGTCCCACCTGGATACAGAATTATAGAAATACCAAAAAACGCAATTTACTTTCCAATCAACCAAACCAACATCAGCTGCATACAGATCAGACTTTTGGATATAAATAATAACTTAATAAATTTGCGAGGTGAAGAAGTACAGTTGTATCTACACCTCAAAAGAAAAAATGATTGACTATACTAAATATAATATGTTTCTTCCAATTCAAAATAGCAGTTCTACTCGAACTCTCAATCAAGTAAGAACTCGACCTAAAAGGAGAATAAAGTTGAATAAAAACAATAAAGCATTTCTTAAGGCGATTGGTTTGTTAAAATGAATATCCTAGATGTTTTATCCGCTCCAGCCTACGACAACTCTGTGGAAGGAATTGAAATTCACTCTTACAAGCCTTACGTAACAAGTTTTAATAGAAGCGATGAAATCAGGATACCCATTAATCAGCAAGACTTGTATATATTACCATCAGAAAGCACTTTGTTTTTGGAAGGAACTGTTATTGTAAAGAAGGCTGAAAATTCGAAAGAGAGAGTCAGTAACGTTCATTTCACAAACAATAGTTTACTTTACTTGTTTCAAGATATAAGGTACGAAATAAATGGAGTGGAGATAGATAAAATAAAAAATGCTGGTATAACTAGCACGATGAAATCATTTATATCAATGAATGAGAGCGAAGCTAAAACATCTAATGCTTGGGGTTGGAATATCGAGGGAATAAGAAGTTCTAATGGAGGTAGCTTTTCTGCTTCTATACCACTTCGCAACATTCTTGGTTTCGCAGAAGATTTTAAGAAAGTAGTAATAAACAGTAAACATGAACTAATCTTATTACGAAGTAATACCAATCTGAACGCACTCAAACTCAACCCTGGTGAAATTGTAGAAGATATTATCATAAACAAAATAATATGGCGTGTACCGCATGTTAAAGTATCTGATAGAGAAAAAATAAACATTCTAAAATTGTTAGAAAAAGATCGACCACTTCAGATGATATTCAGGAATTGGGATTTGTATGAATATCCAATGTTGCCTAAAACCACCAAACATACTTGGTCAATAAAAACATCTTCGCAAATAGAGAAACCAAGATTTGTTATTATTGGTTTACAGACAAATAGAAAAAATAATGCTACATTTGATATGTCTCGATTTGATCATTGTGAGATTCGTGACGTTAAGGTATACCTTAACTCCACCTACTTCCCATATGAAAATATAAATACAAGTTTCTCGAATAATCGAATTGCTTTAATATATGAAAAATATGCTAAATTTCAACAGTCTTATTATGGGCGTCGCGCTGAGCCTTTATTAAGTGAGGAACAATTTAAAAACGTTGCTCCGTTATTCGTCATAGACTGTTCTAGACAGCCAGATAATCTTAAGTCAGGTCCTGTTGTGGACGTAAGAGTGGAAATTGAAAGTGATATTGATATCCCGGATCAAACTTCGGCATATTGTCTTATATTGAACGACTGTATAATTGAGTATAAACCATTAAGCAGCACTGTGAGAAAATTATCATGAACCCGAATACAATTATAGTGGATGTCCAGGGGTTTAAAGACACTTATAATAACTTTATAATCAAGGAATTAGCTCTAGCCACTCGTGTTTATACCCAAACGTTCTTAATAAAGCCCCCATATTTATTTAAATACTTAACTACGAATGAAAAAAAACAAGTTACGTGGTTAGAGAGAAACAGAGGGATTTACTGGAATGAAGGTTATATCGACTATAGAGAATTTCGACGCATAATTGTTCCTTATTTAGAAAATAAAGAAATTATTGTGAAGGGCTTAGAAAAAGTCAAGTGGATTCAAGATCTTTGTATGAATTGTATTTGCGTAGATCTTGGTGAAGACAAGTGCCTAAATTTATCACTGTTGCATCACAAATATTCAAATAATGAGACAAGTTTTAATTGTATTCATCATAATAAACAATGTGCACTTAAAAATGTTTTATGTTTAAAGAACTATTTAATAGAGCAAGAAAGGTAATTTGTCTTCCTATACACAGATTTAATAAATAAAACAATTTTTTAAAGTAAATGGTTTTTATTTTTTAACCCACATTTTAAATACCTATCTATAGGTAATTTTTAACACATTATTTTCACAGTACACACAATAAAAATTAAATTAAATATAAATATGACATCAGCAAATATTATTTGTATAAAAAATGGTATAAATATACATCAGTAAAATGTAGGTACATTTTACTGATAAATATTTCAATAAAACAAACTTTAAATCTTCATTGATTTCTTAATATCACTTTTAATGCATAATACCTATATATTATCATTTTTACACTAAATAATATTAAAATATAAATTATTTATGAAATATTAATTTCAATACAAATGACGATCACATTTATTTACAAACTTACACTACACCACTATTTACATAAAATTAATCTAGTTAGGAATATTTTAAAACAAGAACTGTTATTAATAAATGTTAGGGAAAGAATAGCCGCATATTTTTTTTGATATATTATGTATTAAATTTTCGGTTTGATCAGAAATTTCGTCAACTGGATCTTTGACAATATATTGTGCCTTTATTATCTCCTCTTCATTCTCACTTGATCCGCTCAGGTCCTTAATCTCAATTTTGATCAAACGCCGTCCTTTTGTTGGTTCACAGTTTATAATGTATGAAGGTTGTCTATGTTTCTTTAATATTTTACTCACTATTTTTGATTCTGACTTGCGCGTGAATTTCTTTCTCTCGGCGTTTTTTTTAGGTGTTTCACGGTGTGTACTTTGAGCTGCGATCCATAATCGTTCAGTTTCTTCGTCAAATGCATATGGATCTTGCGCATTTGGAAGCGATTCTGGTGAATACAATCCATTTGGCAAACGGTTTCTTTCTTCAGTGTCTTCTATCGCGAATATATTCTCATTTGTGTTCTGAAAATAAAAAAAAACGTTAGTATGTTATTTACGTTACGTGACGTGTTACCTTTTCTATGAACACAATATTATAATAGTTTTTCAAATCAAATATCTTACCATGTTGTTTGTCGATTTGTAAACTAATAGATAAATTTAAAGTTGCACGTATAATTTACGTCCACGTCGTTAGTGATAAATTTAGAATGAAACAATGAACTTATAAAATTAACAACGGGATTATATAGCCACAGTTTCTGAAAATTGATACTATTTCTAATACATATTTCTTTAAACAACAAAATACTTACGACGTACAAGTTGAAACATGAAAATCCTATCATGTAAAAACACGTATTGTGCATAGCAAAGCAAAAAGATTTCTATGACGTGTTACCTCGCTATTGCAATGATTATTATATAGATAAGGGTACTAAGAACAGGTTGAGACATGAAAATTTGAACAAACCTGATTCAGGTACAGTTTACCCTTTACTTACCTATGTGTGTCGCAAAAGTTTTCTATTATGTCACTAGTTGAGAATGAAGTATAATAAAACGAAAATATGATTACATCATGTAGGTATTTATTTATAAATAAGAGTAAAAGGCATAGGTAGGTAGGTACATTCTTATAAGATAAAAACTTAAAGTACTTAAATACATTTTTAAACATCACAATGTCATACTTATGAAAAAATAAAACCCATCATAAATTTCAATTAAACGTCCTAAAATTCAGCCTAAAATTGAGCAATTACCCCAAGAAACAGTGTGAATGTTGTCCTTTAATATATACCGCTTATCATCATTGGATGATAATACAACTTTGTTGACACTACGGGTTACTAACTCGTGTTTCAAGGATTTAAATAATAAATTTTGTTTACGAATTATTTCATTATTGGTTAACGTTTTTTTATAATCTGCTTTTACTAAGTCTCTCACTACGCATTTCTTAACACCTTTAGCTTTTTTTAAAGTACATTGCTCAGATTGAATACAATATAGTTTGGGACGTAGACCAATGAATTCCCTGATTATTTTACCACCCATTTCATCTTTGAATAGACCTGGCACCTTTTTATTCAAAATCGGTAAACTAAACGGATTACTTGTACTATAATTACTAGTATCAAAATAACTAATAAAGTAGTTTTTCATATCATTGTAAAAGTCGTTAGTTTCAATTTTATAAATAAAACTGTCTGTGTCCGTATAGCATAACTTGATAAGTTCTCTGTAATGTGGGCGCATAATAGAATAGTGAAAATCGTACATATGTTTTTTTGATAGTTCTAATACAGAGAAACCTATATATAGGGGTTTATCCATAACAATTTTTTCAGGTTTCATTTGAATCGCAACCAAATTCTCAGAAAATATAGAAACACTATGGAAGTTAGGTCTGGCAACCAAGGTATCTGCACTTAATCTCTTTTTTGTTTTATTTTCGCTATCACTCCACTGATTTACTAAATGAACTTTTACACGATTTTCATTATTTTCTAGCGTTTTACCGAATATACTGTTATTAAGCAATTTAAAAAAGTCTTGTTCAAATTCGGTCACTGCTTTTTGTCTAAGCTCGGTATTGAGGTCTATATATTGTTTTAAAAAAGCTTTTTGCCTAAAAGTTATAACGCGATGCACTTTGTTTAATATTAATCCATGCTTAATACAATTTTTCAAATGTACGTAATGTATTACGTATTTATATTTATCATATAAAGTTGTGACAAGTTTAGAAATTTTTCCTCCAGGAGGCACACATTTCTCAGGACAAAATGGCAAGTCATTATGCAAACGGTGTAAATATTTAGGATAAAGTAAATCTACCTCTAATATGAACCCATAATCTGCATCATCTTTTATATTCATGATATTTAGATTTTCTATCTCATTTTTATCAAGAAACCTGAAGTTTGATAAAGGTAAAGGTTGGCACATAGCATACCCATATAAATTATTGCAATCTAAGTATACAATAAATATATCATCTTGTTGAGGGTCATAATTTTCCATATATTTATTATTACTTTTTACATAACGATGGGAACTCATACAAAGACCTCCTCTTATACCCTCTTGTATTAACCTTATTATTGCTAAATCATCAATAAGTTCTAACTTAATTCCCGTTTTGAGAAGCATCGCGTCCCATGATAAGCTAGGAGCTGTTACATAAAAAGCTGGATCTAATTGATAAAATCGCTTAGAAGTATTTCTAAAGTTTTCAAAAACGTCAGTCAACAAAAGTACGTCAGTTTTGAGGTAAAGATCAGTATAATCACCTAGATTTTTTATTTTAAATTCAGACCATACTAATTTAGCATGCTGGTAATCTGCTAATGAAATATGTTGATTATTTAAGGAATTATAAAAATAACATTTTTCAGGCAGAACTGTCTCCTTATAGCGATTTATGTTGCTCATATAATCATAAGGATATACACCTTTTCGCGTAAGTAATTTAAATTGTTTTGGACAAGAGAAATTGTTTTTTAAGTGTATAAACTGTTCTTTTTTCAAACTTTTTACTAATTTGTCTAAACTAGTAGATAAAAATTTAAAGGAGTCCACAAACCGAAGCTGTACAAATTCATTTCTAGAAACTTGTATAAATTTTGTAAAAGAAATGTATGACTCTTTATTTTTAGCTATGATTTTAAGTGAACCGCTAGCTTCTCCTAATTTTTTAATAAAAAGATGGCAATCGTAACCTGAAAGGTTATGAAAGAAAATTGGTATATATTTCGGAAGTTTATACATCAAATTACAGTAGTTATGTGCGGCTCCTCGATATTGACCTGTCAAATGACAGTGATCTCTTACTCGGTCTGTGATTAGTAAGTTTTGACAAATATGACAACGAGTGCTTTCATTGAATTTAACAGAATCTTCGTTGTTAAATATAATTGGTACACTATTCGACAGATTGTTGTTAATCCATTGAACATCCCTGTAAATATTCTCAACAAATTTATCTACACAATCTTCCCCACGGTAAGATACAAAACGATTTCTACTTTCATCAAACGAACAAACTATATAATAAGCGAATGCTATAGGTATATGTACCTGACATACTGAGGTACTCGCAACAGAGGGATCCTGGTTGCACCCTTGCACTGGAACCAACATGGCTTCAAAATCTGCGTAAATTACATATGGCACATTTTGTTTCCTTTCGTAGTTTTTAAACTCAATCACTGAACCTTTTTGCGGTAGCTGAGTCATTACACCGGCACATACATGAGAATCAATTTCCATGCTTGATCTAAAAAATAGCAAACACTCATCACAAAAAAATAATTTCCCATTATGGTTAGTTATTTGTTTTCTCACCAAACGCGATAAATCTTTGATCAGACAGTAATGTGAATATCTGCTCTTTTCTAATAATAGTAAATTAACTGTTTTTTTGTTATCGTTATTAAACTGTGATTTGTATAAAGGTCCTATGATCTGTCTATTATTTTCTAAACCATATACATTTATTCGTAATCTTGGATTATTTTTTTCAAACATTTGTATATCGGTAAAAGTTACTGGAAATGACATTCCTTCTATGTTAAACAGATTGAAAACATTTGGATATGAAGAAACTCTTTGAATGTTCCTATTTGCAGGGTAAAGAGCTGCCGTGACCGACCACAGGAAACAATATATATCATTGTTACGAATATTTACACATGCCTTTTTATTTTTAATGATCAGAGGTAAATCAATAAATCTTGAACCACGGAGCGGTTGATATCTATTTATATTTACCTCCATGTAACAGTTATTAAGGAAAGTCCAACCAGAATCCCGCTCTTCAAATTCGTCTATCTTTTTCAGTAATTGATTAGCAACATCTGTAAAGAGCTTTGTAAAATCATAGTTCATACATATAATAATATTTTTGGTTTCAAATGATTTAACTTCTGGTATGTCGTGTTTAAGTAGTACAAACTTTGAGTATATATGAAAGTTAACCTTAAGGGAAGTGTGAGCTGCAAGAGATTGATCAATTAAAGATTTGACCCTACTGTGAAGGTGTCTGAAGAAAACAGGTAAAGATGTCTGTTCGTTCGTGTCAAGAGTATGTAATCTATATGTTGCTAATCGATTTTTAAAAGCAGAGTTCACTTTCTCCACGCCATGATCTAAAGTAATTACGTTATCTGACTTTCGGTGTATTTTACTCCTTAAATGTCCTATCCATTTCTTACCATTTACGTCAACACCACAGCTATCACAGAACGGCATATTAATTTGTGAAACACACAGACAGATTAGGATGGAATTTTTAATTGAAATTTATGATGGTCAATGGATTAATCAAATTTATTTAATATTTTTATGTATTACATACAAATAGATAATTATATTAAGTTTAGTAGGTACGGACTTATTTAAAATTAATTTTATTAGAAAAGAAAGTGGCTTCAGAATCTGCGAACAACTCGCTGGCTTGTCTAACAAATTTTTGTAGTTGAGCCCAGTGAGGAGATTCCTCGTCAGTCCGAAGCTTCAACCACAGCAGGTATTTTTTCCAAAGGTCGTCGCCACCTTCTTGGACGTCAACCGAGTTGTACACCTTCAAGTCAATGTGGAAGGGACCCTCGGTAGACAGTGTACGCCTCGTTTGACCGTTAGCCACCCGATTGTACAGCACCGATGTGGATGGAGCTCTGCCGGTGTTGACGGTGGGAGTTTCACTGTCGAGGTGGAAGATGTCGTATCCCTTTTGCGCAGCCTTTTTCTTTGAAGCTCTAAAACAGGGAAATTTTCTATATTATAATATTGTACCTTAGTACTTATAATGTTCATTAAATAAATAATAAATGATCATTATGTATATTGTTATGAACTGGACAACATCAGTTTTGCTTTAGTTAGGAATATTACGTGAACAGATTAATAGATGACTGTCATGAACGACACACAAAGTTTGATACTAATGGAACTCGAACGCAAGACTTCTGGATTTGCAACTACGGTCACTCATTACTAAACTACTTAGCCAGAAAAATAAATAAATCTCTCATAATAATATTATATTAACAAAAATAACAAATCTAGCATTATTTAACACGTAACCTCACTCACTCATATTTTGGTACATACCTATTGCGTAATGTAATTGATTATACGTATTTTAATTGGTAGTATTGGTACCTTATCATCACTTTACATCAGCTGGGTATAAGAGTACTAATGAGTAATAATTACCTCGGACATTCGCTTGAGGTACTTCTAGCAGATGACTTGCGTTTGACGGAGACCTTTTTGAACGTCCCAGCCTCGCTCCTTACCACTTTGTCACAATCGAACTCTTGGTCCGCTCTGAAAACATAATACCTATTATAAGTTACAAATAATAAATAAATACACAGAAAACTACTCAGAAAACTATCACATTATCTTCACAAAAACTTTCTCTTCGTAAAAACTATTTTTAACAGCACTAGATTTTTCAGTCGTAAATTATAATATAACCAGCTTTTGCCCGCGGCTTCGCCCGTGTAGATGTCAACATAGCTTTAGTCTTTTCTCATGGTCTGGTCTACCCCACATCCAATTTCATCAATAGGTAAAGCGGTTTAGACGTCAAACCGTTGTTACGCTTTACCTTGTTACAGACAGACAGAAAGAGTTACTGTCGTATATTTTATGATATTAGTATAGATAAGTAATGAACATGTACGTACTGGTACATATGGACGTACCTTATACGATCGCTTGCAACGCTTTTGACAGCTGGTGACGATTTGCGCTTTCCAGCCCCCTTTGCTGCCTTCGAATTTGACTTGACGGCTTCGATCGACGACGCCCTCGCACTGTTGCCACTATCGTACTCTGAATCCGACCTGTAAATATTATAAACAGAATAGTTATTAAATTGCGACTAGTAACTCAGAAAACGAAGTGTTTAGTCTGCCAATTGCAACAATTCGGTAGTCACTCAAACTAATAAAATTTGACAAGACTAATAAGCTAAATACGCTATCACTAGTTAGTATCACTCACCGTCACCGTGCACAAAATAACGATAGGTTTAGTTCTGCCAAATTTGTTTAAAGGTTAAAAAGATTTCTCACTTAAAAACAATAGAACATGGGATAGAATATTTTATAACTTAGGAACTTACATTTTTTAGGTAGGTAGGTACAGTGACGATTAAACTCACAAAAAATCTGGAGCCAGGTGTTTAGTCTTCAAGGTGAAAGGTCTTGGTCTTCAAGGTGGAAGATCTTCAAGATGGTGGCTGCTCCAATGGATTCGTTCAACGGTATAATAACGAAGTCAAAATGAAGCACTGACTGAATGATTTCGGATTTTATAAGAAAATTAATGATAATTTAGCAAAATACGTTAGGGTTGTCACCACGCATAGGAAAAAATATCTCGTCACGTTACGTAATGGAAATAATCAAATTATGATATAAGTTATGTAAATTCTACATGAAAATATTAATAAGTTATACATATCTAATAATAATGTAAATATTTTGTATGATGTAAAGTTTACTTAATATTTAGATTCCCCTATTATGTTTGTATACAGTAAATACAGGAAATGGAAATAAAAATTAAACTTAACATTATACATATTATAAAAAATTGTCTTTCTTATAATTTCATTCTTTAATAATAACTCAAATTGTAATCGCTCAATAGCTCAGTCGGCTGAGCATTCCCCTGTAAGGGAAAGGTCATGGTTTCGAGTTCTACTTGAGCATTTCATTTTTCCCGATGTATTTGAAATAATAAATTGCATTAATAAATGCTGTCAATATTAATTAAAATGTAAACATTTAATTTATTTTATTTTTAGATATAAAATGTGATAAGTATTTGATTAAAAAACTAAATTATCTGGATTATAATATTCAAATATTCATTATGTTCAAAGAGTAGGTAATCTCAATAAATTATTTGAAACCAATGTAGATACCTATTAAATCCTTCACACAATATTTTATTGTATCGAAAAATAAGATGTTGTATTTATTTTAATTTATAGATAGTACATTATTAACTAATAGTGGCAGCCCTAATGTAATTCGTGTAAGCATTTTCGACCCACATAACTTCAAAGAATCACATGGAGTAAAATTACATACTCCACGTGTAAAAATCCTACAACCTGTCCAATCCTGTATCAATATTGTATTATTATTATTATAATTTTAACGAATAACTTAATTTTTGATCCCACTAATAATTATATTTAAACTTGAAAGTTTTTTAAAGATATTCTTCTTAATATGTAGGTGTATCAATTTGTAATGCATTTGCTGTGGATAAACCTATAAACAAAATAAAAATAAATTATGTTATATTCAATCACACTATAACGGCTAAACGGATCTGGTTAAAATTTGTTCAAGGAAAATGTCAGCCTCCGTGGCGTGATGGATTCGATTCCCGCACGGTGCAATAATTTGTTTGCATGAATATGACTATTTGCATTGGTCTGGGTGTTTATATGTATAATAATTATACAGTAAATTATATACAATTTAGGTACAAGATATGCATAAATGGCAACCTTATTGCTAAAAACAATATCTTACACGCGACCTACATCAACACCTTTGGACCCCAAGCCATCCGATCCTGCTAGGCAGTGCATCCGCTAAATAACAAGCTAGTGTTTAGTACAGGTTTTCATTTCAAGGTAGAGAGTTGGGCAACAGTCGATCTCGATAAAGTCAAAGTGCAAATATATAATACGGTCTTACAATATAGTTTTTATCTAACTATTTACTTTAAATAAGTAGGTATATATTATACAAATATTATTTTATGTAAAGATTGATCGTAGATGAAATATTAAAAAGTGAAGTCGTAGGTAAAACTAGTCAAGTAATTTCATTTATGGAATATTATTAGCGGTCAGTAGCAGGTGCATTTAGGTATGAGAAATGCTATTGTTTATATCATTATCATATTGCACTCGGCGAAGCTCGACAGCCGCGCGAGTAACGAGACCTCACTGGGAGTGATGTGCCGACAAAGGCTTAGCGACTAGCAACAGACCAAATCGTGGCATCGTTTCATACGTGCTATGTAGGTTGCTATACTTAGGTTATGTAATATTGACTATATTGCACCACCACCTGTAATATTGTAATATTTACGAACGAAGTGAGTACTGATGATTACGAATACTGATTTATAACTCTCAATCGCACATGTAGGATTGAGAGTTCTAACTCACTTCGTTCGTAAATATTACATTAGTGAGTTAGAACTCTCAATCGTACATGTGCTATTGAGAGTTCTAGATCAGTAATATTGAGAGTTCAACGAACGAAGTGAGTTAGAACTCTCAATATTACTCTACTACTTGTATCGTTTATACACCCGAAATTGACGCGCACTTTTCAAGCTAACAAAGTAAAAACGCGTTTTTATTTATTTTTAATGTTTTTTCGCGAAATAGATAAATTGGAAGAGGGATAAAATAAAATTCTATATTTGTCAAATACCCAATTACTGATTTTACATAATTTAACTTTCCCTGGACTCTTTTTTTGAGGATAGATTCTTCACTATATAGGTAGTTGCCCTACTAAATGGATAGTAGTAGGGTATAGGTAGTTTTCTGCCTATAGATACCCTTCATAGTGTATTAATGAAAAATCGCTCTAATATTCATTATCATCTGATTCCTTACCTTTTTAAGGTTCCGTAAAGAGAATTTGTAACGGGAATATTTTTATTGGGTACTAATCAACATTGTAAAATATTAGTATCTTTAAACCATCAAAAATAAAAATATAACAATAATGGCCTCCAAACTTAAAGTTAGTTCTTAATAAACAATTATTAATTTTAATGAATGCAAGTATTAAATTATTTTAAATCGATTGTCCAGTTTATGCGACGCTATCCTTTTTGACACAAATATATGCCCTTTTCATTTGCAGAATACATAAAAACTATTGGAGAATAAAACGCAATAAACAGTGTAGTACTAAATCTAATATTGTAACATTTTACAGTAATAAATGAATTATCAAATTATGAATGCATGCCAAAAAAACAAAAATTTGACTGATACCTCAATCAGCAATCAAACTACTCAATAGAAATTACTTAGCGCAATAAATGTTTTGTCCATCGAGGTACCTATAGCCGCGGAATATTTTCCCTCTAAGGAACTTTTACATCTACACTGATGATTTTTATGAAACTGCAGTCTACATAAGTTAGTTATTTTTATATATATAGGACACGCCAACTTGACTTCACCTCGCCTGATGGTAGGCTAAAGGCAAAGTCTCAGGAAAGAAGGTTACCATTACAGACACTAAGTAATGTTACAATGGTGGCACTCTTGGCGGCCTCATCAGATGTTTTTTCACGCCCCGCTTAAAGGCCCCGCTTAAAGATAAAATGTTAACGTCACTAACGTCCCCAACATTAAGTATTTGAAACCGGGGCAACTATTCAACTGGCCTTTACTAATTGCTTTTAAATTTAATTAAATTTGCTGTCAACCAGGCCTCAATTCTGCTAAACCAAATCCACTATTACACCGGAACAGAACAGATTGAACGGAATGGACACTGCGAAAAAATTAACTTACTTTTAAACTTTAAAGGAATGCGATTCAAATCTAAAACTTAAAGGCTGTTTGCAGAGTGAATGGAAAAGTGTATTGAAACTCTTTTCATTTAATTTTGACCTTTAATACAATTGAGATAAAGTCTAAAATTTAATACCATTTTCTGCAGTGTCTGTGGTGTGGAAATGGTTTTGCTTTAGTAAGAAATTTCAAATTTGGTTTATTAAGTTAGGGTTTCCAGTGCTGCATAACCTGCAAGTCGATATACCTTTTGATTGACTGATGAGGAATGCGGGTTTTACTCGACAGAGGTTGCCGGGTTTACTCTCGAGATTGGTGTCATGAGAATATTGACCGAATATTGTTTGTAATCTCAATATTAGTTTTAATTGACTTTACCTTTTAAAAACCACTTTATTTATACCACTTAGGTGGCAGACAAGCGTACGGCCCACCTGATGGAAAGTGGTTACCGTGGCCTATGGACGTGTGTAACCCCAGAGAAGCCACATTCGCGCTGCCGACTCTGTAAGCACAGAGTCTCTGTGCTGTTAGTGTAGAGGACAAAGCAGGATAAGCCTTTAGTCATCCCACTGACAGAACAAACTCTTCAGTGAGCTTTTGCTAACCTACTCACCACTGAGAAGACAACACGTAGTTATTATAACCGCGGTATTCTGTAGGGCGGAGGTACTTCCCCGGTCGGACTGCTCAATTGGACGGCAATACCGCCGTGTCCTACCTCCTATCCGATTATTTTCTCATTAAAATAGTTTATCTTATAGTAGATAATTACCTAGCGATTCTGATACAAAAAAGTGTAAACTATATGTATCTAATCATAATTTCACAGTATTACTTTCTTGAGAATTACTCAATACGTTATAACCTACTAGACCCCGGCTAAGTGAATCACGTAAATCAATTAAGTATTATCGCTTAATACAGACTTAATATAGTGGTAGACGTTGCGGGGAGTCTCGGCTTCGAGGCGCCAGGCGCCCGCCCTCGTGTCGCCGCCTAGCTTGCCCTTGTACTTAAGTACGCTTTACTCACTCTGTATTTTAAAGAGATGTCAGAAGCCATATCTGGTTGATTAGTAACATGGCGTCGCATTTAACATCTCCTTTAACTTTATAATGTGTTAGAATAATCCTACTTTCCTACTTTCGAGAAATTTCTCGATAATATGTAGAGGCATCAAGTTGAAATTTAAACAAAATACCTAGGTAATAAAATCTGATTTCTAAGTCAATGCCATCAAAAGTTACAAGAGTTTATGTAGCATAAATTCATAACTCAATTCAGTCTTGTACGGAACCCTAAGTGTGCAAGCACCGGCTGATGCAGGTCATCACCGGACATGATTGTTTTAGAAGTTACCTGCATCAGATCTTGAAGAAGCCAACGCCTGAGTATCATCACTGTGACGCAAGCGAGAGGAGAAGCTGAGACAGGTCCTTGTGCAAACTTGGGGGTTAGTGTTCTCTCGCTTAGCACGTTGCTTACAATTATGGTGCAGAGCGCGAGCACGTGGGCAGCCAAAGCCACCTTCTGCGAAGAAGTAAGAAGCTCAAGAGGAAGGCAGAGTAGTGTATATGTCCCTCCCGTCCCGCATAGTCCACAATGCGCGAAGATGACTCAGGTGTGTAGACTTCTCCATGAACGCGGGCCTGTGGGTTACAGGTGGAGCTGCTTGTCATCCTAGCAGAAACACGCCGAGACGGCACCCCCCCTCCCCCCCTTTTCTGTGGAAAGATGGGGACGCCGTAGTCCCTCACCCGGTTTCTGAGGGGATTACCGCATATTAAAAAAAAGAGAGTTGTACCTTCTTCATCTTAACGTTAAACCTAGTCGCATCAGAAGCTTTTGCCTCGGATTGAATGAAATTTTAAGCATCTAGTGTGCTAACTATTCTAAATCGATTAAGATAGAAAAAAATAATCGGTCCAGGCGGGATTCGAACCCGCGATCTTTACTTTACAGGGGGAACGCTCTGACCACTAAGCCACAGAACCTTCGCCCGAAAACATCCAAATTCTTCTATACATATATCCGTCTTACCAAGCGTCTTATCTTTTCTTTACCGCACCACCAAGACCTGGAATTCATTACCAGCACACGTGTTTCCTTCTTCCTACAGTCCCGTGGCCTTTAAGCGGGGCGTGAAAAAGCATCTGATGAGGCCGCCAAGCTGAGTGCCACCTTTGTAACATTTAGTGTCTGTAATGGTGACCCTCTTTCCTGAGACTTTGCCGTTAGCTTATCATCAGGCGAGCTGAAGTCGAGTTGGCGTGTCCTATATATAAAAAAATAACTAACTTATGTAGACTGCAGTTTCATAAAAATCATCAGTGTAGATGTAAAAGTTCCTTAGAGGGAAAATATTCCGCGGCTATACCTCGATGGACAAAACATTTATTGCGCTAAGTAATTTCTATAGAGTAGTTTGATTGCTGATTGAGGTATCAGTCAAATTTTTGTTTTTTTTTGCATGCATTCATAATTTGATAATTCATTTATTACTATAAAATGTTACAATATTAGATTTTGTAATACACTGTTTATTGCGTTTTATTCTCCAATAGTTTTTATATATTCTGCAAATGAAAAGGGCATATACACACATCAACAAAGTCTAGGGAACAAGGACATTTCTAGTTTTTATTTGAAAACCCTTTCTTGTTATAGTGAGTGTTTTATATCAATAGAAGGGTATTTTTATACCGCTTTTAATTTTAATTTTAATAAAAACATTCTCGTATCAATTTTTTTTTTTTAAGAAGGAATTGAACAATGCCAATTTTGAGTATTACAACCTTCTATGATTAGGCACAAAAATAACGAGGTAGTAAGAAATACAGTAATTAACTGTACTTTAAACGTTTTTAATAATCTGTAGGACCTCCTAAAGCATTAGCAACAGCTCGACAACGGCGTGGCATATTTTTTTTTTTTTTTTTTTTTTTTTACGTGCGCAAAATCCCCACGGATACCTCCCCACCGGAGCCGGTGAAGGAGGTTATGTCGGACTCGAACCGACTAAAACGCACGCCGCCTGTGGGTCGCTTTGGTTGCCGAAGGTGAGGTTGACAGGCATATCCCTCGCACCCCGGCCGACCCAGGGCCATCTCTCACGATCTGGCCCTCTTCTCGGGTGTGGGGACTACAGAGTCCCCAACTCGTCCCCGGAAACGGGGAGGCGCGCCACGCGCGCCACCGCCGCGGCCTGCTTCTGCCAGGGTGACAGGCGGCTCCACCTGTCACCCCCAGGCCGGCGCTCATGGGGGGCGAAGGTCGTTCATCGACCTCCGACGCCCGACGGCGTGGCATACTTAGTATGAGATTGTCAATCATCGTCTGTGGAATATGGCTCCATACACTGCGAAGGTGTAAAAAAAGTTGTTCTTCTGTGTTCAGATTTTCCAAAGAATCACTGAAAGCTCTTCTCCCAAGCAAATCCCAGGCATGCTCTATGGGATTGAGGTCGGCAGACTGAGCAGGCCATTCCAACGTCGTAATATTGTGCTCGCTTAACGCATTGACCACTACCCTCGCGGCGTGTGACCGTGCATTATCTTGCATGAACATAAAATCTTGACCGAACTGCTGTCGATGAGGGATTACCATAGGGTGTATAACCTCCTGAATGTATTGGTTTGCATTCAAATTGCCCCGTATCCAAACGAGGTCGGTCCTTCCACCAAGGCGAATTCCAGCCCATACCATGATTGTTCCACCTTGGTAAGGATGAACTTCTTGCAGATTCTGGAGACGCCTCCGACGTCCAGGAACTCGCCATTTACACACTCTTCTTGAATCTGGATGAAAACCGAAGCGAGATTCGTCGGAAAACAAAACCTGTGCCCATTGATGGTCGGCCCACTGTAAATATGCGTTAGCCCACAATAAGCGACGACCTCGATTTCCACGTCGAAGAGCTGGAACCCTAAGCGGTTTGCGAGCATGAAGATTGGCTTCGTGTAGGCTTCTCCTGACAGTTTGATCGCTAATAACCACTTGATGCTGAGACTGGAGGCCTGCGACCAACGTAAAGAGCTCGTCAGAGCAGTAATCGTGGGTTGCCGCCTTGCGGAATTTTGCAAGAAACGATCTTGTCGCGGGGTAGTAACCCTATTTCGTCCCCTGTGACGTTCGGCAACATCCCCTGTAGACCTGTAGCGTGCCCATAATCTGCGAATTACGCTTGGTTGGGTGTTGACAGCATCCGCTACGTCGCGTTGAGTTCGTCCAGCTTGCAGCATACCAACAGCCCTTAACATCTCTTCGCGACTTAAATGACGACGTGACATGATGACTACAGTCACAAAAATGCACAAACCATACGTAAAAGACGTATTATTGATAATAAACGTTATTTACAATCAAAGAAAATATTTTTTATTTTGCATCAGAGAAACTGCACAATCAAACACTTTTAAAAGTTTTACCTCCATATTCGAAAATCATCACTTATTTAAATTTATTTTTAAATTTCGAACAACTCTGTAATCTACTTTATTCTATTTTTATTTATTTGCTGCCAGTTATTTGCAAAACAAGATTTACATGAAAAAAAATTGGGGTCATCTTGTTCCCTAGACTTTGTTGAGGTGTTTATTTGTGTCAAAAAGGATAGCGTCGCATAAGTTGGACAAATCGATTTAAAATAATTTAATACTTGCATTCATTAAAATTAATAATTGTTTATTAAGAAGTAACTTTAAGTTTGGAGGCCATTATTGTGATATTTTTATTTTTGATGGTTTAAAGATACTAATATTTTACAATGTTAATTAGTACCCAATAAAAATATTCCCGTTACAAATTCTCTTTACGGAACCTTAAAAAGGTATGGAATCAGATGATAATGAATATTGGAGCGATTTTTCATTAATACACTATGAAGGGTATCTATAGGCAGAAAAGTACCTATACCCTACTACTATCCAATTAGTAGGGCAACTACCTATATAGTGAAGAATCTATCCTCAAAAAAAGAGTCCAGAGAAAGTTAAATTATGTAAAATCAGTAATTGGGTATTTGACAAATACAGAATTTTATTTTATCCCTCTTCCAATTTATCTATTTGGGACGGGATCGTGTTGACCTTTCTATGACGGTATAAGTACCAGAAACGTCAGCACGGACCTACCCTCCCCCTCCTTCTGAGGGGTAGGGTGACGTGGTTTTGAGTGAGAACGCAGGTCGTGTAGATCCTCAAAACAAGTCTGGTGGACTATCCTTCTCGAGGTTGTCGTCCTGTTCTTGGTCTAATTCCCTAAGAAATAGACGCAACAAAAACCTCCAGGCACACCAACGCAGAAATGCAGAGGTCATGTTTCTGCGTGTTCATCACCGAACAAGAGCAGGTGGTGGATAGCAATGACCTCCCGCGTGTTTGTGCCGTGCGCGGGGACCCGTCCCGGGGGATGAAGGAGTCCTGGTGGTTGAGCGAGCAGTGGGCCGGAGTAGTTGCACACTGCAAGCAACACGCCACTTTGGTCTGGATTTCCTCTCACACAGGTGGTCACAGAGTAGCTTTCTGTGATCAATCGGCTGTGGCATCCCATAAGCGGGCTGCTTAAGCGAGGTCTCGTGGGTTGGGGAAGGGCAGGCGGCATGGCGTGGTGGCTTGGATGGAAGCAGCACCGTCTCATGCTGTGGAAAACCAAGTCATATCTCGTTGTGTGCAGTCGCGTCCTCTTCTCAACTCAGGGGACCTATAATGAGGGAGTAGCTCTGGGGATCACTTGCAATGCAAGCGACGTCCCCGACGTGAGGGCTCCGTGGCGGGTGGAGAGCTCCTGAGGTGAAAAACTACTCGTATAACACATGGATTCCGAGACATGTACAAAGAACACCACCAGGAAGACCGCTGCTGCAAAAGCAGCACTTCCAAAACTTCCTTCGGGCACGATCACTGCTGCACAAGCAGTATCGTCACCGTCACCAACACCACAAACTGGCAAAATGCCAGGGGCAGCAGCCCGTCCAATACCCGAAGCTGGGCTCAGTAGTGTCCCACCGCTCGCATTGAGGTCTGGTTCGGGACAAAATGCGCCGCAAGGCGCCACACCCCGAAACCCAGCCGAACAGGTTGCGTCAAAGAGTGTGTCCCCAATAACCCGGGGTAAATCGGCCCACCAGAACTCACGCAACCCGGTGACCGCGACCTCTGGTCAACACTCCACAACACCCGAGGCGATGGATATGACCTCTCTTAGAGAGGCTATACAATCACCCACCACCAACGATCCCACCTGGTCGACAGCACACAAAAAGATGTCCTCGGCCAAAAGACGACGCCGCGACGCTTCAAAGCGAGAGCAGAAGCACGAGCGAACGCCTCAGGTGCCGCAAGGCATCCTGTTAACCCTGAAAGTAAAAAAGAAAGAAAAAAAAATATTCGTACGAACTATCGGATTTTCTATCTTAATCGATTTCGCCTCGGAGTTTGGGGTCCGCTTTATTGCTGTATATTCTCTACATTTGTATTATGTTTTCGTATGTTGTTTAGGGTGTATAAGGCACAGCTACCTACCTGTAAGCCAGTACCATTCAGTCACTTACTTATTGAAGGATGAGATATTGGCGCAGATTTTCATTGTGGGGTTTCTATAAAGTGGAGATGCTTGTCCTTTTGGTTTTGCTTATACTGTGAATATGGCGTATCCCTGGTGTTGACGTAAAGACCGGGAATAATGCTAGGATACTAGGTGATATGGGTGGCTTCACTGACATTGATGTTGGTCTTCGCAGGTTTAGGTCATATTTCTAGGTCTACTAAACTGATTGTGACAAAATTTACATAAGATTTTAAGTCTAAACAAGATCTTTCTAACAAAATTTGGCATCAAAATGCGTTCAGTAGTCTTTGCGCCCATCGGGGACAAACAGACAAGAATTGAAGATAAACTCGTTTATTAAATCTCCAATTCATTATTGCATATATATGCTATAAATTGTTTTATATATCCTAACTATGTACAGTATAAGTTTACTGTTACACTAAACTTATATTTAGCTTAGTTGAGTGGCTTGTAGTGCATAAAGTTATGAATAGATTATGATTGACCGGGTTACCAACTCCAACGAAAACACCCAAGTGCCCATCTATTTAAGGAGCCAGTAGAACGGCGAGGTATTTGTATTATTAACTACAAGCTGTTGCCCGCGGCTCCGCCCGCGTGTTTGTTGGATATATCATAAGCTCTAGTCCACCTGTGTACCAAATTCCATTTCTTCTGACATATGTCTTTCAGACAAGAACAGTGGCATTAATAGCCTTCTCTGTGCCCTCTGCGAGTTTCTATAACTGCGCCCTTGAGTTTTTAGATATTATAGGTATTTTAGCTAGAGCAATTCTATATATAGACCTACTTTATTTATTCACAATAATGTATCTTTTGTTATAGGGGAGTGGAGTCTACTAATACAGGCATTATTTGCTTAAAAGGAGCCTTCAATTACAAAATTGTAACACCAAACTGTATGATGCAAATAAACTATTTTTTTATGTGTTAAATTTTTACTGTCTAATATTTTGGAAGAAAAGTCTATTTTTAAGAACTAGACGAAGAAGAAACCTGTTGTGGGCAAACAAGCAGACGAGTTATTATGCCCGTAATTGCCCAAGTCGTGGCTTAGATCTGGGGACTGGGTCTCCAAGTAGCTCTGCTCAAAACCGAGACAATTTTCTTTGATGACGGCATTCACCTCGGCGTGCTTCACCGGACCGGAGGGATCTAGCCTCACAGTGGGAGACACTCTCATCGGCATCATGTCCCAGATGAAACATCTGGGGCTCGTGTTCGAGGGCCGATGGGACTTTGCAGCATGTCCGAATCTGGGTTCCAAATTGAAAAGCACGGCTAGTGCTCTGGCGCGGCTGCTGCCCAACGTGAGGAGGCTGGTGGACGCCTCCTGGAGACTCTACTCGGATATCGTGCCGTCCCTGGCCCTATATGAGTCCCGTATGGACGGAGACCCTGAAGTCCAGGTACGTGCACCTGCTGCGTGCTTCGCAGAAAACAATGGCCATCAGGGGGTACCGTAAGTTATCATTTAATAGGGTGAGTCTTCGTGGGTTCTGAAAGCGAGAACCCTTTCAGTGATTTATCGATACCGAAAGGGGGCACGGGAGTTCCGAGTCTTAAGAAATTGGGGCGTCAGAACCCAGTTGCACAGGGACATGGCAGTGAAGTGGAAGGGAGGACTTGGGTAACCACACACAGGACACGACGAAGTAGCGTCGGAAAGACGAATCATGAGGGAGTGGCTAAAGAAGCTACACGGCGGCCTCTCTTAGTGGTTGACGCAGGGTATCACCAGGCACAAGTGCTTCGGGGATTTCCTGTGTCTGATTCGACAAGAGCCAACTTCTGAGTGCCATCGCTGTGATGCGGGAGACGAATCAGGGAAATTGAACCACTTTGGTCTTCATACGAATTCATTCATATTCTATAATAGAACAACACCCTGCAAAGTTTAAGCATAATTATGTAAATTTATTTAATTTTAAGTACTGAAGTTTTGAATACAGAAGGTGGCATAATTAGAAATTGCTTTTAAGTATGAATTGGAGAAAAAACGTTTATTTCCAAATATTTGCAAAGATATTTTCGGAAATATTAGCATGTAGGTACGTGTTAAAATCGAGCACTAGGGGCGCAACAAGAACTTATCAGGAGCAAACCAAAAAAATAATTTGAATAGTTAGGATGCTAAATGCTTCAAAATTACATTCAAAAGAATTGTCCTGCCTGGTTTTTCATTCTTGCGCCCCCCAAAGTCTATGCCCTGTGTCTGGGCACCACCCTATTTACAGCACTTGGCAAGGGACAAGCTTGAGAACCAGTCTGTCCCTTGCCTGAAAGACATATATTGGGCAGCATATAATCTTGCAACCTGCTGCATCTTATAAATGTTGCTGTATCAATTTATTTTATGAACCATTAGTGACGAGCGAAACATGACGAAGGCTATTAAATTTGGATGAAGATGAGCGAACGGGAGGCCATTCGAGATAATGGCCTTTAAATTTTCATGCTTCAGCTAACCGTAATATTACTGTTGGGATTTTATTATACGAAGGACATCTTGCTCCTGAATATTTATAGCAAACTTTTTTCATCATTAGAGGGTAGGTAATTATGTTTGGGTGATTTTGGTATCTAACCAAGATTTTTGAAGCTCTGGCTTGAGCCTCGGTGTTGATCCGGGGGACTGGCATAGGGCTACTCCATCTCTTCCCGTGGGTACCATGGAAGGCGACTAAGGGACCTAGCGCACGCACAATAGCCAAAAAAAGAGGCTGAGTACTGATAAAAGAGTCCCTTTCCATAAGGGACATGGCTATTCTCCATCCAAGAGTAAGAATACAGCCCATGATAGTGCCAGCTTGACGATAATATATTTGCTCTGCATTCGTGAGACATTTTTTTTTTTACGTGCGCAAAATCCCCACGCATACCTCCCCACCGGAGCCGGTGGAGGAGGTTATGTCGGACTCGAACCGACTAAAACGCACGCCGCCTGTGGGTCGCTTTGGTTGCCGAAGGTGAGGTTGACAGGCATATCCTTCGCACCCCGGCCGACCCAGGGCCATCTCTCACGATCTGGCCCACTCCTCGGGTGTGTGGGGACTACAGAGTCCCCAACTCATTCCCGGAAAACGGGGAGGCGCGACAGGCACGCCGCCGCCGCGGCCTGCTTCTGCCAGGGTGACAGGCAGCTCCACCTGTCACCCTCAGGCCGGCGCTCATGGGGGTCGGAGGTCGTTCACCGACCTCCGACGCCCGAGTTGCCTTCGTACGCGGGCAGCTTGGCTGGCGATCCTTCGTTGCTCCCGCTGCCGCTCCCGCCCCGCCTCCTCCTTCACGAGCATTACTTGCTCGCAGAAGGAGGCGCCGGCCGCCCACGCATCCGCGCAGTGGACCTTCGCCGCGAGCAAGATGGAGAGCATAAGAACTCTCACTCCCAGGGCCGCCACAAGCTCCCGTCTCAGCGTCTCCCACGCCGGACACTCGGTGAGCGTGTGCGGCCCTGAGTCCTCGCTCGCGTCGCAGTGATGGCACTCGGACGTTGGCTCTTTCTCCATCCGACGCAGATACTTTCCGAAGCATCCGTGCTCGGTGATCATCTGCGTCAGACGGTACGAGAGGCTGCCGTGTGGCCTCTCTAGCCACTCCCCCATGATGGGTCTTACCGCCGCTACTACGGCGCGCCCTGCGCCTGGTCGCCCAAGTCGTAGCTCCCATTCCGCCACCATTTCCCTGTGGAGCCGGGATCTGACGGCCCGAATTTCTTCGGGCTCGGGATCGTGACCCCGCTCCCGCGCCGCCTTTCGGATCCGGTATAGCGCCGAAAGGGATCTCGCTTTCAGGATCCATGGTGGCGATCCGGCGAGGAGACTTGCCGCGTTGAATGATATCGTGTGGTACCCCCTTATGATACGGCACACCAACTTCTGCTGCGGACGCTGCAGCAGGGGCATGTGCCGATCATTCAGGGTGTCCGCCCACACGGGACACCCGTACAGGGCCATGGACCGCACGACACCCGCGTAGAGTCTCCTGCAGGAGTCCTCCGGGCCCCTCAGGTTGGGCAGTAGCCGCGCCAGAGCGTTGGCTGTGCCCACCAATTTGGGGCCCTGACTTCGGAAGTGCTTCCCGAAGTCCCACCGGCCGTCGAGCACGAGCCCCAGATATTTCATCTGGGGCTTGATGCCGATGAGAGTGCCTCCTACTGTGAGACTGGAACCAGGTGGTGGCGTGCGCCGAGGTCCATGAAAGAACATGGCCTCGGATTTATGCAAAGCCACCTCAAGGCCCAGCCGCCGGATCCGTTCCACGACTTGTGCAACCGCGGTCGTGGCCCTCAGGGTCGCTTCGCGGTATGTAGCCCAGCTCGCCGTCACCAGCGTGTCGTCCGCATAGCATGTGACGGCGGCGCCACCCGCGAGCTCACCGCGAAGCACCCAGTCGTATTCGATGTTCCACAGGAGCGGCCCAAGAACCGATCCCTGTGGAACACCGCACGACATCTCACGCCGACCGACGCCGGTCGCACTTGGATAGATGACGTCTCACTCCGTCAGGTACGCCCCGACTATGCAGCGGAGGAAGAGAAGCACACCGTGGTACACGAGTGCCTCCCTGATGCAACTCCAGGGCAAGGTGTTGAACGCGTTGGAGATGTCCAAGGATACCGCCAACGTCACCTCACCCCGGGCGACTGCCTCCTCCGCCAAAGTCCTCACGCGCATGATGTCATCCACGGTGGACCGCCACCGGCGGAAGCCATATTGGGCGTCCGCCAGGTCCGGCCCCCTACCAGAGAGGTGCTCGACGAGGCGCTTCGCAATAACTCTTTCAAAGAGCTTGCCCACCTCGTCGAGCAACACAATGGGCCGGTAGCCGGACGGTTCGTCCGCCGGGAGACCCTCCTTTCGGATGAGGATCACTTTCCCCGTCTTCCACATCTTCGGAAACTGGCCCCGCTCCAAGCATGCGCTGAGGAACCCTCTCAGTCGGGGTTCGAGACCGTCTTCTCCCAGAGCTAGGACCCACGCGCGGCCTGGAATGCCGTCGGGTCCCGGGGCGGTGCTCTTCTTGGCTCTAAGCCTTCTCACCGCCAGCTCCAGTTCTACCCAAGTGACCTCGGAGACTTCGTCGTCAACTACCACACTGGGCGCCATAGGCGACCGAGGTGGCGGAGTCATCTCGGTCGCCTATGAACTCTCTACTATCTCGCGCCGGGAACAGGGACTCGACCACTCCACCGAGCAGAGCTGGCTGGAGAACCTGGGTCAACGACGGGGCACGGGGGCGCAGCTTTCCTCTTACCACAAGGTAAGGCCGCCCCCATGGATCCCGCTCCAGCGTCTCCATGAGCTCCTTGTAAGCCGCGGCTTTCGCCGGCTTAATCTCCGCTCGGAGGGCAGCATTCGTGAGACTGAAAATCTTAGTTAATAATACACTGCTATCTATTCCTTTGGCGATTTACAGACGTGATTTTTGAAGCTCTGGTTTGAGCCTCGGTGTTGGGCCCATAGGACTGGAATAGGGTTACTCCATCACTTCCCATCGGTACCGTAGAAGGCGACTAAGGGACCTGGCGAACGCACAATGGCAAAAAACAGAGGACGAAAATTGGCGAAATTTTCCGTGTTAATACACTGCTATATTCCTTTAGGGAATTACAGGCATGATTATATTATATATGAAATTTATCTAGGTAGAGTGCATGCTGAAGATGACCAGGTGCAGAGTGGTCTGCAATATACTTATTGATTGATTGACCGCCTGCAGTTTTAATTTACTCGACACAAAGATTATGTTTGTACTTTATTTTGAGTTATGATTCAATTATCGTTAATAATAGAGCATTAATCTATCGAGAAACCTTGATGTAATTTATTTGTTTAGCCTCAACAAAGTAACTTTACCGGCTCTATTAACATCATATTACAAATGAGATCGCAAAAATATTTACGTTACGAGCTTTATTACTCACTTTATTATACACAACAGTTCGGATATTCTGAAACTCGAAAGTTTTTAAACATGAATTATGTATTCAGGGAGTTAGATACTTTGGCACGCGATGTTAATGTATATCAACCCCATTTCCCACCCCACTTCTTTTTAAAGCACTTTCTTACTGAGCTCTTAGTTTGTAGCAAATTGATTGTCATTGTATTCTTTTAGATGACTGACAGAGAGAGAGTCCCCATTCTATTCTTTGCTAACCGCTGCCTGCGATTCTACCCGCTGATGATATTCTGTCATCTGTCACTAGTAAAAGATATTATGTTATCTTTGAGAAGATTTACTTCTGATATAGTAACTGCCTGAAATATATTTCACCATGGATCATGCCGCAGGGTTTTTTATGTATTTATACTTTATTGTACACATATATGATATTTATACAAAAAGGCGAGCTTAACTTAAAGTTGAGTTCTCTTCCAGCAAACCCGGGAGTGCACAGAGGAATTGCAATATTTTGTTCTAGCACTTACAATCAACTATTACTGCCAACGTCTTATTGGTTGAGTGATACTAGATTATGAAGTCATTTGAATGACGATATTGGGTATGATACAGGAGCATGGAATGCGCTTTCTTAAAATTGTATTAATTGGTCTGAATTTTGGTTGGACACTTGGCTGGAGAGCTTCGTCTGTCTGCCAGGCCTTTCAGGTGAAGTCCGTTTGAACCCAGAATATTCATATATCCCGTAACTTGGGAAATGATTTTAATGACCAGTCGATCTATAGTCAATCAAACTGTTATTGTTACTGTTTAACCGACTTAAAAAAAGGAGGTTCTCAATTCAATGGGTATTTTTTGTCTATGTTTGTTATGCGATATCTAAGCTAATAATGAACGAACTTTTATTTTTCTTGCGGTGTTCGATAGGATGTACTTTTAGAGTGGTCTTATATCGAAAAAATCCTGAGAAATACCATACCACCACCACCACCACCACCATACCATACCACTCTCGCGCAAATACCAAACCAAACTATACATCTGGGTGACGATAATTTTTTAACAATTGTAATAAACTTATAGAAAGCAAAAAATTATATTAGATACTTAATTGTCAGTATAAAGAATTGTTCCGTATACTTTTTTTGTCTTTGTCTTTATAAAGATAACTCCCGTATTACAAAAATATTCGGGATGTGCTATAGCATATAGCGTTCTCATAGAAACTCTGAATAGCATCTCTGAATCTGATCCTGGAGAAATCTGGAGAAACTCTCAAAATGAAAGTTTGTTACGCGATGTCAAAGCCAATTACGAATGAACTTTTATTTACGATTTCTTGACGTTAGCCCACGTATATGTCATTAAATCTAAAGTTAGCCAGCAAATTTTGAGCCACATTTGCACTCGAATGGCACCCGACTACAGTGGCACTTCAGCAGGTACGTATCTACAATGTTTACACACATTCACCGGCCACCTTTTGCATATCAAATTAGTTTATTTTACGTTTCATAATGAAGCCGTCGGCGTCGCGTCCTCTCCAGCAAACATTAATTAATTAATTATTATGTTTATTTACTTGTTGAAGAACGTTTGCTCTGGATGTATGAGGTATAGGTGTATTTGTTTTAGGTTCTTTTAGAACAGATGAAACTTTTACAGGTAAAGAAAGTTTGTCTTGGCAGGACGCCCGAACTTGACAGAGTTTTATATAAATTAAACAGAGAACAGTTATAACTACCTAGATTCAACATAAATCTATAATGATACGAGTTTCTATGAGAACGCTATATGCTATAGTACATCCCGAATATTTTTGTAATACGGGAGTTATCTTTATAAAGACAAAGACAAAAAAAGTATACGGAACAATTCTTTATACTGACAATTAAGTATCTAATATATTTTTTTTCTTTCTATAAGTTTATTACAATTGTTAAAAAATTATCGTCACCCAGATGTATAGTTTGGTTTGGTATTTACGCGAGAGTGGTATCGTACTTCATTTCAAAATTAAGTTCTAAATTACTTGTGAGACTGCCTGAAGCTTTTCTCTCTGTCTCTTCGTCTACTCTAATTACGATAATGAAATGACCTAAGTATTCAAAAAGCTAATGAATCATTTGGCAGTCATAGATAAGCGAGACGTGATTTCTATAAGGAAAAGGATATCACGTTCCTGCCTACCATAGATCGTAATGTTCTTGCGCATTTAGGTCTTAATTTATCTAATCAAACGCAAGCTAAAACATAGAAAATAAATAAAAATTCCACACAACGCTATTTAGAACCATAGCTTAACTAGCTTGTGTTATGGAATCTAGAATGCGGATAAACATATTTAGATACATATTTTTTTGTAAATACATACACATCATACATAGAAACACCCAAACCAATGCAAATGTACATATTGATGCATACAAATATTTCCGGGAATCGAACCCGCGCCTCCTGCGTAACAGTCGAACGTTCTACCTAACGTTCGAACGTTCTAATCTTGTTATTGTCGGCCTCTGTGGCATAGCACCACAGAGGCCGACAATAACAAATAAAGAAAAGAAAGTTAAAAAGCGCCGTCGAATAGAATCCGTTTAAAAGTGGTTTTATTTCAATGAGTGATATTTGCGTTAACTTCGACAGTAGCATAATAATGCTAGCCTTAGTAAGCCTTATAAATACATAACTATAAAGGTAGGGGGCGTGGATGATGTGACTCACACCATGTAGTACACCCGACACCCTTTCGGTCACCGGCATTCAATAATAAGGTAGGGTAGCTTTTCTACGAAAGCTTTGATGAATGACTTTTCCAAGTACAACATGTTGGCACTCGGTATTAAAGCGAAACCTTTTGAAGTTATTAATAGTCAGAGCAAAGTATCGTAGAGTTCCATTCCACGTCAACATTATTATGGTGATATATATATATATATATTCACACTTGATGGGGTAAGACACATCGTCAATGGGGTAAGCTGAGATGCATACACACAAATTCCGCTGGATACATATTTAGTTACAAGGTTACTTGTGCAAGTGGGGATGCTATAGGTTTTTTTTACGTGCGCAAAATCCCCACGGATACCTCCCCGCCGGAGCCTCGATCCGACCAAAACAAACGTCGCCTGTGAGTCGTTTTGGTTGTTGGCCGACCTAGGGCCATCTCTCACGATCTGGCCCTCTCCTCGGGTGTGTGGGTACTACAGAGTCCTCAACTCGTTCCCGGAAACGGGGAGGCGCGTCAAGCGCGCCGCCGCCGCGGCCTGCTACTGCCAAGGTGACAGCCGGCTCCGCAGGCCAGTGGGTGACCCACAGACCTGCGTTTGTGGGGGGCGTAGGTCCTTCATCGACCTCCGACACCCGAGTTGCCTTCGTACGCGGGCAGCTTGGCTTGCGATCCTTCGTCGGGGATGCTATAGCCTGTCAACCAAATACATTTTAGATCAAAGATGAGAAAATTACAAGTGCGGTGAAAGATTAAGGGTATGCCTATGGTAGGACCCTCCCCTTTCCTACACAGGATAACACGTAGGGCATAGATATCACCCGCAGACGGTGCAAAGTAGCCGATCAGGAAACAAGCGGTTCAGACACTCTTTCCCTTGCCGCACCATTAGGACTTGGCATTAATAACGTTTATTGCAAAAATACATACATTTTAAAAGAAACGAGGGCTTCATGATACATAGAAAGCCATGTTCAGGACATTTGAAACACAGCCTCTTAAACTAGGGAGAACCCTGTATCTTAAGAGACAGTTTTCATCACGACAATTATACGCGCCTGTGTGTGTGTGTGTGTGTGTGTGTGTGTGTGTGTGTGTGTGTGTGTGTGTGTGTTGTGTGTATATCTAGTGTGTGGGTGTTTAAGTGCAAAGGGAAAATGGTGATGTAGTAGCGAGATGTTATAATCTTACGTGGAGTAGATAAGTACGGATTCTGTACTTAAGTAATCCAGATTTAATAGCCATTCTGTTACCATAGTCTTCATTCGTAACCAGCACACGTGTTTCCTTCTTAATACAGTTCTGGATCCTTTAAGCAGGGTGTGAATAAGCGTTTGATGAGGCCGTCAAGCTGAGCTATTGTAACATGGTATGTGTATGTAAGGGTGACCATCTTGCCTGAGACTTTGCCTTTAGCTTACCATCAGGCGAAATGAAGTCTAATTGACGTGTCCCATATGAAAAATAAACAATACTTCAAGAAATAGTCTGTAACTGGAACGGTGTTGCCGGGAAGTTCAAAATAAACATGTGTTTCATTACTAACACTGGTGTATTCCCACACCCATAATTTATGTTACCTATAAGTTATATACCTAAGTTACCTATGCTTGTGTGGAACATCAATATATTATTCTTCTTTGGATCGACTCTCCCGAATCAATCGAATAATAGACTATAATTTATCTCTGTTCAAAATGTAATCCAGTTCCTATTAGCAGTTCTGTCGTGATTGAGTAAGTAGCAAACCTCGATCAATCTAAACTTTGGTAAGTAAGAACTTAAAAAGTAAGATTAGAACCACATTTATATTCTGTCAAACAGCGTTTTTTTCATGTTGTTTATCATAACTTATTACACCAACTCTAATCCTATGCTATCCTACTTATATTATAAATTTGAAAGTTTGGGAAGATGTTTATATGTTTGGATGTTTGTTATTCAATCACGCTCTAACGGCTGATTGGCTGTTATTTGGTACAGGGATAGATTATAGCTTGGAAAAGACATAGGCTACGTTTATCATGTTCCAATATTACAAACGGAATAAACATAACACGCGGGAGAAACCGCGGGCATCATCTAAAACATTCGTAGTTTATGCTACGCACTACACCAGCTGTAATAGCTTTTTAAGCCATAAAGAATTTCTGATAAGCGTTAATAGTATGCGTCGTTCTCGGAATGCCGTTTGGTAGCAGTGTATGGACAGATACCGCCCGCCCGACCTAGATCGAGTTCGCTCGATGCCGGCCGAGTACCGAGCGCTCGTCGCCGCCCGCCCAGAATAGACGCAGCACGTGCGTCTATCGCGACAGACGTCCCGCGCACCCGGACATCGCACGCACAACCCGCGACAACGGCACAAAACATACCTATATAACATAGCCACATACCGCTTTAAAAACTCGTGCAAGTCAAACCTTCCATAATGTAACCGTGTTGTGAAGCTCAAAGCCTCTATTAACTAAGTCAAAACTATTAATAAATCAAAGTGAAAGTATTTAGTGAGTGTTTACTGTGCTTCGAAATCGTAGTGGCCTTGCTCATTATCTCGCACCCGGGAAGCTTTCTGTTATGCGTTCTTTATCTGTCATAGATATCTGTATTAGCGTGTCATATATTTTTGTGACGTATCGTGTTTAGCCTTACTTATAACAAAACACTGTAACGATGTGCCTTATCCTTGTAATATTTGAGTTATTTACGACAGTTATATGCGAGATGCAATAATATTTGGTGTCAGTTCGTGAGTCACCGACGAAGATATGCAGAGCGTCCAGTTTGTCCTGGTTTGTGTGCTAATATGTATGCCCGAACCGGTCCCTGCCTGGAAAGCAGACACGTAAGTTCCATTTGAATTGTAACATTTTATCATCTACCCACAATTTTTTTTTTTTGCTTCTTATATACTTTATGCACTCTATGGAAAATAGGTTATTTTTAGTCTTCATATATTTTCCTATGCATCATAACATAACATAAACTCACGCCTATATACCCAAAGGGGTAGGCAGAAGTGCTAGCACCCACATTTCGCCAGTTTATGTTTAGGTCCCTATATAATAGATGGCGAACCTATTGCCATTAACCGGGCACTTATAAACCTATGATAATACACACATAACTTCGAAAAGCATCGAAAAGTCATTGGTCTTCCTATGCATCAAGCTTCAATATTCATTTAATTATGGTATAATATGATTACTCGGTATACCCTAAATACCCTATAATAATGTAGCTCTAGCAAATACGAAATTCTGGTAGTGAGTAAGAAGCCACAGATTTTCAAAGTACAAATTAGGATCGTTGTTACACCTCGATCATTTCGAAAACTTCCGAAAGTGTCCAGTATGCTATGCTAGCGTTTGACAAAAATGTTGTATTCATGGAGGACCTAAAAAGTCACTCGGACAACCCTATCAACAGATAAGCTGATCTTATTTGCCGACTCATCCTACACGCTCCGATAAAAAAGATAAAAACGGATTTAAGATATACTTTTGGTTTTTACTAAAACATTACCTAAATATACTTTGTCTCGTATTCTGGAAGTTCTCTAGACTTGAAGTGATTTTAAGTAAGTAAGTATAGATTGTATTCTAAAACTAAACTTGAGAAAGCTCAAGTATCTAAATCACCTGAGCTTTTCTTTCTTTTATAAAATCTTCACTGAAGTTTAGTTCTCGAATACGACTTATTCTTTGCGTTGATACCATGGCTCCTACCCATATAACTAGCACGGCTGGCTGTGCTGATGCTGCTGCTGCTTCTGCAGAGGCTCTCAAGCGGCGCAAATACTCCAATCTCATCGGAGATTATGAATTTGTGCCGTTTGGAGTCGAGACTTTGGGGTCATGGGGTCCGAGCGCTCGCAACCTCTTCCGTGAGATTGCGAAGCGAATGGTCGACGCTTCTCGTGACCAGAAGGCTGGCCTCTTTTTAGGACAGAGAATAAGCATTGCCATACAACGTGGCAATGCTGCCAGTCTTCTGGGAACGCTACCACAAGAGGCATGCGATGCGGAGGAATTCTACGATGCATTTTAATTGTTCTTAGCTATAAGTTGTATAATAGTTATTTTATTTTTATTGTATTTAATATTTATAAATTATACTTATTCTTAAAACTAGTTAGTTACAAGTCGGAACTCAACTGAGTAACATTCAAGATATGTACCTTAAGACTTGAGTCTTTAAGCATTTGAAAAGGGAAACAGAAATAGAAATAGAATTTATTTGCTCATAAACATGGTAAGAGAGATCTTAGTAGCATACAACAACACAAACATGTTTAGCCGTATGACGCATGCAAATTTTTCATTGACAATTAATTGTTATTATTATCATGCATAGAATAATATACATTGACTAGCTGCGTTAATTAGAATGATAATATAATAAAAGATAAGATATACATGAAAAGATTGCTTTTCGTGTAATAATAATAAGCAATTTATCGGAGGCTGTATTTAATAACGATACCCTATGTCAAGCTGAATTGGCCATTTATTCAGCTTAATGAAACTGGACTTCAATTACTCGGGCTATTCAGACATATTGCTTTATCAATACGAAAATAGTACAGCGATTAATCGACACTGAACAGAGAACTGACTTCAACTAAACAGGGTGTGAATAGAGATGAAGGGGTAGAAGCAGTTATTTAAAATTTGAACTATTTTCATTAATATTTTAATGTAGTATTTGACACAGAGATAGATAATTGCGCTTTCATACAAAAGGCTGGATAATGAGACTTTTGCTTACAGGTAGAGTACCTACTACTTACCATATGTAAAATATCTCTTTGTACCCATCTTTCGTGTTATGGAAACTATTGTACTTATAATAAGTTTACTAACAGGAGTTATCTTTACGAATAAATATTTTGTTTCTTATCTTTCGATCTCAACTATACTCTCGAACTTGAAGTTTTTTTATTTATTTTAGTTACTCTCATATATATTTCAGAAGTAATCAAAGAACAAAGACTCCTTTGTACTAACTTTATATTTTTTCAAAGAAAATCTTCATAATATGCGTAATAATTTAATATTCATCATTGACATTAGGTTAGGTGATATTACGAGTACATATTCATAAACGCTCAATTTTATTTTGCCTTTTTACCCCTCCTACACATTACCCTCCTTCGGCTTCGTCGTAATCGGGTAAAGAAACGAGATGTAAGGCAATCTTTATTTGACTGGGAGCATTTTTTCGCATGCTTACAGAGAGCTTTAACCTAGGAGGGTTATAACCAAGGACTCCAGATACCCTAAGATTAGACCTTGGGACCTCATTGGAAATCATTGGCATTGTTTTAGTTTTAGTTTAGTTTGAAAAGTTAAAAGTGGTTATAATTTATTTTATATTGAAATTACGTAGATTGATAATAGAGAGAATATGCAGCGAGATAATTGAAAGTACGCATGGTTCTCGCCAGAGTAGACTTTTGGCCACCCTATCTATTCCCATGCGGTGTCGTAGAAGGCGACTAAGGAATAGGTCTGTTTAACATCACACAGATAGATACAGCTCAGATTCAGGCACAGATACAGGGTTCGAGTCAAAAATAGTGCCCGGAAGACGATAATAGGCCCACCCCTTATTACGTGAAACCGAAAACAATGATTGGTGAAATGTGTGTGTTAATTCACCTCTGCCTAACCCTTCGGGGATAAATGCGTGTTTATATGTATGTCATTGAAACATAACTTCATAATACTGTTAGTTTAATTACATGCGTTTTTTGTTTCAGTGTCAAACTATGGGCAAGAGCACTTGGCGACGAGTTATGGAAATTGAGCGAAGCACTCACGAAGTCAGATCAAATCAGAATCGTAAGTAAACACAGTACTTACTATTCATAATTATACAACAGCACTTACTAGCTTATGGTACACACAACGACTAAAATTGATATATTGTTTAAGAGGTAACTTGCAGCGAGATATCGACTATGAATGCTATCATTGTCGATATCAAAGCAAAACAAATAAATCTTGACTGGTAATTGTAACAGTTTGATGTGTATGGTGGCATTGGTGTGGTGGTATAACCATAATCTATTCTGTGATGGTGGTTAGTAGGTATCTTCTGGAATACCACCAATATGCCACTATCATCCTGCGGGGTGTGGTCAATTGACGTCATTTACTAAACCTACAATTTCTGTAAACCTGCGTCAAAGTAAAAAGATAGCTACTTAACGATATATTTTGTAGTAAGTATCACAACTTAATTAAATATTTAGAATTTTCCGACGATGATTATAAAGTTTATCTGTTTACTTTTAAACTTTTTATAGTATCGTTCAAATCGTAAAATATGTAATGTATATTTCATCTTGATAATAACAAATAATAAGTATTGCACGCATTGCTTAAGTAATAACTTTTAAACTATCGCGTTCCATGATAGACAACCAATTTCTGCATTGTGACCACTGCCGGTGTACCCTGGTCGACACGTCAGGCAAGGTATGTACCTGTACAATGATCGCGTTGATTCCCGTTAACATTATTACTATAAGTAATTTATATATGTATTTGGTGTCCCACTTAGACCTTCTGGGTCTAACCAAATTCATCTGCACACTGGTGCAAGCCTGCTGATTGGAGATGAGATTGATGACTCTGGTGCAGGCTTTCCTCTCGGAGGTCAGGTAGCAATCACGTAAAGGAGAACAAGTAAGTGGACCCGCAGACTCCGAGTCAAAAACTTTAAATGCAAAGACAGAATGAGAATAATGACGGCAAAGCTCTGAATTTCTGAATATCTGAATACCGTAGGCATTTTCTACTATTTTTATTTATTTATTTAATTCTTTATTGCACACACACAGTACAGAGATCATAAACAAAACACATCAAAGAAGATGTACAAAGGCGAGCTTAACTCAAAATGAGTTCTCTCCCAGCAAACCTTTGAGTAGCAGAGAAGCATATAATAATGAAGGGGGATGTGAAGTGTACATTACAAAAAAAAACAAATAAGTTGGAGCATTGGGATTGTGAAGAATAGTATAGAGAAGAGTTAGGATGTGTAGGTCACGGCGCTGCCGAATAGGGAGCCAGTTCAATCTTTTACGATATTCCGTGACATGGTCATATTTACGAAGGCCAAACACAAAGCGGATTCCCAGATTTTGCAAGCGTTCGAGTTTGTTCAGCAGTTCCTCCGATGCATCGAGAAAACAGACATCAGCATAGTCTAGTAGAGAGAGTAAGAGAGATTGTGCAAGAGTAACTTTATTCTGAAGAGGTAGGAGTTTCTGGAGACGTTTGAGGGATTGAAATGAACAGTATACCCTTCTACTTACCTCCGCGATGTGAACATCCCAGGCAAGCATAGAGTCGATGTGCACGCCTAAATTTTTACACTTTTGGAATAACCAATAACTACAGAATCATATGTTACTGGAGGCAGAGAATCATGATCCAGGAGGCGGAGCATGTATCTACCACCAACAATAAGCGCTTGAGATTTTTTTGGGTTGACCAGTAGTCCAAAAGATTTGGCCCAGATATTGATGTTTTCAAGGTCACTGTTGATGGCATCCATAGCCCTAGGTAGTTCATCAGCTTAGAAATGTTGATATATCTGCAAGTCGTCTGCGTAGAGGTGATAATGCGAAGTTAGGACCTTCGTGATGGCGTTTATGAAGACAGAGAAGAGAAGAGGAGAAAGGACACCACCTTGTGGAACGCCTGCTACTAAGTCGCACCAATCGGAGGAAGCGTCATTCATTCTAACAGATTGTGAGCGTCCATGGAGGTATGATTTAAACCATGTAGTCGCAGAGGCAGAAACATTGATGGATGAAAGAATACCTAAGAGAATGTCAAAATCAACCGAGTTGAAGGCACTGCTGAAGTCCAATAAGACCAAAACTGTAAGTTGTTTGTTCTCCATGGCCAATCTTATGTCATCTGTAACTTTAACTAGAGTTGTTATAGAACTATGGCCACGGTGAAAGCCAGATTGGAAAGGACTTAGCAGGCCATTAGAGGAGAGGTAATAGGTGAGTTGATCGTGAACAATACTCTCAAGTACCTTCGACAGGATGGGAAGAATTGAAATGGGGCGGAATTGGGAGTATGTTGTAGGATTGGGTACTTTGGGCAAAGGTGTAACAGAAGCTTTCTTCCATGATGAAGGGAAAAGGTTAGAATATAAGGAGTAGTTTATAATGTGAGCTAGGATAGGAAGAATGAGATCTACGATAGGGAGAAACATTTGAAGTTGAAGGCCATCGTCACCGACCGCCCGAGTGGATATGGATTTTAAATGTTTACTAACATCCGCTTCTGTTACCGGATGAAATACTATCCCAGTGTCCCAATTCCGTTCCAAATTTAAATTGTACAGCCATAAGTTAGACGTGACCCAAGCTCACTAAATATTCATAAGTCGAGAATACTAAGCATACTGCACCTGAATCGTGCCCATTATGTGCCCCACCCTTAATTGCTTTTGTAATGGACTATCTGTAGATAGGTATGTATTACACTCAGTATGGGCACTGGGTGTAAATGTAATAGAAGGGTGATAACCGACCCGGTTGATTAAAAGTTAATTTGATTTTGGTAATTGTTGGGACGACCTACGTATCTTTTATAATTTTGCACCGGCAACGAGCAAAACTAGTATAAGGCATTTTTTTAGATAAAGATAAGTATGAAATTAACATGTTTAATGTCTATTCTAGGATTATATACCGTCTATATTACCATAGTCTAAAATACCAGATACTATTTTTAGGTAGCTATTCTTTACATGTCGTTAAGTTAGATATATTAATGCAGAAATTATTATAAAATGCAGTTCCTACACAGAACAAAGAAAATAAGCACTTACATTGTGTAAGCTGTGCAATGTATAAAATTAATTAATTTTCTTTGAAATAAATTTTAAAATGTCGTACTTATTGGATAGCTACGAATGCTACGAATATCATTTGTGAAAATTCTTAGAATCTGGGCACCCGTAAGGATCTTATTTGCACCAAGCTTGATTCTTTTTATGTTTCTTTTCAGTATCTAGTTTTAGACCAGTAAAAATGTAGTTCAAAATGTACACAGAATAAAACGGGAACATACCTATATTTATTTTCGATATCTTATAATACCTACCACTCACATAAAGTAATCCAGGCTTACGACTGAAATGAAGAAATTGGTGACCGAGTAGGTAATATTGGAAGGTTTCATTTTTATTTACTCCAAATTGAAGGACGAAGTGTAAGTTGAGTCCTTTTGATCAAACGAGTCCGTTGATTTGTTATTTTAGCTCGAGACTTGTTTAGTATTTTTTGTATCCGTTCCAAATATCCGATAGCCAAAATAATAATAATAACACAGCTGGCTCAAGGGCTTGATGCAGAAGACAGTTCTGCTAGGCATGGCACGTATAGTGAGAAAGTTGCACTCCCTGGAGCTCTAACCACCGGTAGCTTGGTCCCTTTACTCGATGCCGGTGGGGCACTGTTTTTTATATTTTTTATTTTTTATTTGAATATACCTATTTAAAAAGGTGATTTGTACGTAACTTATTCAATAAAGGGAATAATAATAATATCTACAATGAAAATTTAAATCTCAATAACTCATCAATCAATCATTAATATCAATCACCACAACAGTAAAATAATTTAAAAAATGCAAATGTCATGTTATATTCAATGGTAATGGTAATAATAACATATAATAAAAAAAACCGCGGTAGCCTAGTGGTATTTATAATGGACTGCTGAGACATGCTTTCGGGTTCGATCCGAGGTTTTACCATGGCACACACCAATGACTTTTCAATGCTTTTCGAAGTTATAAGTGCCCGGTTAATGGCAATAGGCTCGCCACCTATTACATTGGGACCTTTTTTTTTTTTTTATATAGGACACGTCAATTGGACTTCGCCTTGCCTGATGGTAAGCTGAAGGCAAAATCCCAGAAAAGAGGGTCACCATTACTTACACATACCGTGTGACAATGGTGACACCCAGCTTGACGGCCTTATCATATGCTTTTTCACGCCCCGCTTAAAGGACCCGGGATTGTAGGAAGAAGGAAACACGTGAGCTGGTAATGAATTCCAGGCCTTAATGGTGCGACAGAGGAAAGAGTCTCCGAACCGCTTGGTTCTTGATCGGATGTTTTGCACCGTGTGCGGATGACATCTAAGACCTGCACGCGTTGTCCTGTGTAGGAAAGGGGAGGGTGGGACTAATTGGAAGAGCTCATCAGAACACTCCCCATGGTACAGACGGTAAAATACAGCCATGGACGCAACATCTCTACGCAGCTGTAAAGGTTCTAGGGTGTTCGGGATCTCGGGATTCCCAATGATGCGGACCGCACGTCGCTGCAACCTGTCGAGAGCATCTAGTAAGTACTTTGCTGAACCATCCCAGAGATGCGAGCAGTACTCCACACAGGAGCGAATTTGTGTCTTGTATAGAAGACACCGCTGCTCCGGCGTGAAAAATCGTCTCACTCTGTTCAGGACTCCGAGTTTTCGTGAGGCTGTTTTGATGATGCTTTCGATGTAGTTTTTGTTATTCAGGTTGCAGCGAACATCCATACCTAGGATATTGAGATTGTCCTGCAGCGGCAGTGGCGTGCTCTGAAGAGTGGGGAGGGGAAGGAAAGAAGATACTTTTGCTGTAAACGCACATGCCTGCGTCTTCTTGGCATTGAACTCAACCAGGTTCTCAGAGCCCCATTGAGAAATGTGATTCAGGACCCCGTCAAGCTCAGTGACAAGAAGCTGCCTTTTCTCTGCGATATCTGACTGCTTGGCCGCTGGATGTCCATGATAACTCCCATGTAAAGTGCTATCGTCTGCATAACAATGAACATTGCCGGTAGACAGCATGTCGTTGATATGCAGAAGAAAGAGAGTGGGTGATAAGACGGACTCCTGGGGCACGCCAGCATTAACCTGCAGAAACTCAGAAGCTCGTCCGTCACAAAGGACGCGAATACGGCGCCCCTGCAGGAAGCTAGCAACCCAGTTGCACAGCCTAGAAGGCAGACCAAAGGCAGGTAGCTTAGAAAGAAGCGATTTGTGCCAGACTCTATCGAAAGCTTTGGCGATGTCAAGACTAATTGCCAGTGACTCACCGTGCTTGTCCATAGCCTCACCCCAAAGATGGGTAACGTATGCTAGAAGATCACCCGTTGACCGTTTCGGTCTGAAGCCATATTGCCGGTCATTAATTAAGGAGTGATCCTCTAGGTGCCACATGAGCTGTTTGTTAATTATGTGCTCGAACACTTTGCACAGCACTGAGGTGACGGCTATGGGTCGATAGTTGGCTGGCTCCGAGCGATCCCCCTTCTTGGGAATCGGCTGAACATTCGCCTCTTTCCAAGGCAAAGGCACTGTACCCGAACTGTAGGATAGCCGGTACAGGCGCGTAAGCATTGGAGACAACTCCGCTGCACATTTTTTCAAAACTACCGCTGGAATACCATCCGGACCACTGGCTTTCCGGACATCGATTGATTGCAGCACTGCACGGACATCGCGTTGCCTGATATGGATATCAGGCATCGCGTGGTCATTGTCGGGTAGTGTTGGTGGCTGCGTACCACAATCATCGATTCGGGAGTTGGCCGCAAAGAGATTAGCCAGCAGATTTGCCTTCTCTTGCGGCTCATGGGCCAGGGATCCATCAGGGTTACGCAGCGGAGGCAGCGAAGGCTGACAGAAGTTGGCTTGCACGGCTTTAGCCAGTCGCCAGTAGCCACGGCTTCCCGTGGGATGCATCACTAGCTCTTGACCAAGCCGCGCTATGCGCAGGGCATCCGCTCTGACATAGGCCCTTCTACAGACCTTTGTGGCTCTGTTGTACGCCGCCTTGAAGTGGCCCAGATTGGGATGGCGCGTGGCGCGCGCCCTTACCCAAGCGCGGTACGCAGACTGTTTTTGTTCAACAGCTTCCGCGCACTCGCGCCCGAACCAAGGGCGCACCCCGCGGTCACCGGTGACATCGGTGTATGAGATATAGTATTCCATACCCAGACCGATCTCACCGGCGACAGCAGTAGCACAGTCCGATGGGTTCTTACCTTCAAAGCAGCGCTCAACCCACGGGATGGACGCAAAATAGTCACGAAGTCCATCCCAGTCCGCTGACGAGTAGTGCCAGAGACGCCGCTTCCCCTGCATGGGTCGTGGGGGCGCTATAATAGGCACCGTGGAACAGACCAGGCAGTGGTCAGAGTTGCCTAAAGCGGCTCGCACCGATACACTGTACCGGTCCGGATCACTCGTCAGCAGAAGGTCTAGCAGAGAAGGTGCTTGGCCCGACCTTCTTGGTATCCTAGTGACCTCGTGCACCAATTGGGTCAGGCCGTGCGCCAGAGCAAATGCGTGGGCGGCTCTTCCCGCATGGTCTGTTTAGGAGGAGCCCAACCAGATGTCGTGGTGGGCGTTAAAATCCCCCAAAAATACCATTTCGGCATTCGGAAATCGCTCCTGCGCATCATCTGCCGCCTGACTCAGATATTCAAAGAGTCGAGTTGTCTCAGCATCTCCTGTATGGGAACGGTAGAGACACACATAGATCTGACTCGTAGGGTCATGGTCTACGTGTACCCAAAGGACGGAGAAGGATGGGTTCTCTAGGCAGCGCAAACGGCGACAGCAAACATCCGCCCTAACAAACACGCACACCCCGGCTTTTGCACGAAAACTTTCTTCAAGAACATAGCCAGGGTAGAGCAAGTAGGTCGTGTCGTCAGGGCGGTGTATTTGCGTCTCCGTTAGAAAAAACATGGCAGGTTTCGCCGTCTCTAGGTGTTGGTGGACGGCGTTGAGGTTTGCATGGAGCCCACAGATGTTAGTGGACTCCACCTCAAATAGCAAGCTTTTGGGAGTGTGACGAGCCGCTGTGTTGCCTTTTTCTGTAAATTGCGCTGCCATGAGTTTGGGTGGGAGAAGGCGTGAAAAAAGAAGTGATTGCCGCCGCAGCACCGTGTGACAAAGCGCGGGATATTGGTTTTATCTATGAATGTGAGGCATGGCCAGAGCCGGCGCGCCGAACGGAAGGGCCCCCGTACCCCCCCGAGTATGGTCGCCGGGCTCCCAAATCCGGTCACCAACCGGCACGACGAACCATATCGGGATTATGCGCGGCCTGGTGAGGCAGCCTCCCAAGGTGGTTAACCCCAGTTGGGCCCCTGTACTATACCGCGGGCGGCCAGCGGCACCACCGTTTCTACAGGTCTCCCTGTTCGGCGCATCGCCCCGCGCTATCCCCACTAGACTACGCCAAGACCCACTGGTCCCACTAGTGCTGCGACAACCACCACCTCTGCCCGGCTATGCACATGCTGACCCCTGAACACAATCCAACCGAGATTGAATTGCTATGGAGGGTTTTTCGCAATAGTGCACGGTGGTACCTACCCGGTCGAAACTTGAGACAAATTTGTGCCACCAAGTTTCTACCACCAGTAAAACATAAACTGGCGAAATGTGGGTGCTAGCACCTCTGCCTACCCCTTCGGGGATATAGATGTGAGTTTATGTTATGTTATGTCAACACATGTCATAAAAGTCAAATGCCATACATTTGTCATTCTATTTTACGACACGCCGGCCAACAAATTGCCACTTGCCTAGAGAAGCAGGTACAAACCAATTCAAAAGTTCACTATTTGTATCAAGAAATTTAATCAATGTAAATGTACTTAGTTCACGCAGCCCCGACCCAGATGAGGTATCAGGGGAGAGAGTTATAAGTAATAGCCCTCACTCCTCAGCTCTCATCATTGGTGCTACAAAATGATTTACTCGCTAACAAATTGGCTTTACTTGTGCGTTTATTACTTATTAATATCCGAGAAGGTTAAGTTATAGCGTTCCTTAAATGAATTAAACATCAAGGAGAATCTAGTGGTCTAGCAAAATAGTCATATTAGGTAGGTATAATAATTATATTTGCAGTAGATTATGTGCGTAAATGTATTAATAAGCAGTAACATTTTATAGTGAAATTTTTTTTATACCACTTAGGTGGCAGACAAGCGCACGGCCCACCTAATAGAAAGTGGTTACCGTGGCCTATGGACGTGTGTAACACCAGAGAAGCCACACTCGCGCTGCCAACCCTGTAAGCGGCTGTGCTTCTGCCTTTGTTCTGTGCCGTCAGTGTAGAGGACAAAGCAGGACAAACCTTAAGTCATCCCACTGACAGCACAAATTCTCCAGCGAGCTCTGGCTACCCTACTCACCGCTGGGAACACAACACGAAGTTATTATAACCGCGGTATTCTGTAGGGCGGAGGTACTTCCCCAGTCGGACTGATCAATTGGGCGGAAACACCGCCGTGTCCTACCTCTTAAGATTTAAAGTAGGTAACAAGTCGCTTTAATTGGGTGAACATGTAAAAGTGCTCGTGAGATTTTATTGCTTTTGTTTTTTCTCTTTAATATAAATATGAATTAACAAATATAGAACAACCTCTGCAGCGTGACTGGAGTGAATGCGACCGCTACGCCGCCGCAGGCACGGGTTCGGTATTATATTTAATTAATTGTTTCTCATTCAAATAAAAGGATAATATCTGAATTTGTGCCATTTCATTCTGGAAGTTTTGATTTCTGGTGGTGGCATGTCAGAGGTGCGTTTAAATACTTAGTTTTATTTCTGTTAAATAATTTAAGTCTAAAAGTTATGGAGATTAAGATTTAAATTGCTACACGGTAGTATGAGTATACCTAGTCTAGCCATAAATATTGTTACGAAGAAAAAACATTTTTTTTATTGCAAATAATATTTATTACTTTTACAGTGTGTTAGTTTAAAATATAAATATAAAAAAAATTAAAATATAAAAAGCTTATTCGAAGTGGTCTCCATTGGCTGCAACACAGTTCTTTAAACGTTGAGGCCAGTTATCAATAGAAGCACGCACTCTTTCCATGGGAAAATTCTTCACTGCCAATCGTATGGATTGTTTTAGGGGCTCCAAATTATCATGGCGTTTAGAGCAAGCCATACTCTCTAAAACTGACCATAAATCATAATCCAGCGGATTAAGATCGGGACTAGACGACGGCCAGTCTTCAGCTCTGATGAAGTCCGAAACGTTCACTTCCAACCAAGACTGCGGGGACCGAGCTTCATGACTCGGTGCTGAGTCTTGTTGGAAGGACCATACTTGGTTATTGAACATGGTGTTATTAAGGGGTTTAACTACCTTCTCAAGAATGGTATCTTGATACACTTGTGCCGATGTTTTGAAACCTTTTTCACAAAAATATGGTTCAGTCACTCCTTCATAGCTAACACCCGACCAAACCATCACTGAAGTCGGATAATGCCCACGTTGCACTCTGTCGACTAATTGGTAAGCTTCCTTAGAGCTTTGAGCATAAATACGGTTATTTTATTTGTTAAAATGTTGCTCAATTGTAAAGGTTTTCTCATCCGTAAACCAAAATTTTTCTGTGACCTCCCTTAGCGTACCGCTTCAGTAGTTGCTTCGATTTTTTTAAATTATCAGTTAAAAAATGACCAGTGCGTCTCTTACAGGCTGCAAGTCCTAAGTCATCTTTTAAAATGCGCGACATGGTTCTGGGTGCTATCCTCATCTCCCGAGATAAAATCTTTTGCTTTCGGACAGGATTTCTTCGAATTCTTTCCCTTACTGCTTTGACCACCTTTTTCGTACGAACACTACGTGGACGGCCAGATCTTTTTCTGTCACAAGCAGAGGAGGTCTCATTGTACCTATTAATAGCCCAGTACACAAACATTTGACTAATACCAAGCGTATGGAGAGTTTTAAAAATTACATTCGGCTCCATACCAACTTTGTGTGATGCAATCACAGCGATTCGGTTTTCTTTATCACCCCACTCCATTTTAATTTAGCAAAATATTGTACCATGTATTGGCGCCAAAATTAGAAAACACAATGAACAATCGTATAAAAATGACAGATTCCAAATTCAAATGTAATATCTTTCTTATTTTAATTGTAACAGTATTTATGGCCTGACTAAGTATTTGCGTAACCAATTCACACACTCTAGTAGCTAAACCACAGAATAGTTATAGGTAGTTCAGACCACACTAATCTATTTTGTGCTCTAGACAGTATTCTCTTCAGCCAGGATGTTTACGTGGAGGAATAGTTTTACATACTTTTATTTGTTTTTCAGAAATACAAACAAATGAATGCCAGTGTAAAGAAGAAAGATGGAAAGCAAATATTGGAATCTTCACTGCGTTCTGTCAGCACAATGCTTACTCGAAAAATCAATGCTGTCAAGGTAAGAATAGTCATAATTTCTTACTTGCGTGTCGATTGTAATAAATACCCTGTAAGACGATTAGGAAAGTAAACGCTCTTGCAAAGTATTTTCGCAATCACAAAAAAAAAAGTCAAATATGTTATTCGAATTGACAAATATAAAATAGATTGGTACATACCAATACATTTTTAATAGTTAATGAAAATTAAAACTGTTGTGTTTACAACTTTGTATTCTTTATGTAAAAAAGTTAACGAGATATAATGCTAGGTAAGCATATGTTTTCATGTTAGATTCCCGCTCAATGTAAATATTTATATGCATGAATTGAATAATGTGTAGTACCATTGTTCTGAGTGTATCCGTGCCTTAGAGAGTACTTTAAGCCCCATAGTCATACTAACATCTACGGCCGTTGTTACTATAGTTGGCGCCCTAAGAAGTTTGATAGCTGGTAAAACAGCAAAACTTCGATTATTATAACCGCGGTAGCCTTGGGGTATGCTGCTTTTCGAAGTTATGTGTGTATTTATCGCAGGTTTATAAGTACCCGGTTAATGGCAATAGACTCGCCACCTATTACATTTTGACCTAAACATAAAATGGCGAAATGTGGGTGCCAGCACCTCTGCCTACCCCTTCGGGGATATAGGCGTGAGTTTATGTTGTTATGTTACTTCGATTATTGGAGTATTGAACGTCAGATGTCAGTGGCGTCACGGAAAATATTGAACCTGCCAGAGTTGGACTGCAAAAATGGAGGTTAAAGCGATGTGACCAGAATTTACGCTAAGAGCTTGATGATGATAATGATATACCTACTTACGGTTGAATCCTCTGGTATTTTGGCCAGATTGTACGGGCAACAAAGAATTTAAATTCGCATAAACTATTTTCTCTTCTGATGATATCAAAGGTCCGATGTTATACATACATACATATAATCACGCCTTTATCCCTGGAGGGTTAGGTAGAGGTGAATTAACACCCACATTTCACCAATCATTGTATTCGGTCCCACGTAATAGGGGGTGAGCCTATTGCCGTATTCCGGGCACTATTGTTGACTCGAGCCATATATCTGAGACTGAGCCTGAACTGTATATATCTGTCTGATGTCAATCAGCCCTATCCTTTAGTCGCCTTGTACGATACCGCATAGGAAGAGGTAGAGTGGCCCTAATTCTACTCTGCCGGAAACCACGCGATAAAGTTATACCAACTTAATAATGCCATTTGCACTTAACCACCCCGCTGCAAATGCTACGATACTGCACCTCGCGAGGGGCACACACATCAGTCTTTTATTTTTTCTATTACATAAATATTCTACGTTGCTTTTCTTCATTCGTTTTGTTTTTTCCAATGAATAGTTATTAGTTTTAATGCACAGCATCATGACTAGCCATTTTCTATAATTAAAAGTAAACATACTAGTTTAGACTATTACAATGAAATATGATCTTCACCTTTTCGTACTGATACCTCTCAATTTCAGACCTGTGCTCAGTAGTTAAACTGTTTACCAACAAAAATATTGTATATTGTATCTTAAAAAACGATCCTTTATTGGAAGCGCTAATTCAATCACCACAAGTAGTGTTTTGTCACCAAATTTCAAACGTTTAAATTAATTAATTATTTAGTATGAACCGCGTGGTGGCCACCCCATCTCTTCCCAAGAGCTGACGTACAATTCGACTAAGGGATAGGGCTATTTAACAACAGACAGAAATATGCAGCTCAGACTCAGCCTCAAATGCATGAATCGAGTCAACAATTGTGACCGGAACACGGCAATAGGCTCACCCCCTATAACGTGGGACCGAATACAATTATTGGTAAAATGTTGGTGTTCATTCACCTCTGCCTAACCCTCCAGGGATAAAGGCGTGATTATATGCATGTTTAGTATGAAACAAGAAAGTCATAGCAAATAGTTAAATCAGTACTTTAAAAAACCCAGTCAAGTCTACTGAAAAATAAAAATTGACTTTTAAGCTTTTCCGAAGTCGATTAAAGAAGACTATAATTGAATTTCTAACTTTATCGACGAGTGCGGACCATGATTGAATTATTTATTATTATTATCGGCATTTTAATCGCATAAAGAAGACAGATGAATGAAAAAATAGATCCATTTTCATTTTTTAATATACTTAGAGGTATATCTAAAGTGGGTTAGTGTTGCTATAAATGAAATTAAAGCTTCTGATGCAACTTGGGACAACGCTAAAATAATGGTGTTGATGATGAGGTCTTTTAATATCATCATCATCATCATCATCATATCAGTCTCACACATGCTGCTGCTGAACATAGGCCTCTCCCATAGACTTCCAGAATGACCGATCTAAAGCAGTCCGCATCCAGCGCTTCACGGCGACCTTTTTTTTTTACGTGCGCAAACACCTGTGGGTCGTTTTGGTTGCCGAAGGCGAGATTGACAGGCATATCCCTCGTACCCCGGCCGACCCAGGGCCATCTCTCACGATCTGGCCCTCTCCTCGGGTGTATGGGAACTACAGAGTGCCCAAATCGTTAACGGAAAACGGGGAGGCGCGCCATGCGCGTCGCCGCCGCGGCCTGCTTCTGCCAGGGTGACAGGCGGCTCCACCTGTCACCCCCAGGCCGGCATCACGGCGACCTTGATGAGGTCGTCCTTCCACTTGGCCGTTGGGCGTCCTACACTACGTTTGCCCGTACGCGGTCGCCATTCCAGAACTTTTTTACTCCATCAGCCATCTGTTCTGCGCGCTATGTGTCCCGCCCACTGCCAGTACATCGAGTTAGTCCTCTGGGCGACGTCGGTTAATTTTTAATATATATGAATATAAATTCAAAAATAATATTATTAAACATATTTCTACTTTTTGTAGCAGACAAGTGCACGGCCCACCTGCTGTGCAATTCTGTAAGCAGACAGCGTGGAGCACAGTACTGCGACAGCCTAGATAGAGAATCTCATTGGTCGGACTGGGTGACGTCACTGGGGATCGACCAATCACAATCTCTATCAAGGATGTCGCTGCGCTGTCCTCGACGCTGTATGCTTAGAGAATTGCAGAACTTATGGAATGTGGTTACCGTGCAACATCAAGGGAGTCACACTTGTGCTGCCGACCCTTTAAGTTTCCGTGCCGCGATAGCCTAGTGGTATGAGTAATGGACTGCTGAGACGAGGTCTCGGGTTCGATCCCAGGTTTTACCATGGCACACACCAATGACTTTTCGATGCCTTTCGAAGTTATGTGTGTATTTATCGCAGGTTTATAAGTGCCCGGTTAGTAGCAATAGGCTCGCCACCTATTACATTGAGACGTAAACATAAACTGGCAAAATGTCGATGCTAGCAACTCTGCCTACCCCTTCGGGGATATAGGCGTGAATTTATGTTGTGTGTCTGTCCAGTCAGTGCACAAGATGAAGCAGGACAAACAAACCTTTGATCTTCCCACTGAAAGCACAATAAAAGCAAAGTGTTTATCCTATTTTGTTGCAGTGTATCCACGCGACGGCAGAGACATTAGCAAAAGAATTTAACTATACAGACAAAATGCATGAGGATTTCCAATACTGTTCATCGAAATATTCCGTCTTCCAATATGCGGATCCTAAAGATGAACCTGAGAAAGGTGCAGAATTTGAAATACCAAAATATGTAAAGAATGATTCTAGTCATTATATGAATGTGTCGCTGGAGAAGGATTCCCACTTCTACGATATAAGTGTTAATACAAACACGAGCTGCGTACATGTACCAACGAATATATTCGATGGAGGTAAGTAATTTGTTTATTTCGAATTTAGATGAACACGCCCGTATTGATAAAGCTATTGAGCATTGAAACGAATAAAAATAAATGATGTGCAATGATGTTTTTTATGTTCAAATGTATCTTTGTTTTATGTAACGTTATTTAAGTGTATCTGTTAAATTAATATGATTTAAGCTAATGTTAAAAATTTAAAGTAATCTCTTAACGATTTGTTAGTACAGCCTTAATACTGTGGTTGCTAAAATTAATTGTAATAGATGTTGTTCAGTACTGTTATTTAAATAATAATAAATGAATAATAATAAATAAATATTGCACGTCATTCACAACGCTTTCTAGACCCATGGTAAGCATAGCTTAACTAGCTTGTGTTATGAGATCTAGAATGAGGATAAACATGGTTAGATACCTTTTTTGTAAATACATACATATTACTATACATAGAAACACCCAGGTCAATGCAAATATACATAATCAAATGGAAATAGTCCATTGATTTAATTAAATTGTGTATTTCTGAAGTGGTATTGTTTACTATGTTTTCTTTATTTCGACGTAAGGGTAAATTTGGTGCCATCCATCAGTCACATTTTCGATATCTAATGAGTATTTCTTACCAAGATTTCCCTAGTTTAGACAAATTCGGTGGGGGATAGTAGGAATAACCCGAAAAGAGATCAAGGAATTGAAACCAGTTGCTAATATAAGTTCTAACTCATATCACGAAGACAATGAAGCGTATTTATTAAAAAAAAAAAAAAACAATCAGATAAATAAATATTTATCCCACCTCTCCTAAAGTTTGGAATTTACTGCTGTGTTAATTGCACACATTTGTATGTTTTATATGTTGAATAAATTATAACATCCAAATATAAATAGAAATTAATAATCTAATAATCTCTATATAATAAATTAATAGAACTTGATTTCATTACTGCATTAACGCTTGATATCGCGCGAAATATCGTATCGCAATTATAGATTCTATGTTTTTCCATGTGTTGATTCTGTTTATAATAGACTAGCAGTTTAGAATAAAAACTAGGTCACTGTTTGGGCATAGTTCGGGACTATTCCAAATGTGACAATGAACTTCAATTAGAGTAATTGAAATGAGTGACATGACATAACTTTATCACTAGTTTTGCACAAATAGGTAATTTGTGCAAAATATTGAATCGAATCACGAAAACCCGAACTAATTTGATTAATAGATATTTATTTCTAAGATATACAGATGGCATGCCCGCGTTTGAATACTTTATTATAATTTGCATTACTTTATTTTTATTTTTGTATTAGGTAATAATTAATCTGATTAACAAAATACAGCACAATGTTTCAGATAAAGTAAATAGGTGCGCGTATCAGAAGAGAGTAGTGCACTATTTCTTAATATGCTATTGTTGAGTTTTAAATTGTAGAGTAAACTCTTCTTCCTTGCGAATACTAATATAATAAGATAAATTATTACCTTGTTGGTCATGCGACATACGCCCTATAATGAGATTCTCGTTCGACGAATGTATCGAGTGAAGTATTATTGGGTTTTCCTGTCAGGAAATTCTCGAAAGCAATATGAAATCAGGTTATGTGCCCGGGAAACGGCTATAGGCTCTCCTCCATTATATGCTACTGAAAAATACATTTATACTAAATACTTTTATTTAGGTGAAACAATATTTTTTTAAATTAATATCCGTTTTTAAAGTGGTGGAATTTTCCACAGACCAATATAAATTTCTACAATGTAGCGCATTTAAAATATTTTTATTAGTTAAGTTATATTTTTCATGAACAGATTCGGTAATAATTAATTAACATAATTCAATACCTGGCTAACTAAAAAAAATACATACATACATTTTATTTTGTTTCAGAATACAACACACTAAATTCAATAATGTGGTCTAAGGGCTTAAACGACATCTTTTTAAAAAACTACAAGTCCGATCCATCTCTGTCATGGCAGTACTTTGGCAGCTCGAATGGAATATTGCGATTTTATCCCGGAATGCCTTGGAATTTCCAAGAAACGGACACGTACGATTGCCGAGTCAAATCGTGGTATATTGAGGCGGCGACTTGTTCAAAGGACATGATTATCCTATTCGACGTGTCTGGTTCGATGACTGGGTTTAAGAACTACGTAGCTAGGAGAACGCTGCGATCTATCTTGGATACGCTTTCAAACAACGATTACGTTAATGTGTACACATTCAAGAATGCAACCAACAATACTGTTGAATGCTTTGCGGGTCTTGTACAAGCGACCCCTGAAAATTTAAAGACGTTGATTGACACACTTACGCCAACAGACAACGGCAAAAAACACAAAGTGCCTCTGGAGGGTAATGCGAACCTCACTGCGGCTTATATCAAAGCTTTTACTACGCTGAAGGAGGTAAGTGACTTGCTTATCAGACTTCATTATCTAATAGCACAAGAGAGATAAGATTTGAGAAAGAATTTCCCCACCTTTTGGGACATAAATCAAAAAATATAGATCCTAGGGAATTATTATGGGAAAAAAAATGTAGGAAATTTAATTAAACAACTTAATAGCTACCTTTTTTGTGTTAAATTAATAATAAACGACTTTTTTAGCAAATAAAAATATATCCTTAAATTCTAGATGGCGGAGAACGTAATTAAATGAATACTACGCAATACTAAATGTAGTAATGCTAGTGACCTCCCCCAATGAATTCTGACTGATAATAGATACTAGTTATTTTTCATATGTCAAAAAAAACAAACATGATAAGACGATCCTAGGAAATAATGATAAGACTAAAATTAAAGGAAATTTAATTCGGAACAACTTTTTTTGTATAAAATTCAAAATAAATTATTAATTTAGTATATAAAACTCACCTTCCAATTCAAGATGGCGGCGAACTCAACGACCTGAATACTACGCAAATCAAAATTTATACTACCTACCAGTAAACTCCGTCAACGAATTCCAAAAGAAAATTGTTACACGAAATTTGTTCTAGGCTTGCCTGTAACTCAACTAATTCTATTGTGTTATAAGCGTTTGATACATTTTAGTAATGCTACATTATTTAGTAATAAATAACAGCAGGTTATATTCTCAACTGGTATATTCATAACTTACATAAATTACATGTAGGTACACTTCTTGAATTCTCAAAATTATCCTCTAATTCCACGAGCGCCCACAATGTAATCCCGCCAAAAATGTCCACAGAGTATATCTTCTTATTCCACCATGCGCCACCGACAACTTCTCACCACTTGAAGTTGTCGGTGTTGCCGACACAATAAATACAATCTGAATTATACTAAACTAGCAGCCCGTCCCGGCTTCGCACGGGGTAGACACCCCACTCCTGTATTTCAGTGCCCCCTCCACCCCGCCCGCCGCGATGCCCGGCGCGCTTTTCAGACTGCATCGCAAACAACGGCCACGGCGCTATGGCGGTTTTGTTTACTGTTTGAATTTTTTAATTCGTAATATCTTTTGAATGGCAAGTCCAATTTAAATAATTTAAAAACTATTTTATAGGTAGTTAAATGGTCTTGATCATAAAATAATTTATTTGGATAAGGATTAATATAAACACATAAATAGCATGGTTTGAATTTGGTTAGCATTTTCATTAATGTTTAAAATGAAAAAAGTTGTTATAGTGACATAACTACAATAGTTGGACATATGCTACCGCGGAGTTTTTGGTAGACATTATGATGTTCTTCAATATTGTTTTACATTATTTTGTTCTATCGCTAATAGTTTCGGCAGCGCATTCGACGAAAGACATTTTAAGACTCATTTTTCTACACCTTCGGTTACATTGTTCAAATTTTACCAAGGATCCCTATTTTTTTTCAAAATGAAATGTAGCCTATGTGAAATTGGAAGTATGTAGCATTCTATTGGTGAAAGAATTTTTTAAATCGGCCCAGTACTTTTTGAGCCTATTCATTACAAACATACAAACATACAAAAATAGGTACAAATCTTTATAATATTATAGTGTAGATATAACAATTGCGCTATAATAATAATAATAATAATAATATATCTCTTTATTGCATGTACACAAAGAAGGGATACAGAAAAAATACAATAGGTACATCTTTGTGGCATTACAAGTGGCGGCCTTATTGCACAAGGCAATCTCTACCAGGCAACCATGGGATGGAGTGAGATAGATAAATAGATAGACATAGTGGGCAGTTTCCGGATATATTATACAGTTAATGCATACTACTATATATATACATACACACACACACACACACACATGTAAATACCTATATATATACATACACACACACATACATATACACACATATATTCACAAATATACATACAAATACACATATACACACATATACATACATACACATACACACACACATACACACATATATACACACACATACATATACATATCTATACATACACATACATACTTACTACACATACATAAACAGTTCAAATGAAACGGTACCTACCATAAGGTACCTGATATACTTATATACATTATACTGAAATCAGGGCGGACATAAATAAGGGAGATATAAAAAAAAGAATATAAAGGTAATAGCTAACGTTCCTGTAAGTAATAGGCTGTAACTAGTTTTTTAAAAACGGGCAGTGATTGCTCACGTCTTACGGCTACGGGTAAGGCATTCCACAATCGGACAGCTTGGACGGTATACGACTTATCCATATAACTCGTGGAGTGCGCTGGCATTTTCAGCCTCAAACTCTCCGACGACCTCAAGAATCCTTGGTGAATTCCTTGGTGACTCGCATTCTAGGGAGAATGCGAGTCACCAAGGAATTGGAAGCGTTCTTTCAGATAGATAGGAGTGAGAGGATGAAATAAAACATTATACAGTAGATAAAGATAATGAGCATAAATCGTTATAATAATTTTATTTTATTTTTTTATTATACTTTATTAACTAAACCTTACAATTAATGAAAAAAGGATGAGGTTATCTATTCATCAGCATGTCTTTTTAAATATTTTCTCTGAGATCCACGCTACAGGTTAAATGAAAATAATTATTAAACGTGATGTATTTAATTTATTTAGAAAAGAACACATTGTGACGTGAGCAGCACCCAAGGCTGTAATCAACTTGTGATGGTGATCACGGATTATGTGCCAGGGAACCTTACCGAGGTGTTCGAGACGTACAACAGAGAGGTGGTCGACAACAAAACGTATATACCTGTTAGGGTTTTTACGTATCTCATTGGAAAAGAAGTCACGAACGTACGAGAGATACAATGGATGGCGTGCTTGAACAGAGGTAAACATAACATATTTAATGGGTCAAAACTCCAAGTGCGAAGCAAATTGGAGAAGAAAAAGTAGGAACGCATACCTTAGGCTCAGAAATGAAAGCTTTGAAAAGAACTAGGATATTCGTTGAAATCATGATAACATTGAGGAAAAGCTCAGTGTTACAGTGGTAACAAGTTTGACTCCTGTATATGAAGTTTTTGTGCTATCGATTAGGATATTTTCTTTAAGTACGAATATAATGTCAATAGATAAAACAAAGACAATGATCCAAAATATTATTGTCATTTTACAAAATCCTAGATTTTTTTACATCAGCTTCAGCTTGTGGCATAAAATATTAATGTGCCTATGTTCAGGTTACTTCGTACATATCCATTCTGTGGAGGAAGTCCAACAGCAAGTGCTGAAGTATATCAACGTGATCGCTCGTCCTATGATCCTCGAGCACAAGGAGCCACCACCGACGTGGACGCACGCCAATATTGACTCCACGGCAAGTATTATTTTTGAATACATTTTTCTACTTATTATTATATTGCAAGGGGTTTTATAGACACGCCTTGATACACACCGATCGCAAGAAATATTAAAAGACAAATGACGCTGAGATGCAGATGCTTGTGCAATTGTACACTTTACAAGTTTTTTCTACCATTATCAAAACTTTCATGCAAGCCCACTGAAAGCGACAATACGGCTATGACCGTATAGTCCGACCACTTCGTCCGAATAATCGGACGACGCAGACTCTATTTCCTGTAGCTCCAACCGATCGGACGACGCGGACTCTTTTTCCTGTAGCTCCAACCGATCGGACGACGCGGACTCTTTTTCCTGTAGCGCCGACCGATTGGACGACGCGTACTCCTTTTCCTGTAGCTCCAACCGATCGGACGACGCGGACTTTCCTGTACCTCCGACCGATCGGACGACGCGGAATTTTGCTTCCTATTGACCCGATTGCTCGGACGATGCGGCAACACTTTTCTATTGGTCCAACTAATCGATCGACGCAGCTACGTAATTAGAAAAAGATAAAAATATAGGAATAGGAACACGTGTAGAAAATTAATCATTTTAAAAAGATTAAATAGTGAATAATAAATAGCGCTGTAAACATAGTTTGTGTAAACCACCGAATAGAGATCACCGATACAGAAAATGCCAATAAAATATTTGGTTTAAACCAGCCGATGAATCATATATTTTTGAGTCGATGCCAAAATAACAATAGGATCGTTACCACCGTTATAATTTTACTATTTGTAACGAACGTTTAACATTGTCTCCAAAATTATTTTCCAGTTCATGTTATAAATACATGTTTCATAATAAACTTCTATATTTTACTCCTTAGCGTACAACATACTGGAAAGTTAGCGGTGACATAGATAAACCAGATGAAGACAAACTGGTGACGTCAGTAGCGATACCAGCTTTCGACCTTGTGTCCAAGCCGAATAAAAAGCCAGATGCGATGCTACTTGGAGTAGCCGGTACTGATGTGCCAATTGACAGTATCTCCAAGCTCGCTCAACCTCACCAGGTAAAGCTTTCATTTTATACTTATAAACTATAGTTGCGGCTTCCGGCACGCTATGATAGCCGTTTTGAAACTACTGGTTTTGCTCGTTTCCTCTGTTAGATGAATAACTAAAGAAAATTGGACAAGACCTGCACAGAAGAAAATAAAATTCACATACCAAAAAAATGAAAATGAGCAAAACCAGTCTTCAAAACGGCCATCACAGCGTGCCGCAACTATTAATCGTGGAAGCAGTGTTTCATGAATTCTTAGCTAACTGAATGCAATAGCCCTTTAAAGATTTTTAATCTCAACCGGATATCAATAAGTTACAACATGCAATCTTGCAGGAATTCTCGTTGCACAATCTCGTTTGAAAATGTTCAAATGCAATTCGAAATGTTATTTTTAAAACATTGGATTATATTGATTACTTGTAATAAAACCTATAGTGATTTTCAAAGAAGCATTTAGTTACACCTGTATTAAAATTGGACCATAGAATTGTTTGTTGCCGTTTTTAACCGACTTCCAAACAGGAGAAGGTTCTTAATTCGATTGGTATTTTTTTAATTTAACTTTGATATCCATTTCAGCTTGGCGTAAACGGGTATTCATTCATTGTGAGCAACAATGGATATTTGCTGCTACACCCTTTGCTGATAACAACAGTGAGTACCGTAAATTGATTATGTTATCTTTGTTTTTTTTTATTAGTAATCTGGATCCATTTTATTACCTATGATCCGCAGTACCTTTTGGTAAGTGATGATGAATTTACCATGGAATATTTCACCATGGTTCAACTGATTTCTAGTTCAATTGTGTTTTTTTGTACCCGAATCGTTATGGAAAGGCATTGCTCACAACACTTCAATCAACAAATATATAACTTTCAGAACAAATATATAATTTCAAAAATGTGTAGTCATTGATTGGTTGAAATACCTCAAAAGGCGGGAAAGTAATGGATTTTGGAAATGTCTGCAATCTTAGGAGATATAGAGAATATTGAATATGTTTCCAGATTAATGGTAACTTACAAACAAACTACAACAGCGTGGACTTCGTTGAGGTGGAACAGGTAGATGATGGCAAGGGATCACGAGAGCTGGGTGATAAGATCACGCTCTTGAGAGAAAAGCTGGTCCACGGAGTAGACGGAGATATGCAGCAAGTCGAAGTGTTATACCATTATGATAATATGAGGTTAGTACGCTTCTGATGATTGAAGTGTAATAGATGCAAAGCCATAATTATAGCCATGATATTCTGTAGGACGGAGGTACTTTCCCATTCGGACTGCTCAATTGAGACGGGAATATCGTCATGTCTTACATCCATCAATTACTTTTTAATTGCACTGCACACATGCACATTTTATGCATCGTAGTCGCATCATGCTGCAACATGATATCGTTTACGTTACGCGGCATCTCTTAATGTTACGATATAATAAGATACCACATCTTAGAATTTCTCTTTTTCACGTCCTGCCACGCGTCGTCGTGAAAAAAAGCGAGATTCCGGTTAAGATTACTACACTTTTATAAAGCGTTCTATAGAAACCTACGATGAGCAACGTTAAAAGTCACCATATCGCGTGTTTGAGTATAAGACTGAATTTAACCCATGAGAAAATGGGTGAATAGTTAAATATTAGGTATTCATTAAAATCCTGATTCTTGTAACTAAATGTGAATGTCACTGAATTCTTGGAATTGTTTTAGTAATAAATGTGAAAACACTGTGTAAAATATTGTCAATAAGTCGGTATTAAAAGTAAGAAGTTCATTCGGTTGGTGTCTTAAGTAATGACTGTAAACCTTCACAATTATTAACAAAAACTGCTTGGACTTTTAGGAGGATATCTCGAGTGAAGCATGACTACTTTTTCAATCAACTTGAAGGCACACCCTTTTCAATGGGAATCTCGCTGCCAAAGGGATACGGAGATACAGAACTTATGCTTAAAGATAACCCGTTAGAAGCCAAGCAAGGGAAAGAGCTGACTGGTATCAATGTTACCGATTATTTTAGGTTCAGCTATAGAGTACATCCGGACTGGTTAGTAGGCTTGAATATTTTTAATATGAGATTAGAATAAGGTTAACCATACCTACTAATATATTTTTATTTCCTATTCTTTCTTGACAGGGTGTATTGTAAATATCACTATTTGGAAGGTCACGAAACGCCAAACTCTGAGGAAGAAGCATGGAACTTTTTTGTAGGTCTATCCAAAAATGAAATCGATATTACCAAGCAGCAGTATACACAAGAGAATGACACTTCAAAGTTTACTGTAAAGAGTAAGTATTTTGTATACACCATTAGATAGCATGTCGTCCTATATCTGTTGAAAGGATTCTCAAAAGAGAGTCTATGAATTTCATTGATACATAGTTATTGAGTTAAGTCAACGTCTTCTTTTTTCAAATTATTACTTAGACATTAGGTGGCACCGGGCCTCACACGCTCACCGAGTGTCCGGCGTGGGAGACGCCGAGAGTATTGTATTCTCTTTGACGCCGAGACGGGAGCTTGTGGCGGCCCTAGGAGCGAGAGTTCTCGTTACATAAAATCTGGCAAGGTGCTTATTATGAATTTCACTTTTGCAACTGTGTCAGCGTGCACATCAATTTGATCGTTGTAACTATTTATTGATGTACAGATCCTAGCGTAGGGAGAAGAGTGCATATAACCGTTCTCCTTACTGGTGGATAAAGTGCTAAAACCCAGTCAGGGTTGAGTGGGAGTCTTGACGGCACACGAAATTTGAACAGTGACAGCAACGGTGTCACTGTTCGTGTTGTTTAACTAGATTTCTTATTTTAAGTTACTTTATTGATGATGACTTCATATTGATTCGTCAGCCTGAGTTTGTAGGATCGTGTTTTTTTTTAGAGATTCTGTTGCAGAGGGCTAAATGCCCCAAGAAACATTTCTGCACACTTTTTAAATGCAATGAGTGGGTAGCGTAATGTGTTCGCCACACGCCACTACTACAGTATTCTAATATAGGTACTACGAACTAAGCTATAATAAAGTAATATTTTGTACTATTATTATGAAATTTTTTGCAGTTTTTTGAGACAAAACCAAGCATTTTAAATGCTTTCTTAATTATGTTGTCAAATTGTGGCACAAAAGTTAACTGTAATCTTCAAAAATGCGAGCATCGTGGCAAAATTTGCAGAGGTCAAATATGTTTTTTCAACTGGTTTATTTCTATATTTTCAGCACACTGTGGTACCACTCCATTAGACATAAACGCTTATTACTGTAATGAAGACTTGGTGAAGCAGTTAGTGTTTGATGCTAAATTATCCACCCCGTACTTTGAGACGTGGAACGCGACCGATGCTCAGAGGGAATTGGCCAAAACCTACAACGTCAGCGTCAGGTTTATTGCAACTTCCAGTGGTCTGACGCGGTGGCATTACATCTTTGATTCTGCAAAGAATGAACAAGTTGATGACCAGGGCAAAAGGACTAAGGAATATGAGCAAGAGTAAGATTATTTCAAATATATTCTGTGAATAATTATAAGTGCTCGTTTAATAGCAATAGGCTCGCCACCTCCATTACATTGGGACCTAAATATAAACTGGCGAAATGTGGGTGCCAGCACCTCTACCTACCCCTTCGTGGATATAGGCGTGAGTTTATGTTGTGTTATGTAATATTTAGCGTCTTTCTTTTGCCATTATCCGTTATTAACAACGAGATATAAACGGCAAAAAAATCACACTTGTTGTATGGAAGCCCCTTTTAAGAGGCAACAGAAAGACATCATCTGATGTGAAAATTTCAACTGTCTAGCTATCACGGTTCATGTGATACAGCCTGCGGACAAACAGACGTACAATGGACACTTAGCCATGGCTCCTGTTGGGTAGGGAATCTTAAAAAGACGGATGCTATAACAAGCAATGTTCATCTTTTTCTGATCCGTTAATGATATAACAAAATATAATTCTGTTTACAGTGTATTTGGAGACATTTACTATAAAACCATTGAAGAAACTTGGTACAAAGCGGCGGTACTCCAGCACATGATAAATAAAGAGTCTTTAGTGGTAGCCACGCCTTTGCCTATCTTAGATGACGTAATCAAGAAGAAACCATCGGTGATCAATGATGACGGTGATATCACTTTGACAGCCAGTTATGCCATATTCTACAAAGATGGGAACTCGTCTACACCAGCATCTGTCGTTGGCTTTGAATACTCCTACTTGAAGTTTTACGAAAGATTTTTGCAGATTACGAAAGAGTTTACTTTAGATGTCTCCGAAGTAAGTTCCTTTATCTTAATATTTATTTTCTTAATGTATCCAATGTTATAAATATTTTTTATACAAACACTCGTACCGCGTAAGTACCTATTTGATTTTGGCACTCTCTCTTCTTATATATTCTTTCACATCTATCTTGAAGTAAATTTTCTGTGAAGTCATAATTATACAAGGTATCGCGAATTATATCTTGGAACTTACTATTTCTGCCGACGTTTCGGATGCGTTGCAGCACCCGTGGTCACGACAAATGACTAGTCTTCGAGCGTCGAGAGGTATGCGGGGAACATTTTTTGTGCGCCTATCCACCATTACACTTATTACGAACGGTTAGGCTGGCGACACACCACACTCACTATATCAGTTTTTAACGGCACTGTGTTTTTTGGTTTTAGTGTCTTAACCACTGGATTCCACGTTCCGGATAGTTCGAATCCATCTTCCCTATTGAAATTTCTATATTTTTTGATTTCAATGGCTTCACGCACAATCCGTGAATAGTAGTGCCGATCATTGGAGAGGACTTTGGGTTGATGAAGCTCAATCCAGTGATTGGTACCCGACTCAAGATGTTCTGCCTATATATGAAGTACCGATACCTTGTATAATTATGAATTCACACCGCGAAAGTTTAAAAATAACATTTTCTGTGCAGTATTATGTATTTTACGTACCTAGGTACTATATCCATTTAGAATATTATAGCAGCAAACAATCAAAATAATATAGAGAAACAAGTTCAAGGTAAGAAGGTAGAAGTGGAAGAGGTATATATAATTCTGTTATAAACAAATTATATAGCAGAATACAAATTTCGTTTATTGCAATGGAGATTTATTGAAAATTATGGAACTTAAAAAGCGCCTTCTTGAAACTATGTAGCAATATGTGTTCTGTGACCTACTTGTTTAAATCGTGAGACTTTAATTGAAACCAAAGTAGTATCTTGCTACGTATCCAGTAAGATCTAAATAAGAGTATAGTTCAAACCGTTCAGTGCTGTGTACCTAAGTAGGTACCTACTTTTAGTTCTAAATAACCATTTTCATAAGGGAACAATTTAAATGTTCACTAAAATATACACCCCTAAACACGTACATCAGAATAATTGTACGCTGTATTAATAAAACATTCATATTAATACCAAAAACTGGAGAGGTTAGGTTATGTTAGCACTGTGACCACAACACAGCGGCCGGCGAGTGCCAGAACCGAATTCCAGTTAATAGGGAACCCAAAAATATAGATTATTTGGTCTGAAATTAACTTTAAAATGTGTGTAAGTATATTTTTAGGATGTAGCAAAAAGAAATGTTGGCTTTCTTAATACAATAGTTTGGGATACCTACACAATTTGGTGAGCTTTCGTCCGTTTACCACGGTAGCCTAGTGGTATGGGTAGTCCCTGGGTCGGCCGGGGATTCTTCTGTGATATGATAAGATTCTGTGACCTACTTGTTTAGATCGAGGGATATGCCTGTCAAACTCACCTTCGGCAACCAAAACGACCCACAGGCGGCGTGCGTTTTAGTCGGTTCGAGTCCGACATAACCTCCTCCACCGTCTCCGGTGTGGAGGTATCCTTGGGGATTTTGCGCACGTAAAAGAAAAAAAAGTGGTACCTATGGGTAATGGACTGCTGAGACGAGGTCTCGGGTTCGATCCCAGGTTTTACCATGGCACACACCAAAGACTTTTCGATTCTTTTCGAAGTTATGTGTGTATTTATCGCAGGTTTATAAGTGCCCGGTTAAACGCAATAGCCTCGCCACCTATTACATTGGGACCTAAACATAAACTGGCGAAATGTGTGTGCTAGCACCTCTGCCTACCCCTTCGGGGATATCTGCGTGAGTTTATGTTATGTTATCCGTTCTGGTGAGCATTAAGAATGTATTGGTGGTAATTATTGAACATATTTGGTGGGCATTTAAACACAAGCCTTTTGTTATTACTTTAGTAAAACAAGGTTTCTCTTCAGGATCCGAAATGTAACTCATCCAAATACGAGTGCTATGTCATAGACAGCTCTGGCTACATCGTATTGGCAAAGGATATGAAACTGGTAGGTCAATTCTTCGGCAGAGCAAATAAGTTTGTACTGCAGTCGTTCCTGGACACAGGGATATTTGATCACGTCGAGGTTTTCAACTACCAAGCACTGTGTCCATTATCCAAGTTGGTTAAAGAAAACAGCTCATGGTCATTAAAAACAGTAAGTTGATATTTTTAAGAGTTCGAAATTGATTATTAAATGTTCCTACACCTAGTACCTAGACGGCCCTCCCAACATCCTTGAAGCCTAAGCCAACCTCACCTGGAAGTCGTTGCATATGTCAAACAATGGAGAACGAAGACGAGCCTCCGGCACAACTTTCCTTTCAGGCTCATGACGTCAGATAGCAGTTGCTCTCTGAAAAACTAACATACCAAACCAGAACAATAAACAGACTTCAGACTCCAATGTCAACTTACCTGCTTTCTTTACATAACTTTCTTTTGGATTTTCTAAATACTAACTAAAAATTCTTGTTTTTCGATTCCAAAATTAGATTTTTTGATTAAGCGGGGCGTGAAAAAGCATCTGATGAGGCCGCCAAGCTGAGTGCCACCATTGTAGCACTTAGTGTCTGTAATGGTGACCCTCTTTCCTGAGACTTTGCCTTTAGCTTACCATCAGGCGAGGTGAGGTCAAGTTGGCGTGTCCTATATAAAAAAAAAAAAAAAAAAAAAAAAAAAATACGATAAAGTTGTTACACAAAAAGGGGTAAAATCTACTTCTCTTCTTTGAACGACAAAATTGTGTGTTACCTAATTCAATGGATTTTATCAAATTTTACAGCCTTTCGCCTTGACATTCAATTTCCTGAGTTGGGTGATAACTGAGGCATTGATGATGTTGAGCAACTGGAATTCATACGGCTTTGCTTCCACTCTCGAGGATCCTGGTGAGTTGTCGTCAGCGTTAGTCTTATAAATAAGTCAGATATATCCTAAAAGCTATATAAATGTTCAGATGTTGTCTGGAACTAGTTGACTTATAAAACTTTGAGGTTAGCATTGTCAATTCGAATTAAATAACTAGGCTATATATGTATCTTACTGTTATAGTCAAAGGTTATTACAATAATAAATCGACTGCTTCTCCAACTATCGAAGCGCAGAACTATCTCAGTTTTAAATGCAACTAAAAAGAACTTTGCTGTCCTCTACTTTAACAGAACTATATGTTGAAGATGTATTTATTTTCGTATATTTTCCTATTTAAAGATAGATATACCTACGTGTAGAAAATACTCGCTGTTTTCTCCTCCTCACTTTACACTCGTGAGCTAAGCTCGGTACAATGGGTAGTGAAGTTTTTTTTTCACTTATCACAGTGGACCTTGGTCGCATTTTATTATTTAAAATGAAATTAATAGGTATCAGTATCTACTTATATGTTTTCTTTATACTGCTGATTGATGGCACTTGGTGGAATTTGTTGTTAAGCATATTAAGAACACACTTGTATTGTTTTCACTGTATTTTTTATTAGACCCACCAACTTCGTCTTACGGCATCCTCAAAGGTTTCCTTTGACGATGCCTTAAGCTATATCTATATGTATTGTCTAGTAAAAAATACCACTAGTATGTTCTTAATAAGTGTAAGTTATATGATTGACTATGATATACTTGTATGAACAAATTAAAAATCAATTAAAATTGTATACGCTATCCACAACAACCGCTGTAACATCAAGCTTTAGCTGTTTTGATACTTTTGTAAACCTACTATAAAACATCCAGTTACTGCCACCCATTCAGTTATTGGTACTTTTGATTTAAAGTGAAAACCGAAGTGTGCCAAAAACTGGATGAGTACCAGTAATAGGTTGCTTTACCTGGTTTATAAAGTTTTATGGAGTAGACTAATTACTTACATAGGTAATGTAGTTAGGAGCGTTTGTACTATCTAGCAGAACAACAATAATACTTAATAAATTTTATTAGAACTGATATGATTCAATGCAATGCCAATAAAGCTTAATGCTGAAATAATATTAGATCTACAGATATTCAATCTACCTATCTCTACAGTAATCTTTACGTACCTATGTATTAAATTTCACTTTTTAATTATTAGTGGTATCTAAAGTTCTTGCAATTTACGAATTTGTATAATATTACACCTATTATAGTGTGTACTGACGCCACTAATAAAACACCCTTACATAGCTCCAGCTTAGGTACTCAGTCTATTGGTAATGCCACCACTTCTAAAGTACCTATCAATATCTATTGGAAATAAGAAATGCTGGTTAAGTTATCGATAAAAAAAAAGTCTTATAATGTTATTGGACGAAAAGTATTCGTAAATTGCAAGCATAAATGCTGCATGGCAATTAGCAGCCAGTAACTATGTATTGTATAAGCACGTATAATACTTATGCTTTAATTAACTGCATGACCGTCTCACTCACAGACTATATTGAACTAATCAAAGAAGCATACACAGAGCCGTCTACGACGACACCGCCACCTCTTGTGGGGAACGAAACCCTCGGTGACAAAGAAGCCCAAGACGAAACGCTGTTCTCCTGTGATCACAGCGTCCAGCTATACATACTGAATCAAACGTATTTTCTGGAGGCCTCTGGCGCTTCGCCTACAGTCGCCAAAGATGAACCGGGGCCATGTTCCCCGGCGTACTGGGCGTCCTACGTCCCTAAGACAAATCTACTACTCGTCGTCATCGAGAATGATGACAACACTTACCAGGGGTGCAAAGAGCCGCGAGATACAAAACCACAGCCAACTGGTGCATCGACACGGAATCTGGAGCCTTGCCACAAATTGGACTTGAGTAGACTGCCTAGACGACGACTCGAGGGCTGCTACACATACCATGACGGGGTACAGTAACAGATAAATTTTAACATTTTATAGCAAATACGTCTAACTTCTTTGCTTCTTTTGAGTTAATATTGATATATTTATAAATCTAGATCGAAATTCAGACCCATTTCAACACAATATTTTTGTAACGACTCATGAAATTGAACATTTTCATACCTCTTAGGTGGCAGCTAAGCACACGGCCTACCTGAATTATGCTTATCATCATCAAATCTTAATGAATAAATTGATTAAATAGAATTATAGGTGTCAAGATATGTTTTTTAATATAACGTACCTATTCCCTATTTATCAGCATGCATAAATATAGAATGTATCTATAGTGCCACAAAGAAATAATCGAAGCAAACTAACTTTTAAATTCCCTGCGATATTTGCTAATGAATAGGTGAACAAACCCTTGTTTGAAAATATCTTGATAAAGTGCCTATTTGGGTCGATGTTGACGCTTTGGTGAATGATGAGTCTAGATCAAACGGAAATAGTTTACATTCTTTAGTCGAGATCAATTTCTATTGTGTCTAGATTAAAGGTGTTCACTCACAAAACGATATTTATATACCTACCGACTCATATCTGTGGGACATTTCGACAGAAAGTATCACTCACTTCATGTAGTAGCCATTTCATACGATTTGGGAGCAGCACAGAAATTTATTCGCTACCCTTTTCATTCGTAATATCACCACTTCCTTTCGGTAGGTGACTCACAAAGGATACTTTTGTTGGTAAATATATGTCATCATCTTCCGGATTTTGAGTCTTTTCGCAACACAGTTGGGGTTAATGTAATGTCTATATTAGTCGTAAGGTGTAGGTATGTTTATTACCTTAGCAATAAATTAAAAATATTGTTTGTTCATTTTGCAGGAGCGGAACATCACCGAATGTGGAATCGCCAGCATCGCACGATGCGATTTGCTTGTTATTTTGTTCGCCTGCTGTCTACTCGCATACAACAAAATGACATCTTCATGAGAAACGTCTATATTTATACTTACCCTTGTTACATTACCAATAAAACTTGTTGCACCCTTATTGTAGCTTCATTGTGACCCAGATTCCTTGACTATGTCCTTATATTTCTCACTCTTTATCCAATCGTCAATGCCGCTTACACTTTGGACCTCGAGATCTGCTCTCCAACTCCTTTTCATAGCTTGGTGTACTTTTACGAGAGCAACTGACGTTTGCTTGTCAACCTCGAAAGAAAAGCTTGCATCTGAGCCTCGTTCATCAGTGTCAGCAGATGTACCAACCAGCTTGCAGCCGAGTTATCCCGGCAGACGCCTTGCCCGGAAAAGTAGTAAATTCACTAATAACAGTGCCATCTACCGGTCCAGTTGTGTTTTCAAATCATCCCGGAACATATTGAAATATGGGAAAGTACACACAAACACTTTAAAACACGCAAACAGAAAATATATATATATCGAGATATATAGCAGAAATAAGGTTACAAGGCAGATTAAACGACGCGAGGTGATGATGATGATATATCAAGTGGGTGAACCATTTGCTGTCAACCGGTCACGTTCTAGTTTTGGTGCTAAGAATTTTCTAATTGAATAACACCTATGACATCCCTGTCTCGGGAATCGAACCCGGTACATTGTATACAAATCAAGACTAAGAAATGCAAGTATATTTAAAAATATCCCACTAGATTATAAAGATATAATATATTAGGGAATAAATTTTCATTGAACAGTTATGATATCAACAATATTATGAATCGGTTCATAAATGTCTGATCTGCTCGTTATAACAAGTTTATATAACAAACTACCAAAAACATGGAAGCAGAATACTTTTAACAGAATGCGTTACCGACAGACGCACCCCATCGACATGCTGACCTAGTGATAGAGATACAAATCAATGCGTCAGGTGGTGAGTGAATCCACAAGTTACTCTTACATGCGTAAAAATGTACGTAAACGATACACAAACACGGTTGAGGTCGTCGGAGGTAGTCGGCACTCGGCACTCCCGCCAGTCGGGACGAGTAAGGGAATCAGAGCGCATGCGAGAACCGCGTCATTCGCGCCTGCGCCCTATTGCGCACACCTATCAACCTTATCAATGTTCCTTGTTCGACTAGTACCGTGCCGACACTGAACTCACTACAATACCCTTAACATTATCAATGTGGTAATTAGATTAACCTAACATGATCTCCAGTATTGGTTTTAGCCAGTGAACTTGTAACGTAGTGATTCTGATGTGCAAGCGTGTCGACGTGTTTGTGTTACTTCTGCTGATTTTGTTCCTGGACTCCAGGGACTGCTCGGCTAGTGCGCAAAATGATGCCGCTAACAAAATATCGTTCAACTCGTAAGTCCATAATTGAATTATTTTACTTCTACCGACGCAGTCAGTCACAATGCAATGTAATATGAAAATTATTTTCAAACAATTTCAATATGCTATAAACAATATATTCGCATAGTCAATATAATCATTGCTTGGATTATTGTCTGACCTTAGTATATTAAACACTGTTTAGACTAAATATCTATAAATACCTCTACAAAGGTCGTAAAAATTTACATATAAGACGGAATGTTGACCAAACTTTCTTTAGTGGAATATGAATCCTAGCAAGGCTAATTTAATTTTGTAGGGTGCAAGCATGGGCGGTCAAACTTGGCACAGAGTTATATCATTTTGGCGAATTTATCACCAGGAAGAAAGAGGTACAAGATGTAAGTATCACAAATATCAGGTAAAATATTATATGGTACCCAATTAATATTTTAAATATGTCATACTTATCCTACTTTAATTTATCTAGAGTTTTAAGTCAGCCCAAGTGGAATCAAGAGATGGAGAAAAACTAGTTCAGAGTATGTCAGACGATATTCGGGCTATGATGGAACTGAAAATTAGCGCTGTCAAGAGAATAGTGGAAGCCGCTGAAAACATGGCATTTGACAAACAAAACGAGCCAGTCCCGGAGGATTTTCAGTATTACAATAGCAAGGATATGGAAGAACCTTTTGATGAGATGGCTATGACAACCACAACTGAAACGGACTTCAATTTGGAAAGTTGGATAGTGCGTCCACCATCAAAGAACGCACATCTCCAGCAAAATCCGCATTTTTCTAACATTCCTGTAAATATTAATTTTAGCAGTGTACACGTGCCGACTAATGTTTATGCCTGGGGTTAGTAAACACTGGTGTAGTAATTGTAAATATTAGGTCAACGTCTTATAAAAAAACTGTTAATGTTTTCAGCACCTGAAGTTATTAAGGGAATTCATTGGTCAGAGGGACTGGACACTCACTTCATTAATAACTATCAGAGTGATCCAACGCTATCGTGGCAGTACTTCGGTAGTTCGACAGGATTTATGAGGCATTATCCGGGTAAATCACAGTAATAAGCATACATTGTATTAATAATTTGTAATTTTACTTTATTAATTTACTGAACGTCTTTCTGTTCTTAATTTTAGCATTGAAGTGGAAAGCAGATCCGGTAGATATTTATGACTGTAGGACTCGAGCTTGGTATATGGAAGCGGCTGCCAGCCCAAAGGATGTAATCATTTTAGTAGATCGCAGTGGTTCAATGACTGGCCAACGGAGGGACATTGCTAAGCATGTTGTCACAAATATATTGGACACCCTCGGCAATAATGATTTCGTTAATGTGATGACGTTTGCAGATACTGTTGAGGAAATTGTACCGTGTTTCGAGGATTCATTAGTGCAGGTTTTTAAAATATATACTTGGTTTGTTTTAAGATTACTTTGTGTATTTAATTCCTATTAATATTCATATTATTATTTTTTATTATTAGGCTACATTAGGAAACCTACGGGAACTCAAATTGGCTTTAGATAATTTTGAAACAATGGAAATAGCTAATTTTTCTGCAGCTTTAACACGAGCGTTTGAACTACTGGAAATATACAGAAATAACAGCGGTGGAGCCAATTGTAATCAGGTACAAAATATACATGAATAGTATATAAAATATGTAGTGGAAACTATGTGTAATATTTTGTACTAATATCACTACTATTGTTCGCAGGCCATAATGTTGGTAACTGATGGTGTACCATACAATTACAAAGAAATATTTGAGAAGTTCAACTGGAAATATGAGACCCCAGTGAGGGTGTTTACATACCTGATAGGGCGCGAGGTAAAGGTAGTACCACTTCAGGTATTACTGTGTGTCGTAGTCATTGTGCGACCTGCATAATGCCTTCCTTCGTACCAATCTGCCAGTACACCTAGAATGTGGTACTCTACTCTGTCTTTACATAACGTACATCCAAACTGTGCATAGCATGCACATCAACACTTATAACTCAATGTTTCCACTTTCTTTATGCTTAAGCTTGTACTGTACTTTTGTTTTATCCTGGAATTCCTGTATGACTTGACCTATTATATTAGATCTGTTGATTGTAAAATAGTTTTTATATTTAGGTTTGGTAGACTTAGTTGTGCATCTGTTTTTGAGTATTTAGATTTTCAACACTATATAGTTCAATTAACACTAATTTATTATTTCATTAAGTTTATAGTTAGATGAGAATTAGAAAAGCGCTGTGGTTATTATTATTTTTATTAGTTTAATATTTATGTCTAACACGAAGCTGCGACAACCTCACTACACTATCTAGGTGAACGTATCCGCAGCACTCTTCACTCGAAGCTGTTAGATGTTGTAAATTTTATGGAGACCAGATAATTCTTAGAAAGCCTTATATAGGTGGCAGATGTAAGAGAAGTGAAGTGGATGGCGTGTGCAAATAGAGGGTTCTACGTGCACTTGAGTACACTGGCGGAGGTGCGGGAACGAGTTCTCGAGCATGTCAACGTGCTGGCGAGGCCGCTCGTGCTGCAGCGAGAGAAGCATCCAGTAGTGTGGACACCTGTTTATGCCAACGTTACGGTAGGCATTTGTTCTATATTTTTATTGAGTAACTTTTATCCTTTTAGTGTATAAAGCTCATAAAAATTAGACGTCATGTGCACTGACAAGATGTGGCCTTCTGGCTGGGATGAATAAAACTTTAAGATAGGAAAGAAAAACTTCTTCCATTATATACTTAGTTCGAAATTTTCGACATTATTTTTTAGGGTCATCGCGTATTTTTTTCTATTATATAAAGTGCAATTTATATTATTACTAGGATTACGCATCTTTGCATTTCATAATTCTGATCAGTTGTATACTATTTGATGTAACAAATTTTAAAACCATTAGGATCCTAAAGTAGCAGATTATCTTTGGGAGCAACGTGAACGAGCGGAGCAGAAAGAACGATTCATGAGTCAACGTCGCGACCGGCATTTATTCAACTCCGATAAAGAACAGGAGAGGAGATGGAGAATTACACAGGTAAAGTCCTTTAGTACCTACCTATTGTTCCTATCTGTGGGTGCTAGCACCTCTGCCTACATCTTCGGGGATATAGGCGTGAGTTTATGTTATGATCATAATTATCATCATTTCCGTGTTATTTGTTCCGTTGGTCCCTTGGTCGCGTCCAAGACGTTCACCTCGAAGTCCGGGGACCGTCTAATCTTAAATCTAGTGCTTTACCTAAACGATCTCTATTTCAAAACTTCACATTGTTTTTTACACTGCCTTTGAAATCTCGTTTTAGTTCTGTTTAGATTTTCACAGGGTTCACAGTGTTTGAATGAATCCAGATGTCAGTCTCTAGTACACTATAGCTATATATATATATAACAATATAGCTATGAGCTATATTGTCATATAATTATAATCTATACTTATTTTATTATATACCTTAATTTCTACCGTAGGGAAAGGTACCTACAATATTAACAAAATTATTTTCGTGTATGCTTAGTACCGGATATTTGTGTTTTACAGATGAAACAGGGTCAGTACAGTGAGCTTGGGAACTCACAGTATCAGTTAATGACATCTGTGTCTATGCCCGTCTACGACCTGCGCCATAATGAGGTGAGTTATTCTGCATTTAGTGTATTTACTCTCTTATGCAACTGAAAGTCCCCAAATCTATTTGAAATAACGAAAGTTGGGAAAAGATAATTATTTGTTTATCATTGCAGAATTGTTTCGTTATTTTTTTTTATTTATTGTCTTCAATGTTTTTTTTTATCAATTGTTTAAATATTGTTCTAAATCAGTCTAATGATTATTTTCTCCCAACGATTTAGATTACGTCTTTTCCAAATTCAAAATTTTCCTTGTAGCATGAACCTACTATAATATACCTGTCTTCTATTTCAAAAGGTTATGTTTACAGATTGGTTATATACATATTTCCAACTAATTGGACGTAAGCTCTCTATCTCTTCTGATTACTTTGCTCTATAATCTGTATTATCTATCTTCTTTAACATGTAAATGTCTATTAATAACTCCGTTTTGTTTGATGGTTTCCCCTCAGAACATCACAGAGAATGTACTGATAAATGAAGCTTACTGGGTATCGGTTACAAAAGAGGTACTACACTTAGAAAGTTTTGATGATTTAATTGTAAAGTTTTTGCAAGATACAAGAGAGTTTTTATGATTTAGTTTTTGGATTTCAGTAACGGTACAGTGTTATTTGGCCCCGTTAGCGATGCATCTGTCCTCGATAGATGTGAGCGCGGCCGGCGGGCGTACGGCGGACGCCCACGCTCGCCCACGCCCGTCTAGCGCCAATGTGTTGTCCGACCCTTTGGCTTACCGTAGTTGAAGTAGTTTCTACTAGCTCGTAGGCGTAGACCACTAGGGTGTTATGAACGACTTTTCTATCAATCATCAAGTTAATTTTCTATGCAAGAGTTATGATCTATATTACACTACACACACTATCTAATGAAATAATGTATTTTGCCTGATATAGTAATGTCTTTGTAGAGACAATTTTTAAAGATTGACTTGTATGACAACAAGTAATTGTAAATATTTTTAAATAAGAGTATCGCAGCCCGACATACACGTGACTAGTATGGGGCGTTTGTTAATTTAACTATCTATTGAGTTTAAACTTATTATCTTCTTAAGAATGACGACTTTTCAATATTAACAATTTTAGAATATATTTTAATCTCTCCGAAAGAGAAGACATTTTAATTTCTAGCGGAAGTTGTTACAAAGCATTTATCTATATATTATTATATTTTATTGCATTCGTACGTCCACAACCAATCGCAGTCTGTAGAGGAGAACGGCCAGAAAGAGGTAGGCCCACGTTCATAGACATACTGCCTCCGAGAAATGTGCAAGACGACGCGTGAATGGCGATGGACGAACGGACCGTGCGCACGCAGCGGGCGACGACGCCGGCGTGCCCACCCCAGCATGTGTGGTTCAAATTGCTTTCAGTGTTTGTGAATTATTTGTAACTGGGAATACAACTGACTACTACCGACCAATTTTTTTTATTTAAGTTTTGATTTCCGTCAGTGACATCAACAGATTCTAACAAGGACACTTTCCAAAGGGTATTTGTATATTTACGATCAAAATGGTAGTGGGTTTTCTTAGAATCTAAAGAGTAGAATTTTAAGTTTATAACATAAAATTATTTAATACATAAGTAGATTTATTGCTAGAACCTGTAACCGTGGATATAAAATTAGAATCCCTTAAAATAGTTCTATATAAATAAATATATAGAACTTCGCCTAACGGGGCTTAGATGCTAAACAGTAATTATTGCTAGTTTTTACAAGATTGTCATAATATTGTTTGATAACAGTAGAAACTGATGGCCAAATACAGCGCCAAAATTCAATACCTTGTAGTTAGAATAATTTTTGACTGTTTACTTATAACAATAAATATGCAGCATATTTTTATATTATTGTAATTTTTTTATGATTCAAATGTAGATTATTAAAAAGTTAATGTAGAAACTAGTGGCATTGTCTGCAGAAAATCCACAGACGAGGGAAAATTAAATAGTATAGAAATGATTAATATTGCATTGGTTATTGGAATAAGGCCAGTTCTATGTACTAATGTGTTTATATTTCCAGATGCGTATTGCTAGACTTTTGGGAGTCGCTGGCACAGACGTACCTCTTTCTGAAATTCAAGCTCTCATGACACCTTACAAGGTATTGTAATATTATGGCTAGTTATTTTTTACTGCATCAGTGTCATGTCTGAAAAATATAACTAAACTAAATTGACTAAATTGTAGAAATCCTGGAAACGTGAATTCTATGTTTTAAAGTGTAACACTGAATTATTTTTTTAAATACTTATTTCCAAGTAACCCCGGGTGAGGGTTATGTCCAGCAATGTACTGTGATAGGCTAATTGATTGACTGGAACCATTTTTTAGGAAGATAGTCTAATTTTTTCATATATACTTATATTCATGCGTGGCTAAAACTTGTACAGAAATCTCAATTCACATTCAAGTTCCGAAAGTTAAAATAAAGTAAATACCTTAAATAAATTTCTCTTTTTTACCTTATTGCAGATCGGTGTGAACGGATATGCGTTTATCGTGACGAACAACGGATACATTCTCATACATCCGGACCTGAGGCCCGTGGTATGTCAAACATTAAGACTTTAATATCCTTGTAGATAAAGCTGTGATGTACGTTTAGATATAGACAGACATCAGAGTTTCAAAGATAGCTGTGCTCGTACGACATAGTCTAATCAACTAGCACCGAGTTGATAGTATGATCCCCGTAAGGACTGCCACGATATACTACTTTTAAATCAAGAGTGGCTGGGTTCACCACCATCCCATTCTAAGTATAAAAAGCCTATTTCTCCCTAAGCATTTAAAATTTCGAAAACAGTAAGGGCCGAGAAATTGCCAGTAAATGCGTTCGTAGAAAAAAATTGAAAATTGAGTTATTTAGGTGACTAGAAAAATTAAACAATTCCAGTATATATATAGGTCGACGAACGACCTCCGCTCCCCATGAGCGCCGGCCTGGGGGTGACAGGTGGAGCCACTTGTCACCCTGGCAGAAGCAGGCCGCGGCGATGGCGCGCCTTCCCGTTTCCGGGGACGAGTTGGGGACTCTGTAGTCTCGAGAAGAGGGCCAGATCGTGAGAGATGGCCCTGGGTCGGCTGGGGTGCGAGGGATATGCCTGTCAACATCACCTTCGGCAACCAAATCGACCAACAGGCGGCGTGCGTTTTAGTCGGTTCGAGTCCGACATAACCTCCTCCACCGGCTCCGGTGGGAAGGTATCCGTGGGGATTATGCGCACCTAAAAAAAAAAGTATACATATACTGAATTTAAAAAATATATAGTGTTGGTACAGTACCTATTTATGACTGACGTATACTAATTGCTTTTTCAGTTTCAACAAATATTGAAACCAAGTTACAACAGCGTCGATATGATTGAGGTTGAACTCTTTGACGACGACAGAGGGCCCAGGAATTTCAGTAAAGAATTGACTGCTGTAAGTAATATTTTTACCTAGTTTGTTCAGTATTTATTTTTTGTTAAATTTCACTATTCGTTACCTGTTTATGAGGTGGAGCACCTATACCTAATAGGTCACGAAAAGCAAAAGAATAGCAATCCTTACGTTATTGAAACATCATGCAAGTAGTGTAGCGGAGTCAACATTTTTTGTAGATAGATATCATGTAGCGTATTCTGTGGTATCTACATATTCTTCGCACCATTAGATAAGGCCTGGAATTCATTACCAGCTCACGTGTCTCCATCTTCCTACAGTCCCGGGTCCTTTAAGCGGGGCGTGAAAAAGCATATGATGAGGCCGTCAAGCTGAGTGTCACCCTTGTCACACGGTATGTGTAAGTAATGGTGAACCTCTTTTCTGGGACTTTGCCTTCTGCTTACCATCAGGCAAGGCGAAGTCCAATTGACGTGTCCTATATAAAAAAAAAGTAGTTAACCACGTTGGTAGTTTACATTGATGCATAAGAAGATACCCCAATTTTATTTTTATAATTTATTAACATTTACATAATTTTCATGTCCGACATTTGACAAGATGCCTTAAATCAAGTCATCGAAATAAAGTCGTGATTTTCCTTTTTCACAGCTTAGACAAGAAATTATTGACCAAAAAACCGGAAATAAATTGATGAATGTCAAATACCACATGGAAGATATGGTGAGTAACTATAATTATCATTTAACTACGGCTAAGTACAAAGTAAACAGACACACATACCTATTTAATATTATCGAGTTGTTTTTTTTTTCACGTGTCGTTATTCTTGAAGTCTACTCATACAGTCCTACAACATAAAAGTAGAAACTTACTTAATACGATATTCCAGAAACGAGTATCCCGAGCGAAGAAACACTACTATTGGACAGGTATCAGCGATTCTCCTTTCACACTGGTGGTGGTGATCCCAGAAAATTACGGAAGACATCGCATAACACCACCTCCCACGGATGACATACACCGTCTCTCTCTCACTTCTAAAAACATATCGGCAAGGCAGTACCTGTCGGATAAGTGGAGCGTTCACCCTGACTGGTGAGTGATAATATTGCTAATAGAAGATATAATTTGGGGTGTTCAACCGAAAACGTTGACACATTTGAAACTTAAGGAATTGTAGCCAGGCCCTCGATTCTACTAACATACCACAGAGACTGTAAAAAATTGTATCAAATTTGAGACTGTGTGTCTATATGCTTAAGTCCACAATTAAATGCAAAGAGTTTATTACAATTTTACATTTACTCTGCAAAAAGCCTTTTGGTTGCGCCGATGTAGAAGCTGTATTTTTTGACGCGGAAACACACTCCTTCTATACCCGTCTCCCCTCCCGCACTAACCATAGTATAGTACTAGATAGTTTCCGTCCGCCATTTGTGATATATAGACAGTCTGTCCCGCTTTGAACTAGCCAGCGTAAGGGCGGACCGCGCACGCGTCTCTCAGAAATGAATAATATTTGTTGCATTTTAACCGCTTCATAGACCTTTACCGATCGGATTGTGCCTCTCGTGTGTCCCTCAAGTGATTTAGTGATGTGGACGGCAGCTCCTGAGCAAGGAAGAGAAGATCCGTGCACCGGCTGCGATGCAAAACACGTGGTGTCGTGAAGGTTAGTGCATCCTCTCCTAATTTCTCGGGTTGCAGTCATTGCCTGGATCACATCCGCGGCAACCCGGTCACCTGTCTTGTTTGTGTGTAAAGCGTCAATGGAACAGTTATCTACATCCCCGCAATACAGTCCACTACCGCACGTGGCCAATCGCGCCACCATTTTCTGGTCCTGATCGAACCGGATTTTAGCCGTAGTTCGTAGTTTTGTTATTATTCTAATGGGAATAAGCGCACCGCACCTAAATGCCTGGTTATTTTAGTAGAAAACCCCGCATCCAGACATTTAGGATTAGATTTGTTGTCCGTTCGCCGCTGGCTCGCATAGTACCTACCTAGTACATACATAGGTTAGGTATCATATCAACACTTAATCGTAGTTCGCAATTTTCGCACCGCGCCTAAATACCTAGTTATTTTAGTAGAAAACCCCGCATCTAGGCATTTAGGCTTAGATCTTAGGTATACTAGACACTCTAGTGCATAGGCACAGTGTAATACCTAACGCATTTGGCTTTGTTTTATTTTTTTCAATTACGTTGTTCGCTCGCCGCTAGCTCGCATCGTATTTACCTAATACCTACGTGGGTAGACACGTGGTTGTACCTACCTCGCTCGCATCTCATTCCAATTCATACGAAAGTATTTTAATTTGAATAGATATTACGCAATACTTAATCTCTGAAATAATAGTTGAACCTAGACAGCGGTCTGGCTTGCGTAAGTACGATCTGGCTGTTGCCGGGCGCGTTTTGTTCAAGCGTGCATTCACAGTTGTAAATACCTACCTACCTGCCGAGTATCGCTCGCGCCGCGTCGCTGCTCTGTACCGCTAAGATTAAGTCATTTCATATTTGTTGTTTACCGCACTTTAGTTTGAGATTTAATTGTAAACATGTCCCCAAAGGTTGATAAGACCGGTAAGGTTCAATTGAAACTTTTATACGCTAAAAAAGAAATGATTTACTCTCGCGTACAATCGATTTATGATAATGCACTTAAAACCTCTGATTTGGCCATCAGAGATTCGTTCTTGTGTTCTATAGAAAACTTAGACGGTCTTATTACAAAAAACGGAATTAAGTCAGGTTTAAACCTGAACTATAAAGTCTAGGCTTAATCTCAAGACCATGGTCTAAACTTCTCCTTATTACAAAAGCTGAATAATCCGTAGACTACTTAGTACCATAATTTAGACCTTGACTTAAATAAAACCACAGATTACTCAAACTATTGTTCGTTCATTATGATAAATTTTTTTTTACCATTCAATCGCAACGTTCCGTTTCCTCCGAAAACAAAAATTATCTGACATCATTAATAAATAATATATACTAAAAATGGTGAAAAAAAGATTTAGATAATACATTTTCATTAAATTCAATTTTATGAATAATAGTTGTACTTTATTTTATAATAAAATATCATTTTGATGCCTTTATTTAGCAATCATTGTTATGTATGATATTGGAAGATCTATGGACGTGAAATGGAACGAACTTTTCCGTTCGCGCTGACTTGGTATCAAATTTTTCCCAATTTTTATACCTACTTTAAAATATATTTATTGCAAGTTATTTAAAACGTTTAGTAAACCTATACTTTTGCATAAAAAGCTTCTTCAGATAGTTCGATAAAGGGGTTTACTGGAATACGATGTCTGTTAGGTAAGCGTGGTATGTCCAATGACTCCACGATATTAATATCTGCGATATCCATCAGATCAACTGCGTCAATATCCATTACGCGCATAGTATTATAAGAAAGTAAACGAATTTATCTGACGCTAACCGGCTAAGTTCAAAATGGCAAGTTTGACATATTATTATTGTGATTTACACTTTAGACCAACGTTAAACTAGGGGTCACGCAGGTTTATCTTTAGACCAGAGATAGTCCATGGTTTAGTAATAAAACCCTTTTTGTAATACAAATTTCTTTAGACCATGGTCTAAAGACGATTTAAACCTGGTTTTAGAGTTAGTCCGTGTTTTGTAATAAGACCGAGATAGTCTACGCGCGGATTTCGAAACCTTAGTACATGACATCAACGTTTTAGAGTTGAATTTGGATCCCGATTACTCAGTGAGTTATCAAGCCTTGTCGTCGTTTGACGATTTGTATTGTCGTATCAAGCGCGTCGCTAGGAGTTTGGAGAAACCGTCTGACCGACCCAACCCCCCTCGCGACCGACCTAAGTTGCCACCAATTCAAATACCCGAATTTGATGGTAACATTCGCAATTGGTGTCTATTTATAGATAGTTTTGAGAATACAATAGATAAGAACGATTCGTTGACAGATCACGAAAAATTGCATTATCTCGTTGAAAAATTGACTGGTAAAGCTATAACCGTTTGCGCTGGAATTACGTTTAGTGCCGAGAATTATAATTTAATTTTAAATACTTTGAAAGCTAGGTATGAGGATAAAAGATCGGTAGCTAACGCCTATTTAGATCAGATGTTTGATTTGAAATCTATTACGGCATGTAACGATCAAAACTTAGAGAAATTTCTAGATACTTTCGCGTCAGCTGTTCGCGCCGTAAAGAACCTAAAGATCGATGACCTCTGCGACTTCGTATTTTTGTATATGGGTTTAAGGAAATTAGATTCCGAAACCATTCGTTTGTTTGAGTCGGATCATCGCGGCAATAAAATTCCTAAGTTCGAAGACTTAGAAAGTTTTGTTCGCGAGCATATAAAAGTATTGCAACGCTCTTCATCGAAACATGAAGGCGCGAAGATAGTTGTTGATTCTGCACGCAAAGTAGATGCGTCATCGAAGTCACTGAGGTCAACTCATACTTATGTTAGTACCGCACCAGCACATGTACAATCACCTGTTTGCTCTTTGTGTAGTACTCATCATTCGCAACTGTACAGGTGTCCTGGTTTTCTAAAATTGTCGCCTAGTGATCGTTATAAATTTGTTCGCGCTAATAATTTTTGTTTTAATTGTCTCGGTACTAAACACCGCGTTGTTTTATGTAATAGTAGAAATAGTTGTCGCAAATGTCAAGCGAGACACCACACTTTGCTTCATTTTGAGAATAGTAATGCCGCATCCAATGTGAGCACGGTTGGCTCGTCGAGCGGTGACACACGGCAGCCTGCGCCGCAGCCGCAGCCCGCGCTCGCGCGCGCTCCGGCCCGCCCGGTGACCGCCGCGGATGACGTCACCTTGTGTTCGTTCTCCGCTAGTGCTGCACTCACTACTGTGTGTCTTGCGACCGCTCGCGTTGTTATTGTTGATGCATTAGGTAAGCCGCGCATTGTTCGAACGCTGTTAGATGGCGCTTCGCAAAGTAATTTTATTACTCAAGATTGTTGTCGGCGTCTTGGTTTCAATGTTGATAAGCGTTCAACCCGCTCAGTGGTGAAGGGTTTTGGAAGCTTACAGTCAGCTGTTCGTGGCACCGTTAAAACAAGGTTTAGATCTCGTTTTAATAATAATATTTGGTTTGACATGGATTCGCTCGTTATAGATAGAATAGCTGAACAGTTGCCTACCGTCCCGGTTGACACGTCTTTATTAACGAAATTTAAAGACTTGCCTTTAGCAGATGAGACTTACGCTGTTCCTGGAGTCGTCGATATATTGATCGGCGCTTCGATTCTCCCGCACCTCCAGTTATCACGTAAGGTTCAAGTGGGACCGACGTACCCCGCTCCGCACGCACTGGAAACAGTTCTTGGTTTTGTTATAATTGGTTCCGCACCCGCTTCTATAGATAGTTTTAGTCACTCGACTGCTTCGTTCTGTTGCACCGTCGAGCCGCCACTGGAGTCTACCATCCGCAAGTTTTCGCTCGGTGGCGGGAGCCACCGAGCGAAAACTTGTATCCGCTGAAAAACGCTTTCTTTGTTTGGAACGAAAGATGCAGGCGTCCCCAAAGTCGAAGAGGGCCTATGATGAGGTTGTTAACGAATATTTAGATAAAGGTTACATCTCACCTGCGCCTGCGGACACTGGCGGGACCCAGCCTTCGTACATTATCCCGCACCGCGGAGTTATTAGAGAAGATAAGCTTACTACTAAAACTCCGCGTAGTTTTGGATGGCAGTGCTAAGACTAGCACTTCCGTGTCGCTTAATGACATTTTGTATTGTGGTCGGAATCTTTAAGGTAATTTATTTGACATAATTGTAAATTTTCGCATTAATATTAGTAGAATTTTAGCTTTTAGGACTCAACAGTCGCTTTGTGTTGGGCCCACTCTTCGCCCCATCGTTGGGACACATTCGTCGCTAATAGAGTGGCAAAAATTCAATCTGAATTAGCGCCACATAATCTCTTTCACGTTGCTGGCACCGACAACCCAGCCGGTTGTCTCTCTCGTGGATTGCTTCCTTCGCAAATTTTAGATCACCCGTTATGGTTTAGTGGACCGTCCTGGATTCATGCCGCGTTAGATAAGTGGCCAGTTAGTCAATTCAATCCCACTACGGTTTCCGAACCACCCGAGGAGAAGAAGCACTCGCTTGTTGTATCGGTCCCACGTGAAGAGACCCTTATTTTGTTGTTGGCTAATCGCGTCTCGTCTTGGTCGAGACTGTTGCGTTGTGTTGTTTGTTCGCCTCTGCCCTCTGCCTAGCCAGCAGTAGGCACGAGCTCCAATCTAGGTTTATATTTTAGTTGTTATTTCCCAAACCTAGATTTAGATTAGACTTTAGATTTGTTTCGCATTTGTCGTTTCGAAGGTAACCCTTCAAGCCGGGGGGAATGGTTGCGCCGATGTAGAAGCTGTATTTTTTGACGCGGAAACACACTCCTTCTATACCCGTCTCCCCTCCCGCACTAACCATAGTATAGTACTAGATAGTTTCCGTCCGCCATTTGTGATATATAGACAGTCTGTCCCGCTTTGAACTAGCCAGCGTAAGGGCGGACCGCGCACGCGTCTCTCAGAAATGAATAATATTTGTTGCATTTTAACCGCTTCATAGACCTTTACCGATCGGATTGTGCCTCTCGTGTGTCCCTCAAGTGATTTAGTGATGTGGACGGCAGCTCCTGAGCAAGGAAGAGAAGATCCGTGCACCGGCTGCGATGCAAAACACGTGGTGTCGTGAAGGTTAGTGCATCCTCTCCTAATTTCTCGGGTTGCAGTCATTGCCTGGATCACATCCGCGGCAACCCGGTCACCTGTCTTGTTTGTGTGTAAAGCGTCAATGGAACAGTTATCTACATCCCCGCAATACAGTCCACTACCGCACGTGGCCAATCGCGCCACCACCTTTTAATTTTGAACTTAATAAGCAAAACGTTAAAGTGTAAAATTAAATGGATTATTTTGCAGTGTTCGTAGTATTACATGTTTTTGCCCTCTATTGCCCGTGGACATTGCCACCCGCAATGTCTACCTAGGTAGACCACGGGAAACTATTTATTCCCGTGGTCCACCAGAAGGTCCTCATGTTCACATTGAAGTATTACGAAAGAATAATAAGGATATCAAATTTGAAATTTAATAACGACATTTATTGTATTTATTTGTATACAACGATAAACTTAATATAAAAAAACAACTTAATTATTAGTGTAGGCTTGCTTACCTGAAAGACATTGAAATCAATAAAACATTATTATATTGTCAAGGCTCAAGATTCACTAATATTCACGCCATAGAAGTCGTTTAAGAGACATTAACGGAGTTTTTCCAAAGCCTCTCCCACTGAAATTTCCGTGGACACGAGTTGCATTTGGATATTAGTAAAATAGTCATCATTTTCAATGTCTATTGACCGTCGTTTTGATTTTAAACAATTAATTTCGAAAAGGACATTCAATAGTCTAAGTAAAATGGTCGTTTTTTTATTTAGTTTTTCGTTTAGTTTGTTCATACTCATTATCTTCTAGGACTACTCATCGAAAACATTCCACTCATCTATCCAGTGATCTAGGTGAACTACAGGAAAAACCAGTTTCCCATAGTTCACCTAGGTGAACCACGGGAAAAAATAATTTCCCATAGGTCACCTAGGTGAACCACGGAAAGAAATAATTTCCCGTGGTTTACCTAGGTGAACAAAGCGGGTGGACCACGGGTAATAGAGGGTTTTTGCTTTAGCAGGTCCAGGTCAGTCGTAGGAGGAGAAAACATTCTTAATATATTGCAACGAGGGCACGTACGGGTGTAAGACCCAGTGACCATGCGACTGACCGTGAAAAATTCGGCAAACTATTACTTACCGGTTTACCACCGAAAAGAAATGTTCTTTTCAAATTTTCTTTTCGGTGGTAAACTGGTAAGTAAATTTCAATATATTTATGTGTATCCTTGAAATATAAATTAAAATTTGTTATTTTCAGGTTATATTGCCGTCATTACGAGCGTACGTTTTCTTCTGCTGAAGAGGAGTTGCTGTATTTTTTGGAGAGAGTGGCTAAACCTGGTTGGCGTTGGCCAGCCAAGCCCCGACCGCCTGAACATCATAAGAACAAGCCGGGACACGAACGCCATAACAACGGTACTTATTTATTTGTATTGCGACAGTACAAAGCATTGACATTAACACAGGGTGAATAATTCGATTAGTTTGACCACGAGGAATCATAATTCCTCGTGGTCAAACCAGTTTGACAAAATAGTTTGACTACGTGGAAGCACTGGTTTTATTAGATAATATGAAATCAAATTATAAAGTAGCGTACGTAGCGTAAGTAGGTATAATGCTGGGGCGACATGGGTCAACAGTTACATGGTTTGAGGTGTCTTGTAGATATGGAGGTGTCTACTGCCTCACAGCTTTCTTTACTCTCTAGCAATAGTTATAGTAGTGGCAGAAATTGTTACTCTCTTCGTGAATTTACCATTAGGTACATTAAAGTACTTGTTTTACTTCTTCGTCTTCTGTACACTGATAAATGGCTTGAGAGGCCTTACCACCTTAGCAATTTGTGCAAGTACGGTGCGTATAAGAAAAGTTGTACGTAATTAGATTTGCACAAATGCAGGAATTGTCCGAATTTATCTACATCCTTTGGCTATTAGTTAACTATTTATACCAAGATTCTAATGCAATAATTCTAATTCCATTACAAACATTATCGAATGTCAAAAAACCTAAATCAGTTTTAACGTTATGTTATTATCGTTGAACAGATTCTTTCATTTACAGGTACACCAGAAGCAAGGGAGAGAAGCAAGATTTCTAATAGCACACCAAGGAATGAATATTACTGTAAGCACCACGCAATATATCTTTTTAAATTATTATTGCCAGCGGCCGAGTTTAACCACTATCTCGGCTATTAGTAGGATTTAGTGGAGGATGGAACACACTAACCTATATGCAACACTAGAGGACTCCTAAGTAAAAGGTTCCTGGAAATAAACTTAGGCAAGTCGTTCCACTCTAGCAGTTGGCCATCTAGTAAGTAAAGAGATTCCCTTCGGAGTACAATTGAATTTAAAATTAATGTCTTCACCAGGTGACCATGGTTTAATGCAAGCCTTGGTTTATGACGCCAGGAATACAGCATGGTTCAACAAAAGCATATCAGATTCAGCATCAGACGAAAAAGCGTAAGTTTTTCGTATAAAAGTATTTCTTGGGATAGGCTACACAATTTCACACTAGTACGAAGTGAAGTGAAGTGAAGTGCGAACTTAAATGGTTTCACATATTTTCTCCAAAAAGAAAACATGATGGTACTGAATACTATTTTTTTATAATTTATTATGTCTAAAATTGCACTATGTAGAATACCTGTTTTTGATTTACTTTAAATGCATTTCAATACTTTCACCCGGATAGCCCATTGACAAAAGTGATTGGATTGTTGCCGAGGTAAAGTATTAAGCCTAAGCTTTCAAAAAGGAACTATATTTTAATTTTAGTATATTTTAATTAGCATGTACCAGGCGGATACGATTACATCGATACTTTGAAGAAATGTGGTGTGCTATTACTCCAATAGGTACAAAGGGCGAAACTACGTTAAGTTGCCTACCCAGGACACTCGCTATCGACCCCAATACTTAAAATATTGCGCATTGTGTGACACAAGAGTTTCAAGGGGATATTCACTTCTAAATGGGTCGTTGCGTAGGAGTTGCGTTAGAATCAGTTTTCTAGTACCTACATTACTACGCTATACATATATTAATTTAGGCAATTATTAACATTTTTGTATGAACACGTATTTATTCTTACTAAAAAGCAGCACGGAATGGGTTTGTATATTATATTGTAAGTTCAGCACAAGAGAAATGCGGCTTGTTCTTAGCTAATTTGCTTACGATATTTGCACAACGCGACGGCTGCAAGGATTTACCTAAACAAATAAATATAAATCACATAGCTCTTCCCAACAAGCAATAAGGTCTTATTGTAATCTATGTAACACTTAGGTACATTTGCTCATCATAAGTCAAAGCATGTTATAAAATTAGTTAATTGTTTACAACAGGGTGGAGTTCATCCAGCGTTTTGGATACATTATCGCTTTCTTGTCAACGCACAGTGGTTTGACGCGATGGCAGACTCATCCACCTAAGGAGTTCGACAATGAAAAGTAAGAAACCTTTTTTAAATACAGTTTTGGAAAAAAAAATATTGAAGACTAATTTCTATTTCCGTTGACGTCACTTTTGGTGATAAGAACCTCCTGTTACGCTAACATACTTTAATCTTTATTCTAGGCCAGAATTTGGAAAGCAATGGCCCCGATCGATCGACGAGGTCTGGTACCGACGTGCAGTTGAACAGCACTATGTAGATCCCTTGAGCTACGTATACAGCGTAGACCTGAACACTGATAAGTTCCCTCTCAAAGTCAACCAGGCAATGGTCACAGCGTCACATGCGGTATTCCACGGCGACGGGCACAGAAAGGCACCAGCCGCTGTTGTTGGTTTCCAGTTCAAACATGAACGCCTCAGCGAGTGGTTTGATAACATCACCGGGTCGGTGAGTATGTATACCTACCATTGGTTCTTGAAAGTTTATTTCCACACATGAGTTTCTATTTCTGTTCAGTCCCTTATCTTCTCTGATTATAAATATTAAACCCTTAATAATTATACATATTTTGCAGTGTGAACACAACAAGAATTGCACCACATGTACGTCGGATAATTGGGACTGTTATCTCGTAGACAACAACGGATGGATAGTTGTCAGCGAAGATGTTAATCAGACGGGACAATTCTTTGGAAAAGTAAGTAGACAACAACAGCAGATTCTGAACTTAGAGGTGAAGGCCTCCATTGCGACTGAGCTAACACAAGGATGAAGATGACAATTTCGATAGACAAAGAAGTATTAATAATTTACGAATTTGAGCTCGTGTTAATTATTCCGCTCAGTTCGTCAATTTGCCGACCTTTCAAGAAACTTCTAAGGGTAACCATTTCCTATGACTAGGTTAGCTGTCATTTCTAGGAAACCGATTTCAATATTGTTAAAATCATCTTCTAATTATGTAGGTATATAGGGATTTGAAATGGTTAAATTATTTATCTGTGAACCTACAGCATAACTTCTTGAACAGCGCATGCTAATGCTCAGTCAGCCCCAACGGCTATATTATCATTAGACTAAATACCAGACAGTTATAAATTGATCCTATTAAATTAATCATAATTTTTCATGCGATATACATACGGATAAAATGGGTGAAAAATTTCAGTTTAATCGTTACTTTCAGATTCGCCCCGACATCATGGCTAAATTAGTAGAAGACGACGTCTACAAAGCAGTACACATCGTGGATTATCAGGCAGTTTGCTTCAAGGAAAAGAAAACGACAAATCCCGCATCGATACTTTTGACCGTAAAATATTATTCTAATACGTTTTTATCTTGATACAACTCTCCCTTACCTGTGGGAGATACCATTTCTATTTACACTGTAGTTCATAATCACAAATCACAGTTTAGTTAAGACACATTTCACTCAGTTTTTACAATAGTCTGCTAAAATAATGCATAGTTCCAGATTTTTTTTCCTAGATATTATTCTCAATAGATTCGACTTCTAAGAAAAATACTTAGCTTGACTGGATAAAATCTAGGAGTCAATAATTTTTGGTTAGGTACTAGATACTTATTAATGGCGTAGCTGCATAAGAGCCATGCAGTTCGCAATACCTAAAGAGAGACATATACGGTATAAGTGCACTTGTCACAATTTTTCCAGCCAATTGAAAACCTGCGCATGATCATGGCGTGGTTCTTGGCAACCACGGTCTGGTTCTACAACTCTATAACAACGTGTTTTGCGCAGGCGTCGAGCTACTCTGACGACGACGGTAAGTGGTTCCAGAAATATATCTAGTGTTTCATGTTCATTGATAATGTTGACTTGAGAATCTTTCACAGTAACGATTAGAAAATTCAGAACAATAAATAAATGTTGTGTGGATATAATATGCGCATTCGGTGTTGCTCTTAAGCGTTGTCGGGCATGTTCTGTCAACTCTGCATGACAACGTGCACTTCTTATAGAACCAACGTGATCTTCTGTCTATGTAGAACTGGTATTAATGGTACTTATCTTTTCGCCAGAGACAGTTTGTGCTTATAAATGTTTCTGTGCATGAAATAACTGGACTTTGTGAAATGAAAATGTGTGTATCAAACATGACACTCAGTGTTTTAGTTCAAAATATTACTACATACTGTTATACTTATTCGTTATGATACAAAAAGCCACACTACTCAAGATTCAAAGCCGAGAAAGTTATTCTGGGTGCATGCGAGTACTTACTCACTTAAAATTGCACCCAACTCTTAGCTGGTTCTCACAACATCGTAGCAAAAGCAAAATTAATTCATGGAGTCAAAAATTGGACTTAGATGTTATATAAAAGTAGTAATGACTCCATCTTTTTTCAGAGTATGTTACACCCACCGGTGAGTTACATGTAGATCGAGCACAGTAGCGTGTGTCGTCGGGTTGACACTGAACACTTTAGACTTACCAAAACTTTTAAATACTTTAGTTACATGAACTAGTAGAGTATTCTTATCATTAGAATGTGCATGACATTTTGTCGTTGGAGAATTATGACTTCTTACTGGTCTAAATTGGTATTGGCATAAAAGTGCAATTGGCATTCAATAAGTATAGGTTAAAATTTGGAATGCATGTCTATCTTGCTTACAGGTTTACACATAAGTAGGCATCTTATTACTATAACATTTACATCTCGCTTATTTTATCGAATAACTCAATTAATCCCAATAGGACTACCGTTTTCTTTCATTTCTTATTTATTTTCATTATATAAAATGCTTTGATTGCTCTCCAATCTTATTCTCTGGTGAAACAGGTACTAATCAAAAATACATTTTAGCATGTTTCTTGAATTACTGATTTGAAGTTTTCATTTATTCTATTTTACAACATACTTCAGCCTTCGTTCTTGCATGAAGACCATAAGTAACTTATACTCTTTCTCACATTACCTTTTCTGGATACAGTGTCTTATCAGAGCTACGAAAACGATGAAGAAACAGATGACCCTTACAGCATGTCACGTCCAACTAACATGCGAGCGATGGAAAGAGACTTCGAGAAAATCGTATTAATAAATCGAACACGGCCGACTCCTTGCGACAGGGAAATGTTACTGTATCAATTGGAATATAATAACTTAGACGAGAAGTTGAACAAGCCAGTGAATGAATGCGGACGACCCTTCTACGCTCAACATGTGAACTACACGAATATGCTGATGATAGTGGTGTTCGGGAGTTGCCCAAAGGATGAGGTTGTTGCCATGTCTATAGATGCTTCCGACGTACAATATAACGAGTCTTTGCCCTGCTTGAAACACATGCATCCATTGTACAGGAAACAGCCCAACTCGTGTATTAGGAATCATTCAGAAGTAAGTTAATAGTACACCTAGTGATAGTTGTAATAACTCCAAGAGTGCCTTCTCTTGGAGATTTTTAACCCACTTTTGATATTCTAGATCTCAATCGATATTTAACTGAAGGGAACAGATAGCTTCAACTTCATAAACATTTGGCATTTGTTGGATACGCCACCTCTATAATTTATTGTGTTTTATAGGTACTTAGCAGTATTTTTAGGCTGTATTTCCGTAACAGAAATAGTTTCTTTTTATTTCGTTTGTTCATAATAAGGCCAGATTCCTACAATACCTAATTCCTAATAGGACCAATTTGTAACAACAGTGTTTTTGTTTTAATTTCAGGAAAGCAACATCGACATGTGCGGTCGCGGTAGTTTGCCCAGCAATAACGAAGTATGGATTTCTTTGACTTTGTTATCGATACTTCGATATATTCAGGCGTGATGTTACATAGAGTACGAAGCAGCTCTTTCAGTGTCCCGTTTAGTCGTATTGTACTTTTACAATCTTTATCAAAATTTATGACCTCGACAAGAGGTCGTGGGGAAAGATGAATTATGGGGTAAACGAACTTTTTAATAATCTTTGTATTTTTATTAATATTTACATTAAATTTATTGGCATGGATACAATTAAACGGAACAGCTTTTTTTGCTGTTCTGTTCAATTTAATATATATGTGTTAAGCATTTGTTATCTACGCTTGTAAAGTGTAGTGTACCAACACAACATTATTGTAAACGTAAGTTAGACTAGCTTTTTGTAATCAAATAGATGCGACAAGTTTCACATTGGGACAACTAGTAAAAATGTAGATGAAATTATAAATTATTCTAGAATATTATTTTTCCAAATACAAACATTACCCCCTCCAATAAAATCAACTTCTTAGTCTCAATACCCCCAAATATTTTATTGTATTTGAGTTTTAACGATAAACGCGTCAGTAAAAGAGTTGCTTTTCTTATATTTATATTCAAAAAAATCTCATATACTTAGTACAATAATATATAATAAGTTTTGTTATAAATGTCATAGTTTATTCACACTAGTTTTGTTTATATAGCGTACCAAATGTAACATCACTAAAAATAATACTTAATGTTATTTTTTATGTTATTGTTCGGAGTAAATATTACAATATATTGATCTCTGCTTTTAGAGTAAGTAGATAATTTAAAAAAATACATGTCATTCCCACATATCAAGTTATTAAATTATAGAGTATGTTCCCATTGTGCCACAATAGGAAGCAATAAAGAATCATATCAACTAATGAAACTGTCTTCATGTTTCTAAGAGTTGTGTTATAATTGTGGAGTAATATAAATAATCTGAATTAGATAATTGAATAAATTTAGCTTTTGTATGGAATTGGCTTGTTAAATTACTTTATATATAATTCCCTATGAATATTTTGTTCTATGATTAACTAAGGCTGTGGCCAAACTGGTAAGGAGATAACAATTGAACTGATTAAAGAAACTTAAAGTCATATTATTAAATAAAAATCATATCTGTTCAGGTTTAACTGTCATTTCCTCACCTGTATAGCTTGGCCTTAATGGATTGTTCCGTCCTTTGGTATTCATAAATTGGAATGGAAATTATACATCTAAAATAACAAAATCTATTTGATTACTTTGTATTTTATTAATGCTAGTCTCACAATGCTAAGTGGTAATAATTGAAATTATATTACTTATAAGAATTTAGTACTTTGAATCTCTGTCATTTATGTATAACTTCTTAGATGTGAAATATTTAATTAATTACAGAAACGTGATCATTTGTTTGGTACAAAATAAATAAATATTGTAATATTTAACACATTTTTGAATTTATACCCTATGTGCTATGGACAAATATTTACAGAAAAGAAACTGTGTAGTCACACTTAGCTTGAGGTATCCACTTTATGTTTGGATACATAATCTTCTACTTCTTTTAAGAACATCTGGTGTCTGTGATGACTGAGTAGATCTTCTTGCATCTTTTCTAATGAATCTCCACCTTGTAGGAATCCTTTGAGGTTATGTATTGTGCCACCACCCTCGCGGTGCTCTGTCACACGGTCTTGAGGGTAGTTGTATGTACGGATCTTCTCATTTCTATTACTTGATCCAATCTGAAAATGTAAGGTAAGGGAATTTTAAATTTGGTTATGTATGTACAAAATATAATCACGTCTTTATCCCTGGAGGCTTAGGCAGAGGTGAATTAACACCCACATTTCACCAATCATTGAATTTGGTCCCACGTAATAGGGATTGAGCCTAATGCCATCTTCCGGGCACTATTGTTACTCAAGCCAGGCATCTGAAGCAGTTACTACCGAAGCAATCACAATTTAGTCGGTTCACCAGCAAAACACCAGATGAGGTTCTGAACCTGCTTTCGTCTCAGGCTCAGAGGTCAGACAATAGTCACTCTTAGACAAGCAATGCAACTGGGAATGATTAGATATTATTCTATATAGTATTAATTACAACTCCTATTATAGGAATAAATTAGAAAAATGGTACTTTTACAGTGAGCATGTTGATGGAAAAAGCATCAATTAAACAGACATATATGTAAATTATATTATGCAATGGGTTTTGGATGTAAATGAGATACAGTGAGGAAGAATATAGAGATTACAACTAACCTGTGCCTTCCTCTCACTTTGAATTTTAGATGATTGTGCTTCTAATTGTCTTTCTAATAATAATGCCCTCAACTTTTGTAACGCAATATCCTTATTTTTTATTTGTGATCTCCCTTCTTGACATTCTACCACAGTTCCTGTTGGAGTGTGGATAATACGTACAGCACTGTCTGTTGTGTTCACATGCTGGCCTCCCGCCCCACTGGCTCGTTTAGTCTCAATTACGATATCACGTTCCGCAATATTGACTTCTATTTCAGTAGGTTGGGGAAGTACAGCAACAGACACGGTACTTGTGTGTATACGACCACCTTTCTCTGTTGCCGGGATCCTTTGAACACGATGCACGCCAGCTTCAATTTTCAATAGTTGAGGTACACCATAACCATGTACGAGCATCGAACCTTTCCTAATACCGCCAATATCTGACGCTTCTATAGAAGCAATGTCGATTTGCCAATGTTTGTAATGGGCATATGACTGGTACATGTCGAAAAGTTCTCGTGCGAATAACATGGCTTCTTGACCACCGGCACCGGCCGATACTTCGAGCAGAACACCACCCTCTGTGTATATTGGCTCTAATAATACATTCTGTAGATCAGTATCAATATCGGTTATACGTTTCAAGTAGATTCCTGCTTCTTCCTTAATCATTTTGTTCATCTCTTGATCATTACCTTCCTTTTTGTTAAGTTCTTTGAGAGATTCAATGCTGTCATACAGAGAGATTCTCTCTTCTAGAACACTTACAATAGGCTTTATCTCAACCAGACGCCTTGCTTCTTCTTGTGTTCTTTGGCTTTTCGCATAAAGGCTGTCATGTTCCAAAATTAATTGTTTCAAGTAATTTTGAACGGCAGGGTCGGAAAGGTTCACAGTGTTTTGAGAGTAGCATCTAGTGAGCAGTACATGTTTTTCTGTTGTAAATAACGTTCGAAAGAGTATTAATCTTGAGAGCGACATGTTGCCGAAACTACATGCAATGTGAAAACACAAAATATTCGGCTAAGAGTAAATAAAACTCCTATACATAAATATTTAAAAATATATATAATAGCATGTATATGTTTTTTTTTAATTTTTTTATGGCTCTATGCTTTTAGCAATGTATATGTTTATAACATTAAAATTTAAAATTCTATAAATGCAATGACATACCTAATGTCATAAGCGTAAGTGACATTAATAGCAGTTTGATATTATTTAACCAGCTGTTGGATAAACTGCTAGAGTAGTGGCCAGGGTCAGTAATGCATAGTAGTAATACTACTGTAGTATTCAATACTAGTAGTTCAAATATCTAAGCTGCAAATATCAAAATCTAAGCATAAAATAATTGTAGTTTATATAACCCTTGCTTAATCCAGAGTGTATTTTTACTAATTGACTAAGCATCAATACTCATAAATAGTTTCCTAATATACATTATTACTTAAACTGTACATCACTCTTCACTTAAAATCACTTCTATAACATTAGTTATCTTAATATTCTTACATTTTTAACTACACATGTGATTAAACAACCTATTGATATTTTCTGAAAATATCGTATTCAAAATATCACTGATAGTCGTATCGTATTTCGTATCAAGTTTCTAGATAATTGAGTTTCTCTAATCTCTTCTCACTATAGTCACTATCATCCAACCTAAAAATGACAACTTTGACAAAGGATTTCTTAGTTTTCTTTTTCAAATTTAAAAATAAATGACCATTACGATGTGCCTATTATTATTTCATATAGTATTGTTATGTAAGTATTATAATAAATATGCTGTTTTTTGCAATAATATATTCAATTTAATTTTTTATTGTTTGACAAATTAGAAAAAATCGTGCTTAGTGACATCTGTTATCGAATAGCTAATTCACATGTTCTTTTTATTTCTAATAGATGGAGGTATAAGTACTAGCGGTCCTTTTTCAGTTAATTGCTTATTAACTATTAATAATATTAATATCTCTTTGGTTACTTCCATATTATTTATCTGCATTAAAATTACTACAAATTAGGTCTAAACACTTTTGCTGTAGGACCAATAAGTAGGGACTAAAATAAACATGAGAGGTCAATTCGCGACAAAATCAACTCAGCCTGGCTATAGACAGATCAGCGCTTATAGTGATCGGAATACGGCAATAAGCTCACCCCATATTACGTGTGGCCAAAAAAAATGATTGGCGATATGGTGAACTGATTGTAGGTATGTATGGACTCAATGTGGTGGACTGATTGGTAACCTATTGATACGTGGGGCGCACTATAAGTTTCCGGAATGAATATGAAAAAATACTATTAAAGGTACAAAAGTAATTTATTGTTTTTCAAAATAATCTCCCTTGGCGTCTATGCACTTTTTCATTCGATCAAACCAGTTTTGAAAACTTTTGTGCCACTCCTCTGTGGTGACCTCTGAAACGTGTTTTTCATACTCCTCGACAGCCTATTCTGGTGATGAAAATCGTTGGCCGCGTAATTGGTTCTTAATTTTTGGGAACAGATAAAAGTCACAAGGTGCCAGGTCGGGACTGTATGCAGGATGACTCATGAGTTCTACATTTTTCGCCTTCAAAAGGTCGTTTGTCTGTCTGGCCGTGTGAGAACTAGCATTGTCGTGGTGCAGGATGATACGGCGTTTACGGTTATTTTTACGGAGTTCGTCAATAACTTCCGGCAAACAAATGGTCGTGTACCAGTCACTATTCACAGTACGACGATTTTCTAAAGCAACAGTAGCCACGTGTCCAGTTTTATTAAAAAAAGAAGCAATCATCCGCTTAGATGCACTTTTCACGCGCGCCACTTTGGTTGGTTTCGGCTCATCTTGAAAGACCCATACGCTCGATTGCTGCTTTGTTTTGGGATCGTAGCAATAAATCCATGTTTCGTCACCTGTTACTATGTCCCACATCAAATTTGACGCACCTTCGTTGAATCTGGTAAGCATGGCACTGCACCAAGTGACGCGGTCCGTTTTTTGATCCTCGGTCAAGTTATGTGGGATCCACCGCGAGCACAGCTTTCTCACACCCAAATGTTTGTGTAGGATTGATTGTATTTGACTCATGCCTATTTCTAAGGATGCGCGAATTTCATGGTAGGTCACATGCCTGTCTGTTTCAATCATACGGCGCACAGCATCGATGTTTTTGTTGGTCACAGCGGTGGACGGCCGACCATCGCGAGATTCGTCACTGAGATTGATACGACCACGCTTGAATTCTGCAAACCAGCTATAAACAGTCGTCTTGCATGGAGCTTCATCGCCAAAAGCTGTTTCAAGCCGAGCGATGCTCTGTTGAGCCGTCAAATTACACTTAAAATCGTAGAAAATCATACTACGAAAATTTTCCCGAGTTAAATCCATGTTTATGCAGACACACAATTTTTTAAATGGCGCCACAAGGTAAAAACAAAAGACAGTCAGATGAAACAAACTGTATTCTACAGCCAAAGAGTTCTATTTTCAAATGTTGTAATAAATTTTTAAATGTTGTTAATGTAAGTGGCCAGTTCCGGAAACTTTTAGTGTAACCTATGTATATCAAATTTCCGTTACCCGAATCCTAAAACCCCGAAAACGGTTGGTAGAACTTTTAAAAGACAGATGTGGATAATGAATGACAACTTTTTATAATTCCGTTTTTAATTGCCCAGATGAATCAATTTCCAGGTGCACTAAAACCAAATTTTCAAATATCTAGTATTTTTTTGTTTCTCAAATTGTCCTAATCCAAATATAGATTGATTGTATGTTTGTATTATGAATAGGTAAGAAATGAAATTGTTACTGGTTTATACAAATACCGACAGCTAAAAAACGAAATGGTGGCGATCACACGTAGGTAGATTTGTATGTATTACTCATCTGCTGTCAATGCGACGACAAGCTGCAATTGCACTTGGTCTTAACCACGCCCACTTACCTACTAATTTATATTGAATTTATCAATGACAAAATCGATGGGTCGTTTCTACAGGTCGGTCTCAGGATGGGTGACCATTCTTCAGACATTGAGATGAGATCCTTTCTTATCACGGAGAGCACATTAAGCCGGCAGTCCCGATCTCGATAAACATCTATGGCAGTCCGCAGTCGTTATGATACCTGGTACATTTAACATTTTAATAAATTTTAGAGTTTATTGATATTCATATTCATATTCATACCTATTTATTCATTTATTTCTTGAACAATATCACATTGTACTGAAAATCTTAGATAATAACAAAAAATGTAATAACAATACAAAATCATCCAAACAATATGTAAATATATATACAAAGAGACCGACAAAGATTAAATAAGTAATATAATTAAAGTATCAAAGTTGAATGTCGAAAGAAAAAAATCCCAAAAGATTTCAAAATTACAATTAAGTTAATTAGATAATACCCATCAGTATCAAAATAAACGGGATATTTACCATGTGTCATTGTTTTGAGTTTCCGATATTTCTGTTTATTTTGATACTGATGTGAGTAACCATGATAGTTTAAATACATAGATAATACCTATGTCATTTCACAAATTCGTCAACCGCATAGAAACACCTCTTAACAAGAAAAGTCTTTAGTAGGGTATAGGTATATTAAAAGCTTAAAATTCAGAAGTAAATGATAAAGAGTTCGTTACATATTGTAATTCAATCTACAAGATGCTATTTAATTTTAAACTCTAAATGCACTTCAGTAAAGTCGAAATTGGCATTTTATGGCATTGTTTGCAGTGTCAGTGGTATTACAAAGGTTTTATTTTGACATAAAATTACCGGACTCGGGGCCCTGGAATAACTAAAGTTTGGTGATGAGTTAGGATGTCCCCACACTCGAGGAGGGCCAGATGGAGAAGAAGAGAGATGGGTCCATTTGTTGGCTGTAGGTATATGTTTGTCAACCTCACCAACAACGACCCATGGACGGCGTGCGTTTTAGTCGGTTCAAGTCCGACATAATCACCCCTACCGGCTACGCGCGGGGATGCATGTATGTACCTAAGGAAAAATGTTTCAAAATTCTCAAGAGTACACAAAAACAATCTTGTAGTCTGTGGTAGTCGACCTGAAAAAATTAGTCATTCATTCCAGGGCAACTCTATACGCTTTTTTAACAAGCTCCCTAATAAAATTAGGGATTTACCTGTGGATAAACTTTAAAAATTTGGTTAAAAGTAAATTGTGCCAGGAAGGCACACTTGAATACTTGGATGATAAACAAGCTTCGAAATGAGCTGTTTGGTCAACTATGCTGCTCAAGTAAATTTATGTACCTATATAGAATAAGTAGACTAAGTGTATGTTTATAAATAGATAAAAAAAAATTGCCCGCTGAGTTTCTTGCCGGAGTCTTCTCAGGTCTTTGGTATATATTTTTGACGACCTCCGTGGCGTAGCGGTAGAGCATTTGACTGCTATGCAGGGGGTGCGGGTTCGATTCCCGCTCAGTGCAAATATTTGCATTGGTCTGGGTGTTTCTATGTATAATATGTATGCATTTACAAAAAAAAAAAAAAAGTATCTAAGTATGTTTATCCGCATTCTAGATTCCATAACACAAGCTAGTTAAGCTATGCTTACCATGGGTCTAGATAGCGTTGTGTAGAAAGTCGTGGAATATTTATTTATTTATTTATTATTATTATTTATTGTATGGGTTTACTTAGGCCATGATAGCGTTAATTTCTATTAACATTAAGTATTGTTTAGGTAATGTATGGTATCTTCTATTTGAATTTGGAGCACTCAAGAAAACAACTAGGTATTTCAGTTACCTATCTAAAATAAAAACTTGAGCAAATTCACGAGTAATTATTTGAATGTAACGGTTAAAGGAAATTACACATGCTTCACCAACCCTCGTTGACCACATCGAAATGGCGCGGCAGTAGACACCGACTTCCTGTGCCAATTGTTGTAGACGAGCATTCCAAACATTTTCTACAGCCGCTATTACCACATCTACCGCAACGATGCACCTATTGATAGAATTATTAGGAGGCTCAGTCTCAAAAGGAGTTTCCTCGTCTAACCGCAAGGACGTCACGTCATCAGGGTTACAAGCTCCTAAAAATATTTTCCCTTAAAGTTGTAACACCTAATTTTACATACCTACTACAATTACTTTGAAAACTCCGTAAAAATAACTATTTACGTTTTGTAATATTCGATTACCACTTTTTTTTACCACTTAATCAAGACTAGCACAAGGTCCACCTGATGGGAAATAGTTCCCGCGACCTATGGAGGCTATGATCGTGTGTATCTTTTTTTCCATAGGTTAGGCAGAGGTTGTTAAAGGCAATGTTAACACCTACATTTCACCAATCATTGAATTCGGCCACACGTAATTGGGGTTGAGTTTATTGCCGTCTTCAGGGCGCTATTGTTGACTCAAACCATGTCACAACCCCACAGATACAGGAGCCGATGGGGGAGGTCATTTCGGACTTGAACCGACTAAAGCGCACGCCGTCTGTGAGTCATTGGTTGTCGGAGGTGTGATTGTCTTAGACACAGCCCTTGCACTCCGATCCACCACACCCGCTTCTCGCAACCCTTGGCCACATTTTTCTGGGACCGTTAATCAAATCTAATATCCTTAAAGACAGCCCTGGAAGTTTCACCAAAAATAATGACAATCCGTTCTTTAAAAAACGCTACTACAAACTTTCCCTTTGTACTCAACTTTTTTTATAACGAAGTTCACGGTTACGATGAATGATTTTTTTTTCACATCAACATCTATGAGATGTTCCAGTCAAATATCATCAAGTTCCGTTTGTAAATAACGCGACAGCAAACTTCCTCCCTTTTCTCTCACATTTTCCCTCCTATAAAAAACACTCGACAAAAGTTGCGTTTTAAATCAAAGAACATATGAACCAAGTTTTGTGAAAATCGATTAAGAAATGCGTCCTCTAGACCGGAACTGACAAACAAACAGACATATGGACAAAAGCAAAATCCTCCACCTTCGGTCAATAAATTATGTATTATTTACATTGTGACTTCATTCTGCATTTTGAAAATATCAATAGATGTTGTTAAGTCACTAGGATAAAAATTAATTGATTTGGCTAGATCGAATTATCCTAGGACAGGGTTTATAATACTTATCTAGTACCAAAATATAGATATAGTACCTAAAAAGCCCAACGAACTTATCTATTCCCTAAATTTGGGGAATTCCCTCAATGCTAGTAACACTAAACGTTGCATGTTGCAGTGTATGGAGTTATTAGTACTAATGACGACGGACAGACGGACGCGACTACATTTCATCGCTTCCTTTGTTTCGTACGTGCGGTGGGCTTCTAACTGTTCCCTTTGATTCTTGCTGGCCAGTTGTTCCTACTAGACTGCTGTGCAATGCTGCAGTTCCACTTTGCTATCGAAACAAAATGAAGACAATTGTTAAAATGGTTCATGGACGCCATGAGCGTTGGAGTGTTGAAGGTCTAATAGAACACCGGCTCCAAGGTGAAAGCCTCAGGTGCAACTTGGAACTACGCTATAATAAAGATGATGTTTATTTATTGATATTTTAAATAAAGATATTTATGTTCACCTAATAATTGGTGGATTATGTAAGACTTACTTATTTGTCTGCTAGATTTGTCAGGAGTTTTCTCTTTTTCAAATTGATAGGTGCTACTACAGAACTTAGCCCTTTAAATGACGCCCTATGCTTTTGTTTTATATAGTGATGATTGAAAGGCTATAAGTGAACATGACAGCTAATTAGAAAATCACTTTTTAGTAAAGTATTTACGATATTATTTGGGATCATATTTCTTTGAACATGTTACTTGCACCTTTTTGCCCCTCAACTATCAATGTGTGACCATCTAATCATACGACCATGAGACTGAATAGGTCTTTACGTAACAAGTTCTTATGATTGTGACGGTAAACACATCAACCGCCGTCAATTCATAGGAACGTCGGCGGCAGTTTGCTTAAACGACATTGAATTAAATTGATGGTATGCAGTAAGTGCTAATGGCGGTTAATGCAACTTAATAACAGGCAAACAGCTTCCGTACCTAGTACCTGTATAACACATTTATCTCATGAAAGAAGACACATAACGAATTGTATGCAATTAAAATTGTTAGACTCATGTTTGTTGCTTTTGCAGACTCCCAACTTTGTCCGTTATAATAACTTTTAAACTATCAATAGTGTTAACGAGAATTGTTATGTCTGACGTTTCGACCAAAATACACCAGGCTGTAGTCACAAGCTGACATTCAGCCTGACAATCAGCCTGTGACCACGGCCGGTGTAATCTAGTCGAAACGTCAGGCAAACCATAGGTCCGTTATATCTATATTAATGCCATGTTTCTGTGATTCTATTGCGTTTTCGCTTACTAGTGATGTACTTAAAAACTACGGTGATCATCATTATAAAGTGGTATTATACCTTTAATACCACTTTATAGTCACTTTAGTAACTGTCTAGCGGGAATATGAGGCTCGTCACAAAAGTGATAGGAAAAATTAAGATACTGTTAAATGAACAAATAATAATAATAATAATAATAAATATTCCACAACTTTCTACACAACGCTATCTAGACCCATGGTAAGCATAGATTAACTAGCTTGTGTTATGGAATCTAGAATGCGGATAAACATACTTAAATACTTTTTATTGTAAATGCATAAATATTATACATAGAAACACCCAGACCAATGCAAATATACATATTCATGCATACAAATATTTGCACTGAGCGGGAATCGAACCCGCACCCCCTGCATAGCAGTCGAATGCTCTACCGCTACGCTACGGAGGTCGTTGAATATCAGACATCAGTGCCTCACTCACTGAGCAGGCACAAGAGCTGTTAGAATCGGACATTATCAGCTACTAAAGACCTGAGAAAGGCACAAATAAGATTCTTCAAAGAAGCAGGAAGGTTTGCTGGAGCCTAGAATGATGAATCAACACGTTCTCCAATAAAATAAATCCATCGTGGTTAAACGGATGAAGTCCCCGCTGACTATCATAAAAGTTACTGGTTCTGAACAATAAAAAGTATAAAAATGCAGGCAATAATGCAACAAGATTGAACATACTGTGATAATGTCAGCTTACAATAATACAATTAATGCGTGAGAATATGTCAGTTTGTGTTATGAATGGTTACTTTTACTTGTATGAATACAATGTAGAAAACACACAAGTGTTATAAATTGTATGATATTTTGGGAGATAGGCTGTTAATCTTGTTTTCTATCTACAATACATATTATGAAACTGTACTATGTTTGAATGAGCTTCACATAACAAATTTAAGACCTCCGTGGCGTAGCGGTAGAGCATTCGACTGCTATGCAGGGGGTGCGGGTTCGATTCCCGCTCAGTGCAAATATTTGTATGCATGAATACGTATATTTGCATTGGTCTGGGTGTTTCTATGTGTAATATGTATGTATTTACAAAAAAAAAAGTATCTAAGTATGTTTATCCGCATTCTAGATTCCATAACACAAGCTAGTTAAGCTATGCTTACCATGAGTCTAGATAGCGTTGTGTAGAATGTCGTGGAATATTTATTTATTTATTAAGGACCGAGTAATTGAACCTAAGCAAAATATGAAATATGTGCATGCACAAAAATAACATTTTAACAAAAGATTTAAACCGACTTAAAGAAAAAAGAAAAAGAACTAAAAAAGCTACTTAAAAGCGAAAAAATACTAAATTTACAGATTTACTGATCTGTTGGATGTTGGTGCCTAGTCCGACAGACCATAGTAGCTCAGACACTGACTTCAGAATTGGAATCCCCTCCTTTTTTTTAAACAACTCAGGTGGCAGACAAGCACACGGCCTACCTGATGGAAAGTGGTTACCGTGACCTATGAACGTGTGTAATAACAGTGGAGTCACATCCGTGCTGCCGACTCTGTAAGAACAGACATTTTATGTGCCCTCAGAGAGATTTCATATTGCCACACAAAATCAAGACAAGCGTTTGGTCCTCCCACTGACAGCACAAAAACTCTCCAGTGAGCTCTGGCTACCGTACCCCCCACCGGGAACACAACACGAGGTTATTATAGCCATGGTATTTTGTAGGGTGCAGGTACTTCCCCATTCGGACTGCTAAATTCGTACGGGATTACCGTCGTGTCCTACCTCCTCCGTTCTCCTTTCCTTTCGAAGTCGGTAAAATTTACTTAAGTGTTCATATCCTTTTGTAAATTTGTTAATGTTCAGGAACATTTGTCGTTGACTACGGGCAATAAGTTCCGAAAAAGCGGCGCTCAATTCCATTCGTACAATACTCACGTAAGGCACCAAGCAGAACGTCCAAATATTTCATCTAAAGTAAGTAATCGAGCAAATTGCCGTTCACTTTATTTCCGGAGGGTTCCAGCGGGTTCCGGCACATTTGCTGGGAGAAGGCAACACTCTGAGCCCGGTAAATATTGGTTCACTAAATTCACACTAACGCTACAAGCTCGTAAAACTTCAATTGAAGACATTGAACTGCGATTTCCTTCCCAATGTTAATATGTACATATTTCATTGTACGATATGATGAGAAGGTAGCATTCTGGATGATGGCTGTAAAATAACTTATTTAAAAATATACTATTTTATCCTAAATCAGTTCAGGTTGGATTCGAACCCGCGATCTTTCCCTTACAGGGAGAATGCACTGACCACTGACCCACCGAACATTGCCTGAAATCATCCAAATCTTCCTATATTATCCGTCTTACGGTGACGGCAGGAGCCATCAGCCAATACTCGTATTCCCCATTCCTCCTATAAGGGAAAGATCCCGCCTGAACTGATTCAATTTTTTTCGTAACTATCTGCCTATGAAAATCTTGTCAGAATCGATCCAGCTGATTCTGAGATCAGCCAAGTGAGGCAGATAGACAAATAAAACTAAAAATTTTAATTTTTTACGCTGTCATCGTGTGAAGATTAATAATTATGCAAATATTTCAATACAAACAAACACTTCAATCGTATTTACTTCTAAAGATTTATAAGTCATTTCCAGCCAGTCACCACATCTTCATATGCAAGGGGAGAGCGTAGGCGTCGGGTGGCCATACAATATAGGCACAAGTCTACATTAGTTTTGGGCCATTTCCTTTGTGAGTGCACAGATTGCTTGCCCGCTCCCGCCTTACCCGATGCTCTTAAATAAATATCCCACGTTTGTGCGATATAACCGCTAACAACAGTTTACACTTTGCTGGCGTGGAGCAAGACATTTATGGGGCCCGCATAAATCTGACGGATTTATTGTTTCAACTAGGTATAAGTACATGCTTAAACTTCTTTATAGTTCCTTTCCGTTGTTGTTCTATAAAGATAAATATAATGTTGTTGTGTTTTATAACAATTTAACAATAATAATAATTTCTCATAAAACTTGAATACAAGGTAGGTTGGAACGTGGAGAAGGATATTGGTAGGATACTTTTTAGGGTTCCCTTCGTTATCCGTTTGTCAGCCTGTCTGTCTGTCTGTCAAGACCTTTTTCTCAGGAATGCTTAAAGGTATCAAGTTGAAATTCATATCACTACTAGCCAAATGGACAGACGACCTGAAAAAGGTGGCAGGGACAGACTGGATGCGGAAGGCAGAGGATCGGAAAAAATGGCACACATTGGGAGAGGCATATATCCAGCAGTGGACTGCGATGGGTTAATTGATTTGAATTTAAATTTGTAATCTTCAATTGTTAAAATGTATTTTTTTTATTGTTAGTAATTTAATCAATGTTCAAGTTGTGTACCTACGTCAGTAATAGGGATGCATATCTATTAGAAAAAGAATAGAATATGCTGTTTGAATAAATGTCTACCTTAATCCCAATTATGAATCAGAAGTGTACAATATGTATTCTGTAGAAGTACCATTTTAAATAAATAAATAAATTGACCTGCTTAGGTCTATAATGTCTTAAAAGTGTGCAAAAATCAATCTTCTAAGTCAACGCATTTAAAACATATTACGGTTTATGTAGTTTTAGTTACGGAACTTTAAATGCAACCGAATTGACGCTCGGACATATAATGATCATGACACAAACAAACACACTGCCCACCTGATGCAAAGTGGTCACCGTGGCCTGTGGACGCGTACAAAACCAAGAGAGTCACACTCGCACTGCCAACCCTGCAAACATTGAGAGTTTCTGTGCCGTCAGTGTTAAAGACAAAGCTGCCCTGCTTTTGGTCTTTCCACTGACAGCACAAAAACTCTCCAGTTTATTACGCTATTTATTATTACGCCCTCAGTCCGAGGCGTTTGAGTGTCGCGAATAACTTGTGTCCGAAATCGAGACTACTCTCTCTGGAGTATCCAATTGGGGACGGCTAAACCTAGTCCAATTCAACCCCACTAAGACACAAGTGTGTGTATTCACTGCTAAGAAAATCCCATTCATTGTGGCGCCGCAATTCCTGGGCACACCGCTTACCATTGCCTCGAGTATCGGGACCCTTGGTGTCGATATCTCCAGTGATGTCCAGTACCGTAGTCATTTGGAGGACAAGGTTAAGTTGGCATCAAAGAAACTTGGTGTGCTCAACAGGGCGAGGCAGTACTTCACTGCGGGGCAGAGACTCCTTCTTTATAAGGCACAGGTCCGGCCCCGTTTTACTACTACTTTACTACTATTACGCTATTGGTAATTACAAGCTGTGTATATTTATATTAAAAGTTTGCAGTAATAAGTCGTCAATTAAGGTGTTATCTAAAGCGCTCGCGTGCTGCGCCGAGCAAGCCCCAGTAATGGCCCATTAGCCTCGGCAAGTAGGTAAACACTGCGATTGTTTTCTGTCGTGCTCCACGGCTGCATTCACTCTTGGAGTGTCGACTCAAACGAACTAGTATTTTCAATGAAAATGAGCTTTACTTTCCATTTGTGTACTTAGGTATTATAAGTTTAATGAATGAGTTACTATAGATAGATAGATAATTCTTTATTGTACACCAATAGATTACAGTAGAACTTGTAGGCAGCATGCATACAGTTTAATGTACAATGGGCGGCCTTATCCCTGGAAACGATTTCTTCCAGGCAACCTTGGGATGGACAGTGATGTAATAAACCAAAAGATGTGGTGTATTACTGTATTAGTACGCGGAAAGGTCAAACAGGGTTGGTTGTAAGTATGGGAAGGAGTGATCGTTAATTGTGATACGACATATCACTCTCCGTGTTGACATTTATAAATCTGTCGACACGTTATAGATTTTTTTATACTAATTAGGTGGCAGATAAGCAAACGGCCCACCTGATGAAAAGTGGTTACCGTGGCCTATGGACGTGTGCAACACCAAAAGAGTCACAATCGCGCTGCTAACTCTGAAAGCACAGAGAGTTTCTGTGTCGTCAGTATAAAATACAACGCCGGACAAAATTTTAGTCTTCTCACTGATAGCACAAAACTCTCCAGTGAGCTTTGGTTACCCTACTCGCCTTCGGGAACACAACACACATAACACAACAGCGGGTCTAAAAAGGCCACATGGAGCGATTCTGCTAAAAACTAGTATAAATTTTATGATTTTCCAGTAGATCTATATAGATTCCTGTAAACTCGTAAAATGATCACTCATATGAGCAGAAATACAACAATTCATTTACTAAGCAGCTTCTAATTTCGAGTAAATCGCCCTTTTTAGAGCCTCAGATATATTTGGAAATTTCCAGTGGCATGGTATGCTACCTTTTATCGACGATGAAGGTATTATATTTATTTGTTATCCTAATTTATTTGCAAAATTTTGTGTAACTATAGATAATGTTTATCATGAATGGTTAATAAAAAAAAATTATCACCCGAAAATAATTTCCTAACTGTCCTTTTCCACAATGTTGTCAAAAATGTGTTTTATTAACAACATAAAATTGTGTCGCCGAATTTGTCTTCTCTCAGCGGGACGTAATTCAATTTATTTATGGCTTACCAAAACATTTACCCTATTATTGTTGTGTTGTTATGGCTGTATTAAAATGCTATAAAATTTATGATGCTTGCAGAAAGAGTGCTAATCTAAATGGTACTTTTTTGAAAGGAGTTAGAGTTTGTAATCGTTTGATAGAAATTTCGCAGGGTAGAATGACAAACGTAGTTCGTCCCCCTCGATTACGAGTTTAGGTCGTCGAGAAGTCGGCGTGACGCAAACTCAGCGTCATACCATATTGTCTCTGTTGTACAGGGAACAAGGGCTCCGGCGGCCACAATGCCAAAAAGGGGTGAATAAATGCAACGTGGCAAATTGATTCTAATTCACTGTTGTACAACATTGTAAATGGAATGTGATTTAATTTAACGGAAACGTTTTTGCCGTTTACAATTTATTAATTGTTGAGAACACATAATACATATTACATTTACTACGCGCGTATTACTATTGCCAAAATATAAGGACTTGATTTTAATGTGTCTACTCTGCAACAGATGGCGCTGCAATGATACAAAACGTTGAATATGTTATAAAGTTGAAAATGCTCCGATTGTTACGAGTAGGTAAGTGCAAAGCATTCAGCTTTAACAGCATTTAAATTTAATTAGAAAATTGTATAGGAGAAAAAAGATCATACATTTAATAGAAATAAAACTTATTCATAACGTAGGTAAGTAACTAAAGTACCTACCTATTTAATTCACTCATCATCACCTCCGCTATCCTATTTTATTTGATCAACTTTAGATACTTTAATGAAAGTAATCAACTTGCCCTGTATACCTCCTGTGCTAAGTGTTATGAAGTCTAATATTATTCAATCAGATATTTTTCTCATTACTTTTGTATTTATTTAAAAAAATTATTCCATTTACGCTGCGGTAATATCCAATTTATTTGTTGTACATCATTTAGATGTCTCTCATCAAAACGTACAAGATTCCACCTCGATCTTGTACGGGTACGGGGTAAGCGTACGGCTAATCAAATAAATTTGGGTGCTTGGCTCTCATCCATCACGTCAAGTGAGTGCTCATTAGCTGATGGTAAATGTGGGGCGGGTTGTGAGCAATCCGGTTAATGTGCTTACACCAGAGATGAATATCCTAACATCGTTTTCCTCAAAAAATATAACTGTTTACATTCGGCACCAGAGCGTCACCTGTGTTCCTACTTTTTGTCCTAGATGGTCATCATCAAAATGGACATTAACCCTTAACTGTAGTCGTGGGTCCACTGGACCCATGGTGATTTTTTAAACAAGCACTAAAAGCGCTGCGGGTGGTGGAGCTCCCCGCGCACCTCAGTACCTTCCGACAGTAAGCCGGCGCATACGCAGGGAGACGGACGTATTTCGCGCGCTACTCCAAAGGTACGTAAATGAATATGCATGGGTCCATTGGACCCACGACTATAGATACGTATTTTTTACAATTCTTGCATTCTAGTTGTTTTTGTGTTAAATTTCAGTTTTTCATCATGGAAAATAATAAAAATATATCAACCAATCGGGAAGACATAATAGAGCAATGGCTGAATGCTGATTTAGGCAGTGATGAAGAAGAAAATTCAGTTTCTGTGAGGAATGCACTAAATTCTAACTCTGACAATGAGTTTTCTGATAATGATGAAGATTTTGTAGTGGAAAGTGATCATGACACGAACTCTGAAATATCTGAAAATGAAGATGAATGCGAAGAGAATGAAACAAATAATTCGTCTGATTACTATTATGGAAAAAATAGGTTCAAATGGGCTAAAACACCGCCATCAAGAAATTCTCGTGTTCGAAACCATAACATCCTAAGATTGCCATGTACTACCTCAAGAGCAAGACCTACAGACCCATTCCTTCCAAATGAGGCATTCAATATACTGTTCGATGAGGATCTGAAAAACAAAATACTCTTTTGGACAAACAAGAAACTGGCAGCATTCAGACTGAAATATAAATCTCCAGATCGCACTGAACTAAGAGAATGCACTCACCAGGAGTTAAACTGTTTTATCGGTTTATTGCTCTATTCCGCTGTATTCAAGTCGAATCATGAAGCTGTGGTATCCTTGTTTGCAACTGATGGAACTGGAAGAGAAATTTTTAGATTATGCATGTCTTCTTTGCGATTTTATGTTCTTTTGCTGTGTCTCCGCTTCGATAACCCGGATGATAGAGAAGAACGTAAAAAAATGGACCCTGGTTGTATAACTACTGAGATCATAAATATATTCAATAAGAATGCTCAAGCAAATTATTCCATTGGTGCATATGCAACGATTGACGAAATGCTGGTAGGATTTCGCGGACGTTGTGCCTTCAAGATGTACATTCCCAGCAAGCCAAACAAGTATGGTTTGAAAATGCAATGTCTTGCAGATGCTAAGACACACTATGTGTATAATACCTATTTATATTGTGGAAAAAATTCTGATGGACTTACGCTGACAGATGAAGAAAAAAAACAACCGATTCCAGTACAAGCTTGTCTTCGATTATGCCAACCAATCCTGAATACTAACCGTAACATAACTACAGACAACTGGTACACATCAATGGAACTTCTCACTATCATGCTATCCAAAGGCCTCACTGTCGTTGGGACCCTGAAAAAAAATAAAAGGGAGATTCCTAAGGAGTTCTTACCTCATAAAGATCGCGAAATTCAATCTTCTCTGTTCGGGTTCACAAAAGACTTTACCATTGCGAGCTATGTTCCTAAAAAGAACAAATCTGTGATACTTGTGTCCTCTATGCATCACGATAATTCTGTGGACGAATCAACTAACAAGCCAGAAATAATCCTTCAGTATAACAACACCAAAGCCGGCGTCGATGCTGTTGATCAGATGTGCTCAGTTTATTCAAGTAGCCGCAGAACGCGACGTTGGCCTATGCCTATTTTGTACAGATTACTGGACATGAGCGCTTTGAATGCCTATATCATTCAGCAAAGTCATGAAAGAGCATCCAAGATGACACGTATGATGTTTTTGAAGGGGCTGGCCAAATCTTTATGTGAACCATATATGAAAGAACGATGCTACAATCAAAGACTGCCTACACAACTAAGAACGAACATTGCCACGGCCCTACAGATTCATCTTCCATCAAGTGAACCAGGTGAAAGCCAGAAATTGGACAGGAACAAAAGGAAGAGGTGCTCATTCTGCAAGCCTGCTAAGAGAGCTAAGACTGTTCACTTATGTACTAAGTGCCAGCAGCCTATTTGCATGACATGTGCAAAAGTTGTTTGCAGTACATGTTTGCAAGTAGGCTAAATGAAACTGGTGTCAAAATTTTTGTTTTAAAATTTATTTCTTTGTTTTTGGTATATTTTTGTAAACCATATATTTTTATTATAGAAAATATTTTTTGTTTTTACTTGGCGACCAGTTTCATATTATCTTTTTTTTTTTTCAAAACCTTGTTTTTAGATTAAGGAAATTTGAAGTGATTATTTAAAGTACAAATTAATGTTAGAAATGTATGTTCCTATAGTTGATTTTTTAGAACATAATGTTTGTTATATAAATATATAATAAAGTTAATAAACATTTTCTTAAAAATTCGGGATACTTTCATTTTTATTACCTTTTAAAAATACATGGGTCCAATGGACCCCACAACTATACAAACGTGATTATTTTTCACCACTGTAGTTAAGGGTTAAAGAAACATCGGGTCTATCCACTAGATGGATCTCTCTAAACTTCTTGAGCTGTGTGATCCACTAAATATTGGAGGAATAGGTGAACCCTAAAATAGTAAGTTACAACTTACAAGTGTCACATCACACGTAGGTACCTATTTGATAATTATATTCTGAGAATTTCATCAATGTACGAGTGTTACTTACTTAGTGGGGTGACGGGTGGAGCTGCCTGTCACCCTAGCAGAAGCACACGCATAGGCGCCGTGCGTTTTAGTCGGTTCGAGTAAGACATAACCTCTCCCACCAGCTCCGGTGGAGATGTATTCGTGGGGATTTTTTCGCACGTAAAAAAACTTACTTAGTTTTCAATTTTAGGTAAAAAAAATAATAGGTACGATATGTATTTATTCAGTAATTCGCGATGAATCTGTGAAAAAATAAAAGAAAATTTGAAAATTTGTGATTGACAAATATTCTTTTTTCTCACCACGCAGTCTGGCCTAAAAATATATATCTCGTAAAGATTCATTATATATCGAACAGTAAGATGTCATATTATATCTCGACAAGGTGCTTATCTACAAGTAAATAGTAACAGTTTAATGCATACCTATTTCATTTCTATTTTATAGTTAGCGGTTTAAAAGGAGGTTACAGGTATACAGGGGCTAATGTAAACTCATAACAAGGCATTAATAATTTAGAGTTGTTTTGTTTTTTGTTTTAATAAAACATTTCTGTAGCAGCACTTTATTGCTATATTATAGCAGGCTCATGTGGCATCAAAAAAGCAACTAAGAGGTCAATGGTATGCAATTCTATAATAAAATTGTTTATTGATAGTCAAAAGTAAGGGCTTCATAACTTAAATGTTTAATAAAGAGAAAAATATGTCTTTAGGAGTCTGAATAAGACTGGAAGATAAAATTCATTAGAAGCCATTTATTCGCAAGTAATTTTCAAAAGAAAGTTGTGTTGGTGTATTTAACTGTGAATATTCAATAGTAGAGCGGTACAACGATGCTAAACTTAGATTGCGGATTCGATTCCTACGCCGACCAAATATGTATGTGCATTAATATGTAATTATGTATATATACTTGTATTGGCGGGTATTGGTGTGTGTATAGGTATCTATGTCAAAATATTTTAATTCTTTTTTTTTTCAATTTCAGTACTTGATATTTTTTATCCCAAAGATCTTCAAAATTGGAGAAATAATCTTTTCGAAAATTTAAATGTTCTTTTTTCTTTTTACTGACTGACAAACGGTAAGAGTCTCACATAGATTAAGGAAAAGTAGAAGACTGACTCCAAAGTGCAAGCATTGGTTGTAATCAAAACGAGATAACAAAGACAGGTTGAAGTTATCACTTATTTTATTTAAACTGTGACCAAAGCCAAGCTAGCTATAACATGACTATGGTGGGTGCGTTGATACGAGTACCAATTAATACCGGTTTCTACAACTCTAAAAGTCTCTAAACTAATAAGATCACAAACAAACAGGCCGTAATTTCTACAATCATCGGCTGCTTTAATTGCACTAAAGAAAAAGACGAAGAGGGTATAATTTTCGAGTCTTATATCCTTGTCTTACTTACCTACTCCATCTCTTTCTGGCTGCGCCGACACGTCTGCGAGGGCTCGCTCTGCGCCGACACATCTCAAAACTGAAATTATCTTTCCTTTAGTAATTACGGCAACTTATAGTAGGTATTATGGTGGTTTTCTTTCTTGTTTAATTACGGCTAAGGATGAGGAGTAATATTTCAGAAATACTTTAATTTAATAATTTTATTTGACAGCCGTATTTTACTGTGTAATTATAATTATACTTTTAGACATCATGGTTACCTAGCACTTGACCGCTTCACTTGCCTCTATGAACCGACTAAACTCAACAAAAGTGTCAAATTCTTCTAACACTTCGATACATGGTAACGCCTTACTACGAAGGTACGTTCTTACCTCTACGTATCGTTCCTAGTGCCTATGTTCCCCGGCAAATAATAATGTAGGTAAGTACAGTTAGGATATGAATGGCTCCACAATTTCACACTATCAGAATACCTAGGAACTATTACTTTGATAATCAAAATCGCTTTCTACTATTAACTATACGGCCCATTAATAAATAACAACCCACCTTATAGGTCCTAACTAAACGTTAATAACAGCCCAATAATTTTACACTTCTTGGTAAATTCATTTATACTCGACCAATGAAATTCGCGGCATCGTATAGCGTCTTAAGTCTTCTGTCTTCAGTGAATGCCGCTTACAACGTTTACGATGCACTTTAAGTGAAATAAATAAATCTGAAAGTACTTAGCCGCCAAGGCCTTGTACTGCGGTATGTAATTTTTGTGAGAGCCTCGTCTGTCTGACGTACGATGTGCCCGGAGCGTGGGTTAACTAGGGCTTATGATAGCTCTGCAAGTGGTCCCGCGTCACGGACGAACTCAAAATATATTGACATTTAAAAGCAGAGTCGCAGTATATCACATGTGTTCTGGAGGCTAACAATTGAAAATCTGTTATAGACAGCCCATAACGTGTTATGTCTATTGCTAGTTTCTGTCAATGGAAGCTTCAAACGATGGAGCTGGGGGATGTTTCCTAGAGATTGGTCAACGGACAATTAAAAACAATAAGCAGATCCTGGGCTCTTTGTGTGATCTTTGTAAACAACCGTGAAATCATTAGGTAGATATGATACTACGTATCCAATAATATGACAAATAACAAATATTCATTTGACAAATTTATACTTGCATTTATCATTTTACAAAGTATTGTACCAAAATTTCATTATGCCTTAACATCATTTCAAAAATTGATTATTTTTGTAACATGTTAGTTGAAAAAACAATTTTACTCTTACTTTTACTTAATAAGTACACATATAAGATATTTTATTTTCAACACGAAATCATATAGATTATATATGTAAGGTCAACCGAAACAAAATGACTTGGTTAGGTTAGGTTAGAACTGCAACCACAACTTCAAAACCGAATTCTACTATATTTCGCTTAGTTAACGCAGTGTGTATTTTTTTTAAATGACTAAGTATCTATGGAATTAGCATAGTAGATGCTAAATTATTATATACTAATAAATTTATTTTTAAAATAACATTTTAACAATTCAAATATTTCCTAAGTAATACATTTGTGAAACCTATATTATATTAAATGATTATTTTTAAAGTATTACTTTAAAAAGAATCATTTAATATTATAAATTAATATAGTATAATATAGGTTAGTTTGCGAAATGAAAGTTTGTCCAATGATTAGTTTTTTAAACGTCGTTTCTAAAATGATATTTTGTCAAACGTTTTTTTCTTAAACAATAGTACTTAAACCATGATAATGATGATAGTTTTCAATAAGGGGGTAAAAATAGAAAAAGGCAGTATGTCTTAAAAGACAAACGCACATGTAAAATCATGTAAGTAACTACATAACGAAACTAATGAACATCATGCAATTGTACATAATTGGCAAAACTGCACCATAGATTATTAAATATAGTAAAGACTGGACTGCACATAATGGACTGCACAGCAGTAAATTAACTTACATCTTAAGAAGAATGCCGTCCTTGTACTTCAGTACAAGGATTTGTAATTAGTTACTAGTGCTCGGAAATTAACATAGAATTGTTAATAGTCATGCACCTTTCCCATTGGAGAGTCAAAGACCACATTTTTCCAATAGCTACAATACATACATTATATACACCTGTCGCATATTCTATTTTCATTGTTATTTTCATGTAAGCTCGGCGATTATTGGAACTCTTGGCACCTTTTGTTGAAATATCCCTTTAGGTATTTGGCGATATACATAGGTATGTTACGTCAAAACTATTAACTATTAACTGAGTCGCTATTATTACTCTTTGTAGAGCTATCAACAATCTTCTTTGTAGAGTCAAACCTAATGTACCTTTATGTGACTCTACAAAGAAGATTGTTTACGTAAAGTACCTACGTAAATTAGGCTGTTTTGTGATATATACCTATATGTTATTTAAAAGGCTTACAATCGAAAGAACAATACGAAAGTCTGATTCCCCTGTAAAATTTCGTTAAGATCTTCTGTTATAAACTTCGAAAAACCTGTCATATTCACCCCTAACCTGTTATAACATATCATATCACTAAAAAATGTAAATCTCACCCGAGAACTATTGCACAACGGAATCTTGTTAAAACCTGAATTTGTAAAGACAAACCGGGTTGTAATTCGATAGTAATTTCACGCGTCGAAGTGTGATTTTTCACGTTTTCTCCTGAGACGCTAACGTGACCCGGAGCAGGCTCCATTTATGATCGGTGCACCGAAATGGCCGACAAATGGCGGCCAAATGAGAGGCTTCGTCCGCCGAAGCCGGCCGCTGTTCAATACAACTGGCCGCTTTTTTAAAACAATCTTACTACTATATCGACTTGTTCATTGTACATACCAAGTTTTTATAACACATGTTGAAGATTTGTGGAACTAAGCAAGCAGTGTACTCGCGGTTTTGGTGTTGGGTATGTTTTATGACCGTGGTGAAGGTAGCCTGAGGCACATTTGATTATACGTTGAGAGAGGGCTAATCGCGCTCGACGGGCGAACACCTCGAGATCAAACACGAGGCGCGCCGCCAGATATTTTTGTTTCTATTAAACAACACCCGACGTAATAATGTTTAACAATCGTGCAGCGATAATTTGAACAGACATATTCATGGAGTCGCTTTATCGCTCTAAAATTTTAGTCCAATATGAACGGGAATCTAAATGTTTTTCTACGTTTATGATACTTCTACATAACATTCGTAAATATTACATTTTATAAATAGCTTAACAACTTCTAGTTATTTTGGACAATTATAGGTACTATTAAGAGTGGTATGGACAGAATGCACTGTACCTACAAAAATATTTTTATTAATGCTGATTAGATACAAAATTTATGTTTTGTTCTAACTTACTCGAAATAAAATTATGCCTAAAACTTACTCTAATTGAACCACTCCTAACTTCTACGTACTAACACTTTTTAGAACGAAACATCGCAAGTATTTAATGATTTTCATGATTGAAAAACTGCTTGTTATGACCAAACTGTTTATTTTTATATTTCAATCATACTTATAGCCGCAGCTATACCTACCTTTGCCTCTATATCTACGCAGAAGTATCTATGTAAATCATCAGTTTCGTAGTCTATATGTTTACTGCTGTATGGACAATAGGATGTTTGTCCTTGTTACCTTGTACTACGTCACTTAAAATAATAAAATAATAAATACGTATGTGAAGCTACTTCATTCCTTTCGTTGTTCCAATTGAACAGATAAGTGGTCATCTCGGAGGATCTGGGATTGTTATTAAATATTTGTGTTGTGGTGCAATTAGCGAGCGGCACTTCACCGACTAATTTATACACACCGACTACATACGATATGTATGAGGTAGAGGCCCGACTACTGGGTATTACGGCCGGCTTGGAAGTGATATTATACATCTATAACCTGTCCATTTTATAACCGCTATTGCTAATAGGACGCCTTGGCCATGCAAGGCGTCCTTCGTATGGCTCCCGAGGAGAGGGCCAGATCGTGAGAGATGGCCCTGGGTTGGCCGGGGTGCGAGGGATATGCCTGTCAACCTTCGGCAACCAAAACGACCCACAGGCGGCGTGCGTTTTAGTCGGTTCGAGTCCGACATAACCTCTTCCACCGGCTCCGGTGAGGAGGCATACGTGGGGATTTTGCGCACGTAAAAAAAAAAAGAAAAGGCGTCCTTCGTATGAACATTCCTGTTTTCCGAAATAAAAAGTCTTATTAAATATCTCTATGCTTACAGTGCCGACCCTGTAAGCATAGAGAGTTGATAGAGAGATAAGTCTAGTCTTAGTCACTTATCTAGAGTTGCAAACGTCCATAGGCCACGGTAACCACTTTTTATCAGGTGGACCGTGTCTTTGTCTGCCACCTAAGTAATATAAAAAAGCTGATAGACTAAACCTAAGTTTACAAACTAACACTTAGAATTTCCCCTAACCCTAAGTTCATGTCAGTAGCGCAACGGCCAAGTATCGAATCCGGGACCTCACGATCGTAAGAACAAGGTTTTAAAACCAATATACGTTTCTTTTTATGTCTACCTACAGAAAAAAGGCCTACTCTAAATACTAGAGACAGCCAATTTTACTGAAAAATTAAAATTCTTTATTAGAAAAAGGAACTAATCTACATTCAATGATTTTCGAAAACTTGTTGCTTTGAGTAAATGTACCTACATTAAGTTTAGATTCATGGATTTCCTTGTAGGCTATTTGACAAGGTCGCTCGATTCTTCCCAATACCATTTAATAGCTTTGTTTTTCCTGGAAAAATTCGCCTTGCAAAATAAGATATGTCCTAACTCATCCGAAACTATGACTTTTTATTATTTTTAATTCCCAAAGTAAGTCGAAATATAAATAAACATTGAAAATCAGTCCCAAATTTTAACTTTTTAGATACCTCATTAAATTTCAAATTACTTTTATTAAAAACTATACACATGTAAACGCAACGTGGACTAAGATAAATGCGATATACTCTTGCAGTCCATACATGCACTACGCGCAACTGGCGTGAGACGTCACTCCCAAGTAAGATTTTGGATGGAGCGTTTTCAGCTGGAGAAGTTGAATTTTCAAAATCAAATATTTTTGCGATTTTAGTCAGTTAAAGTTCGACACAAACGCTCTGCTGGCTGGCGGGATATCTAGGTAAAAAAAAAGATATTCATAACCGACAAGTAATTTTTTTTTGTAATCAAATAATCGTAATCATTGAATATATAAATACATAAAAGAGTTTTCAAACGATCCTAAAAAATTACTCATTCATAACTAGCAATTGTATAAACCATTTTACTGAATCGTCTAAATGTTTACAAAATAACTCCGCATCAATTATTAAAACCTTTGATAAAAACCGAAGTCATTTGGCGATTCACTAAGTGGTCGAATTTTGTTCGATAACCGATTCATATATCTCTCTCGCAAACCGTAGCATTGTGTTACATAAATAAAAGCGCTAAACGCCGCCTTATTGTCTATTAAGAATTACTTTTCTCGCGGCGGCGCGGGCGCACAATGTGCCGGTGCAATACAAAGCCTCGTGATGCTTATCGTACGGGGCGGCGGGTACATTAATACGCAACGGACACGCCCCGATCACGAAATACTAGATTCGTTTATGATCACAGATTTATTGTTACCAAATAAAAATTGTTTTAGGCGTAATAGATGATAATGGGTTAACGAATATTAGTGATGTGATTAAGTGACCAAACGTTACCAGATATCGCTATGAACTATAAATAGACTAGCTGTTGCCTTCGGGTGCGCTCGCGTCAAAGACTTATCCCGCCCGCAATTCACAGGAAAGGATCCTATACCTATCAAACATGGAAGAACCTTGAAGTTTTTGACGGCCCCTATGGCGTAGCGGTAGAGCATTTGACTGCTACGCAGGGGATGTGTGTTCGATGCTCGCTTTGTGCAAATATTTGAATCTATGAATGTGCATATTTGCATTGGTCTGGGTGTTTCTATTTATAACATCAGCCGCTAGCGAAAGAATCATTTTCTAATGGTTTATTTGTAGGTACATTATTTAATGTTTTTATAATATTTCTTGACATAATTGTAAAATTTTGATGTTCATGTGCTCTTTGTGTGCCTAGACTGAATAAATTAAATTGATTCTTTGATTCATATGTTATGACCTTCTTAAAAATGTATCTATGTACGTTTTTCCGAATTGTGGATCCCATAACCCAAGCCAGTTAAGTTATACTTACTTTGGGTCTAGATGGCTTTGTTAAAAATATAGTGTAATATATTTTTTTATATAGGACGCACCAATTTGATTACACATCGCCTGATAACGGCCTCCGTGGCGTAGTGGTAGAACGTTCGACTGCTGCACAGGAGGCGTGGGTTCGATTCTCGCTCGCTCTCTCGCGCTTTGCAATGGTTTGGGTGTTTCTATGTATAATATGTATGTATTTACAAATAAAAAGTATCTAAGTATGTTTATCCGCATTCTAGATTCCATAATACAAGCTGGTTAAGCTATACTTACCATGGGTCTAGATAGCGTTGTGTAGAATGTTGTAGGATGGTAAGCTAAAGGCAAAGTGTCAGGAAAGAGGGTCACCGATATAGACATGTGGCATGTTACAATGGTGGCAATCAGCTTGGCGGCCTCATCAGATGATTTTTCAAGTCCCGCGTAACGTATCCGGGATTGTAGGAAGAAGGAGACACGTGAGCTGGTAATGAAATCCAGGTCTTAGTGGTGCGGCTACAGAAAGAGTCTACGAACCGCTTCGAGGACGCCGCAAAGCGAAACTGGTCAGGTCTAATAACAAATAAAAAATACTGTGGAAAAGTACAAGTGAGTTCTCAATATATGTAACAACAAATTCCACAAAGTGCCATCAATCAACAGTATAAATAGCCTTCTGAAATGTTCAAGGGATAAGTGAACTGGGCTGGTTAGGTGTTAACAGCCTTCACACAATCTTCGGTAATAATCCATTTCCATCCATCAAATAGTATAGCGATAAGCTATCCAAATCCGTATTCTAAAACAACAATCATTTCTGAACTTCAATTTGTCTGAGGACACAATTGTATATACAGATTTGACAGATTGTCTTTACAGATTTGACAGATTGTCTTTACAGATTTGACAGGTTGTCTTTACAGATTTGACAAATAAATTTGGATTCAAAACTGAGTACTATTCTAGAACACGGACCTAATATGCAAAGAAACTCACCTCTTCTCATTTATTTTTATTTGTTTATTGAACTTATGTACAAGTAAGTACATGGGCATTCTCTACCAGACAATCAAAGTTGGTGCAGAGATAAATTAGTAGGTGCATTATTGTGGGAAGCGTCAGGAGCTTAGAGTCGGCCTTACGATCGAAAGGTCCCGGTTTCGAAGTCTGGCCATTACATTACCGACGTGAAACCACTCCTAACAAGCAATTTAGCTAAGCTCCTCCAGCTTAGCTAAATTGCTTAGATTAGACTTAGGTTAGAGGGAATATTAATAATATCAGTTCTAATATTGGCGGTAGCCTAGTGGCATACCCATAATGGTAATTAGGTAATGGACTGCTGAGACGAGGTCTTGGGTTCGATCCCAGGTTTTACCATGACACACACCAATGACTTTTCGATACTTTTCAAAGTTATGTGTGTATTTATCGCAGGTTTATAAGTGCCCGGCTAATGGCAATAGACTCGCCTCCTATTACATTGGGACCTAAATATAAACTGGCTAAATGTGGGTGCTAGCACCTCTGCTTACCCCTTCGGGGTTATAGTCGTGAGTTTATGTTATGTAATGGTTCTAATATTCTTCAAAAGAAATTATATTGGGAATGTCATTTAGTATATAAACATTATTGTGTCTTGCACATCCAGTTAATAACACAGCTATGGTAAGGATGCGTACTCGCGCCGGTAAGCGTTATGCTCTTTATTTTCACGCTGCATTAATATATCTCCCTACGACCTTTTAAACGCCTCTCGCACGTTCCGTGGCGTTAAACGAGACATTGTTTTCAGTATAGTAAATTATTCGTATGTAATCGCAGGTTATTTGTGCCAGTAAATGTTATTGATATTGAGTGTCTGGAGCTACGTTCGTCTAGTAAAATTGAGCACAATGCGCAATAATTCACTTGCAACGTCTTAAAGTAATTTGATGAATGTGTGTGCGGAAGAATGAGTGCTGTGACGCATCAATGGTGACTTGAAATAGCAAGGTCAGTGCGGTTAAGTATAGTATGAATTTTATTGCGATTATTTTTCCATTATAGGATCATAGGTTGATAAGTCAAAGTTAAAATTTTCCCAATCAGGTCAGTCGAATCCCTTGGGGTCCCATTCGACATACTTATAAAGGCATTTAGTAAAAAATAGTTATAATTTCTAAAAGCAGTAATATATAGGTAAGTAATATATAAACGGCTTCTGTAACGTAGCGGTAGAACGTTCGAGCAGTCGCAGGAGGCGTGGATTCTATTACCGCTCTGTGTAAATATTTGTATGCACGAATGTATATTTGCATTGGTTAGGGTGTTTCTATTATACATACATGCATGTATTTACAAAAAAAGTACATATCTACGAATATTTATAAGCATTCTAGATTACATAGTACAAGCTAGTTAAGCTATGCTCACCATGGGTCTAGAGATAGCGTTGAATGTAGTAGAATATTATCATGTATATCACTTTATGTCTCCCAAATGCCTGAATCGATTATGATATAATCTTGTGCATGTTTGGTTAGATATCCGGATGTTTTAGTTTCAAAATTGAATCTAGCAGCTACAATCAAGTTCTAAAATAGTTTTCTATGTATTTACTATAAATATATGTTATACAAGAACTGCATAGGTAAATTGTTAAATCTTGTTCAATGATATTAAGAAAATACACAATAAAGAACTCACATATGTAAAAGTTATACTAAGCCAATTAACTAAATGATGATGCGATCTACTTTAAATGAAAAAGTGCACCACCATTACAGTAATATAAACCGAAATGAGAACAATTCATCATAAAATCAAGAAGCATACCCAAAGACGCACCTCACAAAACGTATCTGCTTATCTACTCTAATTTTGGATGCCTCCAAACTGGTTCATTCAACCCAAATCACAAAAGGTTTTACTATATAATTGGGGTATTTTACAACAAAACTCAATGAGTGCGCACGACACAATGTTCCCAGAATTAAGTACAATAAATTTGTAAACGATACCACAAAACTTCTGTGTGAAGAAAAAAAAAGGAACTTCACAACATCCCGAATTCTACTCAACATTTGTTCGATATTCGTTGCTCTTGTGACGAATCTCTGTTTTATTACCCTTCCTAATAAACGAGCGATGTACGATTTGTAAATTAAAACAGTCGTGGTTACCCGGGAATCATAAATGGTTTCACACACCTGTGCATCGGACAGCAGTTTATGAGTTTATTGCATTACACCTCGCGGCTCGGATAGACTACCGCAGGTAATTGCTCATAAATGAACGGTTTATTAGTCGAAAACAGTCGCATATTATTAGATACAAACAGTTCAATTATATCGTGTTCTCTTGTTACAGTCATACAAACGGAATAGGACACAAATAGTCTCTTTTTTTACGTACGCAAAATCCCCATGGATACCCCTCCACCGGAGCTGGTGGAAGAGGTTATGTCGGACTCGAACCGACCAAAACGCACGCCGTCTGTGGGTCATTTTTGGTTGCCGAAGGTCAGAGGCATATCCGTCGCACCCCGGCCGATCAAGGGCCATCTCTCTCGATCTGGCCCTCTACTCGGGTGTAAGGTCCACAGAGTCCCCAACTCGTCCCCGGAAATGGGGATAAAATATCGAGGCGCGCCGCCGACACGGCCTGCTTTTGCCAGGGTGACAGGCGGCTCCACCCGTCACCCCCAGGCCTGCGCTCATGGGGGCGGAGGTCATTCATCGACCTATTAAATAGTCTCTAGAAAAAAGTTGGTATGTAGGTATCTGATTTATTATTTTGAGATTATAGAACTTACTAAACACAAAAAGATTATGTAATGCCGTGCATTACATTTATTTTGGTGTAGGTATGACCTCATTTTGGGTATGATCAGGATTTTGGGTATGTTTTTGTGAATCCGAATGTCATGAACACCCTAGAACCTTTGTAGATGCGTGGAGATCTTGCGTCCTTGGCAGTATTTTACTGTTTGTACCATGGTGAATTTTCTGATAAGTTCGTCCAATTAGTCCCACCCTCCCCTTTACTACACAAGACAACACGTGAAGGGCTTAGATGTCACCCGCATACGGTGCAGAATATCCGATCAAGAACTAAGCTGCTGGGAGACTCTTTCTGTGTCGCACCATTATGGCATTGAATTCATTACCAGCTGGTAATGTGTTTCGTACAGTTCTGGGATATTTAAGCGGGGCGTGAAAAGCGAAAACGAGGCGAAATCTAATTGATGTGTCATATATAAAAAGCAATATTAATAAATGAATTTCAACGGACACTGTAGGTAAATTAAATTTGATTTTCTTTTGTTTTATCGATATTGCAATGTTCAGAGTACAGGCCCTTGATTCTACTAAAGCAAAACCACTGTCATACCACAAACACTGCAATAAATGACTTTAAATTTTAGACTTTATTTCAATATAAATAGTGTCCAAAATTAAATCAAAAGAGTTTCATAACACGTTTTTATTTTATTTTATACAAAATTCAATTTTGGACTTTAATGACATTGTCATAAAATCTAAAATTAAATGGATTCCGTGGAATGACAGTGGTTTTGCTTTAGCAGAATCGAGGCCCTGATCATGGCGCACAGAAATATATGAAACGCCGTAAAATCATGGGAAATTTAGAAAATTTAATTGAATCTGACAATATTTATTTATTACAGGTAATTAATAGTAAAGGTAATATAAAATATGGACAGAAGTTTCTCATCAGGGCATCACTTAAATGAATAACCACTTAGTCAACTGTTGTCTTTACCAGGAACAACCAGTACGGAAATAGGGAAGCGATGAATGATGCCTCCAAGAGGATGAAAAGCTTATCAATTTCTTCTTTTTTTAGAGTTGTTGCTTTTAATTACTTTACTAGTTAATTTTAAATAATTGTGGCTGACGGATTAATAGGTCTCTTACATATATCTATACAACCATTACAAGTTTGTTGAGCATTGCTGCCATATTAAAAGTGAGCGTTCATTTTCTTTTTATAATTTTATATGATCAAAATGAACAGGATTTTTGTTGGACTACTTTGCAATTCGACTTGAAGATCATTATTGGTGAGGTAGAGGTCCGTAAATAGAAACCCATAATAGTAATCTTTATTGACATTTAGTACAGAAATTGATGATGGTATAGATTTCTGGAACAATATATAGGCTACTTATTATCCCAGGAGTAGGTCCCCAAGGATAGAGGAAACGAGTACGGCCAGCACCAAGTACTGTTTACCTCGCTTGGTGGTATGATTCCCCGTTATGCCGTTCACAATTCACATGAGTTCACAATTGTTTGACATGATACCCACAGTTACATTCCATTATCGCACCGCTCACCATAGCCACATACACATTGCGACCGGAAACGGTGCGCACTGTGTGGTACGAAATACACTTCATCCCACCCACGCTCAAGCTGTTTTCCCAATCGACTACAATACAATAATTCTCCAAGAATAAATAGATCACATCTTTGCACTTTGGCTGGCACTCTAATAACTATCCTGATGTTACTCGTATCCATAGCTATCGATGAACAATTCTTGTTTTATTATTCTATCAACTTATTTGCTTTAATGTTGAAATAAAAATACGATTAAAGAACAGTTCCGTTAGACTAATCTAAATATAACATGTTTGACTTTCCGTGCTCAATTTATGTTTGCCTACCTGCTTACTCAAAAGGTTTTTTTCTACTTTATTACCTTCACAAGCCGAAAATCCTATTATTTGAATGAAACCCAAAGCAAATAGAAGAAAAAGTGCTTTTCAATGTGAGCCCGGCGGTACGGGCTCACAATGGCACAATGCTGGCGGCTTGAGCCGGCGTAATCTGTTCGTCATTAATAAGGGCTCTTCACACGTTCAGTGTTAACATGACAAATGCAAGCGGTTCATACAAAGCCACGAGGCGCCCCGCATGGTCACCTTTATCATTTACACTTTACCTCCCAGATCGGCGCTGTTGTGAGGATATTACTGCCTTGGGGCTTTGTTATTTATATTTTAATCAATACGAATATTTGTATTGGCCATTATCCGATGCATTTGTAAGCTGAGGGTTAATTTAGAAATATCACAAAAGAGCAACATCGCTTCGAATTGCGTTTGAACGTAGTTCACCAATAGTTTTTCAAATCGAATCGCCCGTGAGGTGATTTGACTTGTCCTGATCCTCACGCAAAAACCGCACCATGACGTGGAGATGCGGATAGCAACCTGTGATACTATACCTTTAGTATATAGTAATATACATAGTATTAAAACGAATAGTAAAGAAAACTACTATTCGAGGACGTAGTTTTTGCAAGAAACCCCCAAGGACTTCTCACTGGCGCTCTTGACCGGTTAATGCTACCGTAGAATTATTTGACTGAAGGAAGGATCTAGCCTGTACCTTGGTGAAGTGCGTTGCGATAAATACAAAAAAGAAAGGTAGTCACAAGATGACTTTTATGATTTTAAATAACAATAGATATACGAGAACAGAGGAAGGAACTGAACTCAGGAATACTGGGACTCATAACATAATAACTCGTGTTGTGTTCCCGGCGGTCAGTATGGTAGGCAGAGCTCACTTCTTGGGTTTTGTGCTGTCAGTGAAAGACCAAAAGTTTGTCCTGCTTTGTCTTTTACACTGACGGCACAGAAACTCTCAATGCTTGCAGGGTTGGCAGCGCGAGTGTAACTCTCTTGGTTTTGCACGCGTCCATAAGCCACAGTGACGACTTTCCATCAGGTGAGTCGTGTGCTTGTCTGCCACCTAAGTGGTATAAAAAAACTGGGAACTTGCATCTATTCTTTTCAAAAATCAATATTTAACAAAATATATTTATTTATAATATTGTTATATAAGATACCTACACAAAATCCATAAATACACTATAGGTACTATAACAGTCTCAAGCTTCAAAGTTTTATTCGTAACAAATGTTTCCGTTTCAATAAACGAGATAAAATGGGAATCAAACAGACTCTATTACAGGCGTGCATTAAAGTTCACATAAAAATATTAATACGTAAACATCAGAATAAGTACCGTAGTAAGTAGTGTAATTTGCAGTTAGGTACGTTTCACAGTCAACTTGCAGATTAGCAGCAGTGTCCCGATATTTCTCACAGCTCCAGGTGTATGTGACAGACAGTTTAAGGGTATTTCTTCGAAATTTCATTCTTCAACTGATTCATCTGGCCAAAATTAAATTACATTATAAGCTTTGTAACACATATCCATATGAAAATATGGATGCCAAAGATCATATATTTGAATGAGGGACTCATTTTTATACAGTAGTTTTCAAGATATTGACATTCAAATATTTTGTGCCCAGAGGAATCAGAATTGGTAACAGATAAATAAGAAACAAAAAATTAAATTAAAAAACTTTAATACTTAATCAATTAGACCCATATACCTGGCACGGTTGGCTGTGCTGGTGCTGCTGCAGCTTCTGCAGAGACTCTTAAGCGGCACAAGTATTCTAATCTCATTGGTGATTATGAGTTTGTGCCGTTTGGAGTAGAAACGTTTGGGCCGTAGGGTCCGAGCGCCCGCAATCTCTTCAGGGAGATTGCGAAGCATATGGTCGACGCTTCTCGTGACCAGAGGGCTGGCCTCTTCTTAGGTCAGAGATATAAGCATTGCCTTACAACGTGGCAATGCTGCCAGACTTCTGGGAACGCTACCACAAGAGGCATGCGATGCGGAGGAATTCCACGACGCATTTTAATTTTGTTTTTTTTATTTATATTTTTATTAATGTAAATATTAACATAGATATAATATACATTAAATGTATATAGATAAATAAATAGCTGTTATCAATTAGATAAATATTTTACAATTAAAAAATCACAGTATAAACTAATTCTAGTAATGGCACTTGACATCAGTCTTAGTAATGTATCGTGTGTCCAACTATCAAAACAAACATACACAAGTAAGAAAGTTAATAACATTACTAAAAGAAATATTTTCTTGACTTTTTGCAAGGGAGCGAGCTGCTTTCAATTTCATCCTCAAAAAATTTTCTTGGTGACGAGATCCTGATTTTTTCGATGAAGATGGAGTGATCGTATTTTCCCCAATGGTGTCAGACACTTTTGTCCGTTTAAATATAAGAAACACCCCGATCGTCTGAATCTGAGTGGTCCAAGGTTGGTGATGATCAACCCTTCATTAGCTAGCTATTTTTTCTTGTTTAGGTGTTAAATTCTGCAAGAACCTTCTCTCTTTCTTTTCAAATATTTCACCTTTTTTATTAGGGAAAATTAATCTTAAAATTGCCATTTTATTAATAGCGTAATAGTTATAGTACAATGTAACAAAAATGCAAATTAAAATATTTAAACTAAGTACCAATGAAAGTATAAGGTTTAACAGAATCCGGCTCGAAGGACCATAAAATGTAGAGTTTCTACAAGCGGCTATACACTTGTAGCAGCTATACTTTAATACATATGTATGTATAAAAGCAAATTGACGCTATAAAACCGCTCCTTTCTAATCCATATGGTGTTTTGACCATATGAAGCAGGCACAGAGGAATCAGGATTTTGCCTTTAATTATGCATAACTCCATATTAATACAGGCTTCAGTATTAAAAAAATTCCACATTAAAATATTACCTAAAAGCATCACGGCAAACGCAAATTGAGGTTTTAAAACAATAAAATAAATCTGATAAAGTAGGCATTGTAATCAGAATGTCACCTGAACCAAGCACAGATGAATCATATATTTACCTTCGTATCACCAGGTTCTCTGGCTGCCAGCCGCATGTCCACCTCCTAGCTTGTTCGTTGCACGATTGGTTCCTCCCGCGCGCAAAATCACTCTCCTAGCAGTATTACCCGGTCAACTATGGTCAAGCGCAGCTTGCACCATATTAGTCAGTATTATACGCCGGACACTTATGTTTTACTTATTTATAAAAAAAGTATAAGTAGTTTTAACTACAACGCATTATTTTATAAAAGGACAATTCATTTCCTTTCCTTAAAAAATATTATTTATGTGAATTTGTCAAATGAAAAACGCCAGATCAAACATTTTGTTCCGGAAAATGGCAAACGGACGCGTCATATGAATCAGAAGAACATAGTTCAAATGTTTTTATTTTGTACCTAGACAACAACTATTTCTAAAATATCATTTGACCAAGTTAGAGACAAAGCTAAAGTATCCAAAACAAAAATTCACAGGCAATTATGTTAGTTGGTTACAGAAATACACCCACAGAAATAGAAAATTTTGTCTTCGAAGAACTACCCTTAACACAATGTAACAGAAACTGGTTAATCCGCTGTTAAAGGTTAACAATTGATTTATGTTTAGCTGCAGGTCTGGTAACTAATATTATGTATTACGAATACAAAGTATTTAAGCAAGCAATTATATCTTCGCATATCTAGTTGGGTTTTTGTTTTGACAAAATAATCATATTACAAAATAAAATTGTTAAAAAGTTACTTACTAACCAGGAGGTTTATTGTACATATCTTGTACACAAGAGTTGTGTATAGAAGAAAGAAATATAAATTATTATACATAGTGAAAAAATACAACATACAAAATAGACCTAGAATAGCAGCCTCTAAGCGTGATGCTAATTGCGTAGTGGTGCAGGCAGACAGCGCTGATTTTCAGAGGCGGCCATGGTAGGTGTGACAGTGAGTGCCATTACCCAATGCCCTAAATTCTGTTCTTACAGGGTCGGCATCACGTGTGTGTGACTTTCTAGGTGTTGCACATGTCCACTATCTATCAGGTGGCGCATGTGCTTGTCTGCCACTTAATTGGTATAATAAAGATGAATGTATCAATCACTACAAGAAAACGTATGAGTTAGTTAAACATGACTGTAGAAATCTAGGAACAGCCTTCAAATAGTAAACACACTAATATGTGTACACTAACTGCTGCACCAATTTTCTAATGAACTTTTTACTCTTATGTATAAAGAAGCAGGGTGTAGGTCGACTGTCCAACGCAAACATGCAATTCAGTTCGACGTATGTAAAGACAACTCTAGTATGTCATATCGTGTCGAGCCCTCGCTTGAATGCCCCCGGCCTAATAGCAATTACAGCAAGTAGAAAATTAAATTAACACACACGCATATCGTGTAACTCGGAGGAGGGCAAATGTCCAGCTAAACTAGACATGTACTTGTCAGTCAATTGTCCCCCCTTTAAAGGACATACGCTTCTTCACACGGGGGTGGGTAGCTCAAAGAACAGTGGCTGACTGGTCAGCCATTTTGCTTCGTACACTAATTGTAGGGCCTTAGTAGTCATTTCATCGCTCAATATGAGGGACGTCTTTGTGCTCATTATGTGTACTGCGGTTTATATTTTTCGAATTAGCACTTCCATCGTTTCCGTTGTTTTCTGTGCTGCATTGTTATACGTAATTACTGGTTGCTATAGATAGAACACATGGGATGAATAGAGCTGCCGGTCGGTCGTTACAACTTTTATGTTTGTGTAAGACTGAAGTAGAATTACACTATAACGGCAGGCAGACGCATCGATAATGAACAAAACTTGTAACGGATGGCTAGCGTAAGCTGCTAATTTGCTGCTAATTATCTTTTTTATTGCATAAAAGTGACTAAGACATTTTGTTCCACAGACCTGCCTACGTACGAACCGTCTGTTTAAACACTAAAGTCAGCACTAGCTCAAATGATTCATGAGTTACATGTATAATAATGAAAAAAGTTAATAATTAATGAACTGCATGTCTGTACACGAATATTTATTGCATCTTGTTTCGAAACTTTTACTTTAGAATTTTTACTTTATTTTTATTGAGTCTAGTAGATTATGAAAGCACTGATCCTTTGCACAGGTTTTCATATGTGTATTCAGCATAGTGTGTTTGCAAGTAAAGGGGTTTTAAGGACGTCAAGAATGCGTAAATGATTGTCTTCCGTTCGATTTTGTTGTTACCATATAAAACTAAAATCTAATAAAAGATTCTTGATTATGTATAAATGCTTCTCCAATAAATAATAACTTCAATTTTCACGCCGAAATATACAATCCATTCATTTGTTCTACTTCAGATTACTGATTCAATTAACAATGGTATATTGGAATTTCAGGATGGGAATAACACGCCATGTTAACACATTACACATATCGAAAAAAAAAAATAGTGTAGTGTCGACTGAAATTAACCGTATAAGGTTTATAATTCCAGGTCTGTATTTCGAATATATTTTTTAATCGAGACCATGGTTGATTGGAACCAATCAAATGATGTAATTTACAACCAGTGTTTATAGGCATCGGATCCTGTCCTCTCGGAGTGTTTTTAGCTGACCTTGACCCCGTGTGGGATGGTGAGCGGGTTAACTTTAATCCTTCGTGACGAATCGTGCTTTAGTTACGCTGTGTACTGATTGGATACCTAATGAAAAGCAAGTCGAATGGAATCATCGAATGCCGCAGACCAGTGGGTATTTGAGCTGCGGCGTTTCACTCAAATGTGGATTCTTCAACAGCAATTAGATACCGCTGATGTTAATGATAGAGAGGAATTATTATAATAAAATGTGTATAAATAAATTTAACAGGTGAGGAATTCTTGCAATGCGGTTTAATAGTCAGGTGAAATTTTATATATCGGATAATACGTACAGTTTCCAAGTTCTCAAGCATGGTGTATTCTCAAGTATTTCATTTCAAGATATAAGTGAACATTTTTTTAACGTACACTTTGTTTTGTCACTATTGCATGAAATGAAAACTGCACACACCGAAATACGTGACATATTACGTCCGCAGTCCATTTTTCGTTTGTCATCTGTTTCAAAGGATAGCGACCACAAACACTTGACTTTAGATTTTTCCATTATCAATTCACAATTAGGGTCATTTACGGTTTGCGTTGTGATTGACATGACCTAACATTTTCATATACGTTTATTAACTTTCATAGTATATTTGAGCTGTTTGGGATCCGAACGTACAAAGAAATAGCAAAGCTACTGTTGATGTTTCACGTGACCAAAGAACTGGCCTCTATTTTGCACAACGGATTAGCATTGCCATCCAACGTGGCTATACCGACAGCTTTTTGGGCACGTAACCAGTCGACATCGATAGGGAGTAATTTTTCAACGAAGTTTTTGTTGCCTCTTTTATATTCGTGAAATTATTTTAGTATCTTGCGTTAGTTTTAGTTTAGTATTTAAAATACAACTTGCAATTAGTCATTGAATGAATAAAAGTTGGTCTTTCATAGTTAGTTGCATGAAGCCGAAATTATGTATCTATTTATTTTTTGATTTCAATGATGTAACATCCCTTTCGTTGCTAACGTTAATGATACGATATCTATTTACAATTAGGTAGACTATGCGCCTCTTTAGAATAGAGCAGACCAAGTGTTAATCTGCCGATACTATTTTGTAATTATCTATCGATCGGTAGGTATCAAACAGCACTCATTCCGCATTCCGTAATTCGTAGTACTAAATACAACTACGTACGCTCATTATAAGCGATCATTACAGTGATCTACATATCTTATTACTAAAATTAAATTTGAACATGGCTTTATCATCAATTATTCTGCTATTAACCTTCATCAAACCTTGCAAGAGTTTCACAAATCAATATCTACAACCTAATTCGCATTTCTGACATATACAGCGTGTTGTGTAACTCTATAGTGCTGTATTTATAGTTGAATCGTTGATGAAGGAGGATGACATCCAGTGAGCTAAACATTGGCCTTTGTGACGAAGTATGATTTAGTCAACCTGATTCTATCATAGCAATTTCACCATTTGGTGACGTGGTAGAATATTAGACACTGTATGTAAAGAAAGACTTCGAGTTCTAAGTCAACTTCTCCTGATAGTCGGTCCACCTGCTATATACCGGTCGAGACTCTGGCGCAAGTCTTCTTCTCGAGGTTGGAAGGTCAGAACCAAACAAAAATACTTTGAAAGCAACTGGGAAATCGCTAACAGAATGATAATGAACTGTCATAATATGTAGAGCTAATCTAAAAAGAAAGCGAATGTAGGTACTCATTCGATTCCCGCTTCGTGCCATTATTTGTATGCATGAATATGTATGAAAAAAAAATAGATCTTTATTATTAATTTACCTATTTACACTTAATGTATTTGAAATGTATGCTAATATTTACATTAATAAAAAAAAATGTAATTATGTTCATCTGCATTCTAGATTCTATACATACATACATACATACATACATAAAATCACGCCTGTCTCCCATAGGGGTAGGCAGAGATCACGGATCTCCATTTGCTACGATCCTGACATACTACTCTCGCTTCATTCACTCTCATTACATTCTTCATGCATGCTCGTCGGTTTAGAGTACTCCTGACCTGCCCCTTTTCTAAAGCTTCCCCGATTTGGTCCAGGTATGTGCGCCTAGGTACCCTTCTGACGGTACCATCCACACTCGCCTCATACACCTGTTTCGTTAGTCTTCTTTCATTCATTCTCTCAACATGACCAAACCATCTCAACATTCCTCTCTCAATTCTCATCACTACATCTTCTATCACTCCACATCGTTCTCTTATCACGCTATTTCTCACTCTATCTTTCAAGGTCAAGCCACACATACTTCGCAACGCACGCATTTCTACTGCTTTCTCTCTACTCTGATGCTTTTTCTGCCACACCCAACTTTCACTACCATACATAAGAGTCGGCACCAATACTCCTCCATGTACAGCCAGTCGTGCCTTTTCGGACACTTTCCGGCTGCTCATAAAGTTGTGTAGTGCCCCATTCACTCTATTTCCAGCCATCACTCCCCTTTCAACATCTTCTTCATGCTTTCCATCTCTCGTAAACAATGTACCCAAATATTCTATAACACAAGTTATTATTAGACAGCGTTGTGTAGAATGTTCTAGAATATTTTTTTATTTATTTACTAAGATATTAAAAAAGCTGCATCGTCAGGAGGTATTTCTTTTAGGACAATACGTAGGATACCTAAGTGTTGGTCCAGGCTATGAACTATCTTCTTCAAATCTGTTGATTCGTAACAGCGTGAAAAGTAATTTTTTTTTTTTTTTTTTTTTTTTATATACGACACGCCAACTTGACCTCACCTCGCCTGATGGTAAGCTAAAGGCAAAGTCTCAGGAAAGAGGGTCACCATTACAGACACTAAGTGCTACAATGGTGGCACTCAGCTTGGCGGCCTCATCAGATGCTTTTTCACGCCCCGCTTAAAGGCCCCGGGACTGTAGGAAGAAGGAAACACGTGTGCTGGTAATGAATTCCAGGTCTTGGTGGTGCGGCAAAGAAAAGAGTCTCCGAACCGCTTGGTTCTTGCTCGTATATTCTGCACAGTGTGAGGGTGACATCTAAGGCCTGCACGTGTTGTCCTATGTAGGAAAGGAGATGGTGGGATTAGTTGGAAGAGCTCGTCAGAACACTCACCGTGGTAGAGACGGTAAAATACAGCCAAGGAAGCAATATCTCTACGCATCTGCAAAGGCTCGAGGGTGTTCGTGACCTCAGGGTTCCCAATAATTCGGACCGCGCGTCGCTGCAACCTGTCGAGAGCATCTAGTAGGTATTTCGCGGAGCCATCCCAGAGATGCGAGCAGTATTCCACGCAGGAGCGAATTTGTGTCTTATAGAGAAGACACCGCTGCTCCGGCGTGAAAAAACGTCTCACTTTGTTTAGGAGTCCGAGTTTCCGCGAGGCTGTTTTGATGATGCTCTCGATGTAATTTCTGTTATTCAGTTTGCAGCGAATATCCATGCCTAGGATATAGAGATTGTCCTGCAGTGGAAGTGGCGTGCTCTGAAGAGTGGGAAGGGGAAGGAAAGAAGATACCTTTGCTGTGAACGCACAAGCCTGCGTCTTCTTGGCATTGAACTCGACCATGTTCTCGGAGCCCCATTGAGAAATGTGATTCAAGATCCGGTCCAGTTCAGTGACAAGAAGCTGTCTTTTTTCCACGATATCAGACTGTTTGGCCGCAGGTTGTCCGTGATAACTCCCGTGTACGGTGCTATCGTCTGCATAGCAATGTATGCTGCCGGTGGACAGCATGTCGTTGATATGCAGAAGAAAGAGAGTGGGAGATAATACAGACCCCTGCGGTACGCCAGCATTTATTTGCAAGAACTCCGAAGCCCGTCCATCACAGAGGACGCGGATACGGCGCTCCTGCAGGAAACTAGCAATCCAGTTGCACAGTCTAGGAGGCAGACCAAAGGCTGGTAGCTTGGAGAGAAGCGATTTGTGCCAGACTCTATCGAAAGCTTTGGCGATATCAAGACTAATTGCCAGTGACTCGCCGTGCTTGTCCATAGCCTCACCCCAAAGATGGGTAACGTATGCTAGAAGATCACCCGTTGACCGTTTCGGCCTGAAGCCATATTGCCGGTCATTAATTAAGGAGTGATCCTCTAGGTGACGCATGAGCTGTTTGTTAATGATGTGCTCGAAGACCTTGCACAGCACTGAGGTGACGGCTATGGGTCGATAGTTGGCTGGCTCTGAGCGATCCCCCTTCTTGGGGATCGGCTGTACATTCGCCTCTTTCCAAGCCGAAGGCACTGTACCCGAGCTGTAGGACAGTCGGTACAGCCGCGTAAGCATCGGAGACAACTCCGCTGCACATTTTTGTAAGACCACCGCTGGAATACCATCCGGGCCACTGGCTTTCCGGACATCGAGTGATTGAAGCACCGCACGAACATCGCATTGCCTGATACGTATTTCAGGCATTACGTGGTCACCATTGGGTAGTGTCGGCGGCTGTATACCGCAATCATCGACTCGGGAATTGGCCGCAAAGAGATTTACTAGCATATTGGCTTTCTCTTGCGGTCCATGGGCCAGGGATCCATCAGGGTAGCGCAGCGGTGGCAGCGAAGGCTGACAGAAGTTGGCCTGCACGGCTTTGGCCAGTCGCCAGTATCCACGGCTGCCCGTGGGATGTGCCACTAGCTCTTGACCAAGCCGCGCAATGCGCAGGGCATCCGCTTTGACGTAAGCCCTCTTGCAGACCTTTGTGGCTCTGTTGTACGCCGCCTTGAAGTGGCTCACATTGGGATCGTGCGTGGCACGCGCCCTTACCCAAGCGCGATACGCGGACTGCTTTTGATCAACAGCCCCCGCACACTCGCGCCCGAACCAAGGGCGCACTCCTCGGGCACCGGTGACATCAGTGTACGGAATATAGTATTCCATACCCAGACCGATCTCACCGGCAACAGCAGTAGCACAATCCGAGGGTTTCTTACCTTCAAAGCAGCGTTCAACCCACGGGATGGACGCAAAATAGTTGCGCAGCCCATCCCAATCTGCTGACGAGTAGTGCCAGAGACGCCGCTTCCCCTGCACGGGTCGTGAAGGCGCTATAATTGGCACCTTGGAGCAGACCAGACAGTGGTCGGAATTGCCTAAAGCGGCTTGTACCGAAACACTGTACAGGTCTGGGTGACTCGTCAGCAGAAGGTCTAGCAGAGAGGGTGCTAGGCCCGACCTTCTTGGTATTCTAGTGACCTCGTGTACCAATTGGGTCAGGCCATGCGCCAGAGCAAATGCATGGGCGGCTCTTCCCGCATGGTCTGTTTTGGAGGAGCCCAACCAGGTTTCGTGGTGGGCGTTAAAGTCCCCCAAAAATACCACTTCGGCGTTCGGAAACCGTTCCTGCGCATCATCTGCCGCCTGACTCAGATATTCAAAGAGTCGAGTTGTCTCAGCATCTCCTGTATGGGAACGGTAGAGGCACACATAGATCTGACTCGTAGAGCCATGGTCTACGTGTACCCATAGGGTTGAAAAGGATGGGTCCTCAAGGCAGCGCAAACGGCGACAACAAACATCCGCCCTAACAAACACGCACACCCCGGCTTTTGCACGGAAATTTTCCTCGATAACATAGCCGGGGTAAAGCAAGTAGGTCGTGTCATCAGGGCGGCCTATTTGTGTCTCCGTGAGAAAGAGCATATCTGGTTTCGCCGTCTCAAGGTGTTGGTGGACGGCGTTGAGGTTCGCATGGAGTCCACAGATGTTAGTGGACTCCACCTCAAATAGCGAGCTTGTGGGAGTCTGTAGAGCCGCTGTGTTGCCCAATACTCTTAAATGCGCTGCCATGATGAAAAGGAGAAAAGGGCGTGAAAAAAAGAGGTGATTGTCGTCGCAGCACCGCGTGACATAGTGCGGGATATTGGTTTTGTCTATGATTATGAGGCATGGCGTGAGCCGACACGCCGTACGGAAGGGCCCCCGTACCCCCCCGAATATGGTCGCCTGGCCCCCACTTCCGGTCACCAACCGGCACGACGAGCCATACCGGGATTATGCGCGGTCTGGTGAGGCAGCCTTCCAGGGTGGTTAGTCCCAGTTGGGCCTCTGTACTATACCGCGGGCGGCCAGCGGCACCACCGTTTCTACGGGTCTCCCTGACCGGCGCGTCGCCCCGCACCATCCTCACTAGACTACGCCAAGACCCACTGGTCCCACTAGTGCTGCGACCACCAGCACCCCTACCCGGCTATGCATTTGCTGATCCCTGAACGCAATCCAACCGAAATTGAATTACTATGAAGGGTTTTTCGCAATATTGCACGGTGGTACCAACCCGGTCGAAATTTGTGACAAATTTGTGCCGTCAAATCTCTACCACCAGTAACACGCCTACACACTCAATCACCCACAAACGTCCGCATTTATAATATTAGTTTGAATGTGCCGAACAACACAATCGTGATAATCATTTCTTATAACTATCGTGGTCAGAGACCAGTGTGATTTCAATTTATAGTGAATGTGCTCCCGGATGTATCGTTATCAAAATAAAAATTAAACTCTCCGATACTTATAACACCTACGTTCTTCTAAATTGATGTAGTTTTATTGCTCACTTTACGTCAAATTAATCCGAAACAATCCCATATAAAATAACGACCATTTTAAATAGTACGAGTCAAGGTGAAGCTTTATACATAATTTTATCGTATTACAATTAATAGAGGATCATTTGTCATATTGCCAATCATCAGATATGATGGCTTTTGAATAATTATGGACATGAGAGGTGTTTGATGTCCTCGACGGGTCATTCTAATTGATTACTGACTGTCGATCTAAATGTCCACGAGCTTTACAGGTTTTCTTGACAATATACCCTCTCGGTTGACAAATTATAGGAATTATAGACGGACTTATTTTGCCTGCACCTACCTCAATGTATCCCTGCATCACCCTAAGGTTGACTGTTAGATAATGTATTTGGCATTAAGTCCGTCTTTGTACAAAAATAATGTGCATAAAGTTGAATGAATAAATAAAAAAAAAATAGGACCCGACGGTATTTCTGTCCCAATTAGTAGTCCGACTGGTACAGTACCTCCAACCTACAGAATACCACGACTATAATAACCTCGTGTTGTGTTTACGGCGGTGAGTAGAGTAGCCAGAGCTAACTAGAGAGATTTTGTGCTGTCAGTGGGAAGACCAAAGGCTTGTCCTGATTTTGTGTTCTGTACTGACGGCACAGAAAATTCCTGTTCTTACAGGGTCGGCAGTACGGGTGTGACTCCTCTGGTTTTACACACATTCATAGGTCACGGAAACCACTTTTCATTAGGGGGGCCGTGTGCTTGTCAGCCACCTAGGTTATATAAAAAAAATGTAAAACGTTTGAGGAGGGTGATCAGGTTGCTCTGGTTGAGGTCATGGGTTGACGTCAGAAGTCAAAGTCAGTAATTAGAAGGTTCAAACTTTACATACCAGATTTACGTTACTTATAAAAAATGACAAAACTATTAAACAATTTGTATATGTATCATGGTATTTTTAAATGTTAATTTTCATCTCTGTTGCATACTAGTCACACTATAAATAACGTAGTGTCCATCAAAAAAGTTAAGTGTTTAAAGTTCTTAAATGTATAAAGTAGTACGCCGCGTGGTTCCCGGCAGAGTAGAATTTGGGCCACCCCTTCACTTCCCATGCTGTGTCGTACAAGGCGACTAAGGGATAGAGCTGTTTAACATCAGACAGATATATACAGCCCAGACTCAGCCTCAGATGCGGGGCTCGAGTCAACTATAGTGTCCAATATACGGCAATAGGCTCACCACCTATTACGTGGGACCGAATACAGTTATTGGTGAAATGTGGGTGTTAATTCACCTCTGCCTAACCCTCCGGGGATAAAAGCGTGATTTTATGTATGTATGTATATAATGTAAATGATTTTAATATATATTAAATAATAAAATAAAATAATAAAAATTAAATAGCCGTATAGTTTTCGGCTGAGTAGAATTTGGACCACCCGATCTCTTCCTATGCGGTGTCGTACAAGGCGATTAAGGGATGGGGCTGTTTAACATCAGTCATATAGCCCAAACTCAGCCTCAGATGCATGGTTTGAGTCAACAATAGTGCCCAGAAGACGGCAATAGGCTCACCCTCCAGGGATAAAGGCATGATTATATGTATGTATGTAATGTAAATGTTAAATGTATAATATGTATTGTAACAAGCAACAACTAGTAAATGTATCTGTTCGAGCGTTATTCAAAGTGACATGCTAAAATCGTTTTTCGTCAATATCAACTGCCACAAAATTAAGAGTCAGTCTTAAGTGGGTTACATACTACAAAGACCTTTTAAGGTCGATGGGAATTCTCATTATCTCATTAATTAAATTCAATTAACAATTCAATATGTTATTACACAGTTTTTACAATATTAAACTGTTTATACCGCAAACGGAACAAACAGTGTGTGTATAAATAATGATAAAAAAGTTGAAGGTTGTTGATTAACCCGATAATATCGCGAGATTGCGGGCGGCGAGATTGTTTTATACTTAATCAGCTGTTGCGGTGTCAGGAAAACCATAAACCGTCGAATTGGCCGAGATGCGGGCGAAATGTGATAGAATTAATTCTCAAATTGCAGGTTCGCCGCTCTCAAAGCCGAGCATGTTTTTTATTATTATTTGAGCTCCGTCGTACTCTGTTATTTGGGCATCAATTTGAGGCGTATTGCACCTGCTAACCTCTTTAAATATTTATTATTGTGAAGACACACCGTCCACAAATTTGTGTGGATAATTTGAAAACTATTTTCGTTCGGTGTTTTGTAACATGGAACAAAGTTTTTCTTATTATGTAGTTACAATTTGTTAGTAATTGATTTTAGTTTGTAATTTAGTTAGCGGTAAACGTTAGTAATGTATTTTTTGTAAGTACATCTTTACGTTTGTTTGTGTGTTAATTCACACAATTAGTTGATAAGTATGTACGCTAATAATACATAATGCGTCAATTTAATAACATAACATAACATAAACTCACGCCTATATCCCCGAAGTGGTAGGCAGAGGTGCTAGCACCCACATTTCGCCAGATTATGTTTAGGTCCCAATGTAATAGGTGGCAAGCCTATTGCCATTAACCGGACACTTATAAACCTGCGATAAATACACACATAACTTCGAAAAGCATTGAAAAGTCATTGGTGTGTGCCATGGTAAAACCTAGGATCGAACCCGAGACCTCGTCTCAGCAGTCCATTACCCGTACCACAAGGTTACCGCGGATTTTCAATGTCAATTTAATACTAAAGTTTTTACCTATTCCATATTATCTATTATGTACCTATACCATGTGTATAAAACTATTTATTACACACATGCCTATACTAAGTTACCAAACAAAGTGTACCTTCGTGTTAATACAAATAGGTCATTATAGGATAGGACATTAAACTAGGGCATTTAAAGGTTACTTAGTTCTTTTCATTAATACTTTAAGATCAAACTGTTCTCATTCTGTTTTAGTGTTAGATTACTTGTGTGCATTAAAAAAATATAAGTATTATATTCTAAATGTAGGTATGAGTCAATAAATTATTCTTACATACATATAATCACGCTTTTATTCCCGGAGGGTTAGGCAGAGGTGAACTAAGACCCACATTTCACCAATCATTGAATTCTGTCCCACGTAATAGGGGGTGAGCCAATTGCCGTCTTTTGGGCACCATTATTAACTCAAGCCATACATCAATGCTTTTCGAAGTTATGTGTGTATTTATCGCAGGTTTATAAGTGCCCGGTTAATGGCAATAGGCTCGCCACCTATTACATTGGGACCTAAACATAAACTGGCGAAATGTGGGTGCTAGCACCTCTGTCTACCCCTTCGGGGATATAGGCGTGAGTTTATGTTATGTTATGCCATACATCAATATATAAATTATTCTTTTAATGACATAATTTATATATTGATAAATGATAAATCCAATTGAAAAATGTAACTTCTCAAGTCTCGGGTTATTAATTCAAACGGGAAAACCTGTTGCCCTACCTCTGTTAAAGCGATTGCTATTCTGTGAATATAAAGGTTTTGCAATTAGATATATATTTGCAAAAACCATATTTTGTTAAGTAACAAAATATATAATAGTAGATAAGTCACAACAAGAAAAATTAACATCATTGGGCCATTTTTTTGGGAAACTTAACGTCAATTTCTGTGAAGCACTTTTTCTTTCTTTAAAGCAGTTTTTAAAGTTATGAGTTTTCTCAATTTTATAAGAAAGCTTGTAATAAGTATTTTTTATAACAATTGTGCCACTTTATATAACATATCATCGCATACGGACTGCACCTACCTATGAATTAATAACGACAAATTATTGTACCTAGTACACGCTGTTTCACTAACTGTTAAAGCGACAATCCACCTTGTTATATCTCCCCACATAAGGTATCAAGACTGCGTGCGAGTGATAATAATAAATATCAATTGGCATAATAATATCATTAGTGTGGCTTACATTGTGCCCGCCCATACATTTTGTATCACTTTTGGCTGGTCCCTACATCCGGTTGCGTTTTGTACATTTTGGGGGACCGCGTCAAAGGGGCTGTCCGTAATATTAAGCATAAGTTTTATATTAAATACTTCTATCAGACATCATCAAAGTATGATGGATGATGATAAATTATTAGTATTTAAACAATGTTTAACGAGTACCACATTTTATTGAAATGGTACTCATTTTTATGATTGGTCTTAATAATACATAACTACACACATATAATCATGCTTTTATACCCGAAGGGTTAGGCAGAGGTGAATTAACACCCACATTTCACCAATCATTGTTTTCGGTCCCACGTAATAAGGGGTGAGCCTATTGCCGTCTTCCGGGCACTATTTTTGATTCGAGACTTGTATCTGTGCCTGAGTCTGACCTGTATATATCTGTCTGATGTTAAACAGCCTTATGCCTTAGTCGCCTTGTACGACACCACATGGGGTGAGATGGGGTGGTCCAAATTCTACTCTGCCGGGAACCATGCGGATCTTAATCCTACTTATTTTATAAATGTAAAAGTTTGGATTTTGACCACCCTTCTCTTCCCATGCGGTTTTGATGTTTGTTCAGCCGTTTGAAGTGATTGAATGACGTCAATCACGTCAAACGGCTGAACGAATCTAGCTGAAATTTTATAGGATAAATAATAATTATTACTTAGGTATAGTCCAGTATAATGTAGTTTAGTGGTTAAGGGGTCGGTCTTACGATCGAGAGTTCCCGGATTCGAAACCTGGCCATTACACTTCCGACCTGAACCCACTCCTAACACATGCAATTTAGCTTAACTGGAGGGCTTAGAGGGAATATTAGTAAATTCAGTTCTAATATTCTTTATAAAAAAATGAATAGGCTACTTTTATCTCAGGAATATCTTGCGTGAACGTGGTCAGAATTTCAAAATACTCAAAAAAAAACTCAAAAACATCAATTTTTAAATCAATTTATAAAAGAAAATAAACGATTCCCGTTTTAAAAATTCCTTAAATTTTATTTAAACGTGATCTGATAACATGCATGTAATGTTTATAACAATACATTGGGTCTAACGAATCGTTGATTGCAGAGGACTCGCGGGACGCGGGTGGCTCGGCACGCGAACCAAAGCGATCGAAATTCCATTACCGCCACGATTGACCAAAATCAACCGGAACAGAGTTGGATATCCACCGATAGTTCCGATCGAGCACGCGTCTCGATTACCACCAAATCGATTCGAGAAGCATACACCGAGTGCCGACAACCACTCACACCATTTCGAACACCCGTGCCGTGCACATTCCACTATTAAATAGAACGTTTTTGTTTAAATCCGAGACGAATCGGAAATTTGAATACTGTTGTTATACCTCGGCTCGTCTTATTTACGGTTTTTATTGTGTTTTATCATGCGACTGGAGTGCCGAATGTGTTTATTGATTCACGGTACGTCTTCGGAGAACTCTAGATTTCACACTACACTTTACAATTATCGCGGAGGTTTTCTTAATTACCTATCAACATACTATAAGATTATTCCGTATCTAATATCGGTACGTACATGAAGCTTTGTGTCTTGATGGAATTGTTAGTAGTTCAGTTTGATGTTTTATGTCTATTCGATGCGTTTGATGAAGATGTACTTACAAGATATTTTTATTAGAAACTTACTCGTATAAGTTTTATTGTAACATAGTGCCAGTCTAGAAGTACGTACTTAATTATATTTAAAGCATAGGTATTTGATTCCAGCGGGCATATCAAATATGCTAAATGTCATGAGTAATGTTCTTCTTCTTTTATTTTTAACTTCTGCATTGTATCAATTTTGCTAAAATTAATTGAAATTTAATAAAGTTGAATAAAATTACTTTACCTCATCATCATCATATCGTCAAAACCGACTCCTAAATATGTAGGTAGTTGGTCCTTATGATGGGCTCTAATGTGGATTGCAAAGTCGAACTTTCACTTAAATACACGATCGCAAGACGTGCAATATAGCTGGCCAGATAAACTAAAAATTTAAATAACAAATATTTAATTAAAAATTTAATTATTAAACGAATAAAATTTAATGATTAAATAATAAATTAATAAACTAATACTTAACCTACTACATATCAGAAAGAGAGTACCTTATTCAAAACTCGTTGGCAATCGATTTTCCGAATTCTTACAATGGTCGTTGTTCACGACCATTATACTGATTCGGCAAATTCGTTATTATGCAGGTTACCAAATATTAGTAGGTACCCGAGGAGAGGGCCAGATCGTGAGAGATGGCCCTGGGTCGGCCAGGGTACGAGGGATATGCCTGTGACCAAAAATGACCCACAGGTGGCGAACGTTTTGGTCGGTTCGAGTCCGACATAACCTCTTCCACCGGCTCAGGTGGGGGGGTACCCGTGGGGATTTTGCGCACGTAAAAAGAATGAAATTAGTAGGTACCAATATAAAACATATTAGTTCTAAAACTAAATAGTACCCACAAATAATAAAATTGTTGTCCATTATTTCCTTGTTATAACTGTAACTTTAAAATCTAACATTGGCAAGATTAATAACAAAACATTACACACATTTACCCTTACAGCGCTGTCATACATTGTATGAATTTTATTATTCTCAAATCGCTTTTTCCAAAATGCGTCTCTTGCTTCACGCTTCGTTATAAAATCATAAAATAAAATGAAATAATGTTTGTTATGACAGCGCTTCCCGCATGACAAAATGTGCCCATTTATTTCATATAACAATGTAGATAATATAAGTTTAATAACCGTGACATGCAATAGAAATTGTCCTTTAAGACACATAGTCTTGTTTTACTTTCCGTTTTTTCGTGTTTCTTCTGCAACTTCGCTATCTGTGCTGTGATTACACAATAAGCCAATCTGGTGTTATTTTATTCTATTTCAATGTCATAATTAGCAGAAAAAAATTCGACGACATAATGTCGTCTCAGTCGGTCATGTGATACACATCCTGTACCCTGGAGTCTGTATGCGAGTTCATTGAGATGAGTCGACATTTTAGCTACTCTACCTGCTACTACCTACTACTACTCTAATAGCCAGTAGATAATACAACATCATCATCTTATTGGTGCTCACCGTCTGAGGTTCGTGGGTTGCCGGAGGTGAAATTGCCGAATATATACCCCTTGTGCTCCGGCCGACCTCCCAATACCAATAGGAAAGTCTGCGTCAGAAACTAATCTGTCATTCCGCAGACGTGTACCGCATGTAAGCGTCGGTAGCTTAGTGGTTAAGGAGTCGGCCTTACGATCGAGAGGTTCCGGGTTCGAATCCTGACCTTTACACTACCGACGTGAACCCACTCCTAGCACAAGCAATTTAGCTTAGTTGGAGGGGTTAAAGGGAATATTAGTAATCGCGGTTGCTAATATTCTTTAAAAAAAAAAAATGTGCAGGAGAGCTTGTGTTAGACCCCAATATCTTGACAGGGTCCCAAAACACCTAAAACACCGATTTATATTATACATTTAAAACGTGTATCTCCTTTGCCAGGTGCGTAATAATCGCGTAAGAAGATGCAAAAACGATAACATTACAACAAAAGCTCTAGCTCTAAATTCAATTCGATTACACAGACATGACAGCTTCATAAAACAACTTACAAAAGAAACAAATGATAAAGGCTAGCAGTTTTTCCTTGCACCAAAGTATTACGGGCTCTATTGATTTCGCGGCACATTGCGCGCGTGAATTACGGGCCCTGCGGTGAACCGGTGGACCCTGACTTACTGCGGCATCTCTCTGGATTTATTAGATCGTTATATACCACATCGGGGCAAAATAAATTCAATTCAGTATTACGTGTACTGCGCTCAGTATTTTACAGCGTGACAAATTTCTTCATGGCGCACTCGGTATGCGGGTAACGTCTTGTGGTTTTGTTATGTTTGAGTTTGTAGCTGCGGATAAAACGTTACCTGCGTTGGTTTGTATTGTCGTGGGGATTACAATTCATTTATTTTGTACTAGCTGGTGCCAGAGATTCACTCGAGTGGAATTTTGATCCTGTTCCCGCAGTCCATGGGAATCCGGGATGAAAAATAGTGTTGTTCAATACTGTTATCTATCCCTATACCTTACAAGCCTTTATGGCGTGGCGGTAGTGAACGCGGTCGCGATGCAGGAGGTGCAGATTTGATCCCCGCACGGTGTAAATATTTGTATGCTTGAAATGGGTGTTTGCATTGGTCTGGTCGTGCCTTAAAGAGCACGTTAAGCCGTCGGTCCCAGTTGCAATATGAACATCTATGGCAGTTGTTAAAAGTAGTTCGAACCCTAAAAAGTATAACTCCTTGTCTAGCTGTAATTTGAATGCTTCGATATCGCCTTTGGGTTGTGGAGGTCAGATGACAGTCGCTTTATCGAAAATATTAAAGTTCAGCCATATCCGACAGTTAGACTGGTAAAGCGGATCTCGGGCTCCGAGGTGAAAGCTTTGGATGCAACTAGGAATAACGCTAAGATGAAGGAGAAAAAAGATCCCTGTACTAATTACAGCCAAACAGTTCAGCCTGCATGTCAGCGTCATTGAATAAGAAATTTCGAGAAATCTAAAGAAACTTTCACATTTTTAATATTAGTAGGATTAGTAGGATTAGACACATCCCAGTTTCACAGGGACTCATGAATAGATAACCAAATTACTTTTGTTTATTCTGTGGCGATAGAAGAAGTAAATGGGAAAAAACAGGTATACTATCAGGTATCATCTTTTGGCTTAACATGTCGAGACGAAGACTGAAAGTCTAGCTAAGATCGGTAGTGTGTCTTCACTGTTATAGATCGGACTAACAGTTTGAAACCTTTACATCAAACATTCAGTCCGGTGTGCAATCCATCGGACTAAGCTATTCTAAGTCTAATACTCTTCTTCCCGACGCACTAAACTAAAAGTCGTATATCTACTGTATCTATTTACGGATATCAGCAAGTACGAGGACCAATTTTTTTATACAACTTAGGTGTCAGACAAGCACACAACCCATCTGAAGGAAAGTGGTTACCGTGGCTTATGGGCGTGTGCAACAACAAAGGAGTCACAATCGTGCTGCCGACCCAGTAAGAACAGAGTTTCTGTGATGTCAGTGCAAAAGACAAAGCAGAGCAAGTCTGTGGTCATCCCACTGACTGCACAAAACTTCTCCAGTGAGCTGCGGGAACACAACATGAGGTTATTATAACCACGGTATTCTGTAGAGCGGAGGTACTTCAGCAGTCGGACTGCTCAATAATTGGGAGGGGAAAACCGTGGTATCCTACCTTGAGTTTCATTATGAAGCAGTCATGTCGTCAATGACAATCGTAGCTCTGAAAGTAGCACGCTTCCGTGATACCTTATCTTGTACCGTACCTTCCGATTCATACTTCATAGCTTAATTATAATGTCCAACAAAATTAAAATGTATCTAACGTTAAAACAGTAGTTGAAAGTTTTACCTCTAAACAGTAGCCCCGGAGGCAGCAATTATCAGACGATCAATTAAAAAGAATAACAGCACATGTACTTACTAGTATTTTGACATGATACTGTATAAATTTCATATACTTTCGATCACAAGCTGTCAATAGACACAGAGTCATTCACAACGAATCGTATAAGCTTAATGGAAACCGGCGCGCAATCAAACGGCAAGAACAAGCATAAATTTATTAACGATGCTGAAATATCACCGCATAAATCGCTATCTCGCCTGTCAGTTTATCGACAATTATTCTTAATTGGATTATGAAAGCGGTGTACACTGTCTTCGTGGGCGCAAGGATTGAACTTACAGCGGGCATTCCACTGTATTCCAGCTGTGGAGAAAGTGTGTACCTAACCTTAACAGGAATCGCAAATAGATCTTTGGCGTAAGGCATATAAGACCTTTTCTATGCATATTGTGATTATTTCTTCGGAGTGAATGGTTCAAGATAATTTTACAATAATATGGGGTATGGCCAAAAGCATAAGGACTGGCGGTTAAGTGATCAATTCTCGAACAGGAATTCAGGTTACTGTAATACGATAATAGCCCTTCTTTCATCAACACTTTAATTTTTATGCAGGTATACCTAATTGTGTGTGTATTTCTAAAAAAAATGCTGAATACATTTATCCGCATTTTATAATTCTCTTACAATTTTATTAGACTATTTATACTGTTCATTGAAGGCACTTGGTGGAATTTATTGTTACACATATTGATGACATACTTGTACTTGTTACCCGACTACAGCGAAGCCAAAGGAGGGTTATGATTTTGACAGACTATGTATGTACGTATGTAGGTTTATCTGTTCTATCATAGCTCCTGAATTACTTATTAGAACTGGACAAATGAAGTATTATTAGAACCGTCTTGGCCGGCTGCTGTTTATAGGTTATATGACGTATTACTGAATCTAATGTAGCGCCCTCTAGCAGTAATAAAGTGCTGTGATAAAAAATAAACTTGAGATAAATATACCGTGTTTGGTATCATCTGAAAGGGCTTAATTAGCACATTATAAATATGTATAAATTATAGCCGTTGCTTGCCCCAAAATATATAAATAAAAAAATAAGTTTAAAACTAAAACCTGACTACTGAAAAATCACGCCTTAAAAAGTAGTATACAAGAAAAATAAAATCAAAAATAATTTATTCTACGAAAAAGTGGTATACGACCACGGCTATCATTGATATAATCTGGTTTACTGCTTTTTATAGCTAGTTTTAGTTTTAAGCTAATTTTTTTATTACAAAAGTACCTATAAGTATGTTCTCAAAATGTTTAACAAGGTACCTAATTAAGCTATGCATATTTTGGGCCCATATTACGCTGTATAGAATGTTCTAAAGTATTTATAATTATTTTCAAGAGAAATCCAGCTATAAGTAGGTACTACAATCTACAACATTCACGCTTCGCTATCGCTCGTGTCTCGCACGCGCAGCCTCCGCGGCGCCTTGCTGATCTGCGAAGACAGGGCAAGCGCGTCTCATTGGCGGAGAGAAAGGGGCGGCTCTCCGCGACGGCACCCGCCCTCGCGTCACACTCACTATTCTGTTTTAAACACTGGAAATATAATTAGCTAAACAAAATTTGTCTCTTGCCTCTCTCAAAATTAGTATCTTAGTGAATTCCTCCTTCGTGTTAATATTAGGATATATTTTGTATTGTGAAAGATACTTAAAGAAAAGAAACCCATGGGATTCTACGCCAGGGATAAAAAGTCGATAAGTTACTTTTTATGTTCCAGTTCCAGGTTATAGTCTACTCCTATACCAAATTTCAGCCTGACACATTGCCCCCGGAACCACAAACACGCCAAAATAATGATGATAAAGTTAATAGCTAAAGTACAAGTGTCGTTATATAAAATCGATGTTTCATGTGTGATACCCAATTCCTATCTCAATAGCATTTTTTGCAAGTTAGCAGCAAGTTTGACGGATAATCTCTAAATCTTAAATACCGCATTAGAGATTAATTTAAAGTAAAACAAATTAAGTTTATTTGTAACTCAAATAAAGTTTATTGTTCAAATTAGAGTCGAGCGTCGGTCTCAGAAGTAATAATGACTGGCTTTTTTGTTCAGCTCCTATCACTATTGTCTTACTCGCGGCCTTCAGACACCTTGATGTCTTAACAAACAGCCTTTTGTATCTATTTGTTAATGTTGAAAAAACAAATTGCTTCATTATCGCCAACAATAAATTTTAAGCAGGAACATCGAATTATCTTATTACGTCCACAATTGCTGTATCAGTAATTAAAGTATTTTACGTAATTTGTAAGCAAAAATTGTAGTGCATTTGATAAATGACGGTGATAAGAGTTTGAAAAGTACATATGAACTGAACATTGAAGGAGTAAATATCTTCAAGTTTATTTACTGTGTTTTGATAATGTTTAAAAAAAAAACAATAAATCCATTTATTACAAAAGAAATAATTGTTTTATCTTATTTATTCACATAGTTCACAATTATTAAAAAAAATCAGATAGAAAAAAAAATTGTTACATAAATTAACCAGTCAAGCTTTTATCGTGTAAATAACCCTGTCATGTAAACATCAAAATATTTATATATATATAACGGTAGCAAGTGCCGCTAAAAAAATTACAAACCTAAAAATACCTTAAGTGTCCTATCGTTATAAATAATAAAAAATATAATCTATCTACTATTCTATTAGAAACGTTTAGGATGATATGAGATAAAGTTTTTTTTTTAAAGAATGTCTTGTGTTTTCATAACAATTCTACTAAATTCCCAATGATTTTGAAGCTAATGCGCAAAACATTCAGCCATAATTCAATTCGACTTTATTTATTATACTTCTCTTATTTTCAACCAGAATACTAGGAACTAGGATTACCGGGGGTGACTGGTGGAGCCGCCTGTCACCCTGGTAGAAGCAGGCCGCGGCGGCGGCGCGCCTGGCGCGCCTCCCCGTTTCCGGTGACGAGTTGGGGACTCCGTAGTCCCCACATACCCGAGGAGAAGGCCAGATCGTGAGAGATGGCCCTAGGTCGGCTGGGGTGCGAGGGATATGCCTGTCAACCTCACCTTAAGCAACCAAAACGACCTACAGGCGGCGTGCGTTTTGGTTGGTTAGAATCCGACATAACTTCTTCCACCGGCTCCAGTGGGGAGGTACCCGTGGGGATTTAGTGCACGTAAAATAAAGGAACTAGGATTACCTATTTGCAATATATTTTGTAAAAGACTCATTATATAAGTACTAGGTAACTCAGTATAATTCTTTGTATGCCTACGCCTAGAACCAATTATTTAGGTCTTTCAAGATTTTTTTTTTTTTTTTGTTTTTATTTTCAAATTACAAAGATACACAAGGTACCTTTTGATTATTGTACATACCACACAAACCATTTGGAGTTTACCAGTAAATTCAGTTAGGTATACCACGATCGCGGCAATTCCCGTAAACATTATTTTATATAAAAGTTAGTATGCAATTTATATTATGATTTTAATGGCATAAGAACCAAAAATTGAAAATTCTGTCTTACTTGGTTAGTGTATGACAAGGTTATGTACGGTAAAGGTAGACAGTTATGTAATCTATCGTAGAATACTACACTAAACACTTATAAAGTCACGTGGTTCCCGGCAGAGTAGAATATGGATCACCTCTTCTCTTCCCTTGCGGTGTCGTACAAGGCAATTAAGGGATAGGGCTGTTTAACATCAGACAAATATATACAGCCCAGACTCAGTCTCAGATTCATGGCATGAGTCAACGATAGTGCCCGGAAGACGGCAATAAGATCACCCCCTATTACGTTGCACCGAATTCAATGATAAGTGAAATGTGGGTGTTAATTTACCTCTGCCTAACCCTCCAGGGATAAAGGCGTGATTATATGTATGCATGTATATAACACTTAAAAATATCAAAGTATTTGATTTCTTTTGGAGTTCTCAAATGTAAAGAAACTAAATAATAATAACTTTTGAAAAAATACAATAAAATCTGAGTTGAGAAACTACGATATCAGAACATCACAAAAAATTACACGAACATACTCGTATAGCTTAAAATTATACAATTATATCATTCAAAATATACAGTATTAAGCAAAATGTTCGTTAAAACAATAGAGAAGTTTTCCATTTGTGAAACAATAAGGCGGCTGTTCACATCGAACTTATGGAATGGTGAAGTCAGGGTGATTGAATACGATAAAAGAGACTCGTTTATGACACCGTTCAATGGAGGGTCAATTGTAACTTCTTTGTTACCCGAGCTACCATAGCATACTTGGAGTGCTCAACAGAGCGAACCACCTACCTACTTTACCACGAGGCAAAGACTCCTTCTTTACATGGCGCAGGTTCTAACCCACATGGAATACTGTTGTCACCTTTTTGCTGGAGCGCTTGCGTACTAGCTTTACCCCGTGACTCGGTACATTGCACAGTACAGGACAGTATTTAAAAAAAAAGATATACGAGGTAAGTCTGCGCTAGAGTTGTTAATCAGCCTTCGACCCCGAATCTTAGTGGTATCAAACAACTTGGCTAGCTGCTTACGACATGTTCTAACAAGCACCGCTAAATAATTCAAATAAAATGATACAGGTTTACGATACCTAGTTAGTAATCACACCAATCAAACGAAGGTACGAATTTTACAAAAAATAATCTGTTTGCGGTAACCTCCTTGCTAACTAAAGTATAAAACAAAGGCATATTTATAAAATTCTTTAGAGGATCGTACACAATTAATAGCGAGGTAATAAAACACGAGTCAAAGCCCGCCGGCAGGGACATAACATTAACAGACTAATGGCTTATGATTATGATATTTACAGCTACATGCGGCGGCTTTAAGCTATGGTCCCACTGTTTAGTGCGAGTCACTACGCGCACGGTACCGTTGTACGACTTGCTACGATGGTATGGTGGCATTACGTGCGTAGCAGCAGCAAAAAGTGGATACGTAGCAGTTCGTGCGTAGCGGGGATACACAGCGGTGGTAACGTGGTAGTGGGTACATGTGTATGCATGCTGCTGAATGGTTGGTAATAATTATGACGGGTACTTAAATCTATTAGTTAATTATTGTCGGGATAATATTTTTTTTATTAGTACGTACTTTGTAAAAATTATTGCGTATTATGTACTATAAGTAGTATAATGTATAAATAATCGTAAATGTACGAAAACAATTACATCAGTTCTTACTTTATCGTTATTTTTCTACGTTTTATAGTTAACTATTTGACAATATAGAAATTAAATTACATTTTGTATATTGTCTTCGTATTACATGTCATATTTTTTACGACTTTATACAAGTTTCCATGGAATTTGATAAATCAAGCACTTACCCAACTTCTAATACCAAAATTGTTACGATTTTTGTTTGATATTAAAATATATGTGACTTCAGCGTCACAGCAATCTTAAAGAAGAAAGTACTCAAAGAACCAAATAATCAATTTCATTTATTCAGTTTAGGTACATAAAGAGCCGTTTTAGTCGGTTCGAGTACGACATAACCTCCTCCACCGGCTCCGGTGGGGAGGTATCCGTGGGGATTTTGGGCACGTAAAAAAAAATGTACATAAAGAGCATGTATGAACGTTAAAATCTTACAATTATGACAAGAAATAATATATAAATATTAAATAATGTAAATAAACCATTGGAAAATGATTATTCCGCTGAAAAATGATCTTAACTTTTTATAACGTAACGAATGCCATAGATGTGCGTATGGCAACCGGGACCGAAGCTAAACGTGCTCTCCGAGGCACAACCAGACTAATGCAAATAGCCATATTCATTCATACAAAATTATTTGCATGCATGAATTCTCGCACTGAGCGGGTATCGAACCCGCGTCTCCTACGTAACGACCGCGTTCACCACCGCCACGCCACATGATATTAATATATTATTAAGATCATTTTAAGTACTTTGCTAGTTAAGATCTTTCTCGTTCTGACTGTACATAGGAGCTATTGGATATTACCTCAGATATTATGTGTTAGTTCTGTGTTGTAAGTAACCTTGAGACTAAAGTTTCAAAGTGAAACGCATAGTTCAGTAGAACTGTGGAACGAGACCTCACCTTATGCAAATGAGGCGGCGTCGGCCAAAGCGTTGCCTAAATATTAGTTTAATATTTGGGAGATTGTATCACGCCGGCGGCGGTAGAAAAGCGTTGCAGCTCGGTTTTCGATGTTTGTTGCTTGTGTGCAGTGTGTTGCTTTAAAAAAGTGTTATAAGTAGCTTTTGAGGTTGCAAAGGTAATTTTACTTTCATTTTTCAATGGTTTTATGTTTTATAATATAGATTTATAAAGATATAGTTTATATAGATAATATAAAGATATATATCCTTATATATAATCCTATCCTTACTTATAATTTTTGACATTTTGATAAGTTGTGCACATTACCTGTGAACATTTTTGACATACAAAATTAAAACGGGCGCACTGCAAAGTATGCTGAACATTGGTTTTTATAGAAGTAAAAAAAGATTAATTTTAATTAAAAGCAAACGACTAAAAAAATTCGATAGAACAGTAATTTTTTTTATCATGTTCAAATAAAAATGTTTTCTAAGTTTTGACCCTCAATAATATACACATATAAACAACTGATAAGTACCTACTTATATCTAGAGAAAGTAGTAAAAATACTTTGATGAAACTGGTGTGCAAGGCGACGCAGAATGCAAGTCATAGGGTGGAGGGTACTTTGCCCATTATTGAAACTCTCCTGGCTGAGAAGATAATTATGACTAGCGGTCACCCTGTGGTCGAAATTCGAACTTCATTATTTAAAAAAAATATAATTTTGAACATTATTAAAGGCCTATTGTCACAAACTTCTATAATCTAAGATTTCACAATGGTAAATCACTTCATTTCTATATCTTGAAATATTTAAAAAGTGTGGTATTTCAGCATGTAAGTTTAAAGACAAATAAGATTAATTATTCTCAATTTTACTCCAGGCTAACAATATAGGTGTGGGAAAATTTGTACACCTTCGTCCGCGTATTTTTCGTAAAAAGGTACAAGCAAGTTTTCGCTTCACCTATTAATTTACCAATAATAGTATTAAATTAAAACCTCCTTACTATTTACATATTTTTTATATTCCGTAAATTGGAGTTGTTGAATTGAACATTTCAAATAGTTGTGTGTGGAAACCTAAGATGTAGGAACACATAAGTAACATGCGTGTGTGTGTGTGTGTGTGTTTGTAAAACGGCTTTAGTGTGCGTAACTATTATTATAACAAAAACAATGTATTTTACTACTGTTCACAGAACTATTAGTTTACAAGTTACAACGCTTGGGTATCGTAATGAATAAATTATGTAAATAGTATGAGGCGGGTTCTCGCTTTCTTGTAAATGATTTGGCGTTTTGCGTCTAATGGCCGGTTTGATCCACGCACCCGAATCTACATATTAGTGCCACAAATTATTTAATTACTATTTATAACGTCGCTCTGTTTACACGCGAACTTAAACACACGCATTATGCCACGGATCGACGAATCACCAACGAAAACATTAACTTAGAAAAACATATTTCAATTCAATATCTCAGAAAAACATTCAAGGGAAAATAAATGTGTATATTATCCGTTTATCTATCTGAAACATCGCACTATTATAGACGCTATGAAATTATACATTACAACATAAATAAGTACTATGTGGCTATATAAATTTAATTAAAAGATAAAATCACGATTGCAAATATTTTACATTGTGAACTTTTTTTATGGGTCGTTAAGAAAACAGTACTCCAGTGGTTTTTTACATTAATCCACTTTTTTCAAGTCGGGTGCTGCGCTATTTTAGTCAAACGCCCCACGCGTAATGATTCCATAATTTTGATGACGGAGTGATTGGTTATGGTCTCAAAAGCGAAACCATTAACTTCGCATTCCGGCGAATGCCGCGGAGAAAAAGAAAACTCGCCGCGGCCCGAGGTGCAAACAGGGCGGGCCGGCACTTTACCGCGCCACCTCGTACCAAAAGTAGTGACAAATGGTGGCGGCATCTTTCATCTCTTTGCTTTTCAGTAAAATCGTATTTCAATAACCACCGTAACTTACAGAAATAAAGCTCATATTCGTATAAAACACTGCAGTGATTATCGAAATGATAACGCAATAATGAAATTCGGAAATAATCGCAAATAGCTTACAAGTGCCTCGAGGGCGGGCCGCGTCTACCTGAATTGAAAAGGGCATTGAGGTATTACAAATAAATTAAATGTAGTTTTCTTCACAGAAGCGTTTCATTAATTTATAAATATTTAAACGTGTCGAGCGACATATCGCCGCCTAACCGCTGACGTCAGACATGAAAACAGTTTATCGTTCAATGATAAATTGATGGCATTTCCAGTTATTACACAAGGACTTCGCGCAAGGTATGGTTAGCAAGCTTATACAACATGCATGTAGGCGATATTTGCGAAATTCACATCACACTATAATATGTGTGCAATCTAGTGTCCATTGTCTAAGGTCGATTATTGAAATTGCGACGTATTAAAATGATAGCGCATCGTATACGGTAATCGTCCCTAATACGAGATAATTACAGAGAGGAAGCTTGGCGGTTCACAGTAGTCGATGAAGATATAATTCTTGTTGGAATTAATAAGGGCGTCGTGCGTGATACGTCAGTTTGTCGTGTGCACTTGTATATCGGTGTGCAGTCAATAGTCACTCGCGGCTGTTTGCTACACATAAGTGGTGCGGCATGATAGCATTCACTCACAATTTGTGGCATGCGATGTGATTTAGTTAATTGAATACACATTGATTCATTCATTATTCGGTGCCACGGACCCCGGTTAATTTTCTTGTATCATTTTCTTAATGGGCAGGTACTGATAGTTATCGATAGGACGTAAACCTTATTGGGGCTGATTACCTGAAGGGTCTTGTAAGTTATATATGTATTTGTCATTTAATTTGACGTAATTAAAGATTAATACTGGGGTTTTCCTTATTGATTTGAAGTTATAACGATGTACCTATTAAACAAGGTTGCATATGGAGACCACAGACCTAGTATTAGCATAGATAGAGTTCAAAAGTTGTAGTTTGCTGTAAAGCATAAATATTCTAATTATTTCGTGTATCTCTAAATCTTAACGATAGTAATAATGTTTTTATGACTCGGCACTTTTATCACAGGCATTGTAAAAATAAATTTTCTGACCATGTGCCACAGTGAGGTCACGAGTTTAGAACTTCCTGATCAATCTGCCGAAAAGACATAACTTTGTAATTTGTCATATACCTGAAAAGGGTCTTAGAACATGAGTGTTTATTGATAACCTGTAACCATCGTTAGTTTGAATGCCAATTAAATATAGTAAAAAACAGTAGTGCGTGATTTCTTTGAAGAAATATGTCGAAAAAAGTAAAATTCAGCCATTGTAGCAATGGTGATAGATGTATCGTTCGTGTATCGTAACTATCACATCACTAGAACTTAAAACGGGCTATTTGGTATTTTCTTTTTCTTTTTAGTTCCGTATTGATGATTGAAATTTAAAAGAGTGCAAGCAATATTGAAGATTCATAGAATAAAGTTCCCAAAAGACATCGTAAACACATGACAAAATAGTGATTTTCTTGTGAACAGTCATAGTTAGGTATATCCTTTCTACCAGCTTTGTGTTTACGCAATGTTCAACACAGAAGGATGGCAGAAAGAAAACCGCGACAGGGGTCTCTCTAAGACATAATCGGCAATACTGTAAGTTTTATATCGTTATAAAAGAGCAATTTTGAGACAGCCTTTTGCACCTATACGGTCTCGAGTCCAACTCCGAGTAAATCAAACAATGCTGCCTTAATAACACTACGGATGAGGTCTCCTCTAGTAAAGTTAGCATGAAGACTTTCTAGGAATTGAAAACATACACCGAAAACAATTGATTTCGAAGTAAGATCCTTCACTTACATTTTACGTATGCTATAGCTATCTGGGAGAACAATGCGATATAGATAGTGACTTCATTTACAAACTTATATATCGTTTTAATGTGACAATGATGACCTTACCTATAGGCTTTTGAAGTAAATGCTTCTGCAGGCACGTTGGGTGTTTTTCTGAGATATGAAAATACCACTGAACTCACGACTCCTTTAGCGAAATCTCTTGTGACAATTCACTTGTGGAGAATATTTGTAAATAACTAGACTAACTTGTGGTTACTACTTAAGACTGTTAACTTTGGGGCGTTTCCCTTAATACAAACCACCCGCCTTTGTACTAACCCTTGAATCATTGAATAAGCATAAAAATTTTACCATTCACCTCGAAGCCCGAAATTTGTGTTCCAGAAATGAGTAGCTTCCTTCTGACACCCCAACTCCGAAAGGTAAATCTGCGCTAAAAACTTTCCGTTGATCAGCTGTTGTACAAGCCAGCAGATAAGATTGGCTTGAATCCGAATTTGTTTATAGGACTTCATACACCCAAAATATTCAAACTTTTATAAGCCAATATCTTTATAGAACACTCTCAACATGCATTAGCCTTCAAAGTTGTCGAGTAACCAACATTAGTTATTAACCAGGCCCTTTGCCTGCATCGCGCAATCTCCGAGGTAATTGCTGCTTTACCGGTTACGTCGAAATTTTAATTAGTTGGCGAAACAAGTGAGCCTCGCTCATCCATCAGAGCAACCGTGGATGGACATCCATGAGACGGAACTTGTTTACACTGGCGATACTACACTAGCTGTGCAATTATACGGCTAGTAATTTATACTTTAATAGGTCTGTAGTGGTCTACTTGATATACTTACTTATTGGTGTTATTCTTAGGTCTTTAGTATTTGATAAGGGATGTGCTGTTCGATACGGTACGTTTAGTAAAGTGGGAGAGGTATAGACTTAAGATAGCTTATAATATAATGGAGATTCTAAAATACGAATTAACGGAGTTAAATATCTATATATTTTTTATACGTAGGTGTAGCGAGAATAGCGCATACCAACATGTGTATAAAGAATATTTCTACTTGACAAGAGTTAAACCGGCGGCCTCTTACATGGCAGTCGAATCCTCTACCCTATCTACTCCAACGCCCTACAAATTCACACAAATCGCCAAATGATAACAGCTATTTAGACCCCAACTAAGTATAGTTATAACATATGTTATGGAATGCGGATAAATATGGGTGCCTACTAAGAAACATGTTTCGCTTAAACACTAATAATTTTATATGGAAAACGAATCTATGATCTGTGATTAAAAAACTATAAAGAATATACAGAAGCTATTTGAACTTATGTTGATAGAACTTTTTGTGGTCCAAAGCAGAAGGTTGAGGACTTAATAATTATAATAGTTTATTTTGCTACGATGCAATAACTGGATATATTAATAACAGTAGTATATGTCGTACGCAGGTGTACGTAACTACGGAAATAACTGGTTTTTGTATTATAAATAATAAAAATTCGTTTATTTCCTCACCTCAGTAGAATCAAACACTTTTAGAAATTGCTACTTTATATAAGTGGCTGCTTCTATATAAGAATAACATAAGACAAGGTCGGTACAAAATTAGTCAGCATCCTAAGAAATAAGCCGACGAAGTAATAAGAAATAAATATAAAAGTGAAAATTTTTGTGAGTTTGAACTACACATACATGTTTTGTATGTACGAGTATGAGATGCTAATTGTATGTCCTATATGAAGTGTGAGTGTTTGTATATATCCATGTGTATGTGTGCGAGTGCATGTGTGCATGTCTTTGTAGGAGTGTGTATTTGGTTTTCCGTAACGTTATAGCTTTAACCCTGTGACGAGGTATTGGGATTAAAGGTCACTGTACAGCGACCTTCACTAACTAATTTTTACGAGGTTACTAGAATTAGATTCTCCACTGTATCATAAGACTGCTTAAACAACCAGTTTTGTAGCTCTAATTTGGTCGGTCTAATCGGTTGTACAGATTTAGGGTATGGAGACGCAATTCCTGTTGCAGTTTATTTTAAAGGTAGGGTCCGAGGAATACAAAAATCCACGAATGAATGAGGTCCTTATTTGCGTAAATGGGGCAACAAGGTAACTGCGTCTTTTAGATTCCCTATCTTAGTGTATTATGGTGTGTTGTTTAAGGACAGTGGCCAGGGCGAATGGCTGTCTAACTGACAGAACCTGATAATATTCGTAGAGCTGAATGGTGTAAAAAATGCGAGGTTTAATCTTTGAGAATTAAACTTTGTGCTCGTTCAATCGCCATCATACGTGTTCTACCAGCCCCTCCCCAAGATGTTTTACAGTAATTCAGAATGAATTGACACAGTGCTAAATTTACTATCTTTATGACGTCTGAGTCCGCTGAATTCCGCAGTAATTTAAAGCTGTGGATAAGTTTCTGAACCCTTTTGGAAAGGTGGATAATATGTTCATCGAAAGATAATTGTTATTAATAAAGACACCAAGGTAAATTATAGGAGCAACTTTCTCTATAAGTATTGGATTTCTTGTATCTGTAATGTTATTACCGCAACGAGCTTGCGATTTTATTTGTAGTGTGTCACTCATTACAAGGGAAGTACTTTGAATACCAAAAGTAAGGTACTTGGTTTTATTGTTATTAAGCGTACGTTGTCATTTAGTCATTTCCCAACTATATTAAAGCCATCCTACGCAAGAAGTAATACATCGTTCCAGGTATTTGAAGAGAACCCAAGAGCAGCGTCATCAGCATATGAGAAAACTGCTCCCTTTGTGAGGTTAAGGTTCCATATATTATTAATGTTATTAAGAATAAACTCGGGCCGAGGATACTGCCCTGAGGCACGCCATAGGTAACTGGCATCTCAGAGCTAAAATAGGATCCTACTTGGACATATTACATCTTCATATATATATATATATATATATATATATATATATATATATAGGACATATCATGATCTTCGGAACAGAAACAATTGCGTTCCCCTTACTCCCAGAGCTTCCAGGTTGGAAATCAGGACAGAGACTGAGACTGAGTCGAAGGCTTTCACGAGATAGAGAAATAGTACGATAAATTTTTGTTTCTGTCTATGTTCGAGACTGTGTGATTCCCAAAATTGTGTACAGCATCTGAAGTGGAGACACTTTTTCTAAACCCGTTATGGTTAGGAAACAATAAATTGTTAGGTTTCATTGTAGAACTATGGTAACAAATACGCGCATAGCCTTCTCTGATGGTAAGCAAATACTGTAAAGTTTAAACACTGTAACATCTAAGAATAACACTCACCTGTTTCACATGTTAAAGAAATAGAAAAAGAGGCATATAGAATGAAGAACGCATAAATAGTTAAATGTTCCAATAAATAAATAAAAATAAAAGAATTAAAATCCTCGGCACTCTCACAAAATATTAAGGAATCTTTCCACGGTGTGTGGTTCTGCATATTTAATCACGCACGGCATGCGTCAGCATTTGTTCCATGTCTGCTGTTGGTTTGTTTCGAATCTAACATACCGCTGACCGCTAAAGACGTATCTGTACCGACGATCAGACGATTTTATTCACAAAGCTTTGTTGTGGACTGATTTGTGTTCGTCCGCAAAAAACGTACCATAGTAAGTTACTGAAACTCTTACCAGCTCAGAATGATACTGATGTTTTCCAAGCAAATAATATAAGTAAGTAATCGATATTACATCCTTCATGTTAAAATAATTTTATCTTTTTTCCATACTTGTTGGATCTATATGGCCTTGCACATAAATTTTGATTGCTATTGAATTATGTTAGCTTTTAATGTTAAACATTGGAATTTCATTGAGTATTGAATTGCTACAGCTTTACCTTTTTATGCTTTTCGCCATCTGTACAGTCCAAAACAATAAAATACGTTTAAGGCAAAAGGTTTAATGTAATAAGTAATATAATTACAAATTACAATTTAATGTGCATCAATCATAAGATACATAGGTACATAGAATGGAATAGGTACGTTGATAAATATGAGCAAGGAAGCGTAGTTAAGACACATATTAGGTATACCTTCCTCTCACACTGATGTAGCCAAAGCATCTAGCCACCTAATCAAATTTTTAAGATTAGTAATTGGTGTTCCCTTATTAGTAAAGGAACTTCTACATACTCTTTAGGATATCGCGTCTCGAGAGGAAACCTCCAATGGCAGAAATGTTGCCCTTTGTCACTTCTGTAAGAAAACTGATTCTAGTTTTGTTTGTAACGATAGCGTTAACTTTGTTTTTTAATCCATCTGTGTACGGGACCCTCCATAATTCCGTATGGAGTCTAACTTGCACGTATCTGGTTTTATGTTCCTAAAATACCCATTACACTTTTTTTAAATCAGAGCTTCTAACAAAAATCCAGAGACTGCGTCGCAACTATCGTTTCTGAACCAACAAAGCTGTTCAACAAAATTCTTATTTATATATTTCATTATATTTATATTGTTTTATTGCTTTTCATTATAAAAATGGTTAGTAACTGAAATTTCTAGTAAATGTTTCTGATTAGTAGGTTTCAAGACAGTTCAACTTTCCCTGGGACTTCCCAAGTGTGTGTGTTTTTTGAAGTAGACCTATGGTTAGCATAGTTTAGCTAGCTTGTGTTATAAATCTAAAATGTGGATAAACATACTTAGATACTTTTTTGTTATAAAGTACTTGTATAGTCGTGAGAATGTAGATGCGATTAGTATACATCTTGTTATAACTATATCAATCATAATTAAATTGTAAATCATACGTAATTTTGTTAATAAGAACACTTTCTGTTTTTATATTCTGTGGGTACATCAGACGTTTACAATAAAAACTTGCAACTGGTTTTACACTGATAGACGATGGTTAATTCACCGACTCTGACAGGCGGTAGGATACCGCGATATCTGTGGACTCTAGTAGCTAAAACCTAATTAAATACCTGCACTTGGGACTTAACAACACAGCTCCTTGTAAGGCAAATGCAACTACTTGATGCCGAGCTACTATGTAACTGCTAACGAGGTAATGTTTAAGGTTAAGACATTATCAACTATCAAGTTTGTACCTTCAAGCTTCCTAGACTATAAAATTGAAATCAATAAAAAGTCTAATGACTTTTTTAAATTCTATGGCTATTAAAAGCGTTATTTTTTATATCTTTCATGTATTATCTCTCGTTTGTATCCTGTATTTTTGTTCTTGTGTTTTTGTTGTGCAATGAAAAGTCTTATTCTCGACGTTTCGGTATACCTAACTCTTGTGACCAGGATTGCGGCAAATCAATCGATACGACAGAAATATATATAGTATCTAGACAACTTGACATAATTAATTTACATAAATATACTATAAACACGCCTTTATCCCCGGAGGGTTAGGCAGAGGTTGAATTAACACCCACATTTCACCAATCATTTAATTTGGTCCCACGTAATATGGGGTTAGTTTATTGCTGTCCTTCAGTCACTATTGTTGACTCAAGCCATGCATCTGAGGCTGAGTCTGGGCTGTATATATTTGTCTGATGGTAAACAGCCCTATCCCTTAGTCGCCAGTACAACGTCGCGTGGGAAGAGAAGGAGTAATTCAAATTCTAGTATGTCGGTAACCACGCGGCGGTGTAATTAATTTAACTTACTGATAGTAAGTTGTTTGACAATAACGTAGTGTGACGTCATAATTTTTTATTTTATACAAGTTTCGATAGAGACTGATGATCCAGACACACGATAGGTAGTCACAAAAAATAAAGTGCTATGTGCCACCTAATGATGGCGAAGTGTCCATACCTAACAATTTAACAATCAGTAATTGAGTCTTAACGATAAAATATAATCAAACTATGCTAACTGCTATCCTATAAGTAACGAGCTGATGCTCGGGGCGGCGTCTCGCCTTAGTTTTGCGATCTTTTTATTTATTTCCGGGATAAAAATAGCATATGTATTATTGCAGACTATAAAATATATGGCGAAATGTGGGTGCTAGCACCTCTGCCTACCCCTTCGGGGATATAGGCGTGAGTTTATGTTATGTTATGTTATGTAAAATATATATATATAATAAAATCTTACATAATATGATCTATTATAGTTGGGGCTGCTGTCTGAAATACAGATATTAACTTATCTAGTTCAGACACAGATGTTGTCTCTAATATTGTATAAAATTGTAATCATATTTTTCTGTATGTGTAAAATGTAGCTTAGAAAATAAGTTTTTGCTTGAAATAAATTGAAATAAATATCTTCAATCTTCGCAAATTATCACATTTATAATATAATATATATAGCAGAAAGTGAAAAAGCCTATAATGAGGCCGTCAAACTGAGTGTCACCATTGTAACATGGTATATATGTATATAATGGTGACCCTTGTTTCTGAGACTTTGCTTTCAGCTTACCATTAGGCGAGGCGAAATCTATCATGTTTTTAAAGTCTATAATTAAATGGGTTCTTGTAGAGTGAATAAAAGGGTTAATGTTCTTTTTTTTCATTTAATTTTGGATGTTAAGCGCATAACAATAAAGTGTAAAATTTAAGGGAATTTTCTGCAGTCTCAGTGGTTTGATAGTGGTTTTGTTATGACCATAAAGTTAGTAGAATCAGAGCCTAGGTCGGTAATGTAATGGCCTGGACCTCTTTTGTAAGACCAACCGTAACCATAATAGAAGCTTCGAACGTCTACTACAATAGGCTAATTGAATAATTGACGGAATATTTTTTTTATAAAGAAAATTAGAATATAAATTACTAATATTCCCTCTAACCCCTCCAGCTAAACTAAATTGTTTGTGTTAGGAGTGGGTTTACGTCGGTAGTGTAATGGCCAAGTATTCGAACCCAGGACCTGTCGATCTATCGCCGACTATTTAACCAGCAAGCTACCGACGCTTCCGATATATACACATATAATGTATTTTATTAAATATACGCACTACACACAAGATCACATAACATATTATTATTTTATTCAATATGTTATTTGATTTTCATCTAGTGTTATTTTTTAGCTGTAAGTTTACCTAAAATGTTAAATTAAAATAAAAAAAAATATTCATGCCAGCCAGCTATCTGCTTCTATCGTTATGCATGAAACAGTTGTCCGATTTACTCTAAAGACTCATTGTCACTGCATTATAATTATGTGAAACGGTCTCCATGATGATTTTGATGGATGGTGATTAATAACAAGTGTTATGAGGAGTCTCCTTTTATAGAAAACTGATGGTACTACCTCCAGTTGTCTTGTACGTTATGGACTTTTAGCATACAATGTTTATAAAAATAAATATAGATAAGATAACCAGTTGATGATTATTGGGATTTCTGTGAATTTTCTTCCCATGGTATCTCTGGTGTTCCTAGCAATAGACTCTCGCGTGATTCGATTATCACATAGAGGCTTCTCCTATCCCGGTTAGGTGGAAATCAAATGGGTGTCCTCACTCAAAAAAATAAGAAAATGATACCAGCTTGCAGGGGAGGTTAATTTGAACACTCAAATCAAATGCCATAATTTATACAATAAGTGGTGTGAAAATTCTGGAAACTTGCGTGAAATTTATTCTGATCTGGCCTTTAGGTGCGCTAATAATGAGAATCACAAAAAGATGAGATTCAATTGATTAGTTTATAAAATATAAAATACTATATAATACAAAATTGCGTTACGTAAAAAAATTCGTAATTAATAATAAATTTGTAATAATAATAATTTATTGATATAAATAATAACATAATTTAAATAAGTTATTAAAAATGACTTATTTTTTCACGCCAGTATATAGTTTTTTTTATACTTAGTGATACGCCATTTTTAAAAGCCGCGATTTTCCTGCATATCGTATACATAATTTAAAATACATCATTGACAATAAGCCAGTTAATTTTTGTTACTTTAAGAATGGAAACAATTAATTACTTTTGTTCAATCCATATCTTCGCGGCGGCCCCATAAAAACATCTTTTTATAGAAGTGATATTTGTGTGGTAATGACCTTACGAGGCTCGATATAAACAAAAATTGTCGACGCACGCATCACTATAACTTTAATTGGATGGTACAAAACCTAATCAAATTTTATTGGCACCCAATACACAACTAATCAAAGATAAACATAATTTCGTAACCTTACTATAACGTAACATGTTTTATTCATTATTATAATTGTTTTAATGACGGGCATGTACTAATGGAACTTGCAAACTTAAAAAATAGCAAATGTCATAAAAAATATATCTATTGATTGATATTTTAATTTGATTATACAATGATATCTTAATCCTTCAACGTTTCGATATTGAAATATTGACATTTATTTCCATAGTGTTATTAAATTTTATGTTAATTTTGTTTCATTACAAATTGCCATTAGTTAATAGACAGTTTATGTATGATCCGAGCATGTAAACAAGATTTTATGTAATTGCAAAAAATCGTGACATTTCGTTGAAGGTCTCAAACGGATTTAACGACACAATCAAGTTGTTCACTAACAAAAAAAATATAATTTTAAACTACTACTACTAATATAAATCTAATATTTTTACTTTTAATATAATAACTGTACCGAAATTAACATACTTTTAATAATAGGCTATTTGACTAATTATTTTTTGTTCTTGAAAATTGACCACTATAATATAATGAACTGCTACAGTGAAAAACTCTTAATACAAAGAGTTTTAAAGATATTTAATTTTGAAAATTTGAGTTCTCGCGCCATTCGAAACTGCTCCATACAAGATCGTACTTGTGAATGACGTCACTCGCTCGTCGCCCGTAGTGCAAATGTATAGAGTGCAAGAGAATATCGCATTTATCTCGGTCTACGTTACGTTTACATGTATATAGTTCATAATAAAATTAATTTGAAATTTGATGAGGAATCTAAAAGTTATGATTTGGGTCAGTATTTGATTGTTTATATTTTGTCTTACTGTGGGAATTAGAAATAATGAAAAGTCATAGTTTCAGTTTGGTTAGGCAATATATAATTTTACAAGGCATATTTTTTCAAAACAAAATAACATATTAAGCAGTATTGAGAAGAATAGGAAGACCTTTCGTTCCCAGTGAAGTAGAATAAATAGGTCCATCCCATTTCTTCCCGTAAGTTCACAGGAGGCAACGAGGAAGACTAGACAGGAATGAATAGAGCTCTCTTCTTCTCCATACGACAGTAAACATGTGGCTCTTATTATGGGCGACCAAAAATCGTAATTGGGGAAATTTGAGTGTTAATACACCTCTGCGATCCCTTGGGGTAATATGGGGTATGTTATAATAATTGTCGTATATGGGACCTCATCAAGGTCATTGGAGTCCAACGCAATCTCACCTGTGAAACCTGCAGATTATGAGACAGAGCTCTGTTGCAGGATGTCCTCTTGAAGGAGGGGAGTCAGACGTGACATGCTCTCATAAATGCCAAGATAAGCCGCATCAAGAGAACGAGTAAAGGAACGGAACCCGGTCTCCAAAGTGCAAGTATTACCATGTGGATGCCGATGATATTTTTTGTTTTATTCGTACAAATATAATAAAAATACGTTTATGAAAACATGCATTTATTAATACCAGTTTTGAGAAGATGATTTATACCAACAACATAAACGCTGCGGTTTCTTTTACCTGACTTCTGTTTCAAATATAATAATTAGGTTAGATACCAACACCGTCGTGCTTGAACCGACTAAAAACGAATGCCCTCTTGGGCTTTAATTACCAGGGTGTACAACTTTACATTACCCAATATCCATTTTTCTCTCACACTGGGTGACCTTGAGCCATCTTTTAGCTACCTTGGTGGCACCGGGTTAGAATATGTGACTATTAACCGAAGTTTCGATTTCCAAATTCTTGGCACCAACTAGAATATAATTGACAAATTTGGAGCCAAAGTTACAGACTTTTTGTTAAATTCCTGTACTGCCCGTTAACTTTCGAATACTAAATTCCAAAAAAAGTTACCAAGCAAATATTTCAAAATTTATGCAAATATTTAAATTTCATTAAAACATAATATTTTACGATGTATACCCAAATGCATACATAACGAACTTGCTTAGCATTTGATCCTACTTAATATGCGTAAGCTATAATTAACATGTATTCAAATTAGTAAATAAATTAAAATGGATAAAATAAACATACATACATAAATTTACGAACAGGAAACACTACCTGATATTTTTACATTAAATCAATTAAAATTTGCACTTGAATTGAAACCGAACAAATAACGACAGCCCAACCCAGCCTTTGATTTGAGATTAGTTTAATTTATATGCAATGTTTACGTGTATAAGGCTCTACACATATCTTCGAGGAGATCGAGGTCCAAGCCAATCTCACTAGCAGGTCGGTGCATTCCTGCTGGGCCTCGTTTCTGCTAAAGCAAAACCATTGTTACACTAAGTATACTGCCAAAAATACTTTTAATTTTACGCTTAAAATTAAAAGACAAAGCGGTTAAATCCAAAATTTAAATGCTTTTTGCAAAGTGAGTGAAAAAGTGTAATGAATCTCTTTTCATTTAATTTTGGACTTTAACCATATAAAGTCAAAGTCAAAAGTCAAAAAATATTTATTCTGTATAGACCATTATCTGCACTTACAAACGTCAACAAAATAGTAACATGAATATCAGTTTAGTAAATGGACCACCGGTTCGAAACGCGGCCCCCACCTGAGAAGACTCCGGCATGAAACTCAGCGGGCATTTCATTTTTTTGGTCTATTTACCAATATACACTTAGTCTAGAAATAAAGTATAAAATTTGCAGTGACTGTGGTATAACGGTGGTTTTGCTTTACTAGAATCGAGGACCTGATTGAAGGATGAGGCAGTAGAATTTCCGGTTAAACATCAGTCGACCAAAAGATGACCCTGGGTTTAAAAGTACAAGTATTGGATCCAAATTGGATTGGTGTTCCTACAATAAACGTTTATTTAATTTGAATGTAACGGTTTACAAACCTGTACTGGTATAAAAGCTTAAAATAATTATTCCAACCTATGACACGACATACAGTAGTCATAATCGTAAAGATGTATCATAGTACACAAATAGTCAATTCAGCAATACATTTTGTTTCTCTTTTTAAAAGCCTCATTTATTCCTTTATTTAAAAAAAGCATGCAATTTACAATAAACTAAAAATATTGTTTAAATTATAAAGGACCTTTCTACAGAGTAAAGGCCTCCTCCATTTTTTCCACATGTCTCTGTCTGTATAGCTTTTGCCATCCAGTTGTTTCCCGCCAACTTTAGGATTTCATCTAGCCACCATTCCATTGGTCTGCCTCTGTTTCGCTTGCCGGATGGGCCGTTCCATGTAGTAATCTTTTTGTCCATCTATCACCATCCATACGTGAAACATGACCGGCCCATTTCCACTTAAGCATTTTTACAGTGATTCACAGCGTCACAGCAATACATTACTGAACTTTATAATAACGAGTACTATAAATGCAAGCAGAAAAGTCGCATAACGTCGGGTCTTTAGGAAGTTTGGTGACTCTGGCGTTGGAGGTCTTTAAATGACCTCCGTCCTCCATGAGCGCAGGCCTGCGGATGACAGGTGTAGCCGCCTGTCCCTCTAGCAGAAGAAGGCCGAGACGGCGGCACGATTTGTGCTCCTTCGTCTTTTTATGGGGAAAGATGGAGACACCAAAGTCCACCCCCTTGGGGGCCTTCTATAGCACTGGGTCAGTCGGGGTGTGCGAGGGATGTGCCAGAGGCTACGTCAGCCCCGGCAACCGATGGCCCAAAAAGGCCATGCGGTTTTAGTCGGTTCGAGCCCGACATAACCACCCCGCTGGCCACGGCAGAGGGTATCCGAGTGAATTGCCGTACGTTAAAAAAAGGGTCTTTTGGAAGTTAGGATACCAGAAAAACAGAAGTCCATTCCAAATATAAAATTTTAATTACACCTACCTACCTAAAACTAGTAGAAAAACTATCACATATTATTATGAAGATTTTAGATGCGTCGGTCCTTCTTTCAAGAAATCGATAAACATTTTCTATATTAGCTACTTTTTATTTTAATAATTTCGAGTCATGTCGAATGCTCATAAAAACTACTATACGATTGAACAGTAGGTAGATATTTGTAATCAATTAAACTGTAAGTGTTGTTGGAGATTGAATTCAATTAAACGAATGTGTTGTGAGTAAGTTTTCGAGTAACGAGTTGCTTTATTGATGGCTTGCGAGACGGCTCAGTTAATAACAAAGTGTTCAAACCGCACTTTCGATTCATCAATCTCATCAAAACAATGGAATTAAATAATTACAATAGTGTAACGAATGATGACCGCGTGCCGCCAATAAAAACATGACTACGGTACGATTATTCGATTACATACATAACATTCTAATAACAAGTAGTGTCTGAAACAGGACCATTTAACAATATTGTCTCTGACCAATCGACTCGCGGGGCGGAATGTGCGAGCGTCACGCACCACACTTGGACATAGAAATGATACAAACAAGATTAGGAAGACCTGCCAAATACTTACTGCTCTTCACCACACAAATTGTTAAATAATGTGCACAAAAATCTATGATGGTACCGTTAGGTGTATATAGGTGCGGGACAAGGACAAAGGTCATCCAACATACATCTAAAACTTTGTCTCATGCAGTGAAGATTTTCTTTAATTATTATTATAATTGAACTGCCTGTCACATGATTTAAGTTTACTATAAAATAATAACATAAGCAATAATGTCGTCAACTTTAAACATTTTTGATGCTATGCTTAGTGTTAACAAAGTAGTATCGAGTTATTAGGTAGGTATTTTTTTTTAAACCACTTAGGTGGCAGACAAGCGCAAGGCCCACCTGATGAAAAGTGGTTACATTGGCCTATGAACGTGTGTAACACCAGAGAAGCCACACTTACGCTGCCGACCCTGTAAGCACAGAGTTTCTGTGCCGTCAGTGTAGAGGACAAAGCAGGACAAGCCTTTAGTCATCCCACTGATAGCACAAATTCTCCAGTGAGCTCTGGCTACCCTACTCACCGCTGGGAACACAACACGAAGTTATTATAACCGCGGTATTCTGTAGGGCAGAGGTACTTCCCTTCCTATTTACTACTACTGTAGGCACTACTGTGACCTAGTTTTGCATTTCAATTTACATCCTTCCGAGTGCCAACGCTGTTTCCATCCCAAGTCTGTACTTTGGAGCTCAAGGTACTTTACTCCTGTTCTCCTTTGGTTTTTTACAGGAGCGACTGTTGTTTGGCTTCTGAACACCAAGAACGTAGCCTGCGTCAAAGCCTCATCTATCAATTAGTAGATGTATCAGCTTACAGGTTACGTTACTTGAGCCCAGAAAATCTTATTGGAAGTTCCAGAGATACCCATAAATTTTCATATCTATATTCAATAAATCTATGGCGGCACAGACCACTCCGCATCGGACTAAGGCGGCATCGCTAGTCGGCCGCATGTCACTGCGCACCATTTGCCGCGCGTTATTGCCAGCTCGCACGAGTTTACCGTAATTTGTACAAGCGTAAAGAAGGCGCTCGTTTATCGAGAGAGCCACGAACAAAAGCGCTTACGCCTCGTCTTAATTAATATGATTAATGAGCCGAGGCAGCGGTTCGTTTTTGAACTCGAGTTACTGTTGTAATCGAGAAATAAATTAATTTTATTAGTGGTCCTTCCTAATAGAATACCATCGAGGGCCGCGCTCCCAAACGTTACAGACTTTTCCCGCTTCGTTACGTTTCTCTAATTTAAAAATTGGGCGTTAAAACTCCTGATTATAATTTAAATTTATGACATTATGCATATATAAAGGAAATTGTGACATGTTATAGTGTAACCACTAACAAGGTACGTTGAAGTCTGAGCGCGCCTTAATGATTGCTACTATAATTTCATTTCATTAAAATTATATTATCAAAACTATCTACCATCACTTTAAATTTCATTAATATTAACATAATTTTATTGCTGGGCTTGAAGCGTAGACCAAAGTACATACCTACTGGTCTATTAAGTTTATATACATTTCGTGAAACCCATGAAGGAGAGTCCCGTGAGTTAATAGTGATTATTTACCAAAGTCGCTGCATTAGGTTTTCGAAATTGGGGTCCGATTTAGTAACGCCAGGTTTTCTAAACGCGTGATTTCAATTCTATTAGAAAGAAAAACGTAGATTGCCTTAGGTTATTCAGTATGGTCAGTCAAAACAAAACTTACCAACGTTTTGGTGAGATTATAAACCTTGGAAAACGAAATTTTCAAATTCAAATCGATTTTGACATTTTGAAGGAACTATCACGGCATCAAATCCCTTTCTAAATATTGACTTTCTTTTCAAATATACGTATTTAAAATATCAGCGAATTTTCTGATTTCAGGAACCAGGACACTTCAAACCTTTAGCTCTAGATTTAATGCATCTAATTAACATTCAACTTAAGTTAGAACTAATGATTTTGATGTATACAATCATGTTGATGGTTGCAGGCAAAATAATTTGAAACTATTAGTAGAATTCGCAGTAAAACAAATAGTATTCGCGCAGACGTGTTACCCTTTCAAAACACATAGGCAGCTATTTATTTTCCCATGTTTGTGAGCTAACGTCGTCGAGTCTGCAGCCAATGAAAATTCGACTTAAGGAGTAAGTTAAAGAGTCGAGTTTTGTAATGAGTGCTATTCGGCTGCGCTCGCGCCTCGGGCCGAGATCGTGGCGGAGATAATTAGAGGCCGCGGCTCTGTGGGAGCCATAAAAACGGCAAATTGACCGGCGGGATAACCAGAAAGGCACAATGTGTTAGATAATAATTTCCAAATTACAGGTTATGTTGGTTCGCAAGCGAGACTCGGCCAGCTCTTTTTTCTTGAACGCCGACTAAGGTGCTAAGGGCAGGCTAATTATTATTTGGGTATCAGAGCGAGGATTTTAGTGCAGCTGCTACCTGTATAAATATTTATTATTAAAAAACATCAAACGCCAATTTCGATGGAATCCAATTTTTATCAGCCAATTAATGCAACTACAAATAGTTTATCATAAATGATTTAATCACGAGTGGCTGCAATAAGGAAAATAAACAATTCAATTTATTGTTTTAAGTTTAATTTCAAATTAAAAACTGCACGAGTCGTGAGCACTACTATATGATAGTAATAGCACAGATAATATCATATAATTGTCATCCATAATACAAGTTAAATGTTAGCTTGGATGGCAGACGTTCAACTACATTTGCACTATAAGATATTTATTATACCTGTGTACACTGTAACTGTAATGCAAAATTTGTTAATGGTAATAAAGATTTTTTTATTACCATTAACAATTTTTTTATTTATTATTATAATTCATAATAAACCATCTTAAATAGATAAATTATTTACAATTTAGATAGTAAAAAATATTAAAATTAATATATTACTAATATTAATTAATATTATTAATAGTCACTAGGTACGCTATACCTTACCAAAAGAGCATTATCTAGGAAAATATTTACTAGCTAACCTCAATGTTAACAACGTTACATTTTTTTATCTACAAACTAATTCATTTACACTTAGAAGTAAGTCTCTTGTCAACTGATACTCATAATGTCTAAGAACCCTACATCACGAAGGTGTCGTGACCCGAGAACTCCATCAATCATCGAGAAAATCAGACCAGTATAACAAGAACAGAGCGGTGCGGTAAAGTTGAAACGATTAGACAGACAACGAGACGCTGCATTACATGGAGATGGCTCCCCAATTTGAGTTAAAAACAATCGATCTGAGAGAGCGGGTGTCGTGCGGGGCGCCGGAGTCCGCCGGCCGCCATTGGCCCGCGAACCAGGGGCGGAGCGCCCCACGCCTCCAGAGGAACAACTCCTAGATTAATGTTTTGTGAAAGGGAACCTTATCTTCTAAGACGTGATGAAATATGCTAGCCACAGCATCCGACACGCTAATACCAGTCGTGAATCCATCCTAGTTTATAAATACTTGATAAATGGGTACAGACTGAAATGGCAGTAAAAGGTAGCAGTTTTACTTGATCTACTGATATTTTTCTAGTAAAGTGATTTATTCTTAGAGTGGTTAAATGGTTTATTTCTTATATCAAATGCAGTTTGTAACTAGCGAAACTAAGTTTTTGAGTTCCTGCTGATTTGTTGAGTCGCCAAAATGTCATGAATATTTATTTATTTTTTATATAGGACACGCCAACTTGACTTCACCTCGCCTAATGGTAAGTTAAAGGCAAAGTCTCAGGAAAGAGGGTCACCAGTACAGACACTAATATACCGACAAATATAAATGACGGATCTAGAGATTCATCTATAGGCAACGGTAAGTAAGCACTGAAGGTTACAGGTGCTTCTATGATATATTAAAATAAAAAAGACATCTCTTTGAATTTCTTTAACCCTTCATTGCAGTCATCTGCAAAAAATACCCACATCCTAATACACCAGTTCAAATACTGTCTAGAGGATCACAAACGGTTAGCACCTTGAGTCCAAGTCAGAAAAATTTGTACAACTCATCGTCCTGTCTGGTCTTCGTGTAGTTGATTACAGACAATTTGAGTACATAAACAGGTACCTGCTGTTAGCGTAATGCAAATTTACATATTAATTTTTACAAATATTTGCACTAAGTGGGAATCAAACCCGCGATCACTTAGTAGTCAAACGCTATATCCTTACACTTCATTTTGTACATGTGAAAGTAAACATTCAAATGGTACTTTTCATTTTTGTTGGAACCAATGTTGGCCATCGCTTTATTACCTATTGTGGACAGCCCAGCACACAGTTGAACCACTATTTACTTACGACGATTCATTCGATTAAATCTCTGAATAAACTCATTATAGTTGAATACCACAACCCGCCGAAAGGTTCCTTTCAAACGATATTAAACCGCATTATCCGCGTTTATTCCCTACCTTGATTAGTACCGTATCATTTAGTCCTGTGTTGTAATTATTTATGGACAACCTAGAATCCACCGTATAAGCTACATATTAGACTATAAAATCGTGTGTCGTATGTTGCTGGCGGCGCCTTTGACCAGAGGAGATGAAAAGCACCGCGCGCGACCATTTATCATTGACAAACACAATTGTATTGGGTCCCGTCTCGAAAAATTGGTGGATAAACAATCTTAGAAGTGAGGTTTAGTGACGTGGCCACTTCGGACCTCTGTCTGATTACAGGGAGACATAAAGACCGTAGCGACGGTAAATTAGATCAAGCCAGGACTAACCCCATTGTATACGTGAGATCAATATCATTTTTTGTTGCCAATATTTGGTTTATATAAAAGTAATAATAAATATTCCACAACATTGTACACAGCGCTATCTCTAGACCCATGGTAAGCATGGCTTTTATATTTTTTAATACCACTTAGGTGGCAGACAAGCACACGGCCCACCTGATGGAAAGTGGTTACCGTGGCCTATGGACGTTTGTAACACCAGAGGAGTCACAGTCGCGCTGCCAACCCTGCAAATATAGAGTTTCTGTGCCGTCAGTGTAGAAGACAAAGCAGGACAAGCCTTTTGTCTTCCCACTGACAGCACAAATTCTCCAGTGAGCTCTGGCTACCCTACTCACCGCTGGGAACACAACACGAAGTTATTATAGCCGCGGTATTTTGTAGGGCGGAGGTACTTCCCCAGTCGGACTGCTCAATTGGTCAGAAAAACCGCCGTGTCCTACCTCCTTACCGGCTTAACTAGCTTGTATTATGAAATCTAGAATACGGATAAACATAGGTACTTAAATGCTTTTTTTTGTAAATACATACACATCATACATAGAAGCACCCAGACCAATGCAAATATACATATTCGTGCATACAAATATTTGCACTGAACGGAAATCGAACCCGCGCCTTTTGCGTAGCAGTCGAACGCTCTACCGCTACGCCACAGAGGGCGTCAAATCAAATCAATAATAGAATCAATAAATTTACATTACTTCAGAAAACTACTGAAATTAATATTTTTATGTATTAAAAACACTTACCTAGCTCAGGAACTAAATATTACCATACAACGTGGTAAAACTGACAACCTTCTCGGAACAAGAGCCCTAAGATACAGAGGAATTGTATTTGTTATAGATCCTATCGCAATTTATTGGGTGTCTTTTTCTTTATACCACTTAGTTGGCAGACAAGCACACAGCCCACCTGATGGGAAGCGGTTACCGTGGCCTATGGACGTATGCAACACCAGGGGTGTCACACTCGCGCTGCCGACCATGAAGAAACCTTCTGATGCCCCTCTTGAAGTACCCCATATTGTAGGGGCTTGGGAAAACCGCAGCATGGAGGTCATACCACAATTATCTAAATGGTTTACGAAATGGCTTTGTCTCCCAATGTCCCTGCCGAATTATAATACCTTGACTGGTTACAACTCACCAAATACAACAAGATTTAAAGTAAATCATATTGTAAAATATTTGTGTTAATAGTTTGTGTATCTATGTAATTTAAGGCAGCTGCCACATTTAAAGAAATATTATATGCCAAAACCTATAAATGTTTATGGAACCAGAACTTGACAATACATACTACCCGAAATTTTAAATAGCTTACCAGAACAAATGGTACAAAAGATGTAACAAAGAAACCCTTTATAAAAAGTTTACAAAGTCATTTTCAAAACCATTTAGATAATTGTTTTGAATAACTACTTATGTTGTGTATTCAATACTTGCTACTTTCAATAGGCAGGCTCCCGCTCGCATAAAAATCATTCTGGTTTAAGCAGGTGATTTGAGCTAAGTAAATGTAGGTACTAATGTTATGATTTGACCAATAAATAAAAAAGCTATATTGAACATATTTACAGTTTGGTGTGCACTCAAGGGATAACTGCCGAGCACTTCCTGTTTGCATTCCGTTGTTGATGCCGATCACTAGGCAATTTACAGTTTGCGTTGCCTTTTTTACGATTAGGTTCCTTGCAATTATGGAACATCGTATTAAAAATGTGGTTGCGTGGTTCCCGGCAGAGTAGAATTTGGACCACCCCATCTCTTCCCATGTGGTGTCGTACAAGGCGACTAAGAGATAGGGCTGTTTAACATCGGACAGATATATACAGTAAGTAAGTACAGCCCAGACTCAGACTCAGATGCATGGCTCGAGTCAACAATAGTGGCCGAAATACGGCAATAGGCTCACCCCCTATTACGAGGGACCGAATACAAATATTGGTGAAATGTGGGTGATAATTCACCTCTGCCTAATCCGGGGATAAAGGCATGATTATATGTATGTATGTATGTATTAAAAATATCATTTTTTATTGATAAATAAATAATAATAAATAAATATTCCACTACATTCTACACAATATACACTATAATAACTTCGTGTTGTGTTCCCAGCGGTGTGTCTTTTTTTTATACCACCATTTATATCTTTTATAGCCAGAGCTCACTGGAGAATTTGTGCTGTCAGTGGGAAGACTAAAGGCTTGTCCTGCTTTGTCCTCTACACTGACGGAACAGAAACTCTGTGCTTACAGGGTCGGCAGCGCGAGTGTGGCTTCTCTGGTGTTACACACGTCCATAGGCCACGGTAACCACTTTTCATCCGGTGGGCCGTGTGCTTGTCTGCCACCTAAGTTGTATAAAGAAAAAAAAAACAACGCTATCTAGACCCATAGTGGGCATAGCTTAACTAGCTTGTGTTAGGTATGGGATCTAGAATGCAGATAAACGTACTTAGATACGTTTTTTAAAAAAAATACATATTCATGTATACAAATATTTGCACTGAGCGGGAATCGAACCCACGCCCACATAATAGAAGTCGAATGCTCTACCGCTACGCCACAGAGGTCGTCATTCGTCATCAAACAGTATAATATTATATTTTCTATTCTCAGCTTAAATAATTGTACAGTCAACATCAGATCGAACATGACGAACAAAATACTCAAAATAATCATAATGCTTTTCTGACTCATTGTTCTGATATTCGGTACATACCTTTAGTTTGACCAATAATACAATTAAAATCAATAAAACAGCGTCGGTAGCTTAGTGGTTAAGAAGTCGGCCTAACGATCTAGAGGTCCCGGGTTCGAATCCTGGCCATTACACTACCGACGTGAACCCACTCCTAACACAAGCAATTTAGCTTAGCTGGAGGGGTTAAAGGGAATACTAGATATTTCGGTTCTAATATATTTTGAAAAAAAATCGTATACAATATCTTGGGAGTGAGATCATTTTGAGACTTTGCAGTCAAGATCATTCTGACACTGACTGTACTAGTCTACAAGTCTGTTTATTAGTTAACCGTGACTGTGACGTAACCAGACCGCGTTAGTGCACGATAGTTTAAATTCACTTACCAATACATTTTCATTTTACTTTGAATCACTGTATTACACACTTTAATGTGTAGAAATCTTAGAAATTTATACAGAATTCTTTACACCAATGTTAAATAGAAAAACTCAGAACATTTAAATGCATTGAAGTTAATGTTGACACACATTAGTACTGGAAATAATGTGTTTAAAATCAAAGAGTGCGGTGGTTTATGGAAGGAGAGGCTACCATTCAAAATCCAAAGTATGCTTTTTTTTTATAAATTTAAAAGATAAAGCATCGTATAAGCAAGAGAAGCCCTATATGTGGCATTTCATGAAGTTGTATATTATCATTACCAGTAGCTGATGGGAAAAAAATAATTGTAAGCTTTTCTTTAACTTTGCCATTATACGTGTATTTAATACTGAAAATGTATACATACAGACTGTATTGTAGAGTATTATTTATACAGACTGTATTATTTATACAGACAGATTAGGCTAGGTACTAGTAAATTAACAAAATTATAGTTTCCTATGCATCTACATGCTTTGTGTATATATAATTAATAATTCATAAGTCCAACTTGTTCTGGTGCAGAGATTGGCCATCGTATTCCTGCGTGGATCTAGGCGAGTATGATGGGTCCTTTGTCAGTCAGTGACGAGTTATATAAGTTCTGAATTCAACCGGGATCTTCAACCTATAAAATAAAGAATACGGTATTTATTATTTTGAAACGCACCCAATGAGGAGGTGTGGCAATGAAAACGGTGTTGATTCGGCACGCCCGGCGTCGGCGACATCTATGACATAGCCGCAAAGAGACACGTTAGATAAAAGATTAACGATGGACCATTTCGTACGGTAATGGTCGTCTGTTTTTCAATAAACTTTCACCACACTATACAAATGTGTCTTATTGTGTATGTTACAAACATGCACATGCACAATGAGACCGATTTACTCGTGTAAATATACAAATAAATGTATTATTTTTTATTACAAAGCCACTGGACTTTTATTTGTAAATAAATAAATAAATATTCCACACAACGCTATCTAGACCCATAGTAAGCATAGCTTAACTGGCTTCTGTTAAGGAATCTAGAAAGCGGATAAACATACTTAGATATATTTCTTTTGTAAATACATACAAATCATACATAGAAACACCCCAATACAATACACACCAATGCAAATATACATATTCATACATGCAAATACTTGCACTAAGTGGGAATATAACAATAGTTTCCTTCTTCCCACAGGCTTCCTTTAAGCGGGCATCAAAAAACATCTGATGAGGCCGTCAAGCTGAGGACCACCGATGTTAGTGTCTGTTTTGGTGACCCTCTTTTCTGAGACTCTACCTTCAGCTTACCTTTAGACAAATCCCGGTAGCATTCTCTACCTCTCTTCTATGAATTATGTTTGAATTGACTGCAATCTGACCCGCTCAAGAACAGAAAACCCTGCGCTAGAGCCTCATTAGACCAACTAACGGTATAAGTTACCTTGAGCCTCGAAGATCCAGTGGGGTCCCATAGACTTCTTTCATAGACACTGTCAATCAATCAATATCACCGCTGTCCGCTGCTGGACATAGGCCTCTCCCAATGTGCGCCATTTTCTCCGATCCTCCGCCTTCCGCATCCAGTCTGTCCCAGCCACTTTTTTCAGATCGTCCGTCCATCTGGCTGAGGGGCGTCCTACCTTTCGTTTACCTTCTCGCGGTCTCCACTCTAGGACTCGTTTGCTCCAACGACGGCCATCGGTCCTACGACAAACGTGGCCAGCCCACTGCATAGACACTGTATATTCCAGTAAATATATGCTGGTAGTTTTACAGACCTACAAATGTGACCTACAAGCACTGACAGTTTGATACCTTTATGTCAAACTGTTAGTCTGGTGTGCGAAAGAGAAAACACTGTCATTATCATCATTGTATCCGCGACTTTCATCTCGGAGTCCAAGGTACACCTACAAACTCGAAGCACTAGTCAAACTCTAGCTCTTCTTGACCAGATGTCAAACTAAAAGCAGATACTATGCAATAAATTTAAACGTATACCTATTGCATATATGAGGCGAAACGTGCAAATGCCATCTGCTGTTTAAATAATATCGAAGATAAATAAAATAGGAATTCAATTCTTGGCGTCCAACCTACTGTACAATAGTGCATTTCCTTCAATCGAGTTTTACGACTCTGAACATAAGGCAGGTGATTTCATTTTATAGTTTTATTTTAAACCCTATATATTTTATTCATTCCCTTAGTTGTTTAGTCAGTTAGTGACATAGATTTTTTTATCATATTGTTGTCGTTGTGTTAATGTTCTTTTTTATACCAATTAGGTGGCAGCCAAGCACACTGCCAATCTGATGGAAAGTGGTTGCTGTGACCTATGGACGTGTGCAAAACCAAGGGAGTCACACTCGCTCTGCCAACACTATAATTATATAGAGAGCTTCTGTGCCGCCAGCATAAAAGACAAAGCAAGTTTTACTAGCTGTGCCCAGCAGGGACTTCGACCTCATTGGTTTTAGTCTTCGATCTGGGTTTTATATTTGAGCACGGAACACTACTAATTATTTTTCGTAAATAAAGTTTATTAGCCGTCCATTGCACTGGTACAGAGGTCATTCGTTTTCACTGCAAATTGACATTTTATATTAATTACATTTTTCAAAATTTCATTTAAATCTGTTGAGCCGTTACTGTATAAACAAATGATAAAGATACAAACTTATAAACATTGGCATTTATGATCTTAATAAGAATTCCCTCGCGGTAAGGTTGCAAAATAATTGTATTAGGTCTATCTAGATATAAACCATAATTTCGATCTGTATCGTTCAAGGCATTATTTATACGTTAACAGACGCATCAACAAGTAAAATATAAATAAGTAATCTTTACGACTAGTGACTGGCACTTGCTGTCTATCCATCTAACTTCTTCATCCGTCATTCTCAGGCGTAGGTAAGTACATACAACTAGCATGCTGGAAAGGTTGGGTCGGGCTCCAAAGATCCATCCGGAAAGGCCCAATATCCCATAGTATTACATTGTCTGTTCGTAACGTTAAAAATAGTTTATAAATGAATGTATATGATTATATATGTGGCAACCAACTAGCTTAACCAGCAACTAAATTACCCGCCTAACCTGTTAACTAAACGGCCCCGTTCAATTGACGGCCAGCTGTGCAATCTTCTAAGGACACAGCGCTGCAGCATCCTTGATAGAAACTGTCATTGGTCGATCTCCAGTGACGTCACCCAGTCCGACTACTATCTAAGTTGTCACAGCGCTGTGCTCGACGCTGTGTGCTTACAGAATTGCACAAGTGCATGATATTCAGTCGTAACGTTTATTACATTCCGTCGCGTGGCTCCCTGCAAAGTAGAATTATAGCCACCCCATCTCTGCCCATGCGGTGTCGTACAAGGCGACTAAGGGATAGGGCTGTTTAACATTAGACAGATATATACAGCCCAGACTTAGCCTCAGATGCTCGTGTCAACAATAGTACCCGGAAGGCGGCAATAGGCTCACCCCCTATTACGTGGGACCGAATTCAATGATTGGTGAAATGTGGGTGTTAATTCACCTCTGCCTAACCCTCCGGGGATGAAGGCGTGACTATATGTATGTATGTATGTACGCTTATTACAACGTTCAATACACTTGCTGACAAATACTTAGGCCATTCGTACGATAGAGTATATCCAGATATAAAACAGAAAGTTAGTGTTAGCCTTATTGAGAAATTTGAACAATCAGAATTGGATAGAATAGGTTAGAAGGAGCGGAGCGAAGCATTAGTCTTCGTGGTTATTTTTTTATAACCGTGCAGAAACAAGTCATCTGTCAACAAGACATCCTGATGTTCCTCATAGTTTAAGTTTGGCCATCCACGTCCAATTGACTAAAAAACTCAGGCTGTATTACATGGAAACACTCGCTAAAAGTGACAATGGACTTACAGCATTACTACGCTATACTACTATATTCTTAAAGGTTTTAAACATACGTAAGTATTCATTTTAAAATATATGGTCATTGTTTTTAATTTAAGAGACAATGAACAATTAATAAAATTACGAACACGACGTGAACAAGTAATTTGCTTAGCTGTTTGATTAAATGGCTTGGGAAGTAAATAAACGGCACTGATCACACACCTATTTTAAAAGCGCATTTTTTTAAATTGCTGTCTGTCTGTTTATCTTTTGACTGTAGATAGCTGATTGAACGCAAAATAATTAAAACCCAGATCGATGGCCATATAGGCGAAGTCGCGAGCACAGCAGTTTAAATTAAAAATATTAACAAACAAGTGAAAAAAATCTGACTTCGAACTCTAAAGGTCAACTTCAAACGCCACTTGCAAATCACAATGACGATGATGATAAATATTTATAGTTATGAAACAAAAATAACAAGTCGCATCCTTAATTTTGCTAGCAAATGGTAATTAAGACGTACTCCTTTGACAGTGACCATTCTAAGTCGTCGTTTATTGTGCAGTCTGAACATCAAATAAGTTACACCGACTGTCCATATTTTCATTGAGATGTTAAGTACTGCCACGACAAACATTCTAGCTGGGGGGTATCATGATTAACATCGGTTTGCATGCGTACGGGTGATCGGTGGATAATCCTGTTTACCGTTATGGAAATTCTAGAAATAATAACTGAAAGTCACCTAAGAACAAATATTAATACACTACTTTATGCATAATGAAGTTTATAAGTGAGCGTAGATTGTCAAATCTGTCGTTCTTTTTCATAACCAACAAGTTTGAATTTGTGACAATAACAAATTGGTCATTTTTTGTTTCTTTGAACTTTATGCATGTCATGCACTGCCCCGAACTTGTTACTTATATGCGAAATTCTCAAATGGTGTTATTATACAGCATGTTTAATCGAAGGGATCGATTCCTGGGATGTTGATTATTCAGAAAATACAAGTTTTAATTGTCATCAAAATCAGACCTGAGACTATTTTGAGTACCTACTTTACACTATTACTCATAGTTTAGGATTTGACCATTCGCCTTCATTTGAAAAAATCAAGCTATATTACATGGAAACACTCACTCGCTAAACCATTGTCACTTACGGCATTACTACAATAAACTACTATATTCTAAAAGCTTTTAAACATACGTAAGTATCCATTTTAAAATATATGGCCATTGTTTTAAATTTAAGAGACAATGAACAATTAATGAAATTACGGACACGACGTGACCACGAAAACTGATAAAACGGCTGTTGATATGCAAATGTAGGACTGAAGTCAGTTTTATTGTGGTCGGTCTGTAGCGGCGCGGTCAGCACACAATGGAGCGTACGGCGCGACAATGCGGGTGCACTTGTTGCGGTAAAGTGCCACAATAACAACTCAGTACTGTTTTTATTTTGAACAGCCTGTAGATAGTAAATATTTTTGTTACTTTACTTTAAGAACAAGTTGAGTATTTGCTGTTGATTCGCTGAAAAAATTGTTTACTTTTACTGACGATTTCATTTATTGTAATTATTAACGAATTAATAATTCGTTTGGGGTGTACTTACTATTATGAATTATTATTTTGGACAGGACTCATACATTATACTTATTATACATAGTCACATTATTATATTATTATTACACAGTTATAGTATCGCATTATACATATACACGATGGCATAGCTATAAAGCGACTGCTAAGTAAGAGGTAGTAGCTTCGGATCTTACTCAGTGCATATTACCTAGAACTTTATATTGATAATAATTGGTATGCATAACTTCGTGATGGTCACTGAAAATCTCGACAACATTTGCAAACCCGAGGTAATACTTTTTTCTATACTGTACCCGAGCTCAAACTTAGGACTTACACTTTACACACTTAGACATAAACACAATTTTTTACCACACATGCGCATAAGTAGATTCACACAATACTCAATGCATGTCTAGGCCTCGTAAGTTCTAGAACAGTCTATCTAACAACTATCAACATGATAAGTTCAACTAATTACAGTTGTCAGTAAAGAACCATACCGTATCGTACTTCAACTGTCTTTTATAATCGGAGTTAATATAAAACCAAGTTAAACCCAGTAATTAGCGCCCATCCCGCGGCCGCGCCGCCAAATGGTCTGCCAGCAATCAATTAAAACAATATTTGAAATAGTGCTTCCAAAAAAATTAAAAGGAAGTTCTCAGGCTATAAACATTCTGTATTATGTCGGAGGGGCTGTAGTACCTCTCACTCGCACGTACGGCCTTCTCGCTCTACACCGAACAGTTTGTTCTCCGCGCCGCCGCGTCTACGCGCACCGTATTACCGGGGAGGATGCGCGCCACGATGAATTATGACCGACCAGCGTTACCGCCAAAGCCTTGTTTAAGAGAACCAGAGTAATTAACTTCGACTTAGTTAACATTATGACTTCGAAATTATCTCTAAGTTTTTTCTCAAAATTTGTTTCGTAGCGTGTAGCGTGCTACGTCGTAGCAATTTCTCGCTATGAGAATGTGGATGTATTTAATGTGGTATTAAGTTAGTTGTATTTATCAACCGAATCAGTGTATACGCGGTCGGTTAAGATACAAAACACATTATGAAACGTTGATACTGACTGATAAGTCATGTATGATATTGGCGTATGGTACAAAGTAGATTAGGCCTGCTTAATTTAATACGTGTACACTAAAACAGATGTCTAGAACAATGTATGTTAGTGAAGGAAAATGTTGTACATGAAGTCTTGAGTTTAATTACTGGGTCTGATAAAATATTATAAGTTTACAGTTAGGGTAGTTTAGATAAATTATCGATCGACAGCAATTCAAAGTACCTATCACATAAAACTTATGACGAAATTTCTTGTTTGTGTTCGGACATGTAATGAAAATGTTTTACTAATTTTTAGCAAAAAACGTTTCCCAAAGTGTCACATGCCAAAGTATGTTTCCCAAATAATACCGTCGTCGGCGTAAGGAAGGCGTTAAGTATGAAGGAGGTTACAACGGAAGGGAAAGATCCACGAAGAGATGAATGAACATGTGAAAGATGATATGGTCTTGAAATTTGATAATTTTGATATGATTGCAAGCAGAGATATTGTCAAAAATCTTTCATTTTATTTATTAACATAGCATCGTATTATTGTCTGACACGTAATTCTGTTACATTTTTTTTTATATACAACTTAGGTGGCAGACAAGCACACGGCCCACTTGATGGAAAGTGGTTACCATGACCTATGAACGTGTGTAACACCAGTGGAGTCACATCCGTGCTGCCGACCCTACAACAACAGAGATTTTGTGCCGTCAGTGTAGAGGACAAATCAGGACAAGCCTTTGGTCATCCCACTGACAGCACAAACTTACTTACATATTTCAGTACCGTTCTTAATTATTTTATGCTTGTCATCAAGCGATCGCGGTTTCTCATCACTTGGGCCACACTCCGTGAGAGGCACTCGACCCGCTAATCGAGTTTGTCGGCCGATGTTATCTCTAAACCACACGTTAATAGTACCTCCGCCTCCGCCCGTCCCCCGCGCCACGCGCCCCGCTCTCCCCTCGCCGGGATAAATGCTTAACCATCATAACATTTACAAGAAAATTAGTAGTTCTATTTTACTTGTGAATATGTTGTACTTTGATATTTTCATGTTGACTTTAATTGTCTTGAAGATATATGTATTTACAGTTTTCAAAGCCACGTGTTAATTGATTTAATATTAATTTTATAATAGTTATTTTAGTTTTATTGTATTTAACATTTATGTGTATATATTATTTCATGACATGATTGTAAAATAAATTTTGTAACATGTACGAAATATCTAATGGTAACTACATTCTTAAAATAAAATAATAAAAAATTAAAATAAGTAAAATATGCAAAAGGTCTATTGCAAAAAATATTTTTATTTTATTATATTTAAATATAAATGAAGCTGTACAAACATGTTTCGTTCAATAATTATCATCAACCTAGGTTGTACCCGCCTGCATCCGGGTCTCTCACCTCGGAGTCTGAGGCCCGTTTACACCTTCTACACCTTTTGTTTTGGCTTATCAAGCTTTTAGCTCCCAACCCTGAAAGAAAAGACTGCACCAGATCCTCGTTTATCAATCAGCAGGTGTTCCAGCTTACAGGTGAAGTCGGTTATGCTCCGAAGTTCTTAGTAAATCCTCATGTACACCCGTACATATAATATATTTAATTACAACTATAAATTGAACCCCACCTATTATTATTTATAGTAGTTTAATTGGGTTAACGTGTCGGAATTATATCAAATCGCCTCCACTAGCCGGAAGCCATGTTTTACTGTTATGATACAAAAGGTCCATTTGTTTTGAATATAATAGCTATTGTTCTAAAACGTTCCAAAATATAATCACGAAGAGTTGATTTATTATTACATGTACGTTACAATACTGGTTGTAACAATATTTGATTTCAAAATATACTGAAACTGTAATTGAATAAAACGACGATCAAGTGAAGGTTTTTATCTTCAAGACATTTGAATATATACATATAATCACGCCTTTATCCCGGAAGGTTAAGCAGAGGTGAATTAACACCAACATTTCACTAATAATTGTATTCAGTCCCACGTAATATGGGGTGAGTCTGTTGCCGTATTTCGGGCACTATTGTTGACTCGAGCCATGCATTTGAAGCAGAGTCTACGCTGTATATATCTGTCTGATGTTAAACAGCCCTATCCCTTGGTAGCCTTATACGACATCGCATGGGAAGAGATGGGGTGGCCCAAATTCTACTCTGCCGGAAACCACGCAGATATTTGAATGATATCAATAATATGGTTATATGAGATGGAAATACATCCTTAAAATTCTAGATCTCATTCTTCCTTTTAGCATTAATCCCAGTCGCAGCCGAACCTTTCACCTCGGAGTCTAGGGTCCGCTTTACTGCTCCGCAGTCTAACTGCGGATTTGGATAAATTTCGATATTTTTCGTGAAGCGACTGCCATCTGACCTCCACAACCCAAAGGCGATATTGAAGCATTGCAGCTAGATCAGTTGTTGGATTTTTTAGGGCTGGAACTACCTGTAACGACTGCCATAGATGACAGTATGGCAACCGGGACCGACGGCTTAACGTCCTCTCCGAGGCACGACCAGATCAATGCAAATATTATAGGAGGTAGGACACGGCGGTATTTCCGCCCGATTGAGCAATCCGACTGGGGTAGTACCTCCGCCCTACAGAATACCACGGCTATAATAACTTCGTGTTGTGTTCCCAGCGGTGAGTAGGGCAGCCAGAGCTCACTGGAGAATTTGTGCTGTCAGTGGGAAGACTAAAGGCTTGTCCTGCTTTGTCTTCTACTGACGGCACAGAAACTCTGTACTTACAGGGTTGGCAGCGCGACTTTTTTTTTTTTTTTTTTTATATAGGACACGTCAATTGGACTTCGCCTTGCCTGATGGTAAGCTGAAGGCACTGAACTGAACTGTGACTTCTCTGGTGTTACAGACGTCCATAGGTCACGGTAACCACTTTCCATCAGGTGGGCCGTGTGCTTGTCTGCCAACTAAGTGGTATAAAAAAAAAAAAAAAATTCATGCATATTTTTTTGCACTAAGCGGGGATCGAACACGTGACTCCTGCGTAGCGGCCGCATTCACTACCGCCACGCTAAGGAGGCTGTCAATTCTATAAAAAAAATCTATATAATCTTAGAAATATACACGTTGATAAGTATATGATCAACAGTACAATTTATGAGGATCTCAATATAGGTACTGCAGTGACGAGAGGTCCATTTGACAAAGTCCCTTTAAGCTTTACTATTCAAAATTATTACGATACATGGATAATAATGAAATCTAAAGCTCAAACTGTCGAAAGAAATCCCTGTTATGGTTTTCCCAAGCGTACACAATATGTACCTAATGTTCTTTAAGAAGGACATTAGAAGGCGCGAATGTGACGCCCCTGGTGTTGCATATGTCCATAGGCCACGGTAACCACTTCCCATCAAATAGACCCTGTGCTTTTCTGCCACCTAAGTGGTATAAATAAAATTGTACTTAAAAATGGAATGGAATCTTACTTCCCCTATAACGCTGACCTATAACGCTATAGTACAAATTTATTCGGAATCACAGACATTTTTTAACTTATTCATAAATATTTTCGACATGCTTTATCATTTTTTTTACATTTCAGTAAGTGAATTGTTCAGGCTGCTGTGTATAAATATCCCCTCATCCCCTCTTATACAACTCACTTACAATATTTTCCCGCTACGAAACATATTTTTCTTGAAATATTTAAATTTCGATTGTTTCCATTCTTTTAGCGTCGCTGTTATTGTTGGGGTGAAAAAGAAAATGGAGAGATGATGTTGCTGCTTATTATTCATTGTTCAGGAGGAGGGCGCGCGCCACTTGAGAGCTTTTCTTGGCTACGTGATTTAGCTCATTTTTAAGTAACAAAACAAGTACCCGACCCTGCTCGAAATAATACGCTTTGTGAAAAATACGCAAAAAGCGACATCGGTTAGCTGTAATATTTTTGAAGTTGAGAAACACGTTCTTGATATTACTAAAATCCATTAGTCTCATTCTCACAGCCGCGATTGGTTTTCAGTAACATTTAAACCATTGTTTAACTCTTTTTCCATACAAAAGTGTCGGTATTCAATCATGTCAAAAGCTTTAATGAAGCTCGCCGTATTTTAATCCAAACATTCAATTCAAATCCGATTGAATCGATCAGCCACGCTCATAATCAAAAGTTCGTGATGCAACAAAAAAAACTAATTGACAACAATCAACACTGTTGCAACAAAAAACAATATTTTCTATCATTGTCATTAATAATAGTTAGAAAAAAAGTCATTCACACCTTTGGTGCGCGCTAACATGACAAATGCGGGTGTCGGCGGTGCGGCACAAAGCGGGGCGGCCGCGAGCGCCGCGCTCGCCGCGGGGCGCCGATACCCGCCGACTCTAAATATTAATTATCTACAACACTACGAACACCTTTTAGGAGATTATCGCACTTCGTGTAACATAATGTAACTCTATCTCCAGATCTAGATAGCGCTCGCCAGCGCCCTTGGTGTGGCCGCGTCACTCTTCGTATCCGGCTATGCTCTCATCGAAGTTATTTGTCTACCAAATAGAGACCAGAGCTTATCATAGTAGCTTCCATAGCCTGTACATATGGACCCGGTATCTATTTTCCTATGCTTGCTATGTGACTTCTTGCTTTTACAAGAGCGACTCCCAACCCCAAAATGAAAGGCTTTGCAAGATGTAAACTAATAGATGCCATTAGCATGACCTCAATACTCAATACTCAATACATTTATTGCGTTCCATAATGAAGTACAGTTGTTCAGGTTAAAATTATTGTTACAATTATGGACCCTGTCGGGCACAGCACAATGTTTGGAGAGAGGAAGAATTTGTCATACACAATATGTTCACTCTTAATTACAGTTTGTTGATATTACTTATTATATTAAATTTAAATGATTTTTAGTAGGTATAAATGTCATTTTACTCGTTTTGTTTCGGCCCAAAAAGACAAGGACAAAAATGTAATGAAAATGTCAATATAGAATGTTAAGTGATACATATACAATTTATACAATTTGAAAATACATTGGGTTGATATTTAATCAGTTTAATATTAGTATGATATGTCATAAGTCAATCTTGATGTCAACATAGGGTTAATTAATTAAAAGTAAGAGTAAAAATAAAAATACGTCAGTACGAATAAATGTCAGTCAATATATATATATATATATTTTAAATTAATTAAATGATATATTTGAAATTATTATTATAAATTATTAAATATATTTATATATACATTTTAAATGAATTAAATTATTAAAATTGAATTAGATTATTAAAATTGTATTAGATTATTAATATTATTTTTTTATAAATTTTGGTTAAGATAATATTTAACTATTCTAGATTGATTTTATCAATTTATTTGCCAAATAAATATGTCCGTACGTATGTTTATTTATCATTTAGATATTCCTGTATGCTGTAGTAGGTTTTGCTTAGTAGGAAGGTTTTTAGTTTGCTTACAAAAAGCTGTAATTTTTTTTCTTCTTTTATGGGCTCTGGCAATTTATTGTATATTTTTACTGACATGACCAAGGGACCCGAAGAATGCATTTTCAGTTTTGAGGTGGGCAGGTTTAATCTATTTTTGTGTCTTAGTGTATATCTAGTTTGTATGTCCTCTCGTGTGGTGTAGTGTCCAGGGTATTTTCGGACAAACTTACATATTTCCAATATATATATGCATGGTAATGTTAAAATTTTTAGGTTTTGAAAGTGGGGCTTACAGGTGTCTGTTTGTTCTATATTTACCAGAATTCTCATCAGTTTTTTTTGTTGAGTGAATAAAGTACTCGCGTCCGTACTATTTCCCCACATAATGATGCCATAGTTTAGCCAAGAGTATGCATAGGCATAGTAGGTAGCCAAAGCAGTCGCCAAATCAGTTGTCTTTTTGACTTCTCGTAGAGCGTAAGAGAATTTTGATATTTTGGCTCTCAAGAAAATTCAATCAATCAAATCAAAGATTCTGTGTGGTCACCTTCTAGGTAAATGTACCTTAGTGGTATAAAAAAAAACACGCATTTTAGGGTTCGCCAGAGCTCACTGGAGAATTTGTGCTGTCGGTGGGATGACTAAAGGTTTGTCCTGCTTTGTCCTCAACACTGACGGCACTGAAACTCTGTGTTTACAGAGTCGGCAGCGCGAGTGTGGCTTCTCTGGTGTTACACACGTCCATAGGCCACGGTAACCACTTTCCATCAGGTGGGCCGTGCGCTTATCTGCCACCTAAGTGGTATAAAAAAAATTACTAAAATGATTTCATATATATGTAATGTGAGTAGGTAATGGAAATTGAAGCTCCCTAATTTATCTTATATGACTTACTTTTTTAATTTTGATACTAAATAGACAATCGTGATTGTTATATATATTCCGTCGGTAGATAAGTATCATATTTTCATAAGACCATCATAATAATATGCAGTTGTCTGTCGGTACTGATGAGCTAGAGATTAGAAATTAGCTCGGAGCTGAATGACAATGCAACATCAATTCAAACAACCACGTAGTTATTAACTCACTTTTTATCTGTGCGATTGAAATTGTATAATTGATTTTGAACTAACTTCCTGATGAGAGACTTGGGATTCAGAGGTAGTACCGACCTAGATCAAGAAAACTAATCACACAGACAAGAATAAAACAAAAGTGATGAACTTTTAACATGTACCTAGTTATCTGCTCCCTCACATGTTAACCATTAAGCAATTTTACATTTTTGAGTATATAATTGCTCGTTTGGGAGGAGGAAGTATTTATGCGATCACCCCCCAAACGAGCAATTATATTTCTTCTAGAATATATAATTTTCCAATATACCTTATACGGAACTTTGTGTCGTGTTCCCGGCGGTGAGTAGGGTAGCCAGAGCTCACTAGAGAGTTTTTGTGCTGTCAATGGGGAGACCAAAAGGTTGTCCTGCTTTGTATCTTACACTGACGGCACAGAAACTCTCTGTGCTCACAGGGTTGGCGTGACTCTCTTGGTTTTGCATACGTCCATAGGCCACGGTTACCACTTTTCATCAGGTGGGCCATGTGTTTGTCAGTAGTATAAAAAAATAAATATAAAAAACTGCCTTAAAAACTTCGCATGTATACCTACATTAGTCATTATAACACCATTTGAGGTATAGCATATTAAATTAATTTTGCGGTGAGTTTAAAAGTTGCGTGGCCCGGAGCGACAGCGCTGAACACCATGTGGCGCTCCACAGCCGACGAGTGGAACCAAAACGTAACTACATTCGTATGAAATAATGACAATAGCCCGCAGCTTGATCGGACCGATTATCGGACCATTGTAATGGTCCGGTTAATAATCAACGACACAATTGGAACGATTTTGTGCCTATAGTGCCATGTATAGAGCATGAACATTAATAATGCTGAGAGTTGGACACAGAGTTTTTTAAGACTACTCCTAATGTAAGGTTTTGATACGTACTACAATTCAATCTATAGAGACATGTCCCTCGTTAACTCATCATCATTTTAGGATTGTTACCTGTTATAATAACCCAGGGTGATTACTTGCTTTTAATTAGGCTCATACGGCTTTTATGGAGCGACCTCCCCCTCTTTCTGCCTCTCTGACCTTCCAACCCTCAGAGGAAAGTCTGGTAGCGGTATCAGTTCGCAGATATGGATGGTTTGGTTCTTTCTTACAAATTTCGCATGTCTACATTAGTCATTATAGCACCATTTGAGCTATAGCTCATGTTAAATTATTATTATTTTTTATACCACTTGGTTGGTAGACAAGCACACGGCACACCTGATGGAAAGTGGTTACCGTGGCCGATCGACGTATGCAACACCAAGGGAGTCACAATTGCGCTGCCAACCCTGTAAGCATAAGGGTTTATGTGCCGTCAGTGTAAAAGACAAAGCAGGACCAGCTTTTGGTCTTCCCACTAACAGCACAAAAACTCTCCAATGAGCTTTAATGAGTTTAAAAGTTACGTGGCCTAGTACCAATACCGAAAGTCTGGTATAGGTAACGGTGCGCAGATATGGTTGACTTGGTGCCAAAAGTTTGGTTGGGTTCTAAACAATTACATTAACCATTTCAATTGAACTTAATGAACGATGGCGTAGTGCTGGTCGGATAAGTCAAAGGTTGTATGTAATACTTACAAAAAATATGGATATTTGTATTGGTCTGAGTTTCTTTGTGTATGTATGTATTTACAAAAATAAATGTATCTAACTCATGTGGGGTGGACATTCATACAAAAATTTATTCAATGTCACCAAACCGTAAATAAAATGAAAGAAACAATACGAATGATCACGTAAAGCATCTATGTGTATTATTTCTTGGTATAAAATAATCTGCAGACGAACACAAAAATATAATTAAGAACATCAAATCATTCTGTGACTTGAGTTCTCCGAAAACAAGTATATCAAACGAGAGACTTAAGCTCACGATCATTTGCAAACCAAGCACCCACAAATCTGACAAGACAAACACACACTTCAAGTTTTATTTAAGATCACATAATCCTCTAAAGATGTTCACTGAATTGTGTGCTAAGATTTATAATTTCAATAGCGCGGCAACACGATCAATGCCACCGTCTCGACAACACTCGGAGCCGACGATGTAAGCCCTGACAACTAGTCAAATAAATAACGTTCAACAACAAATATTGTAATAACCGAAGTCACAAAGCCTCGCTTGAAGTGATCCGGCTCGGGACAAACCAAATAAAAATGCGTCCAAGCAGAAGGGTGTTTAAGGACTAATGTTGTCTTACACTAAATACTAACCAGAATAAAGTTTCTTCAAATCCCAACGGAGTGATATACAATTTAGCTTTGCAAGCAAATTTCAATTTTACATCCAACGTTATAAGAAATAATTCAGAGTACATCAAATAAAAACGTAAAATTTTATGGGAACATTAAAGTTAAGTGGGAAATCCGAAAAGGAGTGTTAAAAAGTCCAGAAAGCAGATGGCGGTGCGGCGTTGATACAAACTCAATTATTTACACTCAATAAAAAGGACGTTATACGAGTATTAGAAAATAACCTGCTAAACAGTCGGATGAACGCGAGCACACAGTCCGCTTCTTTACGAGATTAGGCACACGTGACTGACATTCGTCGATAGAAGCCTTCGGGTTCACACAAGTTGAGCCTATATACTTACCTGCACGTAGAATGTTAGTCTCAGGTAAGAACATTAAGATTATAGAAGTCTAACGTCTAACCTTTCGGAGTCCTTCCTCACAGGTTATATCTTATTGCCTTGCGAATCTGGATGTAGATCTAAAATTAGCAATAATGTTCTTAAGCGTTACTTTACCGCCCTATATGAATATAGAACTTTATAACCTACTTACATAAAGACTTTTGTTTTCATTATGAGAACCTACACTTAGGTGGGAGACAAGTACGCATAAGTGGTTAACGTGGCCTATGGACGACAACACCAGAGGAGTTACACAGAGAGTTTCTGTGCCGTCAGTGCAGAAGACAATGGAGGACAAGCCTTTGGTCTTCCCACTGATAGCACAAAAACTCTCCCGTGACCCTTGGCTACCCTACTAACCGCCGGGAACACAACACGAGGTTATTATGGCCGCGGTATTCTGTAGCGCGGATATACTTCCCAGTCGTATTGCTCAATTGGACGGAAATACAGTCGCGTCCTACCTCCTGTAATAATCGACAATTATGTAGCAAAACGACACTCGATCTACTTGATGGTTGCTGTCGCATATAAAGTATCACACGCGTAAGATGTACCACACGCGATGTTAAAAGAGGAAAGGAAGAGAATGGTAGAAGGTAAATAAAGTAGGTAAACATTTTTTTTTATACCACTTAGGTGGCAGACAAGCACACGGCCCACCTGATGGGAAATGGTTACCGTGGCCAATGGACTCGTGCAACACCAGGAGCGTCACTCCATGTGGGGCCGGACCTGTGCCTTATAAAGAAGGAGTCTCTGCCCCGCAGTGAAGTACTGCCTCGCCCTGTTGAGCACACCAAGTTTCTTTGATGCCAACTTAACCTTGTCCTCCAAATGACTGCGAAACTGGACATCGCTGGAGATATCGACACCAAGGATCCCGATACTCGAGGCAATGGTAAGCGGTGAGCCCAGGGAATTGTGGCGCCACAATGAATGGGATTTTCTTAGCAGTGAATACACACACTTGTGTCTTAGATTCATTCCAGTACTCCTCCCATATTAATTCAAAGACAACATAATATCCAGGTTTACCTTATTCACACGATTCTCCCAACTTAGTCTCTGATGAATCTCGAACAAATCCTATTCTTTCGATTATTACCTGTTCCATATCAGATTTTGAAAACACTCACATATACAAATTCAAAAAAAACAGATACGAAGACGATTACGCACTGTTCTTAATTCACCATGGTTAATCATATAGAGCTTTTATGACGTCACGGCAAATGTAACAAATGTAAAAAGCCCAGGTAGGCGCAAATATTTGTGAACAATTTGTAGAATTCACACTTAATAACAAGGTGGAGGCGTTTAATTTTTTTCCTCGTGTGTCCAGGCGGCGACTCACAAAGGATAATCATTAACCGCGGATGCTGAGCGAGGTGCTATGATTGACTCCATGGGATATTGCAACAGGTGACAGCTATCGGTGAGATAATTACCATTTTTTCTGACAAGTTTTTATATCATTCCTTTTATGAAATATTCGTTCGAAATATTACAATATTTAAATTGAGAGACAATATTAATTACAGTTTTTGCATGTTATGTAAATTTTAATAAGAATTTATTTTTAACTAACTGAGTCGTAACAAGTTCACGTGAGAAAATTCCGTTAAATAATGAAATGCAATGTCAAGAGGAACCCCTGCACCTTTCGCTTGTGTACAGAATCCTTTTAAACTGTACATTATATGTGTTTGGCTATTCAGATAAAACACTTATAACTAACATTTAACACCACAATTGTACGCTGTCAAAAATTCTAATCAAACATGTCACTATTTTTTGTAATGAGATTGGTATTTTGTGAATGAGACAATACTAGTTACCATAGTAACGAAGTTAAACTGCAATTTATAAGTTGATCGAGGTTGTCTACCTAGGTCACCCATCTGAATAGCACCTACACGAAAGGCACCTAGCCTACTCCACGAACAACCCCTGCGCGAATGGCCCACGGCACCTGGTACGATAGCGCATAAAATATGAACAAACAAACGAGTAAATATTTACATTTATATTTAAGATGTGTTTATTATTACTAATTCAAATAATAGGTTTTTTGGGAATAAAACCTACCTATATATGCTCACATCTATGTCTCTCCGGGTTAGACAGAGAAGAACAATAGACTAGAATAAAACATTTGTAGGAGGTAGGAAACGGCGGTATTTCCGCCCAATTGAGCAGTCCGTACCTTCGGTCAGTCAGTACCTCCGGCCTACAGAATACCGCGGTTATAATAACTTCGTGTTGTGTTCCCAGCGGTGAGTAGGGTAGCTAGAGCTCACTGGAGAATTTGTGCTGTCAGTGGGATGACTAAAGGCTTGTCCTGCTTTGTCCTTTACACTGACGGGACAGAAACTCTGTGCTTACAGGGTCAGTAGCGCGAGTCTGGCTTCTCTGGTGTTACACTATCCATGTGTCCATAGGCCACGGTAACCACTTTCCATCAGGTGGGCCGTGCGCTTGTCTGCCACCTAAGTGGTATAAAAAAAACAACGTTTAAATTCGGAACCTGGTGAATAAGATTTCTTTTTCCCTCCTGGTATTACCCACATTTTAAACTTTTTACTAACCGATGGGTCTGGTGACCACGAGCTCTTGGACTACATACAATCTCGAAATTGAAAACTCTAGCGTACACAGTAAAATTAAATCGCTTTTAATGTTATTCTCTTAATTACTCTGTGCACTTCACATAGGTATAGTTTTCCGATTTTATGTTTATGTTTATGTTTATTCGCATTATAGATTCCATAACACAAGCTAGTTAAGCTATGATTGTCGCGGGATTACGAGTATATAGCGTTGTGTACAATGTATTATGTAGCGTATCACGGGCTTTCTTTATAGGCAACATTATTATATTATGTGAAAGAGACAATGTAATCGTGTTCTCACTTAGTTGTGAGAACACGATTACATTGTCTCTTTATTATATTTTACCGTCAACGATACGAGGTATTCGAACTGATGTAGTATTTGAAACGAATCTATGAATTTTGTTTCAGAAGAAGAAAAAGAAAAAGATGTTAGGTATAATCTTTTTCTTCTTCTTGTGTCAATGATTCACTATTGTTCCTACATTGTTCCGGAATGAAATTGTGCCATCTTAACCACGCTATCAGTGGTTTTATTCAAGTCGTCTTTAGTGCAGAAGGTAGGACACAAGGAATACGAGACCAAGTGCGGCATGGACTACACGGGGGCACCGCACTTACATGCGGTTAAACCCGGGTCTCGCATTGATTTTTTCTCGACCGGCTGACTGTGCGTAGACGATTGAGAGACCTCCATATCAGCCATGGGAGGTCGTGTCCTGGATTTAATTTTTCCTGGGTAGGTATATATATATATATATATATATATATATATATATATCATAAAGAGGAAAGATTTGTATTTTTGTATGTAACGAATAAACTCAAAAAGTACTGGACCGATTTTTATAATTCTTTTTTCATTAGTTTATTAACGTTTATTAATCAAAAGTATTTCGGGATTAGATTTTCTCGGTCGCTTAATGAAAGGTGTATCGTTGATTCGACCAAACGTTCATCGGACCTTCGTTCTTTCGATCGGTGATGAAAAGGTCTACAGTAGTTTCGAACACTCGTAACTTAGTAAATCGTTTATTCGGTCAGACGCAAAATAACTAAACGTGTTTTAGATTTCCCGTGAATCGACAAACCATATTTCGGAATTCCGTGGTAAACTCCATTCTTCGTGAGTAACATAGGCTAAAGGCTTTTTATCCCGATATTCCCATGGGATCAGGATTTACGCGGGTGAAACCGCGGCGCGGTGCTGGTCATCAATAAAACGGCGAAGAGTATTCATTTCCATTAACGAACAATTCTAAATCTTGTACTAAATCACAAATAAGCTATTTGTGATTTAGTACAAGACTTGATTATAACTAGTTTAGAAAGTTAGTTATAATACTCAAGATATTAACAATATTTGTAAAAGCGATATACAAACCGTCCTAAGATTCTTGAAACAACATTAGGTAATTAAAATATATAGGTATACTTAAAAATACTTGAGTACCAACATACGAGTTTATTATTCTTATATTCATAATTATTTTAATAATGAAATTATATACATGCATGATCCATTTTTTGTACTATTTTCATCGGTATGACTTAAGAATGGACATTGGTATGAATTAAGAACGGCAATGAGTAAGGAACCCTCAAATACTTAGCCTTAAAGAAGCTATTTCGTATTTAAGACTAATAAAGTATCATATTAACTGTTGTGGTTCTGTATTTAGTAATCTTTGAAATTCATAAGAAACAACTCTATGTCAATTGTATTGTTCAAATGTGAAGAAAATTCCACTCGCAGGGAATACTTATACTACCATTATAGCTGTGCGCTCTTCTGTTGAATATTAACCTTGGAACCCGTTGGAACAAGTACCATCACCCCATCTCATTCAAAAGGTGTCATAACTAACTAATAAGTAACGGAAAGCATATGATGAGGCCGTCAAGCTGAGTGTCACCATTGTCACACGGTATGTGTAAGTAATGGTGACAAGGAGGTAGGACACGGCGGTATTTCCGCCCGATTGAGCAGTCCGACTGGGGAAGTACCTCCGCCCTGCAGAATACCGCGGTTTTAATAACTTCGTGTTGTGTTCCCAGCGGTGAGTAGGGTAGCCAGAGCTCACTGGAGAATTTGTGCTGTCAGTGGGAAGACTAAAGGCTTGTCCTGATTTGTCTTTTACTGACGGCACAGAAACTCTGTAGGTACTTATAGGGTTAGCAGCGCGACTGTGACTCCTCTGGTGTTACAGACGTCCATAGGCCACGGTAACTACATTCCATCAGGTGGGCCGTGTGCTTGTCTGCCAACTAAGTGGTATAAAAAAATTAAAAATCAAAAACCCTCTTTTCTGAGACTTAGCCTTCAGCTTAGCATCAGCCAAGGCAAAGTCTAATTGACGTGTTCTATATATAAAAAAAAACGCAGACGATATCACTGCGAGTGAAATAACGCTCAAAATATAATCCTGTACCTATCGTCTGGCCAGCGTAGAAACAGTAAGCCAAAGACTCCCAACGTTGAGAACAGTCTATGTCTAACAGTAGACAGTCCTCCGTTAATCAGCCAATATGAGGTTCCAGATTATACTGGTTAGGTCCCAAAAGTATTGATGTACCTGAAGTCCAAACTGACAGGAGACAGATACTATAGATAGAGACCTTAACTTTTAAAATCGATATAACAAGACACAACTCAATCGGCATATCTATAACATAACATAAACTCACGCCTATATTCCCGAAGGGGTAGGCAGAGGTGCCAGCACCCATATTTCGCCAATTTATGTTTAGGTCCCAATGTGTCCCAAGGTGGCGAGCCTATTGCCATTAACCCGGCACTTATACATCTGCGATAAATACACACATAACTTCGAAAACCATCGAAAAGCGTGAATTGGTGAATTGGTGTGTGCCATGGTAAAACCTGGGATCGAACCCGAGACCTCGTCTCAGCAGTCCATTACCCATACCACTAGGCTACCGCGGTATATCTACAACTAAAACAAAACGTATACAAGTTGTATTTTTGATCCAATCTTATCCTTGGAATCACATCATTTGTAAGTATCGCATACTCTTTTATCTCACCGCTGATAGATGTAATAGGGGACATGTGTACCCCGATCTGCAGGCCATCCACGTCTCGCTAAATTGTCGGCGTCTGCGCAAATAGCTTCCATTAAATTCAATCGATCGCGCTACAAGACGACAGAAGCGTCACTTACCCGTCGCCTATATAATTTAGCGGTATTAACGCAACGCATGAGGTACAGGACCACAACATGAGTTCTGGTGCTTTGTATTCCTAATACGTCCCGGATGAAAGGCGGCGGGACAAAATCGTGTCTGACCAAAGACGTTACTGTATACCATTAAATATGGACAATTTGAAAACCATACCCTCTTGAAGCCTGAACGACGAAGCCGACTTCACATAACGTATACCTAGTAAGAGCTCAAAATCCTACTTAATACTATTAACTAGCTTACTCATCACAGTTTCGCCCGTGGCATATTTAGAAAACTCAAATCGGGGTGATTTAAGCGTAAAATTTAAGTACATATAACAAACCGGGCACTTGTAAAACTGCGATAAATACACACATAACTTCGAAAAGCATCGAAAAGTCATTGGTGTGTGCCATGGTATAAAACCTGGGATAGAACCCGAGACCCTAGATTGTTGGGTCCGATCTCAGGTTTTACCATGGCACACACCAATGACTTTTCGATGCATTTCGAAGTTATGTGTGTATTTATCGCAGGTTTATAAATGCCCGGTTAATGGCAATAGGCTCGCCACCTAAACATAAATTGGCGAAATGTGGGTGCTAGCACCTCTGCCTACCCCTTCCGGGATATAGGCGTGAGTTTATGTATGTATGTATAAGTGATGTCTACAAAATAAAAACTACCATTATAGATACAATAGTAAACAATGCTAAAAGAGTGGCCCCCCAAGTATATTGCCTAATTGACTGGCTTTATTGGGAATTTTGCATGAAATTATTTACCTGAAATTTGCGCTATACGAAGCAACAAAACGTCTTAATAACAAAACAAAATATAAGTAGTTAAATGCTATCGCATTATATATAGTAGGGTTTTACTAGTCCAAAACTAAATGATTGAAGATTCTCGGGCTATAAATCAAGTGGTAAAAATGTTATACAATAATGTCACGACTCGCAATATACGCAGGGGTTACTTACAATTAAAAATCCATTGTGTTTTTGGTTTGCCTCCGTCACAGATGACACGATTTTACACTATGACACGCATTAAATCGAAAAATTAAATACTTATTTTAAAGCAATTTTTTCCCCTCGGTGATATAAAATAAAACATTTGAAAACCTGCTTGGGGCGGACGCGAATATCACAAATCATTGTATAATTTATTCATTTCTGAAAATAAAATATAATAATAATAAACCTACGTACTACAGTATCAGATCGACTTTGGCAAACACAGTAGGTACTCAAAATAATGTTACTGCATAGGTTATACCCCCTTTCTGTTGACAGATTGTTCTAATAATTGGTACATGTATATAAAGTACATATATTTTTAATGAATAAAACAGTTTTATTAAGATCATTTTGAGATTTTTTTGTCACGATCGTTCTGACGCTGACTGTACTATAATTGTTGCTGCAGTGAAATTAATATAGCTTACCTATTTAAAAACACTAATAAGAGTCTGTAGTCTAGTTACCGGCATAGGTACCGGATTTGATCTCTTTCTCCTCGCTGATACCCCGTGCTATCCATAAAAGACACCCAAAAAAGCGTACAGCGCATATAGAGGTCATATTCTGACGTGATTAGGATCTTTTTATGACGTGATTAGGGTCATTTTGTGACTTAATTAGGGTCAAAATGTTTATATGCCGGTAACTATACCAAGCGAATGACAAATCGAAGTTTCACTACAGCCTTCATATTTTTTTCAGGGAGTGACTGCTGTCTGAAAACCTGCGCCTGTTTCTCGTACTTACGTTATTTACCAAGTGCGCCGAATTTCATGGGCACTCTTCACCAATATTTATAGGTTCTGTGTCACACAAGCCTAAGATATAAGTTGCTAAAGAAATAAATTAAATAAGTTGTCTCATCATATCATTTTTACGACTTGTATATCAATAGCTCTGCTGCATTCGGTCATTAGCAACATAGTAACAACAGTAAGTAACATATATTCTAACAGCTATAAATTATTCATAGCCGTTGTAAATGTCAACGTAAATATACGAGCACACCTTACGTAATTAAATTAATTATAATTAAATTAGTCGTAGTCTAAGATAAACCATGCCTAATATGAACATAGGTTTATTTACTACGCACATTCTGTGCTTTAAGTATTCAAGTCAGGCAAAGTTTTAAAGAGTTTTTCAGATAATCAATGTAACAAAAGTGCCCGGTTGGCAGTTAACCAGCAGCAATTAACTGGCGAAATATCCTATAAGTGACAATTACACCTGGAGAAGAGGCAGAAAGGAGCAGAATAGGAAATTAAGACAAGGCATTCAAGACCGTTATCTTCTTCCTCGAGGACCTCGAAGGCCATAAAAGTCCATATTAAGTCAGCAGATCATCAATTAGCCTATTGTAGTCCACTACTGGAGTTAAACCTCTCCGAATGTATGAGTGTAATTAGAAGAAGCTATTAGTAAAGTCTACATACTACAGGCCTCTCCGAATGTACATTCGGAGTACCTACCTATGCCATTGCTTCCGATCCTTTGCCTTACGCATCCTATCTATCCCAGCATCCCTTTTCAGGTCATTCGTCCGTCTGGTTAGGAGGCGTCCTACTTTCCGTTTGCCCACTAGGACTTGTTTGCTCCAAGGACTATCGGTCCATTATTAAATATGCCCAGTTCACTGCCACTTCAGTTTGATTATTCTGCGCCATATGTCGGTAACTTCAGTCAGTAGATACGTGTGTATAATTGATTGAAAATATTACGGGTATGACTAAAGGCGGACTAAATATTTCAGTCAGGGTCCTTGTTAACAAACATGGGATCTGTTGAAAAGTTTAACCCAACATGGTTCGCTAGATTATTTTATTGGCTCTATCATCATACCGAGACGAAACATTTTAAAATCATTCCCAGGCTCTAAATAAAACAACTACAAATAGCCATTTAAATTCGTTCAACAGTTTTGAGTGACGTGCGTACAAACAAAGGAATATTTACAAAAAATGTGTAGGTAATTTTATTTCCGTCTGTGCAAAATGGATGTATTTTCCGATTTTAGAGCAATTTTGTAACACGTGTAAAATCTACAATCATGTAGAGTTTCATTGTGTTCAAGGTAGTTTTGTCGATTAAGAAATACTCGTGTAAATTTTATTGTTTTTGTTAGAGTTAACAAACTATATTATGACCATAACGCATAAGTAAACGGAGGGAAGTAACGTTTTTAAAGTGTTTGAAAAATAAGTGTTTACTTGTGACTCAACATCGGATTGAACCAAATAAATCAGTCAAAAAAATGTTGAGTAACATTTAATGATTTAGGTATTTTTTATTATTTACAAAACATATGGATAAGTTCGTGGTGCAGTCTTTAAATAAAACGTTATGTGTGTTTAAATAAGAACGAATTATAATCAAGATAAAATAAGATAAGACCTGTATTGTAGTTGATTGATGGCATTTGGTGGGATTTTTTGATACACATATTGATAACTCACTTGTACTTTTCCACATTAATTTTATTATTTATTGGACCTGACCGGTTTTGCCTTGGCATCCTCAAAGATTTGTAAACCTTTGAGGATACCGTAAGGCGAAACCGTTCAGGTATAGGTCAATAAATAATAAAAGTAATGTGGAAAAGTACAAGTGAGTTATCATTATGTGTAAGTAATAACTATCGTTAAATATTTTTATTTCTGATAAGCGGCGAGAGAATTTGGCGCGCTTCCGCCGCCGTCGCACCCCGCAGTTTCCTTAAAAGGGATCCAAAACAATAATAGCATTGTGAATATGGAGTACATGTTAACAATAACTATACTAACGTAAATCCACTACAAACACAAAATGTAGCTTGAACTATGGTATGGTGTACAAAAATACTAAGAAATATTATAATAATTTCTAAGAAATATTATAATACATTACTATCTTTGTTAAAAAGGACGTAGAAGGTAGCATATTATAACATGTTACCTACATATACCTGTCTACTGCTTCGGAAACTCAATCATCACCTAAATTAAACCTTCAATCGCAAAAGCAAATGTAAAAATGATATAAAAACTTTATGATTGATCTTTAAATAAATATGGCAGTGCGCTGAAAAAAATTAATCGCTGTTGATGACCTCTACAAAACTAATTATAGCTTTTAGAAAAACAAGGGAAGATTATGAGAATTGTTAGTTAGTATGCATCTAACTGAAGAGTTTTGTGCTGTCAGTGGGAAGACTATAGGCTTGACCTGATAGTGTCTTCTGAACTGACGGTACAGAAATTCCGTTTTTACAGGGTCGGTAGCATGGTTGTGACTCCCCTGGTATTGCACACGTTCAAAGCTTATGACTACTTTCCCTCAGGCGGGCCATGTGCTTGTGTGCCACTTAAATTAATTCAAAAACCTAGTATTTAACAAAACAATGTTTCAACCGATTTTGATCTATTGAATTGAAGTTGAGAGACCACGCAGATACCAACAGTCAGTCTTATTATTTCTTAAAATCGTTTGGCTCGGGACTCGCGCGGGGCAGCTTATGAGGGGTACAGGGGAAGCGAGCGCAAACTCTCGTAGTTTGCGCTCTCTAATCTGAAGGGGTGTGTTGCTGATAAAAAGCTTTTTAACCGACTTCAAAAAGGAGGAAGGTTCTCAATTTTTCGCAATCTCTGTTTTCCAAGTTTTTTATTAACTTGCAACATAATATATAATTAATTTAATTTTAATTTATTTTAACTTTATTCTTTCGGAAAAACTTACAGCTATGTATGTAATGTGTACAGTATGTATGTAAAGGGTTCATATCGATAGTAAATTGACCAGGATTCGAACCCGGTACCTCTCGATCGTATAGCCGACTTCTTAACCACTAAGCTATTGACGCTTGGTGCTACTTCGGTACTATTAATATGTAAATTACTATTTTAATAGGTCTTCTCAATATATCTCTTCACAGATCTGTCCATAGTTAGTCAGCTCGTTGACACGACAAATATGCTAACTACAGGCCGTGGTTAATTTATTCAAGCAACACGTCATCGCTGATCGTAAGCTTCATACCGCGGAGTGCCCCGTAGCTACTCGCGTTTGAACTCGGTATATTACCCGCGCTCCGAGCGATCCGCCGATGTGCGAATCGTAAACCCCCATCTATAAAAACCAGTTGAACGTTCCAACATTTACTGTAGCTATATTCCCTAGCTAGACCATTCTTGGGACAATTTGTTATTGGGGCTACTGTTTGGACTGCACCCCAGCTTATCATCAGTCGAGGTGCAGAAAAAAAAACGTCCTACATGAAAAAAAAAGTGTTTGGATCTACAAACGGTTGTAAGTACACAACACAAACGTTACAACTTTGTATGTAGGCAGGTAAAAATAGGTTGTTTTTAGGTTAATATTTATATAATGAGAAATAACGTTCAACGTTACCATCTATTCCAAAGGTGAACAAAAAAATAAAGTACCTAGTAAGTAAATTGTCACCTATACTAATATCAAAAATAAAGATTAGGTGTAGATAAAACTTATTGTTATTAAACCAATTTTTATATGAAAGCGTTACTCGATTGTTTTCAGTGGAATGGACACGTGCACTATTTATAATTTTATAAGCGGGAAATGCTTTAAGTAAATGCATTTTGAATCGTATTTTGTATCTACTTATTTTCTTTTTTGAGCAAAAAGTCAACAAACATCTGGAAAAAGTATTTATATTATCAGTTAGATATATGTTACAAACATACAGATTTCGTGTTTATCCCAGAGGCAGAGATCAATTAATACCCACATTTCACCAGTCATTGAATTCGGTCCCACGTTAAGAGGGGTGAATCTATTGCCGTCTTTCGGTCACTATTATTGACTCAAGTCTATTATTTGAGGCTGAGTCTGGGCTATTTATGTTACATGTTATATGTTACATTGGATAAATGAGGTAAGTTACACCTTCAAAGCATTTTATTTCTTTCCTCTAAAAGCACTTGAATAAATTGTTCAGGTGGATGGTGTATTATGGTAGAGCAAGCGCAAAGTGTACCTATAAAGCTCGGCGCTGGCGCACTCGGCTAGATAATGACTGCGTTGGCGTGTTACTTACAGATCACGGACATATTAACCAGAACAGAACTCACACACACACACGTTGGCTAAATCGATTCTGATTACATAAATATGTAGGTATAGATATTTAGATGTGTAGCTTAAAACATTTTTATGTGTATCTTTCGCTATTAAAAATAAACTAAAAGGAAAAATAGGTGACTGTTTAAAATATAAGATTACCTAATTAAATTAAAATAAATGTGTAGTTATTTTAAAAATATAGATAGATAAGTTAATATAAAAAAAAAGATTTATTTTGTATCCTATTAAAACGGTTTTTGATTTCAATTATGTCGAAAACTCTTTATCATAAATTCTTACATATGTAGTTAGGTATACCTAGTAGGTATGTAGGTACCTTTATCCCTGGAGGGTTAGTCAAAGGTGAATTAACATCCACATTTCACCAATCATTGTATTCGGTCCCATTGTAGGTATAGATAGATACATATGCACCACACATCTCATCTTTCTGTATCTCCCCACACCATCAATAAGTATCTACTACTTTAATCATTGCAATTTCGAAACAAGCTCAAGCTGTTGTCGGTGTCGAATAAATTTTGTATAATGTAAACGTGATAACAATTTAAATTCCTCTGTAACGGGTCCGGAGCCGACAAAAACAACAAACAAAGTTGCCGGGCCGCGATTGGCGCGGCACGCGTAGGGCGGCGCCCGGCCGCGCGGCCACTCCCGCCTCACGCACGCAGTCTCGCTCACTCACCCAGTCCTTATCTTCAACTCCGCTGTGAGAGACGTGTGCCTCACGCTCACCACCGAGGTGACAAACTTGATTACTCAACAGTATTTCGCGAAATGCCTCGGCCAACACGTGAGTCCTACGGCGATCAAAAACCACCTTTTTCCTACATAGCGTTGACGGCGATGGCAATCTGGAGTTCACCAGAACGCATGCTGCCGCTATCAGAGATCTACAGGTTCATCACGGACCGTTTCCCGTACTACCGGCGGAATACACAGCGCTGGCAGAACTCTCTGCGACACAACCTCTCGTTCAACGACTGTTTTGTAAAAGTGCCGCGTCGTCCCGACCGGCCCGGTAAAGGCGCCTACTGGACGTTGCATCCGCAGGCCTTTGACATGTTCGAGAACGGATCACTGCTCAGAAGACGAAAAAGGTTCAAGTTGCACAAAGGAGAAAAGGACAGTTTGAATGCAGAGTTAGCAGCGCTGGCTAGTTTTAACAGAGCATTTTTAGCGCGACAAGCTGGGGCACCTCCTCCACAGTCAGGTTTACATAATGGAAGTATGTACAACCCGTCGTCGACGTTTATTTCAAGACCTAGTCCTGAGCCGCCGGAAGCGCCAGATACGGCGGCTTTGTTACCGGTGGGACCGAGGCCCCGGCGTGCTTTTACAATAGATGCTTTGTTAGAGCCGGAACCGCGACGGTCCTCCCCGTCACCTCCACCGCAGATGCTGCCGCCTCAGCTGCCGCATTGCCCCCTGCCACTGCCACCGCCCTACCTGTTGGCAGCACAGCGCTACCACGCGGAGCTCCTAGCTGGCCTACAGCAATCTTGCCTGCCCCCCTTATGGACGTGGCGAGATACAAGTCAATTTTCACATTATACGCTTAATTCATGAATGGTAAGTTATTATTTTCATACTACGAGGATTAAATAACTTAATTACATATTGGTAACTAGCCATTGCCTTATGTGTTGTATATACCAAATTTCAGCTAGACTCACATTCCGATTAGGTTATGGTTGAAGAACAAACATCCAAACATTTTCACAAAAATTAAAATTAGCAGGAAGTCGAATATGATGCAGAGCTGTGTTCATTACTCACTCATAAAAGTTGCTCACTATGAAAAATATTACACACCGTTAATATTACCCAATTCATGTCCTAAGTACCCAACCAAGTTTAACGGATAATAATAGGTTTACTTAATGACCATCATCAGCGTAATTACATCAGCCCATATTCAACATACCTACATATTTTTGTATCAATCTAGTACCTCTACCTGCCTACCCACTATTAGAAAATAATTTCTTGTAAGATTTACAACGTAAACAAAGAACACCAATAAATTATCGTCAGCTATACCTAGCTATGAGTATATTTCTATACATGTATGTATGTTCCTATAAATAAATCTCTTAATAGCTCAGAACACGTGCACAGCAATAACAAAAGACAGACAGCATATCTAATCCGATGAATCTATAAAAACACATTCAACAAGCGACGTAAATTGATTTACCTACTGGTAGGTAACGTGCAATGAAGATTTTTTTACTTTTTCTTACCGCTGTTCTTATTCATGCTTATGTGAAACCCTCGGTACCTTCTGCTTTGGGACCGAAAGTTTCCTGCTAAAACACACTTTCTTGCTCCTAACCATTTGGCGTATTAGCTATTTGATCCTGTATTACTGCCTGACCCCACAAGTTGGAACGAATAGCCTTACCTGTTGTTAGGCTCGACACGGAAGATTGTCATCATCATCACCTTAGAGTTGTTTCCGAGGTTTTCATCTCTTGGTAATATTCTAGCACATCCTATCAACTACAGCGCTATCTGGACTAGTAGTAAACGTAGTTAAAATAGCATGTGTTATGATTATTTATCCTGGAATATCACAGGATGCGGATAATTAAACGTAGATGCATTTTTTTATAATGACAGATCTTTTATACGTGGAAATCAGTCAATCAATTAAATAGCCCTCCTCAGTCCACTGCTGGACATAGGCCTCTCCCAATGTCCGCCATTTTATCCGATCCTCTGCCTTCCGCATCCAGTCTGTCCCAGCCACCTTATACGTGGAAAACCCCTGATCAATGTAGATATACATATTCAGGCATACAAACGGGGCGGGAATCAAACCCTCAATCTCGGACTTACAAGTGTAACGCTCTACCGCTACGCCACTGAGATCATTGTTGTTTTCAGTAAATCTTTATCCAAAACTGTTCTTTATAAAAAAATACATAATAAGTTTCAAAAGAAATAATTAACGAGATTAAACGTGCAAGTCAAAGTTAGGTATGTAAATTAATTTTAATGAGAAATGTCAATCAATGCCTGTTCAACTCAGCCAATTTTATTTGAGCTCATAGACTGATAGTTCATTATCTTTCAACGGTTGCACTATTAATTAATCCACATGTACCAAATTAATATGTTTTGTACCTACTAGCTGTTGTCGGTAGTAGGGACACAACTACTGTTCCCGTTCGTACCGTCATCCAAAGGTTCATTCTCGGTGTAAAAGTAGCTTCTGTGCTATTTCAGACTAATAATCTATTTATTTTCTTTATTGAAGTAGGTAGGTACAATAATAATTATAATTTGGACACAGTTAAATTAAATTAAATCCGTTATGTAATCAAATATAATCGGACAGAGGCTCATCGAGGCGACCGGTGACACTCGTTCCGGGTCGTTCCTGGTCCAAAGGCTGTCCATTGCCATCCAACGTGGCAACGCAGCAAGTGCTATGGGCACTTTTGCACCGGGAGCGATCAGAGGCGGGTTATTTGATTAGTAGGTACGAGTACATAGACTAAGCATTGCTTGTTGTACCATTTTGACATATTGTATTAAAATTTGTGTTTTTTGACATATTGTATTAAAATTTGTGTGTTGCATCCAAGGCATTCTGCATTTCGGCTTTAACTCCTTTTTTTTATACCACTTGGTTGGCAGACAAGCACACGGCCCACCTGATGGAAAGTGGTTACCGTGGCCTATGGAATTTTCTGTGCCATCAGTGTAGAAGAAAAAGCAGGACAAGCCTTTAGTCTGCCCACTGATAGCACAACTTCTCCATTGAGCTCTGGCTACCCTACTCACCACTCCTCTCCTTCACAAGGTCTTGAGCATTTCGGGTAGTAAGACCAGTGGCACGCAATTTATCATCTTCGAAGCTAAGAAGCTTTTTTTTTTTTATACCACTTAGTTGGCAGACAAGCACACGGCCCACCTGATGGAAAGTAGTTACCGTGGCCTATGGACGTCTGTAACACCACAGGAGTCACAGTCGCGCTGCCGACCCTGTAAGTACAGAGTTTCTGTGCCGTCAGTAGAAGACAAATCAGGACAAGCCTTTAGTCTTCCCACTGACGGCACAAATTCTCCAGTGAGCTCTGGCTACCCTACTCACCGCTGGGAACACAACACAAAGTTATTATAACCGCGGTATTCTGTAGGGCGGAGGTACTTCCCCAGTCGGACTGCTCAATCGGGCGGATATACCGCCGTGTCCTACCTCCTTTTAGCTTTTGGGTTTACCTCACCGGCGGAGGCAGCATAGCTTCAATACGTGGCCGCCATATTATTCAATCCAGGCTCTATCACAACTGTTTGGATCAAGAAAAAATACCATGTAAACGGCAAAAAATCTCGGCAGTTACGTAGAACCAAATACAGAGATTTTAATGAATAAGGATATTAATATCTGCATATCGCCTCACAGGCGTCACTATATCTCTTCTTGTTCATCTAAGTGTCCATACTGGTTAGATCCAAAGCGAATATCTTGGAGCCCGCGGTCCGCTCTCCGTTGTATAATTTTATTAATTATAAATTTTACGGCCGCTTGGAGAGAAAAGCCTGCGCCAGAGCCACGTCCGTAAAGCAGCAGGTGGTGGCTATTCGCTTAGCCGCAGGTCTAAACGTTATTTTAATTTCATTTGATCCCACTGCTGGGCAAACATCTCCTTCAAATCTTTCCACCTCTGTTTCTATTTTACTAAATCCCACCAACCTGGTACCAAACATACAACCGAAAAATTACTTGATAACCTTGCAAGAAACAGGGAACTACGTTAAGATGATGATGATGATAGATGATAGAAGAGATGATTAATCGAAATTCAGCCGCATCCCAGTTAGACTAGAAAGCCAGACCCAACAGAGTTGGTAAAAGACTCAGAGAATGATGAGAGCAATAATGTACAAAATACAAGTGGACACCCCTTGAATAGACCTTTATCCTTTTCTATGCCTTTTTTGGCAATTTATGATCGGGTGATCATATAATCGGAGTTCTATTTCATATGATAAATGCTTCAATGCTCGCTTTAAGAGTTATTTGCGACCAGTTAGGGTAGACAGCGATCCTGGGTATTCTAAGTATGTGAAAAAGCATCTATCGTCACATTAAGGACCATTTTTATATCAATAGCATCTGGAATGGTGGACCGTATTTTCTGGAATGCACCCCAGCTTTTTATCATCTAGCGGAGTCCAATCAATTAACAAAATTAAAAAAGAAACACCCCTAAAGAAAAAAATGGAGGCCTTAAATGTGCCTTAATGAACTATACTTCTTCCATACCATACTCTTCTATTGACAGTTTTCTTGCAAACTGTTGAAAACGCATTCACAGCATTAGTCCCAGTTGCTCCAAAACTTGCACTTTTGAATCCCACTTGTACCAAGGACGGATTTCAACACTAGCTGACCCACTCCAACTTCGCCCGTGGCATATTTTGAAACATATCACCTGTAGTGTTTCTTTAGTTTTCAAATAATGTGACATTTAACATCATTGCCCCACTCCCTTAAGTAGTAGCGCGATGATATATAACCTAAAACCTTTGTCGATCAACGGACTGTTCAACCATGTTCAAAATATTTATCAATTTGAACCAGTAGTTCCTGAGATTAGCGTATTTAAACAAACAAACTCTTCAACTTTATAATATTTGTATAGATGTACATTCTCTTCGGTCTATACCTAAGACCTATGTACTTTGCAGAGATGATGACACGTTGTGCGCCCCTTACCCCTTTTTAGGGAAAGATGGGGACGCCGTAGTCCAACACCCAAGAGGACCTTCTATAACCCTGGGTCAGTCGGGGTGCAAGAGGGGTATACCAAAGACTACCTCACCCCCAGCAACGGCAACTGATGGCCTAAGAAGTCCGTGCAGTTTTAGTCGGTCCAAGTCTGACATAACCTCCCCGCCGGCTCCGATGGGAGGGTATACGAGGGGATTTCCGCATTTCGCACATAAAAAAGGTATCTGGTTCTTTTGAAAGTATCATACTACAGTTCCATAGGCATCCTATTATTGACTTATTGCCTTAGAGTATACGAGTACTTACTCTAAGATTACTGGTTCTTTTTTTAAATAACTATTCTCAAAACAAATAAAATCCTCTTCAATCTCGAATACTATTATTAACAAGTTTCAATTTCAAGTTTAATGCAATATTCATTACATTGACATTTCTCTTAATTGAATATGGTTCCCACAAATCTAACGACGGCATATTCTCTTATTATTATGCTGTATGGCATATGAATCACCAGCTCTCCTGTTAATGAATGGTATTCGCTATGGAACCGACTTCAAAAAAAGAGAAGTAATTTATGTTCATGTATATGTCAGCAATAATTCTTTACCACGAGGATAAATTGGCTTCATTCAGAATGTAATTGTGTCTAATAAATTTCAGTTTGTACACATGGACATGTTGATAAATATTTGTACGTGTCTCTAGATAGGCGGGTACTATCTTTCTCTAATACTATTAACAATTTAATAATTACTAATTAATTCTTTATTGTACACTTAAATGTCATTTATATAAATTAGTGTATTTTTTTGAATAAAAATAATGGTTAACTGTAGCCGTTATTGTAGATTTTCTTTAAATATTTGCCAGCAAGTAAATAATATAATTATGTGCTAACTAATATAATAACTAGCTTGTGTTATGGATTCTAGAATACGAATAAACATACTTAGATACTTTTTAAAATACATACATAGTATACATTTCATTTTATTATATTTTTAGTTTATTACTTTTAGTTTTTAAGTTAAATTAATGTCTTAAATACATATATTTATAATTATTTATATCAAATATTACAACCAAGTCAACACGAACACATACACTACCTTACTGCCAAATTCCTTCATATCTCGCCATTGTTTGTCCGTCTTAAACTCTAAATCATAATGTCACACTTAATAGCTGTGTGATACATTCGCGTATCCTTAAAAAAAGGTACGCCCAGACTTGTATCCAGCGCAAAAGTGGCCATTACGCTGGCTGTGTTGCCTCTTTGGATTGCGATGGCCAACCTCTGCACCAGGTTATTGACCGCTTATTTTATGAAATTAATTCATTCGTGGAGGTTAGATTACGATCCGGCGCGGGAGTCACTTGACTTCTCTGTATCCTATGGCCAATAAATAACCACTATATTATATAGGTATTGCTTACATGGTCAATCACATAAGTATCAAAATAATCAGAATATTTACCATGTTCATCGCCACTACTCCTCCGTGATCATGGTGCTTGCAACAGCGCCGAAATATCGGAAACTCAAAACAATGCAACATAGTAAATATCCCGATTATTTTGAGACTGAAACTAATGTATTATAATTATATATATATTCAAGCAAATAAACATATTCATGCATACAGGTATTTGCACTGAATCGAATTCGCGCACTCTGTCTAGCAGTTGAACATTCTTACCACTACGCCACTGAGGTCGTCAATTAGATCAATGAAATTTGAATATTACCTATGCAACGTTTGCGTAATTTAGTCATAGTCAAAATCAATCAAAGTCCGTTATAAGTCAAAATCAAGTTCATCCTCAGTAAAGGAGTGAAGACTTCACTAGATGCTTCTATGGAGTTTTGGAATCAACACGAAAAATCACAATTCACGGTAATACCCACATTTCACCAATCACTGAATTCGATCCCGCGTAAAAGGGTGAGCCTATTGCCTTCCGGGCACTATTGTTGACTCAAGCCATGCATCTGAGGATGAGTCTGGACTAATATTATATAATATAATAAATAGACAGTAGCTGCTCAATCCACGAATATGTCCTGTTTCTTATTTATAGGTACTTGAATGTGATCATAACGTCAAATATAAATGTTAATCCAGAAAACTACTTCATTTCTTCGTGTCGGTGTTTATCTTCTCTTTCCTTCATATTTCATTATCATGCAGCGTACCTATTTATGTAAAAGGGTTATAGGCCAATCGGATCAATTTATAAATAAGTATTAGAAACTTCAACTGTCAATTTACAGGCAAATAGACAAACATAATTTAAAAATAAATTAGTATTACCTAACCCAAGTTATTATTTAAAATATCTAATTTGTATACACGACTAATTTACAATTGAATATTTGACTAATCAAATTAGTTACTTTTTTCTAAACGTCAAACCGGTGCGTTACAAGGAAACTTGTATGAAATAATTTATTGTGACGTCATAATATTTAACAGTCAAATAATTTACTATTATCAGTTGGTTGGATGAGTAAAAATAAAAAAAAAACGATATAATAAGAATCGACGCAACTTTTACCGCTCTTTTACCATTAGTATTATCAGTTAAATATTTTATTTTTATTACAGGAAAATACCCAATTATGTAACAGTACGAATGTTCTTTTATATAGAAAGAAAGAAAGAAATAACCATTTATTATACACACACACACTACACTTAAAAAAAACTTTATAATCGCAACAAAAAAAAAACATAAACAATAAGATAAAATAATTAAAAAATAATACAGCAAATAACATTTAGGTATATAGGTATGCTGTTCCCGGACTGATCCGACCGCACCCCGCCACAGCGAAACACCATCATAGTGCACTCGGAGATGGATTCAGGTTATGGAATCTATGGGACCTGTCATAAATATGCAAAAACCATCTGCACGACGTCACCAACATCGCAATCATAGCGATTAGTTGCAGGACGCAACTAGAAAACCGCTCATAGCGATGGATAATGGATAACACGACATACGTTAATAAATAGCTCATTTGTAAGTTATTTAATTTATCGGGTGTATTTTATCTGAGACACATCCCTCGCTTCCCGGCTTTTTACGTGCGCAAAATCCCCACGGATACCTCCCCGCCGGAGCCGATGGAGGAGGTTATGTCGGACTCGAACAAACTAAAACACACGCCGCCTGTGGGTCGCTTTGGTTGCCGAAGGTGAGGTTGACAGGCATATCCCTCGCACCCCGGCCGCACCAGGGCCATCTCTCACGATCTGGCCCTCTTCTCGGGCGCGGGGACTACAGAGTCCCCAACTCGTCCCCGGAAACGGGGAGGCGCGCCAGGCGCGCCACCCCCGCGGCCTGCTTCTGCCAGGGTGACAGGTGGCTCCACATGGGGGGCGGAGGTCGTTCATCGACCTCTGACGCCCGAGTTGCCTTCGTACGCGGGCAGCTTGTCTTGCGATCCTTCGTCGCTCCCGCTGCCGCTCCCGCCCCGCCTCCTCCTTCACGAGCATTACTTGCTCGCAGAAGGAGGCGCCGGCCGCCCACGCATCCGCGCAGCGGACCATCGCTGCAAGCAAGGTGGAGAGCGTGAGAACTCTCACTCCCAGGGCCGCCACAAGCTCCCGTCTCGGCGTCTCCCACGGACACTCGGTGAGCGTGTGCGGCCCTCGCTTCCCGGCTGGCCTAGAACCGTCTCATATGAGACGGCTCTCTTTGGGTGTACCACTTAGTAGTGACGTGACAAAAATAATTATTCTAAGACATTCTACGCTGTGCTACCTAGAAGTAGTAATAAGCTTAGCTTAGCTTAATGGTTCTAGAACTACAGATACACATATTTAGATACATTTGATGAGCACATACCTACATACTATACATAGAAACACTCAAACTAATATCAATATAGATACATACAAATATACAAAATATTTACTATGTACGATAATCGAACCCTCAACTTCCGACATAGCAGTTTATCACTCACGTCACGTCACATCACGGATGTCGTGAAAGAAAAATATATTTAAAAAGAACACAGGATATTATTCAATGACAGTGACCACCAATGCTCAGCGGGTATTCTGAATGCGACAAAACGATGCAGAAAAATTGCAACAAAAGAACATACAATGCGCGAATACGCTTTGTAGTGTGCTAAACGACTTTGAAAGCAACTACTACAGATACAAATAACGGATAATAATTTCTTCACAAAATATTGTACTTCATCCGTTTCATAATAAGAAGTAAAATAACGGTTAGACTGAAACTTTCAAATCTATATACAGGGTGGAGGTTTTGACATTACTTGGGCGGGAAGTACCTACTCTAAATACTGAAGATAATGAATTTAATTCAAAGGAAACATTCCTTCATTTTAAAAAGAAACAAAACTGCATTCACCTGTTATATAAAAGCGAAATACCATTCACTGATTAACCACGAAATCTCAGAAACTAGAACATCTACAACTTTGAAATTTGGCAAGTAGTTTCCTCACAGGGTGTAGATATTCGCTAAGAACGGATTTTACCAAATTCCGCCCCTACGGGGGTAAAACGGGTCCACGCGTTCGAAGTCGCGGGCAGCTGCTAGTATAGTATGACGATAAGCCCACGGCTGTCCCAACACAAAGACGAATGCAGGTAGGTATTGATATCAATCGACTTAAAGTGATCGAGATAGGACACAACACAAATATACGGGAGTGCATGGGAGAGTGACGTGTTGGTTACCCCAACATACTTAATTACTTTACAGTATTAGAAGTTGAACTATAATAGTAGTTTTATTTCAATCCTATAATAATACCATGATCTCAGCCTTCTTCTAAACATTAGAAGATTTCACTACGCAGTCCGTTGTCTGCTTACCCCATCATCTCTTTTTGGTTTGACTAACATGACATTTATGAAAGCGACTGCTGTTTAACATCAATCAGCAGTGAACCTGCGGGGGGAGTCGCAGGGTACAGCTTTTTTTTTACGTACGAAAAGTCCCCTCCCGCCGGAGCCGGTAGGAGAGGTTATGTCGGACTCAACCGACTAAAACGCAAGGCGCCTGTGGGTCATTTTTGGTTGCCGAAGGTGAGGTTGACAGGCATATCGCTCGCACCCCGGCCTATCCAAGGTCATTTCTCTCGATATGGCCCTCTCCGGGTTCGTGGGCAGCTATTGTTGTATAGATATAAAAGTTGCCTTTTTCAATATGGGAACTCCCTTGTCGGACGCGAACTCACTAAAACCATACGGCGATTTTTCACATCATCCTTCACAGACGAGGAAACTGCTGTGCTCTAGAAAGGATATCCCAGTAACCAGGTTACTAACATAGGCGATCCAAGTGTGTTGTTGGGGATCAAAATTCCCTCTCCTTGTACAAGTAGCCTAAGTTAACTCAAGTGTAAAAATTAAACGTATATTTTCTTTGTCCGCAGGTGTAGCTTCGGTGTAAAGACAGATCTCATGGTAGCTCTAGTTATAAGAAAATGTCTAGAGACAGTTCATGTATGCAATAGTTAGGTGATTAGTGATGGCAGACGTTAGTGACAGCGGGGATTTGTGCGCTCGACGACAGCTTTTGATTGCTGACAACTTAGTAAAGACTAATAGGTGAGTTACAACACTTTGTATACATTACTGTACTTACCGACATATGTCTTGACCCCAATAATGTCACAAAATGTACTCCATATATGCGCAATACACGTTTTTTGGCGTCTATTGTTCTCAATAGATGCTCTTCTGCCAGTGGAGGAGCCCAGATTCACCAATCATAGATTATATCATACCAATCCGAGTGCACCAGGGCCTCGTTACTCTCGGGGTTAAGATATATGCCGGGTACTGTACCTACTTATGTACGCTATGTTGTACACTAGATAAGCTGTTCTGAAATGCCGAAACTAGATATTATATGAATTATTGGTAGGTAGGCCACGACGGTATCTCAGTTTAATTGAGCAGTCCGACTAGGGAAGTACCTCTGCCCTACAGAATATCGCGGCCATAATAACCATGTGTTGTGTTTCCTCGGCGAGTAGGGTAGCCAGAGCTCACTGGAGAGTTTTTGTACTGTCAGTGGAAAGACCAAACGCTTGTCCTGCTATATCTTTTACACTGACGGCACAGAAACTCTTGTGTCCACAGGATTGTCAGCGCGAGCGTGACTCCCTTGGTGTTGCACAGGTCCATAGGCCACGGTAACCACTTTCCATTAGTTGGTCTGCCAACCAAATGGTATAAAGAAAAAATTGACATCCGTAATCTGTACAGACAGCGCGCGTTTTTGTTATTTCATCAGTGTGACAGCATTAAATAGTGACCATTGTTTGCTGGTGGTCAAGTAGTGGTCTTCACATCATATTTTTTGGACCGTTATCTAGTATATACTTATAAGGCTTCAAGGTAACCGACATCGATACACCTACTCTAGCTTTAAGAAATGCTCGTATGTTCGTATATGGTGCGTCCAATTACCACACGGGAGAATAAAGCGAGACATTAACTTTTAAAGAACCAAATGTCCTAAACGATACCATTTAGGCCTTTTTCTTTAGCACTTAACAACACGGTGACTTCCGTGTTCATTGAGTGTCGCTTCGTGTATTCATCCCCGTATACAGAGGTATCACATGTGAATTATCACAATTTGTCACAAGAGATGTCGGTAACAGTGTACTGATTTCAATATTTTTTTCCCATAACATAAACTCACGCCTATATCCCCGAAGGGGTAGACAGAGGTGCTAATACCCACAATTCACCAGTTTATGTTTAGTTCCCAATGTAATAGGTGGCGAGCCTATTGCCATTAACCGGGCACTTATAAACCTACGATAATTTTTTTGCAAATGACAAACTGCGATTTTTCCCATCTCAAAAAATTTCTACGAGTAATACCCAACGTGTTGAGAAGTGTTCTCTTCAAAAAAATATCGAAGGGTAAACTCAATGCTTGCTGATATACTTTCTATCGAAGTGCGTGCGGCTCGTTTCTCAAATAATTTTATGGCACACTTTTAGTCTGTGAAATATCTTCTCAGTTCTACGTGGGTGGTTTGCCTATTTTGCTAATTTGTGTAGTACAGAATGATTTGCGATAATTTCAAACCCTCCAATTTACTTTTGATTACATTAGCTACGGACATTTAGATGGTTTAACTTTCTCCTAGAATCACCTAACGTTATGTCCAGTTTTTTTTTATACTTGATTTGGCGCCCATGTGTTTTGGCTCTTTAGCGTCTCTATTATTTGGAGATCGATTACTTATTTATTGCTTTTCGCGGGATTAAACTAATTATATTTGCTTCCAACACCTCCATTTAATTTCTTTGAGTTTCTAGATTTCTATGGGCTTGACTTTCCCTGGACATCACCAAATGTCACATTGTGTTTAACTGTACGACAAAACTGTACGCGCAAAAGAGTAAATGAGATAGAATAAGGAGGTAGGACACGGCGGTATTTCCGCCCAATTGAGCAGTCCGACTGGGGAAGTACCTCCGCCCTACAGAATACCGCGGTTATAATAACTTCGTGTTGTGTTCCCAGCGTTGAGTAGGGTAGCCAGATCTCACTGGAGAATTTGTGCTGTCAGTGGGATGACTAAAGCTTGTCCTGCTTTGTCCTCTACACTGACGGCACAGAGACTCTGTGCTTACAGGGTCGGCAGCGCGAGTGTGGCTTCTCTGGTGTTACACACGCCCATAGGCCACGGTAACCACTTTCCATCAGGTGAGCCGTGTGCTTGTCTGCCACCTAAGTGGTATAAAAACATACCTAATATAAATATTTAATTATCTCTTCATATATTAGGAGTTTCCTAAATTAGTCAGTCAATATATATCGCAATCTTCGTCAACTTGTAAATATTTATTGACATTATTGATGTGCAAACGCAATTCGTGACACGATGACACAGCATATCGATATTGGACCGAGGCATTTATTGACTAATTCCCAGATATGCGGAGTTATCTGAAGTAGCTCGGAAACTATAACTTTTACCGACAGCTTAGTTTGTTTATGTTACAATTATAGTTTTCGCAAACGTTACAAAAAAACATACCTTTATCGAAAAGACCTACTTTTGCCAATAACATATACCTATGGAAACCAGTTAAAGGGAACCCAGTTTGATTTAATGAATTTTCGATGGTGAAATCCAACCTAAAATTATATGACTTTTTCAAATACTATTGGTAGACATTACACTGTGTCACTGCGATAATGGGCTGTGAAGTAAATTAAACTTATACTACCGTAGCTAACCCGTTGTATTCAAAACTTGCTCTTGATAATCAGGAATCCACTCTCCTCCATTGATACTATTGACTTTTACTGGGGTGACTGCAATCAGACCTTCTAACTCTAAAGCCTTTACCAGAGCCTCGTTGGTATTGACAGGTATATCATCAACTAGAAGAGGTTGATTTGGGCCTCAAAAATAATAATAATAGCATTAACCGCATTAACGTTAGTTAGCAATTTTCTCGAATAGCATATAATTTAAATATAAATAATATTCACATTGAAATGGAAATCTTAATACAATAATAACAATAACAGGTATTATTAAATTTTCTTATAGTAGTTAAAGTCAAAAGCATAATACATAGTTCGCGTATAATTTTGTAATTTACTTGAGAACGTAAATTATGCGTTTGCAACTTAAATCACTGTAACAGTTTCTAAAAATAATGGATTAATTATTGCGCAATTTGAATATGACTGGCTTTATTTGAATTAACAATTTAATGTTTCTATTTATGTATGAAATATGCTAGTTATCTTTGTTGCGGTTGTTCTAATTGGTGAGAATGGTTTTAAGCTTGCAACACCGAAAATCGTTAAATTCAAAGCAACCGCCTACTCCACTTTCGGAATATAAAACAAAGAGTTTAAATTAAGAACTAAAGTAGTTTTACAGTTGAAAAACTTAAATGATTATTCGTGCGATTAGGATACTGGAAGTCAATGACTTCTATTTGTATACATAATAGCTACATGGGACAAAAATATTGTTATTATAATAGTCATCAACTACACAAAACTTTCGTAGCTGATATGCTAACCATAAATCTCAAAGCGTTCCCCTTGCGTTAAAAGTTTGCACTATGTAGGCTGTGGTCCGTTTATTGGTGTTATACAAAAATGTCAGCTTTATAGTCTGAGCGCTTGAGCCGTTGTTTAGCTGGTACACTGAATACAGGTGATGTCAGTTAATTAATAGAATCCTCCAGATCGGGAACGAAGGAGACTCGCAAACCGCATGCTACACTAAGTAGGCGACTCGGGCGTCGGAGGTTGCAGATTGACCTTGGTCTCCATAAGCGGTGACAGTGGGTCCCTTGTCACCTTATCAAAAGCAGGCTGCGGTGGCGGCGCCTCCCCATAGACCTCGAGCTAAACTACCCGGGACAAGGTGGGGGTTCCATGGTCCTCACGTCCGAAGAGGGCCGTCTCTTTTGAGTCGTCTCCGGCTGGGGTGCGAGGGATGTCTCAGATTATCTCACCTCCTGCATTACTACGACCCACACAGTCGGTGTGCGTATTAATCGGTTCAAATCCGACATATACATAAACACCAGAGCCAGTGGGAAAGGTATCCGTGGTGATTTTGCGCACAATAAAAAAAAAATATTTTGCACCCTTATGTAGTTGTAATAACGCCGGTAGCTTAATGGTTAAGGAATCGGCCTTACGATCGAAAGGTCCCGGGTTCGAATCCTGGCCATTACACTACCGACGTGAACCCACTCCTAACACAAGCAATTTAGCTTAGCTGGAGGGTTTAGAGGGAATATTAGTACTTTCGGTTCTAATATTCTTTAAAAAAAAAGACAAAAGCTAGGTGTCTATACATATCCTGCACATGTTTCAACCCTGGAATAATAACACAATTTTTATTACAACAATTTGTCTAGTAGTGTACAGAAGCTATAGACAAAATTCTGGGGCCACGAAAAATTTCACTTCATCCCATGCACACTCAAGCTGTGGAATGACCTCCCTGCTGCGGTTTTCCCAAGCACCTACAATATTGGATTCTTCAAGAGGGGCATCAGAAGGTTTCTTAATGGTCGACACCGCGAGTGTGACGCCCCTTGTGATGCATACGTCCATAGGCCATAGTAACCACTTCCCATCAGGTGGACCGCGTACTTGTCTGCTACCTAAGTGGTATAAAAAAAAATTGCGAGGCAATCCTATTTCTCCGCTGGAGATAGTTTAGCATTTTTACTGAAAAAATATGTTGTGATAAATTCTAAGCTAACCTCACTAGCAAAACGGTACACCTGCTGGTTGATGGATAAGGCTCTAGCACATGCTTTGATGGGGGGATAGGGGTCAAACTGCACTATCTGGTTACATATACATCCAATATTCGTGCCTGTAAATCTTCGAAAGGGTAGGTAGAGACTCACATTTCACCAACTATTATTTTCAGTTCCATGTAATAGGGGACGAGGCTATTGTCGTCAAACAGGCACTTTGCCATGGGCTGTATTTTGACTGTCGGATGGAGAACTGCTCTATCCTTTAGTTGCCTTCTACAACACGAGAATGGGGGGATGGGGATCGTTAAGCAATAAAATATACTGTCATACCAGACTAAGAAAGGTTCTCGTAAATGGTGGGTTTTGTCACGCAAGAATAATATGGAGGAGAATCTTTCCCAGCACCACCTTTTTTTTTTTTTTTTTTTACGTGCGCAAAATCCCCACGGATACCTCCCCACCGGAGCCGGTGGAGGAGGTTATGTCGGACTCGAACCGACTAAAACGCACGCCGCCTGTGGGTCGCTTTGGTTGCCGAAGGTGAGGTTGACAGGCATATCCCTCGCACCCCGGCCGACCCAGGGCCATCTCTCACGATCTGGCCCTCTTCTCGGGTGTGGGGACTACAGAGTCCCCAACTCGTCCCCGGAAACGGGGAGGCGCGCCACGCGCGCCACCGCCGCTGCCTGCTTCTGCCAGGGTGACAGGCGGCTCCACCTGTCACCCCCAGGCCGGCGCTCATGGGGGGCGGAGGTCGTTCATCGACCTCCGACGCCCGAGTTGCCTTCGTACGCGGGCAGCTTGGCTTGCGATCCTTCGTCGCTCCCGCTGCCGCTCCCGCCCCGCCTCCTCCTTCACGAGCATTATTTGCTCGCAGAAGGAGGCGCCGGCCGCCCACGCATCCGCGCAGCGGACCATCGCCGCGAGCAAGGTGGAGAGCGTGAGAACTCTCACTCCCAGGGCCGCCACAAGCTCCCGCCTCGGCGTCTCCCACGCCGGACACTCGGTGAGCGTGTGCGGACCTGAGTCCTCGCTCGCGTCGCAGTGATGGCACTCGGACGTTGGCTCTTTATCCATCCGACGCAGATACTTTCCGAAGCACCCGTGCTCGGTGATCATCTGCGTCAGACGGTACGAGAGGCTGCCGTGTGGCCTCTCTAGCCACTCCCCCATGATGGGTCTTACCGCCGCTACTACGGCGCCCTGCGCCTGGTCGCCCAAGTCGTAGCTCCCATTCCGCCACCATTTCCCTGTGGAGCCGGGATCTCACGGCCCGAATTTCTTCGGGCTCGGGATCGTGACCCCGCTCCCGCGCCGCCTTTCGGAACCGGTATAGCGCCGAAAGGGATCTCGCTTCCAGGATCCATGGTGGCAATCCGGCGAGGAGACTCGCCGCGTTGAAGGATATCGTGCGGTACCCCCTTATGATGCGGCACGCCAACTTCTGCTGCGGACGCTGCAGCAGGGGCATGTGCCGATCATTCAGGGTGTCCGCCCACACGGGACACCCGTACAGGGCCATGGACCGCACGACACCCGCGTAGAGTCTCCTGCAGGAGTCCTCCGGGCCCCTCAGGTTAGGCAGTAGCCGCGCCAGAGCGTTGGCTGTGCCCACCAATTTGGGGCCTAGACTTCGGAAGTGCTTCCCGAAGTCCCACCGGCCGTCGAGCACGAGCCCCAGATATTTCATCTGGGGCTTGATGCCGATGAGAGTGCCTCCCACTGTGAGACTGGAACCAGGTGGTGGCGTGCGCCGAGGTCCATGAAAGAACATGGCCTCGGATTTATGCAGAGCCACCTCAAGGCCCAGCCGCCGGATCCGTTCCACGACTCGAGCAACCGTGGTCGTGGCCCTCAGGATCGCTTCGCGGTATGTAGCCCCACCCCCAGCACCACCTTGGTCTACAGGTAAATAATGCCTACGGCATTAAGTCCACCTATGCACCTGTAAATGAAGCTTAATAAAAAGAAAATTGGGAGTGATGTCTATCTATATACACGACCACTTTGCCTATATATATGTGTAAATACGCAAAGGGGTGCAAAGGGGGGGATGTACATTTAAGATATTAAAAAAAAAAATGCATGGGTTATGTTACTGTGTAACTTTTGTCATTTTGTCTGCTATGGACTCAAAAACTACTGACCGAATTTAAATGCAGATTTTTTGTTTGAAAGGTCTTGGTTAGATTTAAAACTATACGTTTATTTGATCCCAATCGGTTCTGGAGAACCGGAGATTTGAACAAAAGTCATATTAACCTACATCCGCGCGGGTGGAGTTACTAGCGGAAGGGTAATTTTTTTTATACCACTTAGGTGGCAGACAAGCACACGACCCACCTGATGGAAAGTGGTTACCGTGGCCTATGGCCGTGTGCAAAACCAAAGGAGTCACACTCTCACTGCCAACCCAGCACAGAGAGTTTCTGTGCCGTCAGTATAAAAGACAAAGCAGGGCAAGCCTTTGGTCTCCCCACTGACAACAAAAAAGCTCCTCAGTTAGCTCTGGCTACCCTACTCAGTGTCGTAAATACAACACGAGGTTTTTATGGCCGCGGTATTCTATAGGGCAGATGTACTTCCCCAGTCGGACTGCTTAATTGAATGGAAGTACCGCCGTGTCCTACCTAACTACGTAAGTACCCAGTACATAAATAATCCAATGTTTTTTTTTTTATTTCAGGTATTATGGCATGAAAGAATAAAGAAGTCGGATTTGAAGTCAGTATGAACGATTCCCTCGTTAAATATTTGCTATGTAGACGTAATTATGTAAACTGTGATATCTAGGCTAGTTGTGGACTGTTTGTAAATATGTACAGATCTAAATAATATTGTATAATGGAATAACAATTTTAATTTATTTCTATAGAACTTAGTAGAAGGAAATATAGAAAAATCTGCGTTAACTGTTTGTAGTGTTTTATTCTAAATACAGTCTTCTAAATTCGAAACCTTCAGAATTCCGTATACAGCTTAAGATATATATATATAGGTAATCTACTGGGACAGACTGGAGGCGGAAGACAGAGAATGGGATAAAATGGCGCAAAATGGGAGAGCCCTATGTCCAGCAGTGGACGGCGGTGGGCTAATTGTTTTATTGATTGCACTTAGGTCTAACTAATATAACAGAATTAAATATAGATGGTGTTACCTCTGTTAACAAAACTAATAAGCAGCATGTATTACAATATAGTTAGAAGAGAAAGAAAGAAATGCATTTATTTACAATTAATACATTGGATTGGTGGTTACCAGTGCATATATTACTTACTTACTAGATGGCGTGTGACGCCGCTTCATACAATTTAAGTTTCATATTAGATTAACCACTGTACATATTTTTCTATTTCTCTTTAAATACATAAATTCAAATGTACCTATATTTTAGGGGATAGGAGAAATTTCCAGACCAGAATTCGTACTGAATTTTACAAATAAGCTAGGTATGTCTTATTTTTATGTGTAATAGAGAATAATACTTTCTCATAGATTTTACATTAAATGTTTTATTTATTTTTTGTGAATAGGTATTATTCAAAATATTTATCTTTCTGTTAAAACTCTTCGTAAAATACCTAACGGAACTAAACAGAAGCGAAGAATTCGTTAAAGATAAATATCAGGAATTGAATGGAAAGTTTTACTTCAAAAGAATTAGGAGGTCAAAAAGGAAATAGCTACCATTTACAAATAGAAATAAAAACAATCTGTATTAATTTAGGTTGCTGAGTATTAATTTAAATTGACTGCTTCTACATATACGAATTTTAACTATTAGGTTGGCAATGCATGAGGCAAAACTTTAGAAAAAATAGCTCACCAATAAATAAAAACTGCCATTTTTTATTCACCATTAATTACAACGTTTATGAATACAAATTGTATCAAGAATTCAATCAATCAATAAAAATAATAAATTGAAATACCAGGCCACTTAGAAAGATGTGCAAAAAAAGTTTTTTCTGATGCGAAACGTTACCAAGTTTCTAATAGATTTTAAACGTTTTCAATTGAAAATTCCATTTATTTGGTAACTATGATCTAAACGCTTTTAATTATAAAATAAAATAAAATTTTATTCAGCCGGACCTTGGAGTGTTTTACTGTTGAATTGAGGTCCATTCAGTAGTCAATCTACCTATTCTAAGCTTCCGCAGAATAAGTAGTACCAATAGTATTTTATAAAGAAGTTCCTCTGTCTAGCAACACTTGCAAATTATTTTGCTCCCCAATCGATCAGGCAATAAAATATTTGCCACACGCAGTGTATTATGTGCGCTGGCATGATCTTCTTGTCATTTGCACCCATCTAATGCACCGAATGATTCATGACTATGGAGATGAACCATAGAAATGTTAGTAATACGACTCTTTGACAATAGGAAACGTGACCTTGTCACTGTTTTGATGTGCATGTCTCGTATCTCAGTAAGTAGACTTGACTTAGTGTGTTGTAATTTGAGTGGAATATTTACGTTACTTGACTTCGAAAAATAGTGAACTCCAACATATTGTAAAGTTACTAAATCATTTAAATTACACTAATAATGTCTAGTATAAATTTCTTCGTTAAGTAAGTACATACGTTCTTCAATGTCTAAGAGCCAATCCTAGTTGCACCCCAAAACTAACACTTTAGATCCCGGTATTATCTTCTGTAACCCCATTGTACAGTTAATTTGGACTTTAATAGATTAACGGCTATCTGACCTCTCAACCTCGAAAATCAGTGGCTGTACCTATGCTAATCAGTAATTATAAATTCCCATGCGACACTCAGCTTATGATCCGTTGGGTACTATAAAAATGTTCATAATTAAATTGTGAAGTGTAACTGCCTGATTTAAACTATTAAAATACAGTTTAACAAAAATTATAGGTATATTAATTTTCAGTTCATAACATTTATTAAATTCGTTGTGTGCTGTGTGTGTTGTGTGTATGTGGCCACGTTTGCCGAAGGACCGATGGCCGTTGGAGCAAACGAGTCCTAGAGTGGAGACCGCGAGAAGGTAAACGAAAGGTAGGACGCCCCCTAGCCAGATGGACTGACGACCTGAAAAAGGTGGCTGGGACAGACTGGATGCGGAAGGCGGAGGATCGGAGAAAATGGCGCACATTGGGAGAGGCCTATGTCCAGCAGTGGACTGCAGTGGGCTGATTGATTGATTTGATTTGATTAAATTCGTCATCATACTTCGCGTTATACCTTTATAATTTGCTTTTAAAAAAATGTGTGTCCACTTAGGCTGCAATATTTACCTGAATTGCGTTTAGAAACAATAAAATTTTTATCTTATCAGTGAATCACATTAATAAAAATAAAACAGCAGAGTTATTAGAAACGCTCGACAACAATTTTCTAGAATTTCCTTTTGAAACAGAAGTAATAAGTGGGCATTCCGTTTATATGCCATGCCTGTTTTAAAAGAAAATTACAAAAAGCTGAGAAAAGGTTAAGCAAACCGACTTTGGTGCGCATACGACAAACATCTTTAACTTCAAATGACAGCGACATTGACAACTTGACAGTTAGGCGTTGGTTGTTTCTGAAGGTAGAATGTAACTGTAAATGTAACGTCACCATATAGTAAATTGAGTGGGAAGGACAGATAACATTTTAATTGCAAGTTTTTCTGTTTTCTGTCAAGGCGATACTTAAACATGTTACAATATGTTTTAATATGTTTAGTATCGCCATAATATACCATTGTAACTAAGTACGTCCTATATTTTTGACAGGTAGGTCCTCTAAGAACTTCTATTGTATCGCCAAAATGGTGCTCCAAATGAACGGAACTTTCTAGAATAAAATTAAAGAGTGGAATTAAATAGCGTGTAAGTAGAAAAGTGTTTTGAATTTGGTTTAATGTACTTGAGATCAGTCGTCATTTCAACCAAACAAATTTCAAGTTATCGACCACCTTAGCACTTAACTAGCTTATAAAAAAATATATCTGCACCTCCTTTGATTGACTGGTAGAGAATGCCTACGGCATTAAGTCCGCCTATGTAGTTGTGCATAAAATTCAATATATAAATAAACAATAAATAAGACATATTTAAAAAAATCTTATTGATTAAAACTGTATTGTCATCCGAACTAAATGTATGTACTAACATTAGATCAATCAGTCACCAGAAAAAGGGTAAAATTCAATTACTAAATTTGACCCAACAAAAAGCAGGCTAAACTAATTAAGTCTAAGGTCCTCTAAAGATTTGGATGAAAATAGTTAAGCCCGATTTTTTTTCTTTTCAATACATTGTTTCTCTTCTTCCAAGTACAAAAAAACAGAAACATCTAACGCATCAAAGTTTTGCTGCTGTCTCTGAATTTTAATTTCTTTTGAATAATAAAAGATACTTTTCAACTTACTAATTACTACTCATAATTTCTTATATTGGCCATCTGAGAAAGACAATGGACCCATCTATCAGCGTTCACTACTTCCATTCATACTAAATACTCTTAGGCATAAGTATAATGTATCTCTTTAGTAACATTTTACGAATTTTCAAACGTTTCTTGGTCCAGTTTTGAAAAGCTTCAATGGATAATGTGATTTTAATTGCTTCGGCGATTATCTGAATTGTGCGAAATGGAAAGATGAATCTGTGTGAAATAGTCACGCCTCTCCAAGTTTCAGATGTTCAATTTATGATTTAAACGTAGTTACGTAACATGCCTACTTTTTTTTTTACGTGCGCAAAATCCACTCGGAGCCGGTGGAGGAGGTTATGTCAGACTCGAACCGACTAAACCGCACGCCGCCAGTGGGTCGTTTTGGTTGCCGAAGGTGAGGTTGATAGGCATATCCCTCGCACCCCGGCCGACCCAGGGCCATCTCTCACGATCTGGTCCCAGGCCACCCCCAGGCCTGCACCCATGGGGGGCGGAGGTCGTTCATCGACCTCCGAAGCCCGAGTTGCCTTCGTACGCGGGCAGCTTGGCTTACGATCCTTCGTCGCTCCCGCTGCCGCTCCCGCCCCGCCTCCTTCTTCACGAACATTACTTGCTCGCAGAAAGTGCCTCCTTCCGCGAGCAAGTAATGTTGTAACATGTTGTAACATACCTACTTAGTATTTAGATATGTATTAAGGGGCGTGTCATTTCGGGGACAAACGTAGCCTATATTTTTGATTCAACTTGTACTAACCAAAATCACTAACGATACTCAATTAAACTTTAGATTTGATGCTTCTTCTATCGAAAGGAAATAAAAAATTGCTAAAATAAAATAATTAAAAAAAATCTCTGAGGTGAGTTGTATACCCATTGTGTCAAAATTTGAGATCAATCGATGCAGTTTTTTAGGTTTTTAAGCATACACAAGTCAATAAAAATACTGCATATTGGTATATGTAGATTTCAGTGTAAAGCAGATGCTACACTAGATAGTGATTTGTGATAGATACAGTGTTATACGTATGTAGACACATTAGTTGTGAGTGTTGTGACTAAGAAAGCAATTACGATACATATTTAGACACCCACATAACAATTTAGTAATAATCCTGAACTAGTCATGTAACCACGAAATGCTCAACTTATATAATTTGCTTCAAATTCACTGATTGGTTAATGAAGGCGTTACCGTGATTATACTGACCTTGCACTGTCGCATAAACGAATCAAAGCTCGCTAGTGAAGCTCAATGTACACAATGTAACGTATTTGTCGAACTATTGTAGACACTGCCTTAAAGCGAGGGGCGATATTACTCAATAAATATCATCGTCATCATCATAAACTCACGCCTATATCCCCGAAGGGGTAGGCAGAGGTGCTAGCATCCACATTTCGCCAGTTTATGTGTAGGTCCCAATGTAATAGGTGGCGAGCCTATTGCCATTAACCGGGCACTTATAAACCCGCGATGAATACACACATAACTTCGAAAAGCATCGAAAAGTCATTGGTGTGTGTCATGGTTAAACCTGGGATCGAACCCGAGACCTCGCCTCAGCAGTCCATTACCCATACCACTAGGCTACCGCTGTTATTCTCTCTCAATAAATAATATTTATTATTTCTCATTTTACTATAAGGTGAATGAATTACTTAACATTTTTATTACAGTCCAAGAAAAGCGATATTGTAGATTTATAGCGTTCATTAATTAATTTTGCGTGTTTAAGTAAACTATACCATAACGCTATTTATATACGAATGAAAATTATATGAAGTAAATCGGATTACAGTATTCAGATAGAGTATGAAACCACCTCCACGCGTGTGCTAATATCAGTTAATCTTTAGTTTTTGCTAACCGAAATATGAATATTGTTAGTAGGTCCTGTTTAAAACCCTAGCCTTAGACTATAAAAGTTCAGAACTCGATCTTTTATAGGACCATAAAGTACATAACTGCTTCTGGAAACCAATAAATGAATACGTATTACCTACATCACTCAAGGCTCTGATATTGGTGCTCGGGTTCTGCTTACTCACTCTCCTCCTGTTATTTGGCATATATGGCTTATGCGACTACCATCTAAATCCCAACTCCCACAGGAAAGACTACGCCAGAGTTCACCCATCAGCAGGTTTGCCGCTAGGGCTATTTTAGGCTTCACCGTTTGATCCACTAGTGGATCGAAAAGCACTCAAGGAGTTTAATAAAATCCACCAACTATAATGCAAGTACTTTTCTCAGGCGTAAGTTTTACTTTCAGAGTCAAGAAATTATACGTAAGTCGCACCCAGGAAAGCCGATATACATACAAATGAAACTTATCTTTGCCAGTTGTTATAATATAACTGTTTTTGTAATACCTGAAATAAATATAATGTAATAATGAAATGAAATTCATATAAGACAATCCTATTACATTCTAGATTCTGTCGCACCATTAAGGCCTGGAATTCATTACCAGCTCACGTGTTTCCTTCTTCCTACAGTCCCGGGTCCTTTAAGCTGAATGTCACCATTGTCACACGGTATGTGTAAGTAATGGTGACCCTCTTTTCTGAGACTTTGCCTTCAGCTTACCATCAGACAAGGCGATGTCTAATTGACGTGATATATAAAAAAAAGGTTTCGTTTATTTAGGAAGACGAGGGTAAACCACAGGCACAAAAAAGTTCCTGTGGAACACTTAGTATATTACCTACGAACCCTTTGTTACGAGTCACGTGACGGTAAACAGCCACTGCACCGTAATGGTGGCACTTCACATGGCTACGTATTTGCGTATTTTACATATTTCACAAACAATTACCATGTGTGGACAGCGTATTTAACAAAGCATTTGCCTTATTGCCTATTACACGAATATGACTAATACCAAATACATACATAATATCACGCCTTTATCCCCGGAGGGTTATGCCACATTTACTAACACCCACATTTCACCAATAATTGTATTCGGTCCCACGTAATACGGGGTGAGCCGTAATAGTGCCGCATTCCGGGCACTATTGTTGACTCGAGCCATGCATCTGAGGCTGAGTCTGGGCTGTATATATCTGTCTGATGTTAAACAGCCCTATCCCTTAGTCGCTTTGTACCGCATGGGAAGAGATGGGGTGGACCACACTCTGCTCTGCCGGAAACCACGCGGCAAGTTACTTAGTTTTTCTTTAATTCTTAACGGCCTGTACTTTTAACAGTTGGCAAAATATGACAATTGGCATGTAATGTAACGCCTATTTGAAGAGAATATTTTTCGTGAAACAAATTGCATTTGTCTATATTTGCATGTTTGCTTATAAGTCAAATATTTTGCCAAATCAACAAAAGCCCAATAGCATACATAAATAGCCATGTAAGTGCCACCATAACCTATATTCACTTACCAACCATTATTGTAATCTAGTGATACACGACGTGGTAGTCAATCACAGAGATTAACACTATACTCATCATCTAACTCACAAGTGAGTTAAAAAATTTAACATTACTCATTAGATCTCGAATAAGTATCCGGTAAACACCTATAAATGATCGTTGGAGCAAACGACTCCTAAAGTGGAGGCTGTAATTCAGCTAACGCAAGATGAGACGTCTCCTATTAAGATGGACGGACGACCCAACAAGGTAACTGGGATAGAAGGAATGCGTAAGGCAGAGGATAGAATGCTATGGCGCACATTGAAAGAGATCTATGTAAGGCAATGGACTGCAATAGGCTAATTGGAAAGCAGCAATAGTCTCGCAGTCCGTTATGTGGGATCGAATACGGAGTTTATTGAAATGCGGATGTTTATACATGTAAACATTCTTGGATGGCGTGACTAATTTATAGGGAGGTCGGAGAATCATGTCTCTGAAATGTGTTGCAATTATCATAACATTACCGTTAGGGAAATTGAAATTTACAAATGTTTTGCAAAGATGGCGCATATATCTTCACAAATGAAAATTGTAAACGATAAAGGTGAATGTTTTAGATAATAAAACATAAGTAACTTTGTCGTTCTGAGTCCTGAAAACAATTATTGCATTAACACAAACATATAAGAAAAGTTGACACCAGTTATATTTTGAAATAATGTATGTTTTAACGTTCAAAGATTAAAACTAGCGATTGAGGACTCTCACATAACATTATAATCCTTACTATAATTATCTGCATATATCTTGACCCCAGGGACGTCTCAAAATCTTGAGTTGAGTATGGCACGGGGTACTATTGCGGCGAATCTACCGCTCAAACAAATACGAGCGAGGCCACGTTTCTCTCGCAGTTGAAATCAAGATATGTCTCGGTGAGCAAATATGAAATAGAGTTTCTTCACTTCACTCCTATAGTTCTCGTCGAAGTTGAAGACTGCTCTCAACAATTGGGGTGTAAGAACTTCCGTTTGGTATAGACGAGTACAATATCATTAATGCAAAACGCATACCTACTTATTACTTTTGTGAGTCGCGCTATAAACTTCTAATTTTGAAATAACTTTATGATAATGAGAAATTATCTTAAAACAAATCATACCAGAAATTGGAAGCAGTTTTGAGGGAGGGGAATCCCGCGCTATAAAAAAGTGTTTGAAGCGGTCATCAATCAGCTCCAGTTTGGCAAGTAGTACAACTTAATCTGTATCAACTAACAAGCAGTGGTTTATAAATTACTTTATTTGCCTACGAATGTGCAAGTTAAAGGCTCATGAGCTCGGTAGTCGTATAATCAATGTACAATGATAATTAAATAATTAATTTCCTCCACCAAAAAGCAATAAAACAGAAGTATAGTTAAGTTATTTCATTCTGCCTCTGGTATAAGCATAGATTTTATATTATTGGTTAATTTCATCACTGCTATAAAGACCGCCAATAGGCAGTTTGCCAATGATTAAATTGTTTTAGATTACTTTTGCCCTGAGTACTATATGAGCTGAGAAGATTGCATAGTGATCAATGAAATTTATTATAAACTATAGATACCTTGCCCGCACTCTAAAATGATGACAAAAAATGACGACGAACGTCCTCAGAGACGGGACAGTGCACTATGCAAAAAATACGTCACTAACATTAAATTCGCAATAATAATAATAATAATATTAATCGCGGTAGCCTAGTGGTATGGGTAATGGACTGCTAAGAAACTAAATAGATACACTAATAAATACAACAATATTTTTTTTATATAATGGAAATGGAGTTATACAGGTTACAAAAAATAATCACTAGAAATCACAAAGTAAAATATAAGAAATAAATGTAGGTAGTTTAATATTATAACGTAGGTGTACCGGCGCCGAATGGCGACACGTACTCACGGCTAAGCATACATCCTTATTGAATTGGTATATGTTTACAAAAATCCAATTTCTCCCAAAAAGAATCGCTGTATATATGTTATGTAATATTTATAAAAGCTTGCTTATGTTGGCATTTGGCAAACTGCGACATTATTTTTGACCGACAGTCTTAGCATAGAATTTGTACGCTGCTGTGTGGCCGTCATCCTCCAACAACCGTCAACCCTCTTCTGACTCACAGACCAAGTCCTTTTGTAACCAGGTTATCAGTATTAAATGAATTATATTTTCTGGAAAATCTCTAAAATCATACAGACGTTCCATGATCATAAACATTTAAAATATTACATAAAGAATTAAATACGGAATCAAATTAATTTAATTACACGGTTAGTGTGTATTAGCTTCTGTCTAAGTACAAAATTACTCAATTAACAATAACACGAATCATTGATCGTGCGTCAGACTGTGTGGGAAAATGTGCAGTCGGTTTATTTCTTATTATTATATTTATAAATGTATGTGTGAAAAATGGAGTGTTGACCGTATGTTGTTTTGCACCAACTTGACTGCAAAGTATTTATAGCAAATCAAACTATTTTCCTTAAGATCTCTAGACCCATGGTAAGCATAGCTTAACTAGCTTGTGTTATGGAATCTAGGATGCGGATAAACATACCTTAATACTTTTTTTTGTAAATAAATACAGTTCATACAATGGAACACCTAGAAAAATGCAAATATACATATTCGTGCATACAAATATTTGCACTGAGCGGGAATCAAACCCACTACGCCATAAAGGCCGTATTGGCTTTATTAATTTAAATTGTATTATTGTCCAAACTAAAAGTGTATGCCAAATATCAGAGCAATCAGTCAACAGGAAGGGCGGATAATCAAAGCATTAAGACCATTTTGACGACCTCTGTGGCGTAGCGGTAGAGCAGTCGACTGCTATGCAGGGGGCGCGGGTTTGATTCCCGCTCAGTGCAAATATTTGTATGCATGAATATGTATTTTTGCATTGGTCTGGGTGTTTCTATGTATAATATGTATGTATTTACAAAAAAAAAAAAAGTATCTAAGTATGTTTATCCGCATTCTAGATCCCATAACACAAGCTAGTATGCTTACCATAGGTCTAGATAGCGTTGTGTAGAATGTCGTGAAATATTTATTATTATTATTTTGAGTACTTACTTTGTTCGTGAAGATCGATCTGTCGCTGATTGTGCCAATGATGTATTATTAATAGATACGTCATGCAGATACATAGCGGCTAAGTAATAAAGTAAGTAATTAAGTACATAAGTAAGTAAGTGCATAAGTAAGTAAGTAAGTAAGGCTTTCAAAAATGGTGCAAACACTAAGTATATAAAATAGTTCGGGCGTCAGAGGTCGATGAACGGCCTAAGCGCAGGCCTGGGGGTGACAGGTGGAGCCGCCTGTCACCCTGACAGAAGCAGGCCGCCGCGGTGGCGCACCTGGTGCGCCTCCCCGTTTCCGGGGACGAGTTGGGGACTCTGTAGTCCCCACACCCGAGATGAGGGCCAGGTCGTGAGAGATGGCCCTGGGTCGGCCGGGGTGCGAGGGATATGTCTGTCAACCTCACCTTCGGCAACCAAAACGACCCACAGGCGGCGTGCGTTTTAGTCGGTTCGAGTCCGACATAACCTCTTCCACCGGCTCCGGTGGGGAGATATTTGTGGGGATTTAGCGCACGTAAAAAAACATAAAATAGCTACTTAAAAACATAAAAGTACATAAAATAGCTACTTATTGAATTATACTATTAATTATTGATGATACGTTTATATTAAACTTCTCAGCTTTTTCGGCTGGTATGTGTGAACCTATCACGGGCCAAGAAGCCAAGTAAGTCGTTCATTTAGAATAGTGGTGGGTGTTTGTGTAGTAGATGTGAGGAATCGCCTAACTATGGAACATGTATCTAAAACAACTGATCTCTGTAATGAAATATATACTTTTTTACGTAGACCTAATTCTGTAAGTGATGTGTGTAATGATTTTGGAATGAGACCTGTGGATGATAGAATGATAGGTACCTATGATTTTAACTGTGTGTTGATGCCACATTTGCCGTATTTCATCAGGAAGTGGTATGTATTTTTGTTATGTTATGCTATGTTTTTTTTTATGTTTTCAGAGTTAGGAATTGAAATATCTATTAAGTATGTGATTTTTTTAGCTTTTAGCGTTCTATTAATAATATTATCATGATTACGAATTTATTATTAATGACGTATCTTTATTTGCGTAGCGCTCTGTCAAGTCTCGTTGATGCGTAAAATGATGACGTTCGTCTTAATTTTTTGTTGCCATTTTAGAGTAGGGACAACATATCTATGGTTTATAATAAATCATACATCATTAGACTGTACGGTACGATTGTGATACGATTGGCTTTCTATGCGCTTTATGTCATATAATTTTAATTTTAAAGTCTAACTCATACGTAATGTGTCGTTAGACAAATACTTCTATTTTCAAAAAAAGAAAATTTTGATTTTTAATTTGAAAACAGAATATTTGAACATTGATATTTGAGTTCGAATTATGAAAATAATATGTGCTTCATAATATCTTATGGTGTTTTGAAAATAAAACCATTTAACCAATGATAGTTGTGTTTGACTTATTAAAGTAAATTATTATCACTTTACAGAACAATGGAAGTCAGTGTTTAGATGTTTTCAATCGACCATAAAATCTGCTACGTGGCGTAGTGCCTGATTTATTACTAAAAAATCTAAATATCCCCCGTAGCTTTCATCTACGAGTTTCGTAGCAAATCAATTTTGTGGTTGCGGTTGACTATGAGTGACAATAATTTATTCGTAAGGGCTATGAAATTTATTATTAAACGGATACATTTCAGTAGGCTTTTACTAGTAAAAATGTTTCAACATCATTCTAAGGCCCGTATTCTAGAACGATATTCAGTCCTACATCTCGGTTTACAACTAGACGAGCTGACCCGCCCCAGCCAGCCCTCGCCATGAATATGATTTTGCCGGATTTGTTGACATTTATGATCACTGCTCCGCTCCCTTAAGTAGTAGCGTGATAATATAAAGCTTAAAACTTTCACCGATAAACGGACTATTTTCAATTATAATTTTCAATTCAATTTTTATTTCAGAACATTATAGCAGCACAAAATTATGTTTCATTTCGAACCAGTTGTTCCTGAGATTAGCGTACTCAAACAAACAAATTCTTCAGCTTTAGAATATTAAGTATAGCTCTGAGGACAAATGTTAATGTCACTGTGAGAGTAGATTCACAACTGAGCGTTATTCTGGAATACGGGTCTAAGTTTCCAAACCCTTTAAAATAAACGATGACCTAAATAAATGTCAAATTCATATCCACATTCAACCGTACATTACGAAGCAATGCACTTTCATAAACTTACACTTAAATAGGTACCGCAAATATAGTCGTTAACACGTCCGTAACTAACATTACTATTTCCATTCGCCGGTGGAAAATTAAAACGCGAAATGGACAAGAACAACACATGTAATAATGTACTGACAAATAAGTCAGTCGTAATAGCTGAAGACTAAATGCTAGAACATAAATAAACGTTATTATATACGATAAAGGAACGAGGAAGTACAATTTTATTTTGTTTGAATTTTATTTGTACGTGTTGAATAGAAAAATATCGAGATATGTATACAGTGTCGGGCTTATTTATTTTTTTCCCACGGATACCTCCCCACCGGAGCCGGTGGAGGAGGTTATGTCGGACTCGAACCGACTAAAACGCACGCCGCCTAGGGTCGTTTTGGTTGCCGAAGGTGAGGTTAACAGGCATATCCCTCGCACCCCGGCCGACCCAGGGCCATCTCTCACGATCTGGCCCTCTTCTCGGGTGTGGGGACTACAGAGTGGGGAGGCGCGTCAGGCGCGCAACCGCCGCGGCCTGCTTCTGCCAGGGTACAGTGTTGGGCTTGTGATTGAGCAGTTATGAGTTCAAACACCACCCAATACATTATTGCAAGAGTATCAACTACGATATTAAAACAAAAGAAAGCGGCCCTGTACACTACATTTCATAGAAACTAGATGGTAAGCTAAAGGCAAAGTTTCAGGAAAGAGGGTCACTATTATAGACACTAAGTAATGTTACAATGGTGGCACTCAGCTTGGCGGCCTCATAAGATGTTTTTTCACGCCCCGCTTAAAGGCCCGGGACTGTAGGAAGATAGACTGACTTGTCATGGATAGCTAGATAAATCTTTTCTGTACACCAATAAATTACATTACATATACGGGAATATGAAATAAGCGATCTCTTACAGTCGTCGTCGAAGCTAGAGGTCTTTTTACTCCTTGTCCTCCTTTAGATTTGGCGAATTCTAATTTTATGTGGGGAAATCGCCTGACCTCTCATTCCTGAGAGCAAATTCAGCACCAGAATATTATTCGCAGATCAGCGTTGCTTGTCCGTTCGTTCGACCGCTCAGTACATTTACCTTTTAGTTTAAAGCAAATAGAAATTAATTCCTTTCACGATGTTTAGTAAGTTCCAGGCCGCTAATTTTATATCAGGTCAAAGCACAGACACTGCGAAAAATTTTAGACCTTACCTTAATGTTTTTAAAGTCTAAAATTAAAAAGGAGGATAGAAGGAGGAAATTGAGGAGGTAGGACACGGCGGTATTTCCGCCCAATTGAGCAGTCCGACTGGGGAAGTACCTCCGCCCTACAGAATACCGCGGTTATAATAACTTCGTGTTGTGTTCCCGGCGGTGAGTAGGGTAGCCAGAGCTCACTGGAGAGTTTTTGTGCTGTCAGTGGGACGACCAAAGGCTTGTCCTGCTTTGTCCTCTACACTGACGGCACAAAATCTGTTCTTATAGGGTCGGCAGCACGGATGTGACTCCACTGGTGTTACACACGTTCATAGGTCATGGTAACCACTTTCCATCAGGTGGGCCGTGTGCTTGTCTGCCACCTAAGTTGTATAAAAAAAAAAGTTTCTTGTAGAATGAAAAACGTAATGTACTTTTTTTCATTTAATCTTCAACGTTAAACGTAAATCAATAAAGTCTAAAATTGTATGACATTTTTTACAGTATCAGTGGTTTTGTTATGACAATCTTAGTAGAATCGGGGCCCAGATTAATAGTGAACCGCCGGAGTGAGACGCCAATAACTGCAACTGGACACTAATCTTCTTTTATGTACCATACGTCGGTGTACAATTATAGGTGTACATTGGTCCGTCGTTAGCGCACGCTACGTGTTCCTTTACTAGCTAATTAATTGCAAGTACAAACGTGGATGCGTACCCTGGTTGTCATTGCACATGAACTATGAAAAAAGATAATCTAGGTATTGCTATTAGTCATAAGACCAATAATTTTTAGGGATCCGTACCTCAAGAGAAAAAAAACGTAATCCTTCGGTGTCCGTCTGTCAAGAGTTTTATGTCAGGAATGCGTGGAGGTATCAAGATGAAATTCATACTTACCGAATACTTAGCTCTGTGATGTCTTGAAGCGGTTAAAAAATCAAACTTCTAAGTAGACGCTATCAAACAGCTGTTCTTATAGCATAAGTTCATTCCTCAATCCAGTTTAGTACGGAATTCTCAAAGCGTGAGCCCAAGTCGCACTTACTTGGCTTTTTATCTTATATATAAAATTCTCGTGTCGAACGGTGTTCGAACTTGAACTCCTCCGAAACGGCTCGACCGATTCTCGTGAAATTTTGTGAGCATATTGGGTAGGTCTGAGAATCGGCCAACATCTATTTTTCATCCCCCTAAATGTTAAGGGTAGTCCATCCTTAACATTATATGGCAAAACAACGTTTGCCGGGACAGCTAGTTTCTATATAATAATATTAATTATGATAAGCCGCGTGGTTCCCGGCAGAACTTGGTCCACTCCATCTCTTCCCATGTGGTGTCGTACAAGGCGACTAAGGTATACGGCTCTTTAACATCAGACAGATATATACAGCCCAGACTCAGTCAGATGCATGGCTCGAGTCAATAATAGTGCCCGAAATATGGCAATAGACTCACCTTCTATTACGTGTGACCGTTGTTATGGGCCCACAGCTACGGCCCGAGCCATGCATCTGACTGAGGGTGGGCTGTATATATCTTATTATGTATTCACCTCTGCCTAACCCCTCGGGGATAAAGGCGTGATTATATGTATGTATGTAATTATGTACACACACATACACAGCGCCAGGGTTATACCGTGGGGGCACGCATCTTGCTGCGACGGTAGGCTTACAGGGCGATAGGCTTGCCATCTTATCTCACACGAGGAGTTCATAAGTTCGTAGGCTACAGCTCTATTATTCTTCTTTGACATATCATTTTCATTTGACACCATTTGACAGATTTTGTTTACCCAGTGTGTAAATGTGTGTTATTGTATTTTAATTTCAATATAGTTTTTGTATTTATTGTAATTAAAGTAATATTTTTTTAAAGGTCAGTTTACGTACTAGGTATTTTCTTTATTTTTAATCTGTGAAATTGTAATGAACGTAAGTATCTATTACAAATATTATATAGCAACTTGAAACCACTCAAGAACTATGCATACTTATAGGTATGTAATATTTAAAAAAATAAAAAATAATTGGCTATTAACAATGTCTTATGTAAAAGTTACGGCTCATAACGGCTCATGCATCATGTTTTTTTTTATCAAAATAAAGATTTTATTAATATTTTAAATTAATTTATTATTTATTTCAAGCATATTGTATATGGCATAATACACTCATATACATATTGTTAGTAGATACATTTTAAAAATTAGCAATGGACGGTGTAGATTGAATGGTTTGTCTACAGACAATCTACCCGGTCAGCAATCATCTTGAGGAGGGAGTACCATACCATATTTGAAGGCTATTGCGGTGAAACTATTCACAAGTCTATTACCTACCTATACAAATTTTGAAAGTCACAACTTAATGAGTTTAGCTTTTGTAAGTATTGCAACATCACGCGTCTACTTAGAAGTGTCATTTCAGCCCATCCTACATTAAAATAACCGAACAATAGTCATAGGTAATGCCTAGGTCTTGTGTAATTGTTAACGCGACCCTCCTTAACATCCAACTTATTCAATGGCAACAAAGCTCAGCTCCATAAAACATCGTAAGTCATGCCTCAGCATCGTCGGCGGCCGGCCCGACAAACGATATGTCACGGCACGTAGTACAATGCAAACAATCGGCGTCTGTGTCGGCACTTGTGATGCTCTGTGCCAGTGTCACAACACTCGCAACACACAAATGTGGCGGGGCCGCGGCGCCCGCGACTAATCGCGCGACAATACCGCCGGGCTGGCCCGCTATGCCGCACTGAGCGATCAAAGCCGCGCGGTGGCGACAAAGCATTTGTGCGCGGGCGGTCGCTTGCACGCTGCACGCACGCTCTAGCCGCTCTGCCATAATGTGCAATGTGTGCACTAATAACTAACCTATGACTAACTATCCATTGCAAGTGCGGCCCGTCGTCCCCGTCTTAGTAAACCCGAACTCACATAATATCAACAACAGTAACACGAGTAGTTTAGACGTCGTAGATAAAATCTGGTTGATGCATCATCGGTGCTGCGATTGCAAATCGAACTCAATCAACTGTCGGATTTTATTAATCTATTCTTCATTAGACACTACCGTCTGATCTGCCCGCTTTCAATTGAAACAATATTTAATGCTTTGCCGGCCCAAGAATAAAATAAAACGGTAGA